>CM077519.1:44338460-45538460 GCA_039654895.1 Mongoloraphidia duomilia | reverse complement strand
AGGGCCGTTTTCGAGAAAATATTTATATAGGTAGTACATAGGTACATATATACAAGATTTGCTCGTTTAATAATATAGGGATAATATGATGGATACTCAGAAGGGAGATAGCTATAGAAGCAGCATATCACGTCGGTTGTAAAGCCACAATCATACACTAAAGTACGACCTGCCAGGTACCTATATTATGATCAATTGCTTGTTAACTTCCCATTGGAAGTTGTATTGAGTCCGATTTTGCAAATGAAAAATTCTGACGTATCTCCACGTTTCAAGGTCCCTAGATTTCGAATTAGTCATTTTAGAGAGATGTCTGTGTGTGCGTGTGTACGTACGTTTGTGAACTTTTTTTCGTCTCGTATATCTCGAGAACAAAGAATGATATTGACTCCAGATTAATTACATAATAAACACCTGATAAGGTTTGCAAAAAATAGAATTGGCGGTTTGTTTTTTATAACAAAAAACTATCTACTGTAAAATTGTTGTAAATGTTAACCTGTATTGCAAATATTTTCTCTACGGTAGACTGGTCTCTAAAATCTAAGGGCACCCAATGGAAAGTTAGCAGTGTGGTTTTATCCACACAACAAGCCTCTTTTATTCCGTATGCTCTTTATTTCGTGTTGCGTGCCTGGATGTTACAATAAAGATTCCAAAGCGCTTATGAAACATCCAGGTGTATCTTATCATCAATAAGTAAAAATTTGTTATTATATTTTCAATTATTTCAATTGTTCCCCGCACAACAGACTTCAGTTGTACATACCTACAAGCTGTGATATGCCACTTCTATAGATATCTGTGTTCTGAGGATGGATACAATCAAATAATGTATCGATAATTCCAAATTAATATATTATTTTAATGGTTTTTAATTAAATTTAGGGACATAAATATGTGCAAATAGCTGCAAATTCATGGCGAATTTAGTATGCTTCGCGTCAATTGAGTTACAGTGTGCGCCAAATCTTTCGGTCCCCTGATATGTTTTGAACGACTGAACGTAAAAATAGATAAGTTTTGAGTACTTTAATGGAACATACACGGCTACATTTTGTGATACAGATAATATTTTTATATTTTCAAAAACACATATATAGCCGGTTTATCGTACATTTTAATCAAGATGTTTTTTAATCACACTGTTAAATTTTGACAGCTACGTGTTCATTGGTTGCTGTGTTTCGTTACCATAGCTATCCGTCATTTAACAGTGTGATTAAAAAAACATCGTGAATAAAATGTACGATAAACCGGCCAATAGTATTTTTTTCAATTAAATTTTCACTGTGATAGGTATTTAGACAATGCATGATGGTTATTTGTATAATCGCAGATGTCACAATATATTTTTGGAATATATTGTTTCGGTTGAATGAAAATACATTTTCGCAAATTTAAAATGCAAATGAATATTTTATGCATCAATTTTCTTGACATTAACATTTCCCTTACGTGTCTATTTCTTATCAAGTTACGTGCGGGTTATAATGGAGTATATTTACACTGATTTTATAACATAAATGCTGTAAAAATACTTTATATCATGCAGACTAATTGCATCTAAACTGTACCTACATATACCTACTAGGGCAATTGTTGGTACTGCATTACTGCAACACGTCAGTATAAAAACAAAATGCTGTCATGCTATAGGAAATAAAACATATAGTAAAAGGACGAACAATTCAAATGCGACTTAATTTTTAGAATTGGTTCAGTAGTTCCAGAAATAAGAATTTATGATTTATTACCCCCCTCCTGCGAGAAATTCTCCCCCTGCGAAGATAATTAGTGAAAGAATTTTTAGAATCGGCTCAGTAGTTTCAGAGATAAGAATTTATGATTTGTTAACCCCCCCGTCCCGCGAGAAACTCTCTCCCTGTGAAAGTATTGAAACAGCAATACATCGATATTTACACACATACACACACGTAATATAGCGACTGTGGAACAGTATAGTGCGGGAAGACGCGACGTAACTACGCGCGTTCTGAACGACGTTCCATTCAAATGATTTTACACCCGTGCCTAAAGATGTTTCACATCAAAAAATCAGTACAACCTGAAATCATTTGTGTGTTCAGCCCTGGTGCGATAATTTATTCCTAGAATTCAAAGTGGGTACAGGAAAACAATACGTACCTACATTACTATTGTACCTAGTACTGATATCAGTTGCATGGAAATGTTAATGCTAACAATAACCCACAGGTAATTGCTAAGAGTTTGTAAAACTGCATTTCACGAACGAAACAGTTGGTAAGACTGCATCATACATATGTAGGTACTACGTGATTACACATTGCATTCTGATAATTTGTTCTACATTAACATCGTTTTTAGATCGCGCTACCGATGTAGCTAAATGACTAGGTTTCAACTAGTCATTTTGCAGTTTTAATTTTACGTATAAACACGACGGAAATGCAGCTGAACATTTTTCACAGCTTTTTACATATTTTATGAGAACTTGCTTTTATCCGCATTAATTCTTTTTTAAGTGGACCTTCTTTAGGCGTGGCAATATTAGCAGTGGCAGATTTACAAATAGACCGTCGCTTCGTCTAGAGCGACAGATTTTAGAGCACGTCAGATTTGGGGGACTACACAAAAAATGTAGAAGACGTAACATAATTTGTTTCATGAGTTACCTTTTCTATCTTCATAAACTTTCCTAAGTAAATAATTGGAACAAAACAAATTTGTCTAATTTATACGATGCCTATTTTTGTATTTTAGAATATAGCCTAGGTCGTTTAAATTTTAAATCCGTCCGTGGTAAGTAGGAGTGATTCCGTTCGACAGTGTAAAGAAAAAGCGTGACGGAATTAATGGTAGAGAAAAGAATACAACCTCGGCACTATTACCGACTACGGTACTAGTATGAGGATTTAGTTCACTCGCTAACACATCACTGTTTTCCTCTATTTCAATAAATTGACGCGACACACCCGATTTTTAACGAACTCCTTCCCAAAAGAAATCGTTTTATCTAATGTAAGTTTAAATAGTGCTTCGGTATGGAACCTCTAGAATCTCCCTTTAAATATGTGCCTGCCCCAGGTGCAATTTTCCCTTCGCACAGCCCTGATATTTATTAATAAGACATCATCAGGTGATTCGTTAAAAATATCAAAAAAAATATTTTAAAAAATACGATTTGAAAGTTTCATTTTCTTAAATTACTGTATTTGTTCGTAAAGACCTTTCTAATAATACCTATACAGACGTCTATTCGACGAAAATATAGCGATAATAAATATTTTATGTGCAGTTGTAGAGAGTTCTTCATAAAACTGTGTTTTTTAAGACCACCAACAGCTAAGGTTATTTGGGCCTAGCACCAATTCATATTTTCAATTAATTTTTATTTTTTTTAATAATAAATTGAAAATCCAAATGACACTTTTACCAGCTCTAGAACCCGGGAACTGGGGACTTGTAATAGAGGAACCATAGCAACGCCTTCTAAACAACAGCGTTGCTACACGCTCGGCTATTCTCAAGCCCGAGAGTTCTTCATATTGTAATATATTTTGATGTTAATCAACTCACCTTCTATTCTGATACCACGTCTTCACTTGCGTATCCGTTAAACTTAATTTGGCTGCCAATTCCATTCTGTCCTGTACACTGAGGTATTTTTGTCTTTCAAAACTCTTTTCTAACGTCTGTAACTGTAAATCTGTGAACGCCGTTCTCGCCTTTCTCTGTTTTTTGCTCAATGCTGAACCTCCCCCGCCCGACGACCCACCACTTACTGAACCTGCATCGCCACCATTCGCACTGCTGCTTGTTCTTTTTACGCCCGTTAATGAATCTTCATTGGTTTGACCTGCAACAAAAGGACATAATATTTTAATAAAATTATACAAAATGTTAAAAGCATATATTAGAAATCGTGTCCATCGTGATTATAATAAAATTAAGAAAAATCGCAGGATAGTGGACAAAATATTGGATTTATTTAATTAAAGTCTAAATAAAAATTGAAAAAGTCTAAATAAAATAAAGAATTTATTATTATTATTATTATTATTATTATATAGACGAAACGTCGTACATTTAATTAAATAAATCCAATATTTTGTCCACTATCCTGCGATTTTTCTTAATTTTATGTTAAAAGCATATTTTAATCGCTCCAAAAATTTTGTACACAGTAGCCTCTCTTTAAGTCGGCGTCTCAACCCCTTCCCCTCTTACGCCTTACTGCTTTTAACCATTACGAATTCTTAAATAAAGATAAAAAACGACCTAATTGACTGGACTCCGTCAGATGAGTCAGTCAAATACTTGGGGCTACATTTTGACCGACGACTTACTTGGAACTACCATATAAACAAAAAACTCAATGAATCCTACGCTAGACTGTCCATGCTATATCCTCTGATTAACAGGAAATCCCCGCTTCAAAAACAATGCTCATTGCTCATTTACCAATCCATTCTAAGGTCAATGTTAACATACGGTTGCGTCGTCTGGGGAACAGCTTCAAAATCTATTATTAAAAAAGTTCAAACATTCCAAAATAAAGTACTGCGCATCGTTATCAATGCTCCTTGGTTTCTTCGAAATAAACACATTCACGAGGAACTGGGCATTACAACCATCGAACAGTTCATTAAAAATTGCGCCCAGAACTTTTTTAACAAGCTAAATGAATGTCCTGGAGCAGTGCACTACCAGCTAAATCAACAAGTACCCAACCGCAGACTAAAACGTAAACTTCCGCATGACCTAATCAATAATTAGTTAATAATAATTCAATCTCTAATCATATAGTGCTATAGTGTCGCGTGAACAATACGTTCTGACAGGGAAGCCTTCTGGCCGACCCTTAGTGTTATTCTGCATAGTGACGTTTATAATATTAACTCAGCTGTGAATGGCCCTAGTGTGCCGAACCGACTTTACTAAATTAAAAAAAAAAAAAAAAAAAAAATTACGAATTCTTACTCTTAGTGGCCCGTGATAAGACTTCGTTAAGTTGGATATCACATGTTTATTTTGCACGAAGAAGAAAATATGAGAGAAGGGGACTTACGTCAATTAATCTATCCTTTCTTCCCAAAATGTCCCGAATGTGCTCGTTTGACTGTACTTACGAAAACCCAGATTTTTACATAATGAAATATAGCCCAAAAGTAGTAAATGTTCTATACTTTAGACTCTAGAACAGCGGTTCTTAAAGGGGATGCAGAGGAGGTATGGGGTATCTTTCAGAAAATGTATTGCAATAGCTTTTTTACATGGCTAAACTTCTAAAGTTAATTATTTGGGGAAGAATGAGAGATGGCTTCACAAGTTCATTTCCAAGGAAAGTGAGAGAAAAAAGTTAAGAATTTTTGCTTTACAAATTAGATTCCTGTTTATCAAAATAAATTAACTGATTTTCCCTGCAGTAATAATTAAAATCTACCAATTTTGCATGTGGTGAAAGATTTGAGAAAAACGTATTGGACTGTTAAACCTGATCAGTGATCTCACCATAGTATTTTACATGGTAAATTTTTTAATGGTATTATTATATGATAAGTGTAAATAATAAACAAGAAATCAAACAAATTAGGTGGTAGTAAACTTATGAGTTATCAAGCTCTTTTACTTTCAGTAAATGCCCATGAATAATTATGACATCGCATTATCATAAATTATTTCAGCTGCAAAAGTGAACTTTCGTTAATATCATGAATTCTTCTTTTTAAACAGCATGTAAATAACCAGCCTTTCCTAGTTTTTATATTATAAAATTATGTTAATAATTTCAAACTTGATTTTTTTTAGTATCTACCAACAAGCAGATATACTTGTGATTGTAATGTCAAAGCGATACCTAAAATAAAATTATTGATGATTTAATCATCTAAATTTTTGTTCACACCAGTTTTACTTGCAATAAAAAAGACAAGAATCATTGCGATTCGCAAACGAAAGTCAGTCATCAACATATCTAAATATATTCGCCATCACAGGTTTCAAATTTTTTGCACAGTTTGTTTCATGACCAAATTATTTGATTTATGACAAAAGTAGGTATATGTCACCCTATTTTGTATTGATTTAAAATGCTTTTGAAAACTATTTCGAAGTCAAACTTATATTGTGGATCCCCACTCCGTCTCACAATGACCTTTTATAATTAACCATTTTTTAACTATTAAAATACTAAATCTCCGTACCTCCGAACGGAATCCTATTACTGAGCCTACGATGTCTGTCCGTCCGTCTGTCACAAGGTTCTATCTCACAAACGGTAAGAGGTAGCTAAATGAAATTTTCACAGATGGTGTGTTTTTGTGGAATGAATACTGACAAATAATACAAATCAAAAAGTTTAATCCCTAAGACGATCCCCATACATGGATATCGACTATTATATCTTAAATGTATTTATGTTGTTTTCTCTATAATTGGACATACTACTACTCAAGCATACGTTGTTTTTGCTGTGCTACTACAGTAATGCCCATATTCATAGTTAACCCTTAAGGTAAGTGATAAGGATCCCTTCGCTGAGGGTCACTTAAGTGCTGAGGGCACCTTATTCAAAGGAGCGTTTTATAGTCATTTCCTTGAGTGAGGGAAGAATTATAGTAAACCTCCATGATTTTTTCCTTTAGAACAGTTGGTCATACTGCAGACCGATTGTGTTTAGTTGTCATTTTCGATATAAATGCGTGTTTTTCATGTGTTTTACTGTTTTTACTTTTTCGACAGGTGAGGGTGATGTAAGGGCCCTTACAGACGTCAATTTTGACTATGAAACGCATATTCTATTTGAGGGTATGAGTAAGTGTCTCTTACTACTTAAGGGTTAACTATGAATACGGCCGTAAGTCTTGTAGCACAATGGCTAAGGCGTTCGCATGTCACCCCGAAAAGCCGGCATCAAATCCAACTGACAACACGTGTTTTTTTTGTTATCTGTAACTACCGTTTGTTTTATTTATTCATATGTTTTTCTAGATGGACCTAAGATACGTCGAGGACTCCCAAAAGTTCACTGACCACACTTTGAGAAACACTGCTCTACACCAACTGTAATGATTATATTATATTGATAGGTACCTACTATGCATTTTATGGCTAACCACAATTTCCTTCTTTCCAGAAGAATAATGCAGAGCCAACTTTTTAGATCAATTACACAGTTTTCAGACATGGATAACTTGATCTGTTTATATTTTAAAAGTCATTTGAGGTTTTAAATTCACTCATACGTTGTTATTATTAGCTGCATTGTCCATGTTAGGTGAAGCCTTAAAATGTATTTTTTCCACCTAAGTAAAGGCATTATTATACTGGTTCTTAAGAGATTACTTTATTATTGAAACTGTTACCTTTCAATATTTTACATGAATAATTTGCACACGTCATATTATAAACCTTAAAAGTCAAATTTGTATGAATGAAATGGGGTATAATACTGACATGCAATTTTAACGTCAAATTTTTTTCAATACATTTCAATTTATGAATGAGGTAAGTTTCAAAGAAATATTTGTATCGAGCATAACATGCTATTTCTATTTTTTGAACTATTGAAATTTCATCTGTACGTGCGTATTTCACAATAGGTTTAATTTTTTCAATTAATAACATAACATAGGTACGTAATAAACATTTAATACTTAGTATAAAATCTGTGTATTATCATTACTCACTTATACAGGGTGCTGAATTGCTTTGCGGGTAATAGGGATTTAACCCGTAAAATCAAACTTTTGCGATTGCCTGCTTCCCAAATTATTTTAGGAAAAATATCTTCGAATAAAAGTTTTAGAACATAAAACTCTGCATCTAAATCATTAAACAAAATTAATTTTGCATGCTTTGTAACGGCAGAAATTTGATATGAAAATGTCAAAATTACCTCAAAAACAGATAGCGATAGCCATGGAACGTAAACAAAATGATGACGTTTTAGCTCTCAGAATAATTTCTAATCATTTTGTTCCATGGCTATCGCTATCTGTTTTTGAGGTAATTTTGACATTTTCATATCAAATTTCTGCCGTTACAAAGCATGCAAAATTAATTTTGTTTAATGATTTAGATGCAGAATTTTATGTTCTAAAACTTTTATTCGAAGATATTTTTTCTAAAATAATTAGGGAAGCAGGAAATCGCAAAAGTTTGATTTTATATACTCCATGTCTGATACAAACAAATCAATTATTTTTTATTTTACATCAAAATTGAAGAAGAAAATATATTAAAGAAATCGGCAGGCTCATTTTCAAGAAAAAAATGAAACAGTTTTATTAGAAAAACTGTATACTCGCCACTGACGAATTAAATTTCATAATATGAAGGACTAACTAAATACAAATCTTTCTCACTTATTATGTAACTGCTATAAAATTTAGATAAAATTCATAATTTTATAATCAGTTATTACCGATTGCTCTGCCGTAATGTTCATAAAACAGTATGATACATTTTACGAATATTGAAAAGACAGACATGGCTTTATTATATAGTGAATTTGGCGGATATTTTGCAGAAGCACGGAGACGGTATTCTAACCGTTTTCCCGGACACCGTTATTTTTAATTAAACTGGGCAACATTTGTTAGTTTGTGAATATGTGAATTCCATTGTTTAATAAAGTTTCCAAAGTTTTGTGTAAGTACATGTCATTTTTTTTACTTTTTCATTTAATTTTGCGTTCGTTCTAAAATAATACAACTAAAGATAATAATATAAATTAAAGAATTACTACGGATGAAATTTACTCCGAGTTCGGTTCAATGTATGATTTTCCCCGCTATTTCAATTCTTATTGTCTGGCATTTTGACAATAAAATAAGAAATTCTTTTGTTTTTATTAATTAGCAACTCATCGATTACTTACTTTAAATTTATGAAACAGAAATATTACAATTACATAATTTTAGATTTAGTGAACAGTAATTAAAACCACATCATTTTTTAATATGTTGCCGATATAGTTTTCATAAGCGTCGGGATAGGGGTAGTTCCGGTTTTTTAATTAAAATTTAAAAATATCTGGATGACCGAGCTTTGCTCAGATGAGTTCAAAAAAAATAGTACTTAAAGTTCCCATTTCATCAAAATCGTTAGTCGTTTTTAAGAAAAAAAATTACACACCTATAAGTAGATAATATTATTATACGTCAGTATACGTCATACTACATAACGTATGTACCTACATATTTTATATAGGTAATATAAAAGTAATATATCTATTTATTTAAATATTTGTTGAAAAAATAACAACAATAAAATCTAAACATAATTATGTAAGTATAATTATGTTTAGATTTTATTGTTGTTATTTTTTTACTTTTCAAATAATTACTGATTATTTTAATAAATTAAAGATTGACTGTCAGAGTAATTTGACATAAATAATGAAAATAGTTTGTTTTTTTCAAAGCCTACTCACCGTGCGACACTGTTTTATAACGTTAAAAAAACTGTTTTTTAAAATGATAAAATCGATAAGAAAACGAATTTTTCCAGGGATGAGACCTAGCTAGATCGATTTTTCCCCCCGAAACCCCTTTTCGGTAAATTTGATCAAAATCGTTACAGCCGTTTTCGAGAAAATATTTATATAGTTACATAGGTACATATATATACAAGATTTGCTCGTTTAATAATATAGGGATAATATAAAATTAATTTTTAAACCATATACTAAACGTACGTTCTCTTCGACTTCATTATACCTACGTTTTTTCCACCTCTATTTCTGTATCACCCTGTATATTTTGTTACATAAACCTGAAAGTTTGACACAGCCGTTGCAGATATGCAAATATTTTTATAAACGTAACTTTATTAATTAATATTATTAAACAATGATGTTTGATATCACGTGAATGTATTAATAAAAAAAAATATGGAGAACACTTAGATAATACACAACTGCCAATTAAAATAAAATAGGGAAAATGTTATTTTTTTGTGATTAGTAATGTCACTTAATTAGACATTTGAATGGCAAGATTAGACAAAGCATGAAGGCTGTTTTAAATTTAATTTAATAAACTGAGCTCAATCCGCGCATCTGTTTAATTGTCATATAATTTCCCAGATTGAATTAAATAATACAATTATGGTTAATTAAGTATTTTTAAAGACTTTCAATTAGTATGCATATCATGTATTTTTCCTTATGAAAATATTAAAACATTGTTTCTTATATAATATTTTGTAGTTTTTATTTTCGTGATCTATAATGACGAGAAATATCTACACAATATATAATATGAACAATATATTTTATCGTTTCGAATTTTCGAGAAGAGAAACAATCTTCGATAAATCTCGACAAAAATTACTAGCTTTCTGGCCCAGCCAAGCTAGACCAAGATCAAGAGCGTGGTCTTGGTCTGACTCCTTGTCTTGGTCTTGCGTATTTAATCCTGGTCCTGATCTTGCGTATTTACTTTTGGTCATGGTTTTGCATATTTAAAACTTTATACTTACCTATTTAATAATTGTTAGTTTTTTTGTATATTCAAGTTATAAAATTATGAGTAAATAACTATAGTCTTGCGAATTTGGTGTTGGCCTTGCATACCTGCTTGGTCTTGGTCTTGTTCATTCGGTCTTGGTCTTGCTATTGCAAGTACTGTATCGGTCTTGGTCTTGCATTTTTGTAAGAGCAAGAGCAAGACCAATTCTGCTTATCACTAACCTTCGTCCGGGTAGACTATATCGCTTTACTGAAGCTCTTATATTTCAGCCAGTGTACCTACACTATAATTTAGCTCAAAAATTGTGTGCGGGATCCCCAACTTGCTTTACATTTTCGCGCACTGCACATCCCCCTTTTGTCTTAGCGTAATAAATTATATAGCCTATGTTACTCGCGAAGAAGTTGGATTGTAAACAGTGAAAGCATTTTTCAGATAGGTTCAGCAGTTCTTGAGATAATCCAAATAATTCAAACATTATATTAGTATTACCTATATCGAGGGCAGTATAGGCTAGTGGTTAGCGTGCTTAGTGCCGCAACCTTTGGACTGGACTGCCGTGGGTTCGAATCCCACCTACGCTCATGGATGTTTTGTGATGTTATTTAGTTTTAAGATAGTTGTTATTTAGTGTAGTTGAAAGACGCTAATGACCTGAGATGTCGACGCGTCTATAATCTACAATAAATAAATAAAGTATTACCTATGGAGTATAGATTTTAAATAAACATTGTTTTCATGACATCGCGGACTATATTAATATTTAATTTTTATAATGCTTATGTGTGCATTAGTACATGAAACACCCATTTGGTATGACGTAACATAATGCTGCAACATGGGAAAAAATCATTTTTTAAACCTATGTTACCGTAGGGATTCTAACCCTAAACTTTCCACTGTCGCGGCGGACTATGAGTTAACAATTACTCGCACTCGAACGACTATTTCCCTTTGAAGCATTCTGTCACTGAAAAACCACTACATGCGAGAGTCGATTATTAAATAAGGTGCTATGTAACCGAACCATCTTACATGTGAGAGCTAATCTCAAACGCGGGTGAATGTTCAAATCCATATCGGTTTTAATTCCAAAACATGTCATTTCGATAGATTATTAGGTTCGCTTTTCAACGTCAGGCTCATAGCTCTATTAACTACCAATTATTTGACACATCATATTAGGTATATAATTTGTATGTACATAGTCAATACAGTAAAGGCAGTGTACATATATTACAGAGTGTTAGTATTCCGCCCCAGTACTTTACCCCAAGGGATGCGAGGGACATAAGGTCACCCTTAACCTAACAACAAACTTACAGTCACTTTGTGAAACCCTACACCCTTATGTAATATGTTCAGTCATTGTATGTGTATGTGTGTGTGTGTGTGTGTGACTGATATATACGCGAAGTTGCCTACAGAATTATAACTCATTCTATACTAACAAACTTCCTATAGTTGTTTTGCGCTTCATGTTTACAAGTAAATCATAACTAATAACTATCAACACTAGAATCAAATCCTCAGTTTCCAGGTTCTAATCTGAGAATTGGTGAAAGTATCAACTAAATATTGAGTTTGTTATCAAAAATAATAATAAATTCAACGTATTTATTGGTACGAGATCCATATAACTGGGTATTGTGACAAAATAATTTTTAAAAAATCTAGAATTAAACGAACCGCATACTTTGGTTGCCACCCTCATATCACACACAAGGTTTGCTAGAAACTCAGAACAAAGACAGCTATAGAAACAGCATATCACGTCGATTGTGAAGTCACAATTATGCACTAAAGTACGACCTGTCAGGGACATTATGATCATTCGTTGCTTGTATTCCGTAGTGTTAATTACTCTTTATGTCGTGTTGTGTGCCTGGATGTTACAATAAAAGTTTCAAAGCGTTTATGAAAAATCAAGGTGTATCTTATCATCAGTAAGTAAAAATATTTTATTATATTTTCAATTATTTCAATTGTTTCCCGCTCGTCTCGACTGACTTCAGTTGTACATGCCAACAAACTATGATATGCAACTTCTATAGCTATCTCTGTTTGAGGCTAGAAATCTTGAAAATTTAAAGAACGATCACACTTTTTGAATATTTGCAGCTTTTGAAAATTTTAATCTTATAGGTATACACTCAATGTACGGTGCAAAAGACTGACATTTATTCCAACAAAAAAAATAATGACGTAAGTTTCTGTAATATATCTACGTCGACTTGGAACTGCTGCTTATATAGTTTTCCAGACTTTTGTGACATGATCCTGATGTATTTTTTGCGAAAGAAAACTCGATCTTTGAACTAAAGCAATATATTATTATTATTATTATTTTTATAGTATGTATTCACTGAAAAGTGGGGGATTGTTATTTGATTTTTAAAAAACCTTTAGTAAACAGTTTGATGTTAGAATTTATATATTTATATAAAAATCTATAAACATATTTAGAATTAAATAAAAAAAAGTAAAATAAATACACAAACATATTTTAACAACTGCCTCCAAAAAATGATTTTTTATAATTAAAAATGTAAATAGAATATTTTTACAAGCTTTTATTTAACTTGCAATGTATGTTAGTTTGTTTGTTTGTGTGTTTGTTTAGGTCAAACATTGCAAGTCAATTTTGAACGACATTCACGTATCCGATCGATTTGAAATTTTGTACACATATGTATCCTGATGAAAATACATGAATAAATCGTTCTTAGAAATAAATTCAACCCCTAAGGGGTTTAAACTAGGATGTAGGGTTTTTTTGACTAATAAACGCCCAGGCCAAATCGCTGAAGCTAGAAACTTGAAATTTGGACAGTTAGTTCCTTTTCTGACGTAAGCATCCACTAAGAAAGGATTTTTCGAAATTTGACCCCTACGGGTGTCAAAGGGGGGTAAATTTTGAAAGACTAAAATGAACAAAATAAATATTAGTAAAAAAAATTTTTAGAGACAAGCTTTTATTTAAATGCACCAAAAAAAAAATAATTTTAATAATTTAGGCTCATAATTATAAAAGCGTGGGTCGTGACTAATAAACTATCATAGAGTTCACGACCCACGCTTTTATAATTATGAACAGAAATTTCTTTTTATAGCACCTTATTATTAATTGACAGATATGATTTAATTTTTTTTAAAAATTAACGTCGGCTCTTTGTTTAATTTAAAAAAAAAAACAATATAGATTCTTATAGCCTTTCTTCCTGTTTAATTAAATCATATCTATAATTATGAACCAAAATTATTAAAAATTATTTTTTCCTGTTTAGTGCATTTAAATAAAAGCTTGTCACTAAAAAGTTTTTTTAATAATATTTATTCTATCCTACTTTTAAATCATTTCTTTATTTGCCAAATACCAAAATCATTATATTCTATACTTCTTTATTCGGATGCATATAAGTACAATTCTTTTCAGCTTTTGCATTTTTATTTTACTTAAAAAAAACATATAAAGTAGGGTGAAATGTCCGCACTTAAGGTTCATAAACGATCCTGTAATGTGTTTCATGAGAGCAATATAACTTTTAAATTCTACAGACTGTTTAAAATAAAATAAAAAAAACAATGATTTCCGCACTTGACCGGTGCAATGGTATAACAGGTTTGTAATCGAGGACGGGCGTCTGGTTGGTAGATACAGGGAGATCAGAGAGTGGAATGAAATGGGCGTCCCGCGGGTGTAAAGCGTCGCGATGATGCCGACACGGCGGCGCCCCAGTCTGTGATTGGACCGACGCTTCCGGACCTCCCCTTGTCTCTCTGACTCTTCTATGCCGCCAGTGCAATGCTATACCCCACATAAGGGGCTTCCGTTCGTTGTTTTATAATATTTAATATGTTACGACGTGCACCAAGTTATATCTGTTTTAATTGTAAAAACGTCTACAAACTATTTTTGGTTTCTTTTTTCAATAACTCCCTTTGTGTAATATACTATTTAGCTGTGTTTCTTTTATCTTTTTCACACCAAGGTTTATTTTTATGTACTATAAAAATATTTATGACACGGTGACCGAAAATGCAACGATGAAATGATATAAAAATTGTATAAATTATTCTTAATAACTAGTCTTTACCAGCGGCTTTGCTCGCGTTAATACATGTTTTGATAGGAACATGTTCCTAAGGCCTGCGCATACCATCAATTTTTAATCGCACAACTGTTTAGTTGTTTGTCAAAAGGCTATGGGAACAAAAGGGACTGCGCATACTATCGACACAATAGTTGTACGACAAAAAGAATAAAAAATCCGCATCGATCGGACCTTTCTGTTGAACAACTATCATCGGCAGCTTATGTCCACAGCTGTGTATTGACGCCAGCATACGCTCGACTAAACACTTGTTCGGCGACCCATTAGTTTAAAAGTGAAATTATGGCACAACTGATTGATTGTATGCGCACCTCTAACAACTAAACAATTTAGTCGAGTTGAAATCGCGACACGTACACAACTCGACTAAACTGTTTAGTCGTGGAAACAATAATTTGTGTGTTATACGCCCGGCCTAATTCCTTAGAGAAATCCGGCCAGAAAGTATCACCTATATATTTAAAACAAGCCGTTTTTAGTCCCAAAACTGTCAGCGGTTTTCACTTGATCAATTTTAATTTTAAATCATTTGAGCTTTTTATACGTATACTAAATTTCATTGAA
Organism: Mongoloraphidia duomilia; assembly: GCA_039654895.1. NCBI lineage: Eukaryota > Metazoa > Arthropoda > Insecta > Raphidioptera > Raphidiidae > Mongoloraphidia > Mongoloraphidia duomilia. The sequence continues at coordinate 45,523,321 of CM077519.1, read as the reverse complement.
ATCTGAAAATGATATATTTAGCACAATATAGTTACACAATATACCTATAGATTACGAGCAGAAAATTTGTACTTGTGGCTTAAGAAATTGTGAATACTCACAGACAATTTCGCAATTTCAATAATACAATTTATTGGAAAATTGTTTAAACTGGAAATAACTAATAATGACGCGTATAAACAATACAAAATACTTATTGAAAAGTTCCGAAATCTGCCACTCTGGCGCCTATTGTCATTCTGCTCGTATAGTCTATACTATTATAAAGTTCAACAATATCATGATCACAAAAATTTAAACAAAAATGTTTGAATATTTGATGACAATAAATTTTGTATTTATTTTTAGCTTAGTAGTACTAATCTGTTCTTATACAGGAGCATGCATCCTACGCAAGAACAAATTATTTTCGGATTAATGAAACGCATGTTTATGAACTTTATTTTTGTCTTTTCTGCACTGAAGCATGACATCCTAATGAGATGTAAATCAAATATGTTCCGCTAGTAATTTTGGAATCGGACAAATAAATAGATTCTTTAGATGTTTGTAGTGTAAACAAAATGGACATTTATCATTCTTAAAAACAATCTTACAGAAACTTCTATCCCAATAAATAATGTGATGTCACTTTATCATTTCTTAAGTTTATTTTTAATTGTTTTTTGTACTTGATGTTAAGTATGACGTATAGGTAGTACTATTGATGTTAAAAATGTTGTACAGGTATTTATTGTCCCACCAATAGTTTGGAAATCACTGATCTACTCGTAGCTGAACGGACCATACTTACAGTAGGTACTTATGTAATAATTCAGCAGTGTTAAATTCTATGATGAAGTCACTTTAAATTTGAAAAATTACTTTCAAATATAATGTTTTATGGTAATTATAAAACTTACAATTTGATTTTATAAATTTTCTAAATAATAGGTAGGTACTATCAATTCTGTAAATATATGGAATACCTAAAACAAAGAAATAACAATCGCTTTGTTTTGTTTTTTATAGTATAAAAAAATAAATACATTTTATTGTTTTCTCAATTAAAAAACCGTGTAGTAAATGGCTACTATTGTCGGCAATAAAGTTCCAAAATGTTATACCTATATATAAAAAAAATGGAAAATTCCAAAATTTATTAAATATGTACCTACCTATACCTATCTGAGTTTATAGAGAACCAACAAATTAATTTCCGGTCTAGTAAAATAAATAAACAAAAAAAAAGCTTTTAAGAGTACAACTAACAGGCCTGGTATATACAAATTTTCAAATTGTCATCTTTTAATTGATAAATTGAAAATCTATTACAATCTGGAAACTGAAGACTGGCGTAATTTAAAATGCCTGTAAGTGACTCAAACAAACAACTTCAAAATAAACGAAACAAAAAAAACATACATAATATTATTTTATTATTATAACACGTAATAATAAAAACGTATTTCTTGAGACGATGCACTCCTTGTTAGACAGTAAACGTGGTGACCGACCCGAGCGCGCTTGATGTCGAGTGGAGCCGAGTAAACCCGATTCAGCGTCACCGACCCGAGCGTGACGGTTCCCTTTCGTTCACTATTCAGAAAGAACGTAAAGTGCGCCTAAAAAAGTTTTCACTTAAAAAACTATATACATATTTAAAAAATTCAATTTATGAATATCAAAAAGATCGTGATTCTCCATCTTTAATATACATTTTTAATCTGTATATACGTTCACAGTGTTCATAGAAAACACCGTCGCGGTATTTTATTAAAACAAAGGCGAATGTCGTGGTGCCCGAGACGCCAAGAAGGTAAATGACATTCTATCACGCCGTCCGACGTGATTAGTTGTTTAGTACCTAATTTGTATTTACATTCTATTTTGCCAGTCCGTATAACCTGGCGTGATATCAGTTAACTTGCAAACATTGCCTTAATTAATTGTTCTTATACATGGATTTATTTATTAACAAAATACATGCGTCAAACCCCCAAATGTGTCATAAAATAAGCAGGTGTTTTGTTCGCCAGTTGAAACGATTAAAATATTATTTATTTACATATTCTATCGAATGTTTCAAACGTACTTTTAACACTCGAATGGGAAATGGTACTAATTTAGGTCCAGAGCTGCAGGGGAATATTATCTTCTATCTAAATTATTGAAGAGTCGAGTGGATGAAGGTGATATGTCACAAAACCACTATCTTAAGAACATCGCAAAAAAGTATTTTTAACCGATTTCAAAAAAAAGGTTCTCAGTTTGACCTGTATATATGTATGCATGTAACTATGTTCACGATTATATCGAGAGCCGTTGATCATATTTCGATGCGGTTTTCACTAATCGAAAAAGCTACTCCCAAGGAAGGTTCTTACGTATAAAATATTTCAATATTTAAATCGGTTCAGTAGTTTTTTTTAAATTTACATTTACGATTATATCGAGAAACGTTTATCATATTTCAATGCGGTGTTCACTTAATCGATTACGCTGTTCCCAAGGAAGGTTTTTTGTCATTTTGATGCAGTTTTTCAAAGTGTTCTCAAATGCTCTGAATTGAATCTATACTAATATTATAATCCTGAAGAGTTTGTTTGGTTGAACGCGCTAATCTCAGGAACTACTACTTCGAATTGAAAAATTATTTTTGTGTTGGATAGTCCATTTATCGAGGAAGGCTATAGCCTATATAATATCACGCTACGACCAATAGGAGCGGAGTATCAATGAAAAATGTTGCAAAAATGGGAAAAATTATTCCTTTTGAGAGTTTCCGTTGCGTGCGCTGCGTAGGTTAAAGTTACGCAAAAATCATGTACGACGGAATTGTTCCCGGAAGGTTTATATATATAGCGAACGAGCAAAGCGAGTGAGTAATTTAATTCCTAAACCACGCAACGGATTTTGATGCGGTTTTCACCATCAGTTAGATAATTTTTCACGGAAGGTTTATATATATAGCGAACGAGCGAAGCGAATGAGTAGTGTATTTATAATATTCAAGCGAACGAGCGAAGCAAGTGAGTAGTGTATTGCACCCGGGCTTTCTTAGCACCCGGGCGAAGCCGGACGGGTACCGCTAGTTCTAATATATAGACGCTATAACGATCTCAGTTGTCGAGCATCTATAATAATCTCTCTCTCCTGTCTCTCTCTTGAATTCAATATGAACAGTTCTTTTAAATAATAAATATAACTGTCAAGTTCCATTAAAGTTTCGCCATTTTTTTCTAACAAAAAAAAATTCGACATTGTTCGGAATCATTAGAGTTTGTTTGAAATGATTAATGCTGGCGTGTTCGTGCTTATGAAATGTCCGCCAATCGTCTACCACTGTACATACATATATCCTGGAAACGAAAATATAAAAGAGGAAATTACATTTAAATGAGTTTTCAATAGTTGTGTGGAGATATAATAAATTTTGTTTGCATATACAAAAGAAAATGGAAAATTTATTATACAAAAGTGTGTTTAAGGACATGCAAACAATTATTTAACCGTATCGGAGTAGTTAACAGACAAGGAAATAGCAACCTGGCAGGGGGATTATTTTTGAGCGTTTCGCTTAGCACTTAAACTGTGGCCGTGACCCATCACCGGTACAATAAAATGTCAGTCTAAATAAAAAAAAAACGCGAGAGTGTGTACTTAAGACTACACGGTAGAAGTGAAACTCTCTCTCTCACACACTTACTCGCCCAGGGGAAACATTGGAATGTGTTCTCGCAATTGCATTCCAATGTTCTTTGGGAATTGGTGTTCCCAGGAACCCGAGCTCGTACCAGTCGGTTTGTGTATGCCGACTGGCAGATTCTAATACACAAATTGATTATTAATTGTTGTGTTGAAGACGCTCATGACCTGAGTTTTCGACTCGTCTATAATCTACAATAATAATAAAACTAAAAACAATGCAAACTTTCAAGTAAGCGCCATCTAGAACAATTGACTGTAACAAAGGAAACTCAATTTCATTTATTTTTTTCTGCCATCTCTTAGCGAGTTAACTAATTCCTCTATACTAGTACTGCGGTTGTATTTCTTTCACCTTACCCCCACCACTACTGCCGCCAAACTTTTCCCTTACACTGTCAATCAAAATCTTTCCTATATACCTATCGCACCTAAAGATGTTTCACTTAAAAAAACTCGATTTTGAGACGTTGAAAGTTTTTGGTGAATCCCATAGCTTTCGACACCTTCTTGACCTCAATCTACTAGTTAAAGTGGTCGAAATTATTGCGAGAAGAAATCGCATATCAACGATCGAGAAAATAGAATTTCAAAACTTAAAAATAAACGGTTGTCTTTTAATTGAATTTTTAACACTATGTCAGAATAATACCTATGGTATTAAGGACTATACTAAACCGTGGCGATAATTTACTGTTTCTCGCGGTCTTGTTAATTCAATCCAAGGGATATGCCTAAGATTTTCTCTATCTCCGACAAATCTAGTTTTTTTTAGGCCATCAACAGCCAGGGTTATTTTGGCCTAAGGAGTACTAAAACAGCTTTACAATTTATTATTTTTTAATAACAAATTGCAAATCCTATTACGAGTTCTCGCACTGTAAGAAATGAGAAGGCCGATTACATATAGATTATCGATGGTCCATTTGTAGCCAGCGATTAATCTGGTAATCGGCACACAAAGAGACAATGGCGTCGCAAACAGGTATCGCCACATCGCGTAGATTTCATAAAAACACATTGCGTATGCGTGGTTACTAATTTTACATTAATTTGTTTTGTATTCATCCATTTTACATATGTAACTATACATTTTATTTTGTAATTTTTACACACTTTATTGGAATATTACACAAATTATGTAATTTTAATTTACTTGACGTAAAAATCACAAATTTGTTTAACTTTACAGTAAAAGTCCAAGTTTTTATGAAGTTTTCTGTGTAAAAATAAATAATAATGTAAAATCACTTAGAAAATCGAGCGAATTCTACCTTAACTTTCAAAGTATTTTTACATCCATTTTTTACAGTGCGGAATAGAAACTGGGAATTGAGGGCTTGTAATACAAGAGCCATGGAACGCCATATAAACAACTAGACTCCCACACATTCGGCTATTCTCAAGCCCTGAGAAAGCTAGTTAATCTTATAATAATCAGGGATAATTGTTTCTAAAGTGCTGCTTAGACTAAATTACACAGAAAAAATAAACTGCATGTTGCAAATAAAAGCGTTTGTATGGAAGGTAAAATATCTGTTTCTATGATAGAGATATTTGTATGGCTTGGTATTCATTTTTGAATACAAAAAGAAAACTCTTATATTAAGGTTAAATTGGTCTGAAAACACGACGGACATAATTAAAATTGAATTAAAGTTCCGTGCTGACAAATGCCTGATTCTAATCTATTTAGTTTTGAATGCGTTCTCTCTTAGTTTTTTTTACATGCCCGCACTCGCACATGTACTTAAAAAAGTATTACAAAGTGAGCTGTGATCTATATTTTTATAGCGATTTAAAAATACAAAAGTTAAACGTCAATGTCTTTACAATAGCAGCTAAATAACTGTAGCAGGTACGTACTTAATTTTTTTGTCAACGAAATAATCAAGAGCAATAAATTTCTCATATCTTATAGTTTAGCCACGCAGGTGCAGATCCAGGTTTTCGTTCAGGGGGAGAGGCAATTTTTATGAGAGTTACCTATCTTCCAGGAGATTCGTTCTGATTTTGTGATTTTTGTGTATGAAACCAAAAATTAGGTAAAATATTATTATTTAACTATGACTCAGGGGAGGGGGTAATTGCCCCCATTGCCCTCCCCCCTGGATCCCCGACTTGCTTTACAATTTCGGTCACTGCTTTTGTCTCCTTTTTGTCTTAGCGTAATAATATACAGGCTGTTTACTAAACATACGGCAAAAATTCAAGGGATGATTCCTTGAGTAATTTTAAGAATATTTTGTCCATTCATGATTTTTGGAACGACGCTTTGTTTTGAAAATGCAGGGAGATAAAAAATTTTCTACAAAAACAATATTTTATTATCTACATAAATATACAATAAAGCTTTTTAATCTACAAGACCTGCTGAAAATGACTTCTAATTGCACCAGTTAGGATGCATGAATCCAATCTTCCCGTCATTGACTGTCGAACCTTTTCAAGGGAAAAAAGCGACTTTTCTAAAATCATGAAAGAGCAAAATATTCTTAAAATTACCCAAGGAATCACCCCTTACATTTGTGCCGTGTGATTAGTAAACACTCTGTATAGCCTATATTAAGGTACGTGTAGTATGGAGCTGGGATTCTATAGATGGTAGCGTAGATCATAGCAGGGCTTGCTTAAATTAACGAATTGTTATATATGCGAGCGTACACAACGAAGCAGTGAGTGTAGCAGGTATAAGCGCTGTTACAAGAGCTGGGAGATACAAGAATGTATCTCACCATTCTTTCAGCGCGCTGACTACTACAATCAACGTGTGACAACTGTCAAATGGCCGTTACAAGTTTCGCAATGGATTATTATTTATATTTAATTTGTTTTGAGTTTTTTCTAAGACGTATTTAAAAATGTTAGGTTCCATACGTAAATATTCAAAAAACCGATTTGGGTAAAATTTTAATTCTTGGTATAAATGATGAAATTCGCCATGTTTAGATCGTTTTCTATTAATAAGGTGGACATGATAGCTCCTACTTAAATTTGTATTTAAAATATATATACCACTTTGTAGCAGAAGAACACAAATATTCGTCTTCGCTATCTGACATTTCAAACGCGATTTAAGCTTGTATCAATGCTAGTATCAAAGCTTCGTTGTGCAAACCTATAAGCGCCTATAATTTCAGCCACCATCTACCATACATGCTACCATCTAGAATCCCGCACGTACCTTTACTCAGGAAGAAGTATAGCTTTTAAAAACAGTGAAAGAATTTTTCAAATCGGTTCAGGTATCCTGAGATTATCCACGACAAAAAAACAAAAATCCTCACTTTTCCTTAGTATAGATTAATGTCTTTTAATCATAAATATATTTTTATATGTCTATGCAATTTACAGATATTTAAATTATTCCAATACCATTAAATATATTATACACAGAATAATTAGAATCTTCGTCGTCATCTCTGATTTGTTAGCGGAGATTTGACTACTTTACAAAACGAATTGTATATATTTATACAATGTGATATACACACTTGATATTCAAATGGGCTGGTGACTGTGTTGCGTCACGCAAACTAGCTGTTAAGGCCCTTTTCACTAGCTGCTATACACTCCTACACCTTCAAGCCAACAGTTAATTAAGGGCGCGTTGAATAACAATGTCGGCGTCAGCTTTGTTCAATTTACCTCTCTCCGTTATTATATTGTCCGCATCGTTTTGATTTTTCTTCTTTCTTCTTCTTTATTACAATAGACTTTCGTTAAGTCGGTGCCTACTACGCTTGCGCAAAACAGTCCCAAAGACGGAACGAAAATGGAACGTTACCTTTGTTCACTGGACATGTTTCCGAGAAACATGCCTAAAATGTCCGAGGAACGATTTCGTTTTAGTGGTACATTTGCGTTAAGGAAAGAAATTATATTGTTACGGATCACCCTGTATATAAATGGCAGGCAAGAGTTCTGAGAAACGGGGTCTGTTTACTGAACAACTGGTACCTGCGCGAAAGTTCTAGAGAAAGCGAGAACACACTAAGCTTATGCCACGCAGCATATATAAACAGCCAGTACGAGTGAGTGAGGGAAGCAGTCAACGGTGAGTCACGCATTCAAGTCTACGGAGGATCAGTAATATAAATAGTGCCGTGATATAAATAACCAAATTGATAAAATAAATACTAGTGTAGTGGTAATAATTACGAATTATTGTATATAGTTTAATTATCAACGCATTGCTTGAAGTATATTTAATCTGACATGGAATTTTCCAGAAAATATTCTTTACATTGTATCAGTGTCAAAAATATATTCAAGATTGGCGAATATATTGTTACAAAACTGTTTTCTCAGTTGGCGGAATAAATATTTATTTACAATAATTTTAAATACAATAACAATATTAATGCAACAACGAAAAGTCAGTTCTAACAATCAACACAAGTAAACAATAATTAAACAGTAATTAACACTTAACTATATACAATTGACTATATATACCAGGACTATTTATTTCTAGTTATTTATTTTATCAATTTATATCACGGAACTATTTATATTTCTGCACGATTTATATCACTGTATTTATATCAGATTTATTTCGCTGTTCTACACTGACTGATTCCCGTTGACTCCTTCCGCGACTCACTGTTTACTGATTTATATAGGCTGCGTGGACTGGAGCCCAGTGCTTCTCGCGTTCTTTAGAACATTCCGGCAGGTACTCGTTGTTCAGTATGCAGATCCCGTTTCTCGGAACTCTTTGTTTACCGTTTATATACAGGATGATCCGTAACAATATATTTTTTTACCGACTACAGTAAAAAGGAGGGTTTTGATTATAATTATAAAAATATATCCAGCAAAATGACCTTTAAGAAGCAGAGATATCCGATATGATGATTTAAAAACAGTCAAAGGCACATCAGTTTTAGGAATTTTAAATATTGCAAAAATTGTAAAAGTCATAACTTATCTAATTATGAAACAGTATAAAGCAATCGTCATAATGTTACAGCAACATAACACAATGTGGCAAAATTCAGCGATTAAAGAAGTCAACGTAACCCTCTAACTAGATTGAAAGTGATAAAATCTGAATAGTTTTTCTTTTCGTTTCAAATTATTATTTAAGTTGATTGTTACAAGCAAGCATGCATTATGTTTTGTGAATAAAAGAAGCACAGAAATCTTTGTGTTAGTATTATTAAGCTTTTCAAATGGCCATTATACGAAAGTGTGAACTTGTTTTTTGAAGAATGTGTGCTATTTATTAAAACTTCATGGATGGGGTGATTTCCATATGTTTTACTGAGAACAAAACAGCTCATTTTCTTCATATTTTACGTAAGTAATAATACTGTATTATTGAGTTATTATACTAATTAGGCACTCCAATATAGTATCATCCTCAATTCCAGAACTGGTTTCGATATTTGGTTTTCAATTCCGGAACTAGTTCCGATATTGGAACTGTAATTGTACAGGGCTGCACCTTCGCCTAGATAAAAATTTATTTATTTATTCAATAATCATTGGCAAAAAATCTATACTATTAGGTAAGGCCCACTTTGTGGTCGGCAAATTAAACAAAAATTTGTTAATTTTGAATCTTTTGATTAATTCCGGAATTCCGACATTAATTTCTTCACTTCTGGAATTAACAATGTTTAAAAATTTTGTCCGAAATTACGGAATTGCGAAATCTCCGAATTTCGGTAAGGAAGCCCTACTTATAATATTCGGGAAAAAAATAAAAGTAGATACTAATCTATGAAACCGACAGTTTTGAAAAAGTATATTTTTGGTTAATTAACCTTGAGTAAGTATAGGAAAAACGTTTACCTATATACAACAAATGGGAAAAACTTCAAAATTTAAATAATAATATTTGATTACATTCTTTTTTGTTTTTTTTGGATTTTCGCGTATGTTGTATGATGCCTAGCAAAGTTGAGAGAAAATTAAAATGTTTGTATGTCTGCCTGTCTGTCTGTATGGGATCATTCGAAAATGGCACTCAAACTTAAAAGACGTATAGGAATATATGCCATCTAGTAAACATTTAATGAAATGTCTAAACACTTGCTGAAATGATGGAAATCGAATATTTCATTTATTGTCTAGACTCTAGAGTCTAGACACTTCATGAAATCGTCTGTTACACCAAATGCATTACAACTGACGATTATGGTAAAAAAAATGTTTAAAGGATAAATCCTTTAAAATTTTACACTTGTGATAAAACTCCATTTTATTACAATAATAGGTACAATTCGTACGTCTATGTAATTATTTATTGTTTTTTAACAATGTTTCCAAACATAAATTGGGGTATACCTACTATATATCTCTACGTAAGTACATGTTATTTTTTTATTAAAATTCTTAGTAATTCATTTACATAGCGCCGGCAAATTATGCGCTGGAGTTTGTTTGATTATAGCTGGTAAACTAATAAAGTCACCTATTATATACAAGACTAGGTATATAACCTCCTTTATTTTATGTGCAGAAAAATTTTTCTAAATGGCATTATTTGAGCATAAAGGGATGGAAGAATCATTTTTCACATGTATTATCGATAAGTTTTTAATATAGTAAAATAGTAATAAATAGTAACTAGATCTCTAAAAATTAAAAAACAAACACTTGAAAAATTCTACACATTTATTCATCTCAACGATCGTTTCGGGCTTCTATAAGCCATCATCAGGAGTTTACTTTAAACTTTGTTTATTAATTTTTATTCAATCATGTTCTATCAAGTGCCCTAGCGATAATTCTATAGAATTTAAACTAGATCTCTGTCTGTAACTTTGTTTTATAATAAATTTGCGGGTGTTTTGATTAACCAAAACGGAAAAATGTATTTCGGCTGAATCGATTTCGGTGAACCTAATTCTCGGTTGCAGAAAGCATTGTCAGAAAATCTTAATTGACAATAATCTTAGATTGAGATCACACATATTTCTTCAAAGCATTATAGAATTTTCACTCGAACGTGATAGAAAAATAATTGATCGATCGAAACGATATTTTTTTAAAACTGTGTATACATCTATTTAACATAGTTTTATGTACGATTTCCACTTCTAAACAACATTTTTCTACGCATTTTATTCAAAATTAAGCTTGAAAAGCGATCTTTTTCTAGATCGATCAATCTTTTATTTTTGTGTTTGTGCAAACTATTGTTTTACATGATAGAGAGTTTTACAACGACACTAGACTGTTCCTGCATATATAAAAACTGTGATAGATTATCACATTCTAAGGGCTATTGCCAAATAAGATTTTTTGACAATGCTTTCTACAGCCCAGCATTAGTGTACCATGAATTGGAAACCAAACTAAAAATGTAGCATACTTTTTATCAGCTAAGATCGATTTATTCTGTCAACACCAGAATTGATGCGAACGAAGCTCAGGGAAGGTTATATAAATAACCTTCAGTCTCGTCCGACTTCGGCCGGGTGTTAAGAATTTATGATTTACCCCCTCCCCGCGAGAAATTCTCCCCCTGCGAAGCGAAGCTGGGTGTTTATAATAAGTATTAGTATAGGATTCAGCCAATACGCTAAAATGCAAAAAAATTGTAGAGTTACGTTTCTTACTATCCCACAGGAACTATACATTTTTTCGGGATGAAAAGTATCCTATGTGCTAATCCAAGACCTAAAGTAACTATATACCAAAGCTCATGAAAATCCGTTCAACTGTTACGGAGAATTAAAGAATACACACAGACACACACACAAACTTTCGCATTTAAAATATTATTAAGATTGCAAAATCTGTATCGTATAGTTTGTTAATTTACTTCAATAAATTCATTTTTGTAATTTTTTATTACATGTATTTATAAAAGCAATTACAAAAAAAGTAAAATGATATAATATACACCCCCTCCCCCCGTGGCGTGCATAAATCCACAGTCGACCTTATTATATATGCCAAAAATTCATCACGGACTTGAGAATGGCCGAGAGTGTAGCGATGCTGTTGTTTACATGGCGTTGCTATGGTTCCTCTATTACAAGTCCCCAGTTCCCGGGTTCTAGCTCGAGAGCTGGTAAAAGTGTCAATTGGATTTTCAATTTATTATTAAAAAAAAAATAATGAATTGAAAACATGAAAGGGTGCTAGGCTTAAATAACCTTAGCTGTTGGTGGTCTTTAAAAAACACACAAAAACACACACCCAAAAATTCATTACAATTTTAACACGGTCAAAAGTATCGACAATAAGTGTCATTTCGGTTTCTTCTATGACTAAAACAAATTATTCTAATTGGAAAATATAAATTCAAACCTTGACCTAATTTATTTCGATTTCAGACCTATATCATTAATGCAGTTTTTGCTCTAAATTTGAGCCCTTAGAATACCGTCTATATTGTTATCTGACGTACCTTAACAATAATATGGTCGTATTTTATTGCCGTTTCTTTAATAAACAGCAGCTATAAATTAATATCACCTACTGGCTTAGTGATTTCGGTATGACGTAAAATATTGATTTGTACTTGTTTATTTTATGATGTTTTTAGTATTGTAGTACAAGCCATTTTAGCAATAAAAACACGCGTGGATCTGTATCAGATTTCAGGTAACATATTACTTATACTGGCTGTTTAGCCATAAGTTTTTTCCATTTGTATCAGATTATTTTTTAATCAGCTTACGTATACCAATTAAACAACTGATCTTCGCGGAACACTTTTAAATTAATGGTGTGTATTCTATAGGAATTTTTGAAACTCGATAAACTTTATCCAGGTGTGCAAGCTTTCACGGCCGGCATTGTTCCAAGTCTTCATGGTTTCCGGGCTTGTAGGCCGTGGTCCGTGCTGCCACATCGCCTTTGAGAATGTCTACCGCAGTTGTAGACGAAACGTCAGGTAGAAATACCACCGGACCACGGCCTACAAGCTTCGAAACCATGAAGACACGATAAACTTTATTATAAGTCTATAAAGTTGGTCATGTTTTTATTAATGTAAAATTTGGGCTAAAAGAAGAATAAAACATTCCTCTAATAAATAAAACACACAAAACTGGCTATAGCTGTCCAACTTTTTTAGTATAAAAGACCCTTTTCAAGCACTTGAAAAGGGTCTCTTATAACAGACCGAAACGTAGTATTAAAAATAAAGTTGGACAGCTATAGCCAGTTTTGTGTGTTTTATTTATTAAAGTAATCTTTTTCGCTGTCGGTATAGAAGCTAATAAGTGAATGAAAAAAATTAGTTTTTTGGAACAGCTGAAATTTGACACAGGGTGAATTTATTGAATATAATTTATGAAAAAACTTCTACCAACTTCTGAATAGGTCGGTTGTATCAAAATGAAGTCTGAGTCTTTTTTTCATAAATTATATTCCATACTATACCCTGTGCCATTTTTCAGGTTTTACAAACCACTAGTTTTTATTTCCCACCTCTACTATGGTAGGGAAGTAATGGATTTAGTCCGAAAAAAATAAAATGAATTCTAGATATTATAATATGGAAAAAATGTAAATATTTTTTTTCTCTAAAATGTATAGTTTTCGAGAAAAAAAATATTTTACTAAAAAAAGAAAATTGTACGTAAATCAAGGTAACCATGATTTTTGCTATATTACTAGCCATCAGTAGATCACCAATCAAAAAAGAGGGCCATGCTTTTTTTCAAAGAATAAAATAAGATTGTTTATTTTTTGCAAATATTTACTAGGTGGGAAGTATAGGACTGGTCATCAGTCGAATTTTTTTCTACACTTTAGCGCCCCGACGCCAGAGATCCCGACCGTTGACTTTACTTACACACTAACCCCAAAATATTAGCCTTTACAAAATCTTGCAATTTTTGACCACGAGCTCTTGGACTATGAGTTCCAAATGCGCAGAATGTTTGCTCAGTAAAAGTATTGTAGGCATAAAATTGACTTATAGATTTATGGATGAAACATTCATTCAAACGCGTTTTTTTATGATTTGTAGTGTTTAAAGTATAACTTAATTACTGAATTATTATAAATTTAAATATATAAGTATTTATACCCACTTAAAAATGTCGTACTTTGTAATTGTCATAATGTACACGTGAGGAGAAAGGACACTGATTATTATTAGTGTGAGTTATTTGCAACATGCCATGCCAATTAGTCTTATAAATATTTACAATTATTAATTATTATTATAAAGTATTCAAAATTAATTATATGTACGTGCGTAAATTATTTTCTCACGACAAAATTTAATATGCATGCAATTAACTTTTTGATAATTACAGAGCAGCTATAATTTTTTTTAATCAAGGTTCTGTATATTTTTTTTATAATCCGACCTTACATATTAAATTTTTGAAAATGCAATTCCACGTAGGTATACACATATAATATGAATTATTTATTTTTAAAGGCTTTTCGTATATACAAATACTATATACAGTAGGTATACTTGAGAATTTATTAGCTGAACTCGTCAAGACGTCGTTGTTTAAGTATTTAGCATATACGCTAATGATCTCAGTTGTTGAGCGTCTATAAACTCTCTATTAAGTACGTATCAATGGCTCGTCTATCACAAACCTCATATTCCAATGATTGGATTTTTAATTTGTTATTAAAAAAATAGTAAACTGAAAATATGAAATGGTACTTGGACTTAAAATTAAAAAAAAGACCATGAAAACCCTTAATATTTTAACATTACCAATAATTTTTAATTTAATTTTATTATATATTTTTCCAAGAAGGGGTTTGTACAACAAAAAATATGTCTGGTGAAATAATATTATAAAAAAAATTTAACTTCGTGGCATTATGTATACATTAATTTTCTTCGGGGAAAATATTTCCACTTTTCCGAGTAATTCAATGGAAAATTAATATGAACAACTGTACTATTATTATAAATTATAAATATCTTTTAGAGGGTAAAGAACATCGCGTTAAAGGTCTGTCGTTCACGTGATTTTACACGTGTATTAATTCTATTTTTTAATCTGTTCAATAATATTTCATTCATCAAATTAAATCAGTTTAGTTAGAATCACATTCTCTTTTTCAGAATATTAAATTAAGTAAGTGTTCCTTTTCTAATATAGTTAATTTTGTTTTTTAAAGAATTTTTAATGTGTACAATCTTTACAGCCCCTTCCCTAATTTCTGCTAAAGCGACACGGTGAAATATCAGTCGCGGAAAACAATTATGGCGGGCAATTCAAACAATTTTACAGATCTATACTCCAGTGCTCCAAGCGTTACATATAAGTAAATCTCGGCTCCATTATGTCAGATACACATATTCTAACTTTCTTGGTCAGCCTTACAGTTTTGAATCGTTACAATTACCTCCTCCTTCACACAGTGATAAGAAGGTTTGGATTACAAAGAAGTAAAGAGAGGGGATTCCCGTAGGTCAGCGTTTTCGTCTTCAACAGCTCCGTATAGCTAAATTTTACTAATCTCATTCAAATTTTACAAACGAAATTTTGCAGTATCTTGAAATTAGTTATAAATTTCTCTCTTTAAATTGTTGCACGTTAAGTATGTTAACTGTTCTAAGTATGTATTCCTTTTTCTCCCACGCCTTATTGTTTTGAATCGTTACGGACCCCACCCTTTCGTTGCAAACCTAATTTTGAAATTTCTTGAAATTAGTTATAAAATCCACTGTACAGTAGCTTTTCTTTAAATTTTTACACGTACTTCTATCCCTTTTCCTCCTGCGCCTTACTGTTTTGAACCGTTACAGGTTCTCACCCCTTCGCGACGTTATATACAAACAAAATTTTGCAATTCCTTAAAATTAGTTATAAATTGCACTGTACATTACACTCAGTGCTTCGATCTTTTCTCCTCCTGTGCCTTACTGTTTTGAACCGTTACAGGTTCCCACCCCTTCGTGTCGTTATACAAACAAAATTTTGCTATTCCTTGAAATTAGTTATAAATTCCACTGTACAGTAGCCTCAACGCTTCTATCCTTTCTCCTCCTGCGCCTTACTGTTTTGAACCGTTACAGGTTCCCACCCCTTCGCGACGTTATACAAACAAAATTTTGCAATTCCTTGAAATTAGTTATAAATTGCACTGTATACATTACACTCAGCGCTTCGATCTTTTCTCCTCCTGCGCCATACTGTTTTGAACCGTTACGGGTTTCCACCCCTTCGCGTCGTTACAAACAAAATTTTGAAATTCCACTGTACAGTAGCCTCAAGTCTCAACGCTTCTATCCTTTCTCCTCCTGCGCCTTCATGTTTTGAACCGTTATACGGGTCCCCACCTCTGCTTTACAAACAACTGACATCAGTAAAACAGTCTGTAACGATCGAGGTAACGATTAAAGAAGACGTAATTTAATTTGACTTTAAAGTCCGAAGTTATATCAGCAAATAAACCGTATTGTTATACATGAATCAATCCCGATTTACCTGTTCAAATATTTACACAGTATGTGTACCGTTTTGATCGTTGTACATAACATTGTGTACAGAACTAAATAATAGCGTTCTCGTGTTGTCGATAAACATAGATAATGTATATTATACAGTATACACCCACCCTTCACATCATCAAGTATTCTATCATATTAATTCCTACCACTGATTACATTTATATTAAACAGTTTGAGCGCAGGTGCTTCAAAGAAAATTTTATTTTATAACTAGCCTTCACCCGCGGCTACCCTCGCGTAAACGTCGTTGTTGACTTTGATGGAAACCGTATTTTAATTCAAACAAAACCGAGTGTGCCTTATATTTTAAACAGTTTTCTTTTAAAGATTCGGTTTTATTGGCATTAGAATTTCTATTTTTGGAACTTTTTTTTGCAACCAACAGTCAGGGTGATTTGATCCTATAGTACCGATTCATATTTTCAATTTATTATTATTTTTTAATAATACATTTTTATCAGTTATCAGATTAGAGCCGGCGAACTGGGGGCTTGAACGGCATCGCTACACGCTCGGTCAAATTCTTAAGTCCCTAATTGTAACTAGTTTATTAAGAACTTAAGTTTTTTTTTAATTTCAAGGTATGTATTAAACATTGGTCCGGAGTCGAAATCATTATTTGTTCTCGAGATATCCGAGCCGAAAAAACGTTCACCAACGTATGAACGAACGTACGTACGTACGTACACACACAGACATCTCTCTAAAACAGTAGATTCGGACTCTAGGGACCTCAAAACGTCCAGATATTATGTCAACATTTTTCATTTGCAAGATCGGACCCATTACAATAACTTCCAATGGGAAGCTAAAAATATCAGCTATTTAATTTATATATTATAAAAAACACGGACGGAACAAGTAAATAAAAATCTTTAGATAATATCTACTAGGGGAGAATGGGGAAAAATATAATTGTATTTTGCATAAATTTAATGTTGTTGATACGAGTAATGCACAACATTGCTTAAGGTCCGTATTAGTATAATTTCGAAACAGTAAAGTACTGTATTTAATGTTTAACTCATTAGAAATATAACACAAAACTTTAAGGAACATCTACTAGAAAATTACAATAACTTTTTGCAAATATGAAATAAAATTATAACAGGAAACTGTTTTATCATTATTGAGTTGATTCCGTAAGTGTTCTGCAACCTGTATGAGGAGTACTGTCTACGGAACACTTAAAATTAATTTAGGACATATATTTAACCTTTTAATGGCCAACTTCCCATTTTGGGAACGTGCCTTTTTATGAAATACAAAAAAGCAATCGTTCAAAATGTTTTACAATAACTTATTATTATTACACTATTAACTTGTTTCTGTATAGATTTGAAGAATTTAAAATACATCATCCATTGAAAACCGAAAGGTTAATAAACGCAGGGGTAAGACAGACTGTTTCAGTAACTTGGTAACTGACGTGGTGGTCTAATAACACCACGGTAACTGCCATTACCCCGCTTTCCCCTACGTTGCAAGATTCTCTTATACAACATAATTAAATATTTGCAAGGCACACATCACATAAATGTTTATATATATTTTTATTAATTGCAGTTAATGATATAATATCATTTGTTGTTTTTAATGTTTAGTAATGTTTAACATACAATTAAAATAATTTTTATCATCCGGTGTTGTTGTCTTTACGTGATATTATGAGAAACTGCAGCAAAGCTATTGCCAATGATAATAATAGAACTATTAGATTAATTAACACTATAAAAACTACTGTATGAAGCAGGCTTATTTTTTAACATTTTGATCTCACAAAATTATATATCTAAAATTAAAATGTGTAACTAGTTTATTTTTCAACACAAAAATGACTCATTTTTCGAGTGTTTTGCCAAATTTCAAGTTTCTAAATGCACGGGAAGTATGTGAGATTTTCTGGGGCTTGTTTCTTCTACACGCTATGCGAAATTTGAGAAATTTTTGCAGGGACTCGATGAAACGGACCTCAACAACAATTAAATATAAATGATAGTAC
The DNA here is from genome assembly GCA_039654895.1 of Mongoloraphidia duomilia. Classification (NCBI taxonomy): domain Eukaryota; kingdom Metazoa; phylum Arthropoda; class Insecta; order Raphidioptera; family Raphidiidae; genus Mongoloraphidia; species Mongoloraphidia duomilia. Next base: position 45,505,226 of record CM077519.1, on the reverse strand, counting down.
ATATTTATATACAGTGTGCGCCAACGTTGCTGCGACAACGTGTAGCAATGCTGTTGTTTACATGGCGTTGCTATGGTTCCTCTATTACAAGTCCCCAGTTCCCGAGTTCTAGCCCGAGAGCTAGTAAAAGTGTCAATTAGATTTTAAATTTATTATTAAAAAAAATAATGAATTGAAAATATGAATTGGTGCTACGCCCAAATAACCTTAGCTTTTGGTGGTCTTTAAAACACACAAAGCTGCTGCGACAACTCGGATAGATAAATTATAAACTAATTTGATTTCACAATAAAAAAATATAGTTTTTCGAAGATAATAATACACTACTTTAGTTGATTAAATCGAGCAAAACAATAATATAAAAGTCCAGCGTTTCGCGAATTATATTCCGTGGAACACTATAGTGTTCCGTGAAAAGCCAATAAGAGTTCCCTGAAAAATTATGAAATTAATATAATAAGCCTCGTATGATTTTAAACGCTACGCCATGTTGAAACATATTTGAAACTGAGGCGCTCACTTGAATCTACCCTTTAAAATAACTGGTGTCTGGCTAAAATTTCAGAATTTGTGCGAAATGTCCCCTCATAGGAAACGTTTGGGACACGCTGTAATTGACTATAATATTCAACGGAATATTATTTTTGCAGTGTTTTAAGAACAATTATAATTAAATTATATTGTGAAGGACAAAAAATTAACTCCGTACGAATCATTAGTCACTAAAAACCATATTACCGTATTTTGCAAATATATTCTTTCCAGGTGTTACACAAGATTTTATAGGCTGTTGATACAACAAAAAATCGGAGCTTTTGATTTTAACACTTCAGTCAGCTCCGATTTTTTGTTGCATTTTAGAAGATCTATCTAAAGATCACCCCACTCAATGGGCAAAGTGAGAAAAAATTTGAGTGCACCTTTCACTCTATTATAGAGGGATCCAAAAAAAAATATTTTCCATAAATCTTATCTTTTCTTTTTTTGGGTCATCAATCTACGTCCGTATACCAAATTTCATCTTGACATACAGATAGACGGACGGATGGACGGCATGAACGGGTTTCTAGTTTCTACATAATACTAAAAATGAGATAATTGCGTAGTTTATTATATTTAATATCAAATTCAAATCAAAATGTAATTGGTATTAAAATATGCGACCTTAACAAAAGACTATAAGTATTAATTCCTAGGTCGCTATTAATTTTAAATTCCGTAATTGGAAGTAGATATCTATAGGTACCTACCTACCTACATTTTCGATTACCTTTTACGATATTACGAGGAAGCACGTATCATCGTTCTAGGAACAATTATTTTTAGTTTCTTTATTTATTTAGCAATTAACTTTATTAATGCTTGAATTATATGAATATTTACAATAACTCTTTGACACTCATTATTATTGATTAATTACTAAAATAGAAACTTAATTTAAATACGGAAGGATTGTTAATTTGAATAGCATTTTCAAATGTATTTAACTGGAAATTATTTCTGTAACGACTATTCTTACATAATCATTTTTATTATACGTAAAAACAGAGATGTTACAATAGGAGGACTCACTGACGGTCAAATACATCCTTCCGACTAACGTACTTATACTAGTACTTTATTTTTTTTTTATTGTAAATTATAGACGCGTCGACAACTTAGGTCATTAATGACCTAAGTTGTCGACGCGTCTATAATTTACAATAAAAAAAAATAAAGTACTTGTACGTTAGTCGGAAGGATGTATTTGATCGTCAGTGAGTCCTCCTATTGTAACATCTCTAGCGTCTTGATTACATTAAATAACAACACACTTAAAAGTAAATGACATCACAAAACATCCATGAGCGAAGGCGGGAATCGAACCCACGACAGTCTGATCCAGAGGCCGCGACGCTAATCACTGGACCACACTGTCCTCATTAACGTACTACACAATGACACGTCACAAAAGAGTGCTGAGGACAGCTTGGTGCTGTCGTAGGTTCGAATTCCACCTCGCTCATGGTGTTTTGTGATGTAATTAATGGCGCTATTCTGTATGGTCAATGTTAGTATTTATAGCGCTGTTAAATTTTTGTCTCACTTTAACATATTTATTTTAAGTCGTTGAGCGTACTATGGTTTTTAAGAAACCTCAGTTGTCGAACGTCCATAATCTACGGGGCAAAGTCTATATATAGATGAATTCAACATTAAAATATGGTAAAACAAAGTAGAGCTACGAATTATTAAAAAAATCGGTCAAGTGGAAGCCGCTGAAAGTTCTTGAATAACAAACAAACAATATGTTACGGACATCATATTTTTTATAATTTAAAAAAAATGTGTGGGCTTGAGAATAGTCGAGCGTGTAGCAGTGCTGTTGTTTACATGGCGTTGCTATGGTTCCTCTATTACAAGTTCCCAGTTCCCGGGTTCTAGCCCGAGAGCTGGTAAAAGTGTCAATTGGATTTTCAATTTATTATTAAAAAAAAAAATAATGAATTGAAAATATGAATTGGCGCTAGGCCCAAATAACCTTAGCTGTTGGCGGTTTTTAAAACGCAATTTAATTTTTTTTAAAGAAAATGTGGATAAAAAATTGGTAAGAATTAATGTGTAGCTATCTATAATTAATAGATATAATATATAAATGGTAGACCTCGCGTTGCGAAAGATGAAGCCACCGCGTCATAGTAACGTGAATGCATTGCGCCCGCCTTCTAGCTTGCTATTGGCTGTTTATTGTCATGAATAGCAGTTTGCCAAAATTGTACCTAACGTCATAAAACCCAATGTGCAATTTTGTGTACACGGCACTGTCTGCGGGCAAGCAGGCGTTCACTAGCATATTATTGATGACGTGCCTGGCTTCATCTCTCACCGCGGGCACTCTATATATAATCGTCGCCAATATATAAAGTTAACTTTATTAATAATATTCAGGTTTCAATTTGTTGAAGTGTAATATATAATACAAAAGTTGCTCAAAGGGTTAAACTGAATACTATAATTGAAATTTATAATGTTCACACACACAGAAATGGGACGTATTAAATTAAACAAAATAAAAGGATTTCTGTACAGGAATGTTCCAGTAAACTGAACATAAAAAATCAGAATTTAATTTTAGTAGTTTAATATTTTTGACGATTAAATAAATTTTAATAAAATCGGCTGAAATATTTTATTTCATTGCCATTTTAAAATAATTAACAACGTATGAACCTTGATTTTTTAATAAATATTTATATTCAATTCATTGATGATACGAACTATAAAAACTATAAATTTAAATATTTGAATTTGCTAAAATCTACTCATTCAGTTATTTTAAACTCGTTTGACCTTTACTTATATAATGCAGGTAAATTTATTTTATTGTTAAAATGTCTATTTTAATGTTATGCTAAAAATTGTCAATTATTTAACTATTGTTGGTGACCTTGTTAAATTAGTTTTTGGTCAATCGATTGTACATTTTATTGAAGTTCTCCTGTATAAGAATGCATTTTTTGTGACCATAGAAATATCTATATAGATGAGTTAAGGAGATTAGTCTCCATCAAAGAGCAGATCAAGAGCAACCCGGATCATAGACGTCTCTGACTCTATAATCCCATCAGAATAGTTGACATAGTCGCTCTTTACTGTTGAATGGTTTGACGTTTGTATAGTATCGGCGTGAAAATCGCTACCGGTTTTTAAACTTGAAACATGTAACAGTAAGTACTTATTTGTATGTTTCACACATAATATGCCTGCTATGTGACATTTAAATGTTACTCACTCCCTATTTAAATCTTATAAAAAGAATTTATATCATTGATTTTCGAAATAAACGATATTTTCAATTAAAAAAATTATATTGAATCGAACTCCGCGACTTTGTCCGAACCCTAATAAAGGAACTTTTTATTATTATTATATTTATTAAATGTGTGAAAGTTTTGTCGTTCTTAAATTTATTTTTTATTACGGTTATATTACAACTATATATGTCAGGAATTAAATAAAGTATTAAGTTTTCTTTGGAATTGATAGATTTATGCTGGATTTATGGTATACGGCTTTGAAAGTAGATTTAGGTTACAAAAGTACTTTTTTGCCATCCACACTACAAAATAGCTACTTAATTCATTGCATGAAGGTATACAGGCCTGCCATGGCTCATTTAACAAGCAGGCGTGCCGAAAGTGTTTTACTTACCGCACTAGTGCGGTAAAGTAAACGGTTGCCATAGTAATTTAAGTTTATTCGCTCTATCCGCCTGCGATTACATACTCACAGCTGCAGCTCACCGCGTACTGTTTAATGTAAATATGGCGACGCAAATGAACTGTCAAAAATTTTTTGAAGATACTGAAAATTAAGTGAAAAGTAGGTATTTTGTAATTTGTAGTATAGGTATGGCAAATACCATATTTCTCGTGCGTGATGGTAATTATGACTAGTATGAAGACAGTGTGGTCCAGTGGTTATAGCGTCGCGGCCTCTGGATCAGACTGTCGTGGGTTTGAATCCCGCCTCCGCTCATGGATGTTTTGTGATGTCATTTAGTTTTCAGTGTGTTGTTATTTAATGTAATCAAGACGCTAATGACCTAAGTTGTCGACGCGTCTATATAATTTACAATAAATAAAATAAAATATTATATGACTAGTGTGACTGTAAAAACTCGCTATATAGGTATCCCTCGTTTTCACATACTGTCATCACTCGTCAGTACCTATATAATAAACCCCATTATACGACACTAGAATTAAAAAATTAAAAGAAGATTCAGCGTTAAAATTCGTACCAGGACCCGAGCATTATTGAATTATTATAAAATTATAGTTATAAGCACCTATACCTATTAGTTCTCGATTCTCATAAATATCGATAATTTACAATTAATCAATTTAGAAAACATAAAATAAGAAAAGGGCTTGAGAATGGTCGAGCGTGTAGCAATGCTGTTGTTTATAGGGTGTTGCTATGGTTCCTCTATTACAAGTCCCCAATTTCCGGCTTCTAGCCCGAGTGCTGGTAAAAGTGACAATTGGATTTTCAATTTATTATTAAAAAAAAATAATGAATTGAAAATATGAATTGGTGCTAGGCCCAAATAACCTTAGCTGTTGGTGGTCTTTAAAACACAATTTTTCAATTTAAAATAAGAAATTTGATTTGACGTGAATATATTTTAGCATCGTAATGCAAAGGCTAGACTTTTGAGGGAAAAAATGCCCGCTATTAAATTGTTTTACAACAAATATGGTGGAAGTAACGGTAATTTGCTTAAAAAAAACAAGACAGAATTGAAAATGATTTAAAACATTTTTAATACCTATAGCAAAAGATGTTTATAAGTATCTATCTAATATGTTCAGTGATCTAGAAAAATAATGTATTAATTCGCTAATTCATTCTATATAAACAGTTTTGAGTTAAAATGAAACTTTACTCCTTTCGCTTGTTCGGAAATGATAAATAAAATATTATCGTCAATTTTTTCGAAGATGTATTTTTAATGTGCCAAAGAATTTGTACAAAACATTTATAAAAATTCATAAAACACGTGCAATTAAAAGTGATTACCTAAATCACTATAATAATATTATGAGCGTCACATTATGTTAAGTAAAACAATGTAAAGAGATAGTATAGGTACCTAGTTTTACAATTACGCAATAATAACTATGAGTGAAACAAACAATAACAATAACAAAATGCGGAAATTCCACATAAAATGAGTGATTGTCGCATACCTTGTTGATATTTATATAGCGTAACATAATAATAGGTATGATGTGTTGCTTCTATAACAAACAACAAATTAATTCAAAAACTAACTAAACTCAAATCGTTTAAATTTTAAAACAGCTTTCACTATAGTTTATTCACATTATGTTTGTGATATGTCATATAAAATGCTAAGCCTAGAGTGCGGTCTTCAACCTTTATAAAGCTCTGGAACTTTTTAAAATAAATCTGAATCAATTTTTTCTGGGAACTTAAGTAGTGTTGCCGTCTAGACAAGACAAGACTTTCAAAGTCTTGTCTTGTCTTGAAATATCAAGACAAGACTTCACCTAAGTCTTGTCCTGAAATATCAAGCTTCACTAAGTCTAAGTGTACATTAACAAACTCTTGTCTTGTCTAATATCAAGACTCTAGATTATTTTCAAGAGTCTAGATTAATAGTAGTAACTAGTAGGTAAAGTAAACCTTTACATACTGCTACTTAGTTTATCTAGACTATTGAAAATTGTCTAGAGTTTTGGCAAGAGTCTTGATCTAGATAAAGCAAGTCTTGTCTTGTCTTGAAAATTTAAGATTTTAAAATACTCAACAGCCTATTGGGATCCGTCAAATGAGTATATGACAACTGGTGGCAGAAAACTGTACTAAAACGAGGGAAAATTTTACATGCTAACAGTGCAAATTTATCGTGAAATTGTTTATTACAAATATAAAACAAGTAAAATAAACAAAAAGTTTATCGAAAATGGAATTCGCGACGTTTTCTAATATCATGGCATTAAACACTGTCAGTTATTGCCTTGTAAAACTTACTTTACAGAGAATTATTTTCTAATGAAATGTGGAAAAATTGTATTTATGAATTAAAAAAATATTTTATATATATAATAAGATGTACTTATTATCATACTGCACAACAATAGTTGAATCCCTGATGATTGGCAAATTTATAGGATTAATTTTGTATACAAATATTTTGAGGTTAGTAACTTACCCACTTCTTACAATATAACTTATTATGTTGCAGTTATGTGTTTACATTATTCACCTAACCCAACCTTAAAGGCGCATTGAACGTGGATGATTAATTTCGTGGAGATTTTCTTTTAATTTTGATGTTTTTAAGCAATATGTCGTAAAGATTATTGCTTTTGACAGTTCATTTTGCATGCATTTTTCTCGTTATATTTCCGACATTTGATAATATGCCCGGCTTTGAGAATCCGTTCTCCTTCAACAAAATTCCTTTGTTTAGGATTCGTACCGGCCCAATCACAAATTGCACTTATATTTATCATTTCTTATCACTTTGAAAATCATAAAATTACACGCAAAAGTATACGCCGTATATGAAATTTCCCTCCCTCTGCGCCATGTTTTTTAATCTCCACCTATTTGACGGATCCCAATAAGCACCTTTACGCGTTTGACAACATTTAAAAATATAAAAAATAAGATATTTTATCTTCTGACAAATTGCATTTATGTTTAAAGTAACTTACGAGATTTTATACTTTAATCGTCGATTTTCAATTTGTTCCTATATTTATTATAATAAATTTAAAATTCAATTGATACTTTTACCCAGGGGCGGATCCAGCCGCTCTGTTCGGGGGCGACGTTCTGAACTTCTGGGGTATAATTATAATAATCTAAAGCAAAAACTAACGAAAAAACTCAAGAGGTAGGAACTAGGAGGTAAGAGAAATTTTCTATACCTTGAAAAAACGTGTAAACCTGGACTAGATTTTTGTTCCAAGTAAATTTTTTTCTATTCTCGTGTCTAATTAAAAAACTATATCAAAGATTTCGGGGGTGACAATCGCTACTAGCGCCACCTCCCGGCTCCGCCCCTGTTTTTACCAGTTCTCAGATTAGTATCTGCAAGGAACTTGGGACTTGTAATTGAGGCGCTACGGCACTACGCGGTCGGGAATTATTGTAAAATTTTTACCATATTTATTAACATGACTCAAAAATTAAATGTTTGTTCTTATGAATGACGATCCTTACGAGGAATATAATAATTATATTGAAGAGTACTAACTGCTTATATAATACATATGTATTATACTTATTGGCCGGTAACTCAATATGCAGAGACACAAATAGATTGAAACAATTATAGTCGTTACATAAACTGTCATGCATGCATCCTCTTTAATTGAGGAAACAATTGAACAATAAACATCGTGTATTGTTACAACGCAAGCGCTCTTTTTGCACACAGTAAATAATTAACTTGTGATTTTTACCGTAAAAAACATATTATGTACTTACTATACGTATACGTAAACCTACCTATGTACGTTATTTCATTGTGATTATTAAATAAATTGTTAACTATTGGTTGTAATCTAACTTGTTATTATCAGCACAAAGATATTTTTATTAAAAAGTAAGCAATTATTTGTACCCATTCATGAAAATTTTTAGTTTCAGTGTAAAAAGTTACGCGTCGCACTGGTCGGTTTTGATTTTCGAAAGCGTCTTTAACTTATACATCAGTACCTATGTCATGTATTTTCGAACAAACGGATATTTCTAAACTTAAGATTACTACTTCGGCCACCTTCGACAAATCGGTTTCGCGGCAAAAAACAAACCGAAGCTATATAAAATATATTATGTAGCCTACGAGCGACCGGCATCAGACTTGTCGCTACGTATTTTTTTACTTTATACTTTTTGCTTATTTTTTTGCTTTATGCAGGTCCTTCGGCTTCCGTCGAAAGTGGAATAAAAAGCGAAATCGTATAGGCTCTCAATTTTGCCTTCACGTCAGAAACCGAGGAAATACGGTACTTTTTCTTAATTTTCAACGAATGTTAAAACTTACAATAATTGCTGCAATATTAACATAAAAAAAACAGTTACAGAAACTCTGTAATTTCGTTTTTTTCGGGGTTTTCAAGTACCAACGCTACATATAGACGGGAAAATGCGTTTCCAGAATTTTATTCTATCGGATTGTACCGGTAACACTCAAAAACAGCCACCCCGATATTTTGATAAAACGGTATTCTCAAACTTAAGAGCATATAAGTATACTTCTTGAATGAATGAATTACTTAGGGGTTCTAAAACAGCCCAATGCTGCACGTCATCCTATATAAGGATTTTTGTGCTCCCCTTATCCTGGATTTAGTCCTCTATTCAGCGTCGTAGCTAGAATCATCGGCGCCCCTGGCAAGACTCTGATTTCGCGTCTGATTAATCATAATATTCGCATCGCTGATTTCACTGATTGCGCCCTCTCGGTGTTATAGCGCCCCTGGCGCGGGTCTCGGTTATCACGCCCTAGCTATACGACGCTGCCTCTAATAATTTGGATCAAGCTTCTCATGAGCTTCAGAAAATTGGGCGACTAGATTTTCCTGCGGAATTACTCCGTCCCCTGCATCTATGTATCCAAAGATGACGTACTTCTTACTCGGCTATGTTCGGTTTAAGACAGAGTTTGACGTTCATGAAATCTAAAATCTAGTTTTCAATAAAACAAAGAAATATAGCGTGTCATCCCGTATCAACTTTCTAATAATTAATATAACTTTAAAATATAAGGAACTTATATACCTACTGACAACATACTGTAACTTTGTAAGAATTATAATAACAATACATGCATCACTACGAGTAATATACAAAAAGTAATATGCATAATTATAATATGTGACTAATTAAACAAAATTAACTGCAAAGACTTTATCGTTAATTTTAGCTTCTTTAATTTTTTAAAGATTACATCGAGGAAGTTAATTATTTTATATTATTCATTTTATTATCCAAATGATAATTATGAATTTTTTGTGCATTGATTTAATACTTACGTACGTTATCTAAAATTTTAATATTAATGCATTTTTAATCCGACCGTTAATTAATTATCTATATTCACACATGCAAATTACCCATCTGTTATTCGTATCATTTTTATCAATATATTTGCGTCATTAATTTGTATATTAATATTTATAATCGTTAGTTATGTAATTCCATTTTATACCTATATAGGTAAATAAATTTGCATATGATATGAAAACCTTCAAAACTTACCAAAAGTAAGTAAATTTTTTAAAAATATTCAAATTTTATTGGTATTTGTAAAAATAACCTTTACATCATCCATATAATGCAAAATGATTTCAATGAGCAGTGAAGGTTCAAATATAATAAATACAGTTGTTTTATTGCACTTAGACGTAAATTTAATTATTTTAATATAATTCAGGGGCTGCGAATTAATACGAACCATTTAAATTTTAACATAATATTATAATAAAAAATTGACAATACGGTCTTCAAGGTGTTTTTTGTCTTTATTTAAATATAATTGTAGTAAAACATTTTTGATTTTGTATTTAAATATCTATGCCACACCGATTTTTTTTTATTTTCATATTTTCTTTAGTCTGCTGGGCCCCGCGTGATCTTTTCACTGCCATTTAATTTGTTTTTTGATTAATCAGTCTGCTAAAAAGCGTATAAAGTTAGTTTTAGCGATTTTTAAAAATTACACTGTCTTCTGAAAAGAAAAGTGCATAGCCCTCCTTATTTCGTAGTCGGGTAATAACTTCGCGACGGTATCGGTGTTGTTACCATAGTTTTATGAATGGTAAACTATGGTAACAGTACCGGTACCGTCGCGACTCGCGATGTTATGTCATAATGTATCTCTCCTTTCAGAAGATGCACGCATTATATTTCCAATACCGTTTGATAAATCGATTTTAGGGTTAATTAGTGAACAACTCAATATACGATCAGTACCTGTAATAGAGACAGACAATTGTTACGGGACCTACATATTTTTGTTTTTGGTTTGTGTATTTTTTAGACACGTAAAACATGTTTCCACACTTTTTGACTGTCTGTTTGAGCCAGCATATGACTTGATAATGGCCAGACGTAGACCAATTTTGGTAAAATTTGGTGTACCTATTATCAACTATGGATTTTACGGAGCAATTCGACTCTGAATCCGAAAGGTCGGAACCTCCTTTTTATAATTGTACCTCCGTATCCGACTGGGGTTCTGATACTACCAAAACGGAGATTTAGCGGAACTTAACAGGCCGTCGATGAACGACGAAGAGTAATTTGTAATTTAGAGCTTACAAATTCAAACTTTATAAAGTTTCATGCTTTTTCAATTTTCATTATACTTAATGTAACTTTATTTTTTCTTAATTTCAAAATGAAAATCTACAAATTTCACATTTGATTTTGTAACCTCCGACTCCGAATCACGTCCAACTCCGAGCGCCGAGGTGATTATGAGACCTCAGACTCCACTTTCGCCTCTGAGAAAACCATTTCGTAACATCCCTACAGTAACAACTATGGTACCCAAAGAATATATCTATAAATTAATACGTTATGGAACACCAAAAGTTCTGGTACACTTTTTTACTATTTATTATGAAAGGAGGCCGGGAATGAAACATATATCTTTCGAAAGGTACTGTGCTATAGATGTGCAGAAAAAAACATCTCGAAAGTTGCCGTTAAGGGCAGTGAAAAAAATATTGCCTTCCCTGCACGGGAGAATACGACAATTGGTCAAATTTATATAATATAATAATATATTGTCAATTGAACTGAAAAATACAGTATTTTTGACAGTCAAATATATATGGGTAGGTACATACTATAAATAGTATACACTTTATTATACGATCGCAATCGGGTTTAGATAAGGTTTCAGCTTCGAGTAAAAACTAGTTATAATTAGAAATACTACTTAATTACGTAGTACTTACCATTAGAACATACACTAGAAGTATCCGGATGTCCGCTAGAGTCTGTATCACTATCACCGCCTGTATCTCTGTGATGTTGATGATGCGCCGCAACTGCGTGATGATGTAACGCCGCGGCGTGAAGCGACAGATCTCTAGGACCTGCTGGACTCGGACTTCTGTCACCGGTGCCAGGTCCAACGACTTCATGACCGCCTCCCCCGCCGCCACTGCTAAGGATGTCCGTTATCATAAACCTGGATCTTGCCGTTGATGTGTTGTGTGGCATTGTTGCAGCAGCTTGATGGTGATGCAAATGGTGATAAGAACTAGGCGGGTGATGCTGTAACTTCACCGAGTCGTTTTGAACGGTCATAACAATGGTTTTATTGGTCGGTGAATGTAATAAGGAATTATGCACAACTGCGGATATTGATAAAAAATGTTAAATGTTTTTTTTACTGATGCTTGGTCATCACAAATATTGTCATTAAAATACAAATTCACAATTATTTTTATTAACTTGTCACTTATCGTCTTGTTTCTTTTTATTGTGATTTTGATAAAAACAAATCACGCAATAATCTTTTCAAAAAATCACAGTTCATAACAAAAAATAAATTTTGTTTTAAATTAACATTAAACTGTCTAAATCAAAAATATGGTTTATGTTTGTTTTATATATTCCTATATGCATAGTGTCAACATTGCAAACTGAACTCACAAATAAATTTATATAAAATCCAAATAGGGCGCAATTAGAATTCAAAAAGTTCACTTGTTTGTAGAACATTCACTTGTTCAAAAACAAAACAAAACACAATACACGTTGCAATTATTAATCAAAACAAAAAAATTAATCTCCGATTAAAGTACGTAATATAATCATTTACAGAACAACTTAGTCTGGTCACATTGGATAATAGAGCCAAACTAACCTATAGCACATTGTGACCACATTCACAAACACATAGTAAATCAGCCATATTGATTATCCCCTCTTCATCACTATCACATACGCAACAATCATCCCCTCTTTGAAATCGACCAATGGAACAGTAGCATTTACAAGTGTATGACCAATGACGGGTCTAGAAGGCGGCTGTATGTTTAACTTGTATCTGTTTATTGTATGGGCTGGGCATATAACACTCTATACTGTTCTTATTATTGTGATTTTGACTCAATAGAGGTACTTATAACCAAACATGTGAACAATTAACTGACTCTATAGTATCACTATTATACCATTATAATGCAGTTTTGTACTGTTACTTATATATCGCATGTGCCAATTAAACATTGAGTGCTGTCGCAATTAGATTCGCCTCATTAGTTCCCACTTAATGTTATCAATTATATTATTAATAACTTTTATCATTAATATATTTTATGTTCGTATACCTACCATAACCATATTTTATTTGAATATTTGATAATAGTCGAGTTCGCCGGTAATTTATTATCCATTTAGGTATTTAATTATTTGTTCTACGATCTTTATAAATACTAAATAATCAAAAATAAAATTACACAAAAGTTCACACACACTTTTATAGACGCTCATTTATGTTGAAATGTACTTTAAGTACTTTCAGACTTCATTAATAGCTTTAATACATTGATTAATTTCAAATTATTTTATAGGAGGTTATAGTAAGTATATATAAGTAGGTACTACTTGTACCTATTAAGTACCTAGGCTACATGTTATATTTTACAAATAAAAAACCATTTAGGTACCTACTACCTACTAGAGTAAGTACCTGTCTATATATATAAGGAACATGAAAAATCGAGTTACGAAATATTGTAGTTATGGAGTCAAAAATACATAGGGTGTTGAAAAAAAGGGTAAAATATTTTAGGGGCATACCTATTAAGTACTATGACCCAAAATAAGTCGAAAAATTTAAATAAACATAGGGCCGCAAACGAACCGTTATAGTGAAATATTTCCAATTATATGTGTGTAATAACTTATTATTTTTCAATTGCTTTGATCTCGCAACCTAGAGTTAACAAAATAGTAGGCTATTTGTCACCTTCAATTGCTCTGAACAGTTATATTTTTTTATTTATTGTAAATTATAGACGCGTCGACAACTTAGGTCATTAGTGTCTTTGAACAGTTATAGGCTATTGATTACTTATATGTCATTTATATATAGAAAGGAACTAAGACGTTCACGGGTTTTTATTGCAGGAATCGGTCAATGGGTCATTTAAGAAGAAAAAAGCGCGAAGTGCTATTAAATTAGAGGGTGGAAATTACAGATAGGGGTGAAAATGCACTCTTTTCAGTTTTTTCAATATATAAGTATCGCAAACGATCAGCAAAATTTCGATATACTTTATATAAAACCGAGTATAAAACTATTTGTAGAGAATTGAATTTCCCATCGAAATGGTTTATTTAAAAAAATTTAAAACATTTTTTTATGCCAAAAATGTTGAAACAAAAAAAAAACCAAAATTTCGATTTTTTTGCTTTTTTGCCTAGCACTTTTTTTGGGTCAGAGAGAGGCATATAGACATTGCTTTGGAGGAAAAAAAGTAGACAAAATTTTCTTTAAAATGCTGGGTCGAAGTACATGAACATTAACTGCATGCTCGACTGCATGTTTTAAATTTAAATATAAATACATACTTATTATGTTAATTAATTACTAATATCCACTACCTCACCTCTTCTGTACATTCTTCAGCAGTTATACTCTCTTAGTTTTTCCAATTTCTACAACCGACATTTGAAATAAAATACCAAAAGAAAATTTTCGCGGCTCGCGCTTCACAGTCGCCGCGATTTATCTCCAGATTTGCTGGACCGTCCGGACTTAACTCTAACAAATTATGGCAACCCTGCCTATATATACACGGATAAACCTAGATCCGCCCTTGACTGCATTGTACGGTGGTTAAATTAGAAGAGATACATTAAAATGATACATAAAGTAATAGAAATTTGTAGCTCTTGATTATTTATTTTGTTGCCAATTAACCAAAATCTATATCCCGACAAAGTCGGGCCGAAAAGTTATAATAAAATAAATAGGTTCGAAACGCTCGCTGATACGTATTGCACCATATACAGGGTGTATCACAGGATTGAATATATAGAAAAGTAATGAGTGCAACAAGGAAAACATAAGCAAAATGAGTAGCGTGACAAAGATAAAATACATAATATGGCTAACTTAATACTAAATTAATTATCATGGTTTTTTACATGAATAGAGGGCAAAGCAATCTCTGATCTTAACTAATTTGTACTGTGTACTTTTCCCTATGTTCGGTTTCCTGTGATACACCCTGTATATACCAAAATCTTCTACCATCCGTCGACTCTCATCCCTGGCCTATACCTATCACATTAATTAATTGTGTTATCTTAATTGAATTTATATTACTCGTTTCTTAATTTAAATGCCTTTTGTATAAAGTCTATTTTAGACGCAAACAATTTGAACATCTTCGTAATTAAATTTACGATAAATATTTTACAATCGTGTAAAACAAAAATGGTTGATCACAAAACTGATTTGATATCTTTGCGAACTTTGTTATTGAAGCATGCGCATTATAGTATTTCTATAATAAATAGGTAGGACGTATATCTACTTAGTCATTATAAATTCAGTATTATGTACCTACCTATTCCGTTGGATTTGTAGGGAATCTCAAAAACTATACCTAATAACTATAAAGAACAAATTGTGTTTATGATGGACAGATATTGTAAACAATGTATAAACTACATATATACTTAATATAGATGCTCGACTGCAGTGTTACCTATTAGATGCTCGACTGCAGTGTTACCTATATTATGATATTAAAAAAATTATAACGATACATTTTTAAATATTATGTCTTAATAGAATTCATGCAAGTACCTATAAGTGTACCTATAGTCATTTTTATTTCCCACCTCTACTATGCTAGGGAAGTAATGGATTTAGTCCGAAAAAAATATTTCGAGATTTTAACAGATCTTCACGTTTTGAGACCCTGGCAATCGTTTAAAATCATTTTCTGACTGATGTCTGTATGTGAGTGTGTGTGTGTGTGTGTGTATGTGTATGTGTGTGTGTGTATGTGGTCAATTTTTCGCCTTCGATATCGTAAAAACGGAACAACATACAGCCATGCCGACTGTTCTGTTGTGTTTATCAGCCTTTAACTTAGATCTGATTAGATTTTGAGTCAAATCGGTTCAGTGGATCCTGAGATATTAAAAAAACGTTCTCAATGTCACGTATTAACATAGGTAAAAAAATATAAATGAATTCTAGATGTTATTATATGAAAAAAATGTAAATATTTTTTTTTCTAAAATGTACAGTTTTCGAGAAAAAAAATATTTTATTATTATTTTATAAAAATTGTACGTACCTAAATCAAGGTAACCATGATTTTTAAGCTAGCCATATCAGTAGATCACTAAACAGAAAAGAGGGCCATGCTTTTTTTCAAAGAATAAAAAAAGAGTGTTTATTTTTTGCAAATATTTACTAGGTGGGAAGTATAGGACTGGTCATTAGTCGAATTTTTTGTTATAATAGTATATTGTGTAACTATATGCTAAATACATCTTTATTCACATTTATAACCTATCAAAGATAGACAGTACTGCAGCAACCGGCTGCACAGATAGTCTAGCTTTTGAAAAATGTTCGGTCACCAATCATTGAAAAATTTGGCCGTGATTGCAATCAGACAGGCCGACGGCACACGTCTGTCATTCACACTACACCGGCACCGACCGTAAATACATGTACAGACACCGACCGTCCACGCAGCAAAACAATCCTTCAAAGAATGCTGGCGGACACTGTGCTGTTCCGTGCTGTGTCTGTGACCTGTGTGGAGCCAGCAGTATTAGACATGGGAATTGCGCCATATACAATACGTTGTTCAATATTTTGTTGGTCCGCTACGTGCCGGTGCAGGCCTGTGCAGGTTGGGTATATGCGAATCATACTTAATGCGGTTATCTTGTTTATTTCAGATTACAGCAGATCAAGAACGTGGCGATTTTCAAATTTGATTTTATCGGTCGTCCATGCAGGTTGGAGCGAGAGTGAATATTATAGTTATCAGTTAAGACAAGCGGTGCCATTTCAGTAGCCATATATGGAGCAGTAGAACAATAAACGTTGTGTTTTCGTCGTCATTGGCGTAACTAGGTATTTTTTCCAGGGGGGGCCATGGCCCTTTCAATCTGAGAACTGAAAATTATTGTTATGAGATCTTTTATTGTCGGTAATTTAATAGTCATTAAATGCCATATAAAAAAAAAAACAGTAAAAGTTGCTTGTCTTGTGAAGTTTTCATAATTTGAGTGGCTATTTTTAAGTATGTTAGATTAAATACAAAATTACAAAATATGGCGCTTGGATCAAGTTTTGGTACGCCCAAATAGTCAGCACCCCGGGCGGTCGCCCGGCCCTTCCGCCACCCTGATTGTCTACTATCTATTAATTATATAATTTTATGTTTTTTATTCTTATTACTTTCAATAGTTTGTAATAATTTTAAGTCGACTTTCTTTATTCTTACGTCAGCACTCTGAGCTACGTGGCGTAATTTTTCTAGGGAGGGCCCGTCAGCTTCCAGGGGGGGCCTGGCCCCCCTTGGCCACCCCCTAGTTACGCCAATGTTCGTCGTGGAAAGCAAATGCGCATTGTATGTCGTTACAGCACTGCAGCAATTACTTCGCAAACATTTCAATAAGTATCCCTTCACCATCATTCGATTGCTTTAGTCACAAAACGACTAAAAGTGCCGCCAAGAAACAATCCATTAATGCCTTGACAATGTTCAGTCGAAACCAGTGCAATTTTTAAGAGTTCCGTAGAAACTAGGAACCCTTATAATTTCGGTCAGTCCGTCCGTCTGTCTGTATGTCACAGCCCTCCCATTCTCTCGTTAATATACCTATTAAGATGAATGGATTATAAGGACATATAGATTGATTACCCAAAAACAGAAATGATGAGATTTTTGGAAAAATAATTCTTTTGTACTCCCTCCCATAGAGTTGAAAGTGTATTAAAAAACAATTTTTTTTCACTTACCCCATTGGGTGGAGTGTCTTTAGATAGGTCTCCTAAAATGCAACAAACATGTTTAGAACAGTTTGATTTTAACCCTTCAGTCACGAGATATTTGCTTTCAAAGTCGTTATCAAAGCGTCCCACCTCTCTAATTTCTAAACTACCCATGCAAAATATCTGAAAAAATTCCTGATTATGTAGTCTTTAGTTAGTATGTACTTTCAATGAAAATTATAATCTGGTACGCAAGTCCCATTTTATCAATTTTGGTACGGAATACTAAGAAACAAAGCAGTTACAATAGTTACGATATTATAATTTACTTATTTCTAACATCGTCAAGTTTCTCTCCTATTAAACGAATATATTATTGGGTAATAAGGACCAGTTAAATGTGTAAATTTTTATTATTTGCCAACGTTTCGTTACCTATTTGTAACTTCTTCAGAGCTCAAAAGAAGTTACAAATAGGTAACGAAACGTTGGCAAATAATAATAATTTACACATTTAACTGGTCCTTATTACCCAATATTATATTTGTTTCAATAGCACATAGGATGTAAAAAATAGAGTTTTTCTCCTATATTATTTTAAAATTATGACGAGAGATAAATAAACTATTAAAATATCAACAACTAGAATAAATGCTAATTGCACGAAATGCTTATAAAACAGGAAAGGAATTCGTTGGCCATTACTAATTTTTTAAGCGCGTTTTATTAAACTCCAAGTTAATTAAAATTCATAAGACAATTACTGTGATTGTTATCAAATTCATGTAAGCTACATATTAATAAAATATTTATCTATTATGTATTTCGTAAAGAAGTATAATTTCAAACGAACGTAATAATTTTTTTATTTAAAATTATTACATTTTAATGGACTTTTACTTTCACTATTAGTTTTATAAAAATTCATTTAAATTTACCACTGGCTGCAATTAAAAATATAAAATGTGAAATCGTTTTTTTTTTTTGTGTAAAATAATTTAATTCGCGGAAGATTTTATAATGATTTACATATTAATAAATATTGATGTTATTTTTAAGAGATTTCATATCAGTCGCTTAGTCAGGATTCCGGAAGTAAAGAGTGTCACGTCTTAAATTTTATGACTCCATACTATTGATGGGACTCGAGTGAGATTTTTTCACTCGAGTCACTCGCCTGTACAAAACGAGTCACTGGAATGTCACTCAAGTCAAGATAAGACTCGAGTGACAATTTCTTCACTCGAGTGAAGATATAAATTCGAGTCACTCGAGTGACAATGTAACTCAAGTCACTACAGGCCATTCGCCAATTCAGTGAATTTAGCCGATTTGAGTCACTCGACGATTCGAGTCACTCGAAAGCTGAGTAAAAATAAATTTGACTCGAGTGCGAGTAAAATAAAAACCACTCGAGTGAAACACAACTCGAGTCCCATCGACAAGTATTCATCCACTATAGATAGAAATTTATTGTTAAACAATTTTATAAAATAATTAGCTCTCGCATCATGAACGGTACATAATTTATGGACATGAGAACACTTTTCAATACAAAAGTAAGCCTTCGGACTTCACTAAAAGTCCTCTGAGTTCGCTTGGGTAGACTACACATACATACTGGGTGTGCTTGCATATCGGCGGCCCTCTACACATACATACGGGGTGTGCTTGCATATCGGCGGCCTTCTACACATACAAACAGAGTGTGTTGGTACATCGACGGCTCTAGTTACTCACATACTGGGTGTGCTTGCATATCGGCGGCCCTCTACACATACATATTGGGTGTGCTTGCATATCGGCGGCCCTCTACACATACAAACAGAGTGTGTTGGTACATCGACGGCTCTAGTTACTCACATACAGGGTGCGCTTGCATATCGGCGGCCCTCTTTTACATACGCATTTTCCCCGAACTATGGCATTTGTACCGTAACATTCACACTAGCGATGACCGTTAATTTGCCCCGCCCGTAATAAGTTGAGTCTGTACGGCTTAAAAATAATAAAAAAACACAACGTAGGAGTCCATGACCAGACCGTTATTTGCACATTATGTTTTGCTCCTGTAAATATCTGAAGGGTTGACACTTTGTACCCTTCCCGGATATTTCATTGACCTATAACAGGAACGCATATCGACCAAATGTTATTGTATATAATAAAATTACCAGTGATTAATTGAATAGTTAATAAGAATTTTAACTTTGTATTAATTTGTATTTTTTTTTTTATTAATCGGCGAATTATATCAGTGATTTGATTTACGAAACCTAGTATTATTTATTTATTTAAAATTACCCACGTAACATACTCCATACTGACACCAATTTGACACTAAACCAGGGGTTCCCAATCTTTTTTTTACTACGACTCTCTTTTTTGCAATTTTTTCGCGACCCCCTTCAAAAAGAAAAATAACTGTGTGTAGCTCTAGCAGACAATAAAATTACTTTATTATTCAACGAAAACTCTAAAGAATATAGAATCTTAATTATTAGGTAGGTATTTATTAGATTCTAATAATTAGAAGACATAAAAAACTTACAAAAAATACAATTAATGAGAAGGATGAGTTTGCTTTTCTGAACATAACTTCTCAAATCGGGGCTGAAATTTTGAAATTTCTACTCTCATTTCTTTTTCTAAATTTATTTGTGACCTGTACTTCGATTTGACCTGACCGTATCGTCTCGCGACTCTGCACCTAGAATAGCGCCGCGACGCCCCAGGGTGTTCGTTATAATTTTTACTGAAAGTGCTAACTAAGGGCTACATTCAGGATTTTTTTTCATCGATAGTTTAGAAATTAGAGGGGGGACGACTTTGAAAGCAAATATTTCTTGACTGATCGGTTAAAATCAAAAGGTTCTAAAACATTCGTCGTTGCATTTTAGGAGACCTATATCCAGGGCCCACGCGCCCCTGAGTGCGATGTGTGCGATGCACGCGGGCGGCATATCCAAGGGGCGGCAAATGGCCTAGTTGAGTTATGTTTTTTGCACTGTATAGAAAAAATATACAACTGATATTATATCAATTTTATTTGTATACTCAAGCCTACGTGAAAACTCTTACGAGTAGTTATTTCTTTTTTAATAAAATTCAAATTCGAAATATTTCGCGCGCAGTTTTCGATTCGATCGTTAATTCACATCAGCGCGTAAACAGGGTGCCCCTATCGAGAGACTCCCGCGTATGTTTATATCTTGAATTTTCCTGTCGATTCCTGTATGAATTATTTTACATAACAATGTTTAAGTAATGTTTTTTACAGTTTATTTAAATTTATAAGAAATAAAGTTTCTATTAATTGCACTTACAGTATTAGTTATTTGGGATTTTTAACGTTTTTCAATTTGACATATCGTCTAGTGAGTTTATCCTCAATAAGGGGCGTCAATTATGAATCTGCACGCGGGCGGCGTGAGGCCTTACGAGGGCCCTGCCTATATCTAAAGACTCAATGAGCTAAGTGAAAAGAAAATTTTGTACACACTTTTCATTATATGGGAGGAGGTCGAAAAAATTATTTTTCCAAAATTCTCATCATTTCTGTTTTTAGATCATTAATCTACGTCCGTATACCAAATTTCATCTTAATAAGTATAGTAAAAATGAGAAGATGGAATGGATGTGACACACAGACAGACAGACAGACAGACAGACGGACGGACGAATGGTTTATAGTTTCTACGGAACCCTAAAAAAATGGTCAGGGAAAAGATACTTTGAAATATTCCCTATTGCAATTAGAACTAAAGACAGAATAGGAAAGATTTCAATCCTGTCTTTGCTTCAACACAAAGGTGCCAATGAAACTATGGAACTAGATAGTTCCGCAGACATCTTCTTTTTCCTAGCCTTATTCAATTTCAATAAAATTAAGAAAAATCGCAGGATAGTGGACAAAATATTTGATTTATTAAATTAAATGTACGACGTTTCGTCTATTATAGATTTAGACTTTTTCAAGTACTTGAAAAAGTCGTAAATCAAATATTTTGTCTACTATCCTGCGATTTTTCTTAATTTTATTATAATCACGATGGACACTTATTCAATTTTATTTGGGGTCGGCTCTCCTGGTCATTTTTCTTTTCCATGATGAGGAGTAGTTAATTTGGTTATAGTTTTACAGCCTGTTGCCACCTGACGCCAAAGCTGTGGCATGTTTTCGCGAATTAGTTCGGCTCAACAAAGGAAACATCCCATCTTTGAAACTATTTTACGCAAGCCTACCCGTCTATTAACAATTCATAAATGAGAGATCAGTGTGATAGATCAGGAAGTGGTTTGGCTACGTTTATTTTGTACAGAAAGCTACGAGTGCCGCAATCACACGACCTGAGCGGGCTCTGTATTGTGCACAGGAGTATGGAGTATAATAATTAACGCGGCCATGTAGGTGTACCACAGTGGAATAATATAATATAGCATAATACTATAATAGTTATAGTGATAGTGAAAGTGCTAATGCATGCACTATAGTCACAATATTATTGTATGTGTAGAATATCTGCAACTACCGTCTTATTAATGATGGTTTAGAAAACGAAATTGCTTGTATCAGAGCGTGAATATGGAATGTATGCCTTCATTAATATATTGTAGCATAGTCTGCACCAAAATTATTTAAACTGTTTTTACTTTTACCTAAATTGAACAACAAAATGAACCAGCCTTTATAATGAAAGCCGTGCGGACATATTGTAAGAAGTCAAACTTTCCACATGTATGTTTTTCTAAATTAGCGTCTCATAGAATCGGTCAAGACTTAATATGTTATGATAGGCTGATAGCGAATGATACCTAATTATTAACACGCATCCTGCTGATCGGTAGACCCTGCGAACTGTAAGATTGTATTGTTAGGATTGAGCCATGTTGGTAATTTCCTATTTTGATTATTCTTCCATCTGGGTCTATATGGGAACTTATGAGGTGTTTGATGCAATTAACAAAAAAAAAATAAACGATGAAAATCCATTATTAATTAGTTTGGAAAAAACTGACCTTATTGACACAGGATATAGGTACACATCAGGGTTGTTACGGATGCAAAAATTTAGACATCCGCGGATGCAGATGCGGATTATTAGAAGTCCACATCCGCGGATGCGGATTTGATGCGGATGCGGATTTTAAAAGGATAATTATTTAAATTTTAAGTGCATAAATAACTGAAAATCAATTTAATTTTAACTTTTTATTTATTTAATCATATTTTTAGCACGTGCCACTCTGGCTCCGCCCACTTTCTTTACATGTAGTTACTTGTTGATGTGAATCTGCATCCCTAAAAACTCCGCATTGATTGATGCGGATGTGAATGCGGATGCAGATGTCTGAATTAATGCGAATATTCCGCATTTACGGATGCGGATATTCGTAACACCCCTGGTACACATCCACTGATCACAAAACCTTCAGAATACCAAATACATTTTAAATGCTCCACTATGACAATTGGTATAATTTGAAGTTAACAATATATAGACCCCAAAGATCCATGCTATGGGTAACGGAAAGTTGAAAGCAGTAAGATTCTAAAACAGGGAATAGATGACAATTTTCTATCTCCATTTTCCTGCGCGCGCATCATTTTTCGAGATCGGTCCGCAATTCGAGGAATTCATAATGATAACTTTCAGAACTGCCAGCAGGACAATTTTATAGGTAGATATGTTATGAATTATCAACGTAAATTTTAAGCAAGACTGTAATACTATGTTTTGTTGAACTGACAAGAATTCTTGCATAATGAATAATCCTGTGCGTGTATTTGTATTTATTTATTTATTTATTTATTGTAAATTATAGACGCGTCGACAACTTAGGTCATTAGCGTCTTGATTACATTAAATAACAATTAATTTAAAACTAAATGACATCACAAAACAAATCCATGAGCGGGGACGGGATTCGAACCCACGACAGTCTGATCCAAAGGCCGCGATGCTAACCACTGGACCAAACTGTCCTCTCTGTGTGTATTTGTAAACAATTGCAACGCAAAATGGTAGTGTAGGAGATTGTGTATCTGTACAGCAGGACGGAAGAGTTTTGCTTGAAGGACACGCTTATGAGCGAAAATTTGTCCTTCTAGCAGGTCAGTACCTCTGTACAAAAGTATTTACAGAAGTGCTACTAGCAGGACAAGCACTTGCAGTACACTCTATCAATAATATTGTATTTCTTTCCTTCAATGCAAAGTTGCCAGTGAGTTGAAGACGAGATCGTACCTCGGAAACATTTCCGCTCAAACGTTTCATATGTTCGTTCCGTCTCTGGAACAGTTTTGCGCAAGTCTAAACCTAACATAGGTGGTCAGGAACCGGTACCTTTACCCTATTAAGGTTTAAGATTATATTATGCCATGTCTTTATAGGAATTGAAGGTATGTACTATGTATGTTAGGGTGGGTCAAAAAATCAATTTTTTTTTTACAAGTGACACGGAAAAGTAGGTTGCTAGACACCTTAAAAAAATTCTCACCAAATATGAGCTCTTAATTTTAATAGGAAGATTCTTCGCATCACAGTTTCTTATTGTTTTCTCAGTCCAATAGAAAAAAATTCATACCTCATCATTAATTGATTGTACAGAAACATGTTTTAAGAGAATTTTGTAGGAAATTTAATGCGCTACAAAAAAGGTATCTTATATTTTTTCCGCAAACCTCACCATTTGAAAGATATTGAAGATTTAAGTTTGATTATTTTAAGACAAATTTCATTTTTGTTTATGAATTTTATAACTCGACAATAAATGACTATTATAAATCTTCAATATCTTTCAAATGGTGAAGTTTGCGGAAAAAATATAAGATACCTTTTTTGTAGACCATTAAATTTCCTACAAAATTCTCTTAAAACATTTTTCTGTACAATCAATTAATGATGAGGTATGAATTTTTTTCTATTGGACTGAGAAAAAAATAAAAAACTGTGATGCGGAGGATCTTCCTATTAAAATTAAGAGCTCATATTTGCTGAGAATTTTTTTAAGGTGTCTAGCAACCCATTTTTCCGTATCACTTGTAAAAAAAAATATAATTGATTTTTTTGACCCACCCTAATGTATGTACGAGATATATATATAACTCTATATTGCCAATTATACTTATTCCAAATTATTTGTAAAAATGCCAACATCAGTTTCTGAAACTACAATGACCAGATAATGGTTTCTTGATGACGAAAAATGCGTACCAAGTATGACATAAAATAATTTCTTATGTTCATGATTTATTTTGTTTGGAATTTCTGTCATTAGCGCATTTCTTATCGATGCTCTCAATAACGGTTTTATGTTTTATTGCGACATTCTTAAAAAGACTCCAGTTTTTTTATTGTCATAACGCAATTTCGCTAAAGTGTTTTTCATTTCAATTATTTTTTAAATGTTCTGTTGAAATAAAGAAATAAGTACCTACTTAGTAGCCATCCATTGCTCTATATATCCAGCAAATTTAATTTTTCAATGATGATGCTTCTAAAGAACTTCAAAGACGTCAGTTTAATGAGGATTTTTGACTGTATACAGGGCATTTCATAATATATGCGCAGGACTTCAGGATGTGATAGCTCGTCCAAAAATATGAAAAAAAGTTTCTATTAACTTACTCTCTAAAATTCACCATTTTAGAGATACAGGGTATTGAAATTGAAAAAAAATTTCGTTTTTTGCGAATATCCCCGGAACCATTTATTGTACAGAAAACAACTTTTGTAAGCATTTTCTACTCATAATAAGCTATGTTTTGTGCGGATTTTTTTTTTTAAGTCATAATTGGTGAAGGTTTTGAAGGGATAGTAGGTGTTTTTCACCCCAACTTCTACGCTACTGGAAAAAGTACGGTTTTGAGACGTCCATTTGAACCGCCAATGTTTTCTACACAAAAAAGGTACTCTTGGTCATAAGCTCTAAAGTCGATAGTTTTCGAGAAAAATCAACTTTTATGTTGAAAAACATGATCAATTTTTTTGAATAAAATTTTTTTCTTTCTAATTAAACAAAATTTATTTAAACGTTAGAACAAGTAACAAAACCAAACGCTAACTTCGTAATTGCAAAATTAAAAAAAAAATGAAAAAATGATACAAAAGTTGTCTTTTCAAAATTCCCCAAACACCCTGTATCTCTAAAATGGTGCATTTTAGAGGGTAAGTTAATAGAAACTTTTTTTCATATTTTTGGACGAGCTATCACATCCTGAAGTCCTGCGCATATATTATGAAACACCCTGTATATAGCCTAGGAATCCTAAAAAACTGATAAGAAACTAGGGGAACACAATAGATATTTTAGCCCGCGGTGGCTTCCTTCGGGCCCCTAACACTTAAATCTTACTAGCCATCCATTGCTCTATATCCAACAAATTTAATTTTTCAATTCGTTTTAGCAACTATAACTCTCTGAAATTAATATTTTCTTCCTTTTTCTTTTGCAAGTATTCAAATTATTTACTGTCACTTGCAATAATACAAATTATTTTTCCAAAGCATGCTTATAATATATCATCTATTTTGCAATGTTAAAAATTGATTTTTCGAAAATCGATTTTAACCCTTAAAATACACTTTGCGCAATTCTGAGATCTTATTGCACACCTGTAATTCGGGCCCTTTCGAATGACAACTCGATCGTCAAAATCGGTCCAGTAGTTTAGGAGGGGATAGCCGCACAAAAAAATGGCTGCAGACCTAATATAAGTATATGGATTGTAAATTGTTGTAGATTATAGACGCTCAAAAATTGCGTTTTTCTAATGATCACATCTTATTCAACATTTAACGCATTTAAAAATGTTCGGCCGTCAGACAATTTTATTAACAGTTTTTTTTTAATTTAAAATAACCTCACTTATAGCGGCAGTTGCACGCTAAAATTTCCTATTGAGATCCTTTATTATTTCTTGATTAAGTGTCTCAAAATTATTACATAAATTATATTTAGATTTTTTGCAGGTTTTTTGAAATAAATAATCTCATGATATTTTACAAAAATGTAAATTCTCAAGTAAAATATTTTAAAAATCTGTTTATTAAAAACTTTCTAACTTCGAGAAAATTTACAATAATAGTTTACTTATTAGGCACTAATCCAGTCGCAGACTGGCCAGGGGTGCTGGGCGCTGGAGCGTCCTGGGCCCCCGGAATATTGGAGAAACCCCGAATCCTCCTATTTCCCAATTCCAACAATTGACAAATTACTCAAATCTCTCCGTCGAGCCCCTACAAATGTTAGAGTCCCTAAAAAAATATTGCCAGATCGGCTCCTGCACTCAGGCGCGGAGTGGTTATATTTTTTCAGGGATGCTAACATTTGTAGGGACTCGAGGGAGAGACTTGAGTAATTTTGTATATATGTTGGGATTGGAAAATGGGAGCGACCGGGCCTTCTCCAACTCTGGGGGTCCGGGATGCTCCAGCGCTCAGCGCCTTTGGCCAGTCTGCGACTGCCTGTCCTAATTCCAATATAATGCATTAAAAATGGCGTTCACAGTCAAGTTTTATAAAACGAAGTATGTATACCTATATGTATAATCTGTGTTCTGTGTCATTGTGATAATTTAGTTACACATATTTTGTTCATTATTTGTGTTACATTACGTGAATTGTAACAATTTGTTGCAGATATAATATTATAGACTGCACATACTTGTACCTGTGTATATGAACTATGTATGTACATACAATATGACGTTAGTAGAAACGTCCACAAAGCAAAACCTCTTATGTCACATTTTGTTTGCTTTTTAGGGTTCCGTACCTCAGAAGGAAAAAACGGAACTATTATAGGATCACTTTGTTACCTGGCTGTTAATGGTAAACTGAACTAAAAAGTAAAAAATAATTTTTATTGTAAAAAAGCGTGGGATGCTTTGTACCATATTTTCATACTTTACAACAACTGATATCGAGCACCCCGCGCTTTTTTACAATAAAAATTATTTTTTACTTTTTAGTTCAGTTTACCATTAAAGCGTGTTTTTTAGTTTTTTTAAATTATTATTTATTTTTGCTTTGTAGTCCTGGAGATCCTGGTCAGGCTGAGACTATTGGCACTATATAATAGATAGATAGATAGATAGATAGTTAGTACAATAGTTGCAAGTCTAAAATACAAAATATACAATTAAAATGTATGAATTAAAAATTCTTCCACAGAATAGAAGCAATTATCAGTCAGCAATTTTTTAACATAGTTTTTTAAATTTTTGTAAATTATATTCTTTTATAGATGAACTGTACTGTTGTTGTACTGTTGTTCTGCATTGAAAATAAAGAAAAGAATTTTTAACTGAAGTTACCATAGCAGTTTTTGTTACAATGTATTATTCAAAATGTTTTATTAAATTTTTGTATGTTTGTATATGACAAAGTTATGTAGGTACTACTGTCTGGACGCTAATGACCTAAGTTGTTGACGCGTCTATAATTTACAATAAATAAATAAATACTACTGTCTGTATGGAAATTGGACTGACTACAATATTATATTTATTTACTTACATACATCTCCGGAAAAGAATATAGTTCCAAGAGCTATGCGTGATTAAATCGATATTAATCTTAATTTTGTCAAAAATTCGACATAAGCGATTGTGCCTTGATGCATCTATTTAAAGAGGAGCAGTCAGTAAGTAAATACTCGCACACATCATAGAGATCATTATTGTGTTATAATACCTACCATACATAGTTTGTACTGATTGTTGTTATTGTTGATGAAAGTAGTTTATTAACAATTAGTTTCATAAAATACGTACAATGACTCTTCCTTATTATTTACATATTTATAGTTATGTACAATTTAAGTCCAGAATTTTGTACAAAGATTATACTTGTTATTATTTCTACTTTCAAGCGTTTATAGGCGTGAAGAAAGTCTTGTCATGGCGAAAAAAGAACAATTTCGAGATTTCGACAGATTTAGATGGTCGTTTGAGCAGAGGCCTAACTAACACACGATTCAACGGATCGAAGCAAAATTTTAAACGTAAGGTTTTTATGGGGTTCCTCAGGAGGTTTTTGTTTCTCCCTACTCCCCTACCAATATTGAAATTAAAAACCAGCGTTGCACTGCCAAACCCTGTCGACACAAAATAGTGTTATTTAATAATAATTGTAACTAATAACTTGTTCAAACATTTCTGACAACAATTTTTTTTATGTTCACGAAAGGATCATCAGGTGTCATTAATAACTTTTTATTACATTCAGAGGAGAAATATTAAATTTTATTAAAAATTAATTACAATAATTGTTAATAGGTACTTATTTTTCAGATAATACTTATACCTACTTTAAATAACAATATATATAGGTAATTGTGGACAACAATATAATAATTATTAATCGAGTTATTAATTAATTCAACAATGAATTTTTAATCCACAAGGCATCCATATATGGGAAGGAGCAGATTTCACTTTCGGGGCATTGTGTGAGTAAGTGGCTACTCAACCAGCCGGAAACTGGGAATTTCGGGCTCAAATCCCGACAGTTGCTTCTGATTTTTTCCTTATATATCTTATAACAACCGTTTGATGTTTAACAATCATGATGACATAATATGCTGACTGATATATTAAGAAGTACTATTCACTACCTAGTGGATGCCTTGTGGATTAAAAATTCATTGTTGAATTAATTAATAATTATTATATACCTACTTTATTGAAAACGTTAAAAAATCAGTTATAATTTAAAAACAGGAAAAGAATTACATACGTTTATAGCTTTATTGTTTTAAAGAAACTCTGAACTCATTGAGTACTCACTACGGTATCTCTTATAGTTCATGAGAGGCTATAGCGTCGTCAGAAAAAAAATAGGAAAAAAATGGCGCTAAAGATTAAATAGGTACATTAAAAAATACAATAGCAGACACGTCGCTTTCAGCTCGAGCGGGGCCAAGTTGTTCAGAATGATGTTAAACGTCCGATCCTTAAGATCTCGTCATCCGAGACCAACCCTATATTAGTGTATGCAGGCGCGGATCCAGCCCTCAAAAAAGGTGGTCACGGCCACCCGAAAATCGGCCAAATGCGAGTCGAACTACGGACTCGCTCACAAAACGTCAAACAGTACAAACTACTAGACTAGTAGCCAAAATAAAAAAATCACTCGCGTTCTTACCCGCACGGTTCGTTTTTTTTTAAATTTTATTAAGGCATTGCAGATATAACATCAGCCTATCGACCTCAATTAGGGTTGTGGGCATGCCCACCGTGCCCACAACGGTGGGTCCGCGCTTGAGTGTATGTGCCATATTATACTATTATGGTATAGGTAAGTACACTAAAATATGACATTACTTAGTTGTCTACAATAAAACAGATCATTTTTTTGGAATACAACTGTATGTATATCAAATTACGTAACATATTTGCAGAAAAAATGAGAAAATTTATTTTATAATGTAAATTTAATGCAGTATAAACTATCCGTACTTATCTATACATAATACAATGAATAATATTTCAATTAGAAATTATATTTACATTATATTATTCTTATGCATCATTATTATGCCGTACTACGCGATTTAAATTACACTTGTGCACTTTATGTCTTTTCCGGAATCTAGATAGAGATAGATAGTAGATTATTATAGACGCTCAAACGCATAATAAAACTGTAAACTTTGCGTATCTGTACCTACTGTTACAAAACTGTTTTCTGAGTTGACGGAATAAATATTTATTTACAATAATTAAAAACACAATAATAAACAATAACTAAAAACAAAAATAAAGATAGTTACTTCTTACCACAACAGTTTTATTGATGGATGTACATTTCGTAAGCTATGCTTTCATCTTCAGCAAACACTATACATAGATGTATAGTGTTTGCTGAAGATGAAAGCATAGCTTTCGAAATGTACATCCATCAATAAAACTGTTGTGGTAAGAAGTAACTATCTTTATTTTTGTTTTTATTCCACAGTGCTCATATATTTTTAAACAATAACTACACAGTAATTACAAAGCAAAACAAACAACTATAGATATACAATAATTCGTAATTATTAACTATATACCAAGACTATTTATTTCTAGTTATTTATGTTTCAATTATTTATATTCACTGTATTTATATCAGACGCACTATTTGTCGCTCAGTATTCTCCATTGACTGATTCCTCGTAGGCTTGAATGCCTGACTCACCGTTGACTGCTGTTTATAATATATGCTATACGTGCATAAGCCTAGTGTGTTCTCGCTTTCTCTAGAACTTTCGTGCAGGTACCAGTTGTTACAGTAAGCGGACCCCCGTTTCTCAGAACTCTTGCCTGCCGGTTATAAACAGGGTGATCCGTAACAGTACATTAGAAATATTTTCAAAGAAAAAAAATAATTGGAGGGATGCCGGATGAAGCATAAGTGATAGAATGCATTAAGGCCATCAAGATCATTTTTGGAATTTTCGTATGTTTATATGCGTTTGTGCACTCATTACGTAAAAACTACTGACTCAATTCGAATGGAGTTTTTAGAAAAAAACATAGGGCTGAACTTGAAGTAACATTTAGTTTTAATTTCATCGCAATCGGCTCACTCAATCAAAAGATATGCGAATTTAGTGTGTCTAGCCACTCGACGCATGAAGTGTGATGGATGTCGATCAGGACAATTGCCCCCGGGCCCGCAAGTCTTGGGAGCCCTGAAGCATTACTATTACTTTTTATAATTGCAATCAAATCGCATTCTATAAATTAATCGTCCGATAAGATGACGCAGCGGCCGTCCGTAGTACGGCAGTGTGCGGCCCCCCACTCCCCAGTGACTAATAGAATATTTCGGAGGCGAAAAATACTACAAAAAAATTGCGTTTTAATGGCTTCTTTTTCAAAAAAATTCCCGATGGAACCCCCGCCCCTCTGTAATCTGGGGGGTATTGCATACCCTTCGAACTTTTCGGATGTGTCTATCCAAGGAAAATATCCACGATTTGCCACTGCTCTTAAAATCTCCGGGTTAAGCTCCATATGGGGTTGACAACCCTATACCTGTTATGCCTACCTATATTTTATTATTTATTGACCAAAAAGGGGCCCTTCAAGAATTCTTGCCCCTGGGCCAACATTTTGAAGTTACGCCACTGAAACACACGTAAGCTGAGTTTTTCCCTTGATATCCGGATTTAGAATCTTGCGAAGGTGGGCAGTCCTATTAACTGAATTCCCATGTATATCTATTTTACTTTTTTCAATTATTCAAAAAGACGCTTTCAACCTCTGTTATCGAGCGTCTATAGGCTACAATATCTATATCAATTATTCAATTATGTTTGCGACAGTTTTATTTCAGGTTTACGTTTTGTTTTTAAATTAATTTTAATTGGTAAACGATAAACTTCGATAAGTTCTGGTTGCTTTACGCGGAGCTTTGTGAGCGCAGTTACGCTGATTGTATAAGCTCTATTTAGAAGTGGTACCTACTGATGTACCTATATATAGGCAACCTATATACCTATAGGTATAGACGCAGAACTGTTGAAAGGAAACAGATGGTGTCACAATAACAATTAAGTTGAAATTAAGCACCCTCCGAACACAATAAAACGTAGGTACATATACACTGAATACAGAAGTCTTTTATCCGATTCAAGCATGAGTGATCCTCCCTAATGGATAATACAGTTAAAATTCGCAGCATTGCAACAACCCCCTATTGTATGTTGTCGCTGCGGTGTAAAACTTTTCTATACCCAATTTACAATAATTTAAAAACATAGATAATATGTACCTACCTCCGTTTGTATATCGGTTTCTACATCGTTATTTAGTTCATTCCAAAATCCTTGAATGCGGTCAATTGAATCATTTTTACTGACCACCATTTTGGAATATTCCTTCCGTACGATTTTCATAAAAATTGAGATTTATCATCGTGATAATATATACCTACCTTCGTTTGTCCTACATCATTATTTAGTTCATTCTAAAATCCTCGAGGACAGTGTGGTCCAGTGGTTAGCGTCGCGGCCTCTGGATCAGACTATCGTGGGTTCGACTCCCGCCTCCGCTCATGGATGTTTTGTGATGTCATTTAGTTTTAAGTGAGTTTGTATTTAATGTCATCAAAACGCTAATGACCTAATAGTTGTCGACCTCGAAAATCCCCGAATGCGATCACTTGAATCATTTTTTACTGACCACCATTTCGGAATATTTCGTTCGTATGATTTTCATAAAAATCGAGATTTGTCATCGTAATTATATCTACTTTCGATTTTACATGAATTCATGCTATTACACAGCCAAAACACTCTCAACTATAAGACTTTGGTAGTTCCGAACATAACTCCAGGAACCATGTTCTCTGTCGGAAATGTTTCTTATCTTTCCTTAGAACGCGTCTTAACATGTCCATACTCCGGCTTATAGTCCGATTTCATAACGTCCACAATACGAGTATTCGTTCGTTCTCGAATGAGAGTGCATATATTATGTACTATATCGAGCGTCTGGCATGTTCGGGTAGGCTCGACCTTTTGCACTACGAAGCGTATTCCTGTTCGCTTAAACTTTAGAACCGTGGAACGAGATCGGCCCGCAATCCGTGAACACTCATAATATCAGATGTGAAATTTTGAAGGGAAAATCTTTTTGGTTTAAGATTTTCTCTTTGAAATTTCACATCCGAATTACCTCCAGGATCCACTACCTATCTATATACAGTGTGTCCCACGACATAACTGCCATAGCCTGGGACTGTGTTGCTGGGGTGATTTCAAGTCAAAAATGTCTAATGGACATATACCCGAAACACTATCCTAACTGAGCTAGAAGCATTTGAAATTTTAGATAAGTAGTAGTAGGAATTCCCTACTAATTTAAAAACCATTTAAAAAGAAATCGCTTTATTGAATTAGTTGCTCAAAATGTCCACCCACTTGCTGTATACATAGTCTAGCTCTTCTTAGAATTGAAGTGGTAGCTCTGCGAAGAGTCTCAGGATCAGCACGAATAGTTTCTGCGACATCCATGATTCTAGCTACTAGTTGTTCTCTGTTTTCAATATTTCCTGCATAAACTAAACTTTTCAGTCTTCTCCATAAAAAGTAATCTAGGGGATTAAAGTCTGGTGACCTTGCTAGCCAAGGAACTGCAGAACCTCTTCCAATCCACCGGTTTGTATAAATACTAATGGTGATTCACAGCCATCTAATACAGCCGAACCTAATACCTGCATTAGTGGGCTTACTTATTTAAAATTTCAAATGCTTCTAGCTCAGTTAGGATAGCGTTCCGGGTATATGTTCATTAGACATTTTTGACTTGAAATCACTCCAGCAACACAGTCCCAGGCTATGGCAGTCATGTCGTGGGACACCCTGTATATATTGTAGCAATTCATAAACGACCCATAATATCATTTCTTTTCTGTAACGCAAAGGTGCCAGTGAAACAGTGGAACGAGTTCGTTCCTCGGACATGTTTCTCGGAAACATGTCCGCTCAACAAAGGAAACGTTTTCGTTCCGTCTTTGGGACTGTTTTGCGCAAGCCTACTCTCAACACCCTCGATTGGAATCTCGGCTATTATATTAGTTCTGTATCATACGTTTTTTGTACAATCATAAGCAACCCTTATAAACATAGAGTTTAAGGGACAATTTAGTCTACTCACGTTATAAGTACCCACGTTTTAATTCGTTTGAATCTATAGTCTCTGTAGTATAATACAATAATTATTTATTTAATTTTATTGTATTGCGTGTTTCGCAGCCTTGCGTTGAATTTAATGGAAGCAGATAACATTTTGAGATTATCTTTCACTGATATAGTTCTTATTTTAAGGTAATGCGACGAGGATAATAACCCATTTATGTATTCCTTTGAACATGTGTTTCTATATCAGCTATTAAAAATATCTAAATGTGTTCCATTTCAATTTTAAAAATGTTTCTAAAAAAGATAACTAATTGCAATTATTCTAAAGTGTAATTTTTTTACCCGACTGCGCCAGAATGTTAATTATAAAAAATTAGTAGTCCTATCCGTAAATATAATCACATATTAGTGAATAACACAATATATCAGGCGACATAATATTATCGCCATGATTTTTAATAGAATTGGCTATAATATAAGAAAAATATAAATGTCACTGTCGGGATTTGAACCCGAAACTCCCGATTACGCGTCAGGCAGTCGGGAGTTTCGGTTTCAATTCCCGACAGTGACATTTATATTTTTCTTATATTATAGCCTTCTATTAAAAATTATGGCGATAATATTATGTCGTCTGATATATTGTGTTATTCACTAATATGTGATTTTATTTACAGATAGGACTACTAATTTCTTATAATTAAAATATTTCCGTAACTACCTTACAGATCTTCTGTATTATGATTTGAGGGTAATGTTTTTCGAGTGTATGTATGTATATTTCTTTATGACGCTCTGTAGCCTAAACGGCTTGACGAATTTTTAAAAATGAGGTGTCATTAGATTCGTCTGAATCCCCAGAGTGACATAGGGTATATATGACGTCACGGAAAATTCAATATGGCGGACGCTAGACGTCATTTTGTCAGAATGCAAAAGTAATTTTCTTTCTAAATACGTTGACATAGGTACCAAAATCAAAACAAAAGAAAGGTTTTGTTGACATTTCAAATAGGGTACATGACGTCACGGAAAATTCAATATGGCGGGCGCAAGGCGCCATTTTGTCAGTACGCAAAAAATCGGTAAAACTTTGTGTGTGGGGTATCAAATGAAAAGGCCTGATGAGTAGATTCAACTAAAAGGAAGGAAATAAAAAAATTATTAAAAAAACAAAAAACCCGACTGTGTAAAAATCGAACATAAAAGATGGAAACAAGATCAAATGATAACATGCAGTCGGAAGTATTTCTGTTCAATTTGTTACTACTATGCCTCCGACTGCATGTTATCATTTGATCTTGTTTCCATCTTTTATGTTCGATTTTTACGCAGTCGGGTTTTTTGTTTTTTTAATAAATTTTTTTGACAGTAATTGTAGATATCTATTAGTACGGGAGGCAGCGTTGCAAATGAATCAATTATTTCATACCGGCTGATAATTATACCAACGTTTGTTCTCGTCCACCTGATGAGACATCCAACCGTCAGCTGCGCTAGTAGCGGTGGGGGTGGTAGTTAGAGGGTGTCAAAGTCGCTAAAAAAATTAGATTTTAAAATTATTGCATACCGCACCAAACTTGGTATGGTGATTCTTTATATAATAAACAATAAGAAAATAACTATCAGCTGTGTAGACAGTGGGGGTGAAGACGTCAGTTTCGCCATAGAACATACCGTGTCTAGATAATTTGAGCGCCATTGAACAGTAAACGTCACGGTGTGTTCATTTTGAAATATAGATGTCGCCGATAATAAGAATTTGTTCTCAAAAGAAACAAACCCCTCTAGCGCAGTGAACATATTATAGTGAATAAAATCTACGGTGCAAGGAAGCAAGGAGTATTTTCACCCAGTGTGTGGTAAAATCAATCGATGGACAATATCATGACAATATTATCATAAACGTGTAATTCGTTTTGTGTTAGTTGATACTTGTATTTCACATGTTAGTGCTATCTGTACGACTGTATGGTACGATTAACTTTTTTTGTTCTTATTACAAATTTAATTTTTTTTTACAATGGAAATAAGAATCGACCTCGATCATTAAGAATCGATTCTTAATGATCGAGAACGATTATTAACGATCAAAATCGATTCTTAATGATCAAGGTCAATTCTTCATGATCGAGGTCGATTCTTAATAATCGAGGTCGATCCTTAATGATCAAGGTCGATTCTTAATGATCGAGGTCGATTCTTAATGATCGAGGTCGATTCTTAATGATCCAGGTCGATTCTTAATGATCAAGGTCGATTCTTAATGATCGAGGTCGATTCTTAATGATCGAGGTCGATTCTTAATGATCGAGATCAATTCTTAATAATTCTTAATAATTTATTTTGTATTCATCCATTTTATCATAACTATACAGTTTATTTTGTAATTTTTACACACTTTATCCAAGTGTGCAAGCTTTCACGGCCGGCATTGTGTTCCAAGTCTTCATGGTTTCCGGGCTTGTAGGCCGTGGTCCGGTGGTATTTCTACCTGACGTTTCGTCTACCGCATTTGTAGACGAAACGTCAGGTAGAAATACCACCGGACCACGGCCTACAAGCCCGGAAACCATGAAGACTTTTACACACTTTATTGGAATATTACACAAATTATGTAATTTTAATTTACTTTATGTAAAAATCACAAATTTGTTTAACTTTACAGTAAAAGTCCAAGTTTTTATGAAGTTTTCTGTGTAAAAATAAATAATAATGTAAAATCACTTAGAAAATCGAGCGAATTCTACCTTAACTTTCAAAGTATTTTTACATCCACTTTTTACAGTGTAGGTACTGTTCAAAATTATCAAATTTTAAAACCTGGGACGACCCTAATATTGTGAAAATAAACCACTGTAATTGTCATTATTGCCGCCATGGGAAACAAACGTTTTAGGACACGAATAAAAATATATGCATATGTATTTTAATATTTGTTATATAAAAATGTATTTTATGTTATCTACCCTCTGCGTCATGGTGTGCAGGTTACATAATCAGCGATCATTCACTCTTATGTAAAATAATAATCAGCAATCAGGCAACCGACAAGCCACTAGCAATTAAAACTTAAACTGTTATATTTGTGTGATATAGAAATTCTTATCAGTCAGGTCTACAAATGTGTATATAGAGAATATTATTATGAACGCCATATGTAGAATAAAGCACTCTACCAATGT
The DNA here is from genome assembly GCA_039654895.1 of Mongoloraphidia duomilia. Taxonomy (NCBI): domain Eukaryota; kingdom Metazoa; phylum Arthropoda; class Insecta; order Raphidioptera; family Raphidiidae; genus Mongoloraphidia; species Mongoloraphidia duomilia. Next base: position 45,467,879 of record CM077519.1, on the reverse strand, counting down.
TATTACACACGTATTATAATATAGCCACGCATAATACATGCACTGGTGACTGTGTTGTTTAGCTGCTTTATGTAGGCACTAAATTGATCATTATCACCATGAGAACACTTTGCACTATTTATGTACAGCTGTGGATAATCTATACTTACATATAAAACAGTACCGTGACTGACTGACTGACTGACTGACAAACAACGCACAGCCTAAAAGTAGTAAACCACTGAAGATAGAAACATGAAATTTGGACCATATTTTCCTTACTACTTTGCCTATAACCCAACCATAGATGGCAGTGTCAACCAAACGCGTTGAGTAGCTCATAAGTCATAAATAGTGCGTCAATTGTTGATTTTATCCTATCTCTTTCTTTCTCAATTTATCTATGGCTATCATGTTGCTTTTCCGTTTCATCACGAGGACAGTGTGATCCAATGGTTAGCGTCGCGGGTTCTGGATCAGACTGTCGGGGGTTCGAATCCCGCCTCTGCTCATGGATGTTTTGTGATGTCATTTACGTAGCTTTAAGTTAATTGTTATTTAATGTAGGTGATCAAGACGCTAATGACCTAAGCTGTCGACGCGTCTGTAATAGATTAGGAAAGGAAGGCGTGGCGAAGTCGCAACTGTCTCCTTCTAACTAGAATCTGCGTTAAACGTACGTTCACCCATTGACACGACACACCTGTCAAATTTCATTCATTCTACTGACATATAACCTCGTTTTTTTAACACGTCGTCGTTAATAATTAAAGCAATTTGTTATGGGGTGGCGTTTTGTACTTGACTGCAGTTATAATGAAAATTATGACTGCAAAAAGTTTAAATTTCCGACTGAGGAAAAAGCTAAAATCATACCTAGATATCCAATATCTAATTGATCGAAAACATTTTTTTTATCCTTTTAGCTTGCCCTCTTGATATAGCGTAGTTCAGACGACTTCAGAACACTTTTTCAACTCCAAATGGAAAGAACAAACGATCAATTTCTAATTATAATTGCTTAAATTATAACTCGACAAACGTTAACGAGGTTAAGTTAGGTTAGAATAAACGTCACTGGCTGATTCAAGTTAGGACATTCATTTTTTATAAATTTTTAATTTCAAATAAAAAATTATTTCACACGAAATAATAAAGGTTTGTAGCTAATAATGACGGGATTTATTAATTACGTTTATGAAACATCATCTAGGTCGATTCTTAGTGATCAAAATGGTCGATTCTTAGTGATCAATATGGTCGATTCTTAGTGATCTAGGTCGATTCTTATAGTGATCAATATGGTCGATTCTTAGTGATCAATATGGTCGATTCTTAGTGATCAATATGGTCGATTCTTAATGATCTATCAAACAGCCATTGTTTTGGTAAGAAATGTGTTTTAAGAGAATAGTAATGAATATTCCGTTAAACCCCGTAACATTTTTGAACGCCAATCGACTCCACTTTAAATTTCGCGCTCAAATTAGAACCGCCTACTTCTGTAGTCTATTTACAATAAATAAATAAATCCGTTTCATCGACTCACGAACTTACCGTCACTATAGAAATTTCACTTAAAAAATATATCCGTTACTGTAATGTATAAACCATAGCGGTGAGCCATTTGATTTGCTGTTTGCACCAACTACACACAAATAAGCACACACGTATGTATTATGTTTGTGTGTATTTGCGCCATAACTGTTTTATAATGAACGTGTAGGGTACAGCCACCAGTTCTCGACCACACACCTGTGGTCGATTACTTTTATATGACAAAATAGACTATTATAATAGGTCTGTAGTTCAATCGTATTTTTTCACCGAACTGCTAACCGGGAAGCACGAGATAACTCGAAAGTATATCAAGTCAGCAAACTCTAGACCAAAATTTCTAATGCAGAATCTCCCTTAATGGCATCCTCAAGGTGAACAAATTCGTTAATAAAGTGTTTTCCAGCTCCTATTCAAATTTGTGTTAGAGCTAAGCATGGCTCTAACACAATAGATAGGAGTAAATTACGTACAAGTAATTTTATAGAGTATAAAATGTCCTACAAAAAAGTCTACGACGGCATGCTGCATATATCTAAAGTCATTAGTTAAGAAATCCGATACTTAGAAAGTATACTTTAATTATTAGAAGACTCCATTTTTCTCTTGCAAGACAGAATCATAGATTTGATTGACTATTGATCAATAGTCAATCAAATCTATGATTCTGTCTTGCAAGAGAAAAATGGAGTCTTCTAATAATTAACAATATCGGTATTTGCAGTCACATTTTAAAGTTGTGCATATATACAATTTAATTATGATAAAATTTTCACTCAAGTTGTATTAGGTTCAGTAATCATGAACACAATATGTTGTTTCTACATTGATTTGATCTTCGTTAATTGTTGTAACACCATGTAAGGTAAATAGTTTTTCAAGGTTATTTGACCTTTCATTGTAACTAATAATGACTTTAAATTTAATTTAATTTTATATTACAGACCAAGCCTTTCTTCTATAATTTTTTCTTGTCGCCTGATGATGGCAACCTAAGTTGCCGAAACATGTTGCGATTTTGTGTATTTTTTATTTATTAATAACATTTCTAAGCCTTGCCAAGGAAGGTAACATTTACTTTTTAATTATTATACTTTAATTCACAATATCGCTGAAAAAATCCTAACTTTGGTTTATTCTTTACAAAATTCTACAAATTTTTGCAAATGGCTCGCGACCAACCAACCAACCAACCAGACAACCAGCTAACCAGACAACCAACCAACCAGACAACCAAACAAACAAGCAAAAAAACAACCAAACCACCTACCAATTTAACAACCAACCAATCAAACAAACAAACAAACAATGAAACAAACAACAAAACAAACAACCAAAAAAACAACCAACCAACCAAACAAACAACTAAACAAACAACCAAACAAACAAACACGGTCCAGTACATTAGCAAAATTTGAAATTCTCCCAAATGATCAATCACAACTCAAAAAACAAAGGGACACATGCTGATCACGCACATATTATGTCATTCTATCTTGAAAATGAACAGACCGTAGCTAACTATATCAGCTGTGTCCCTATGTTTTTTATTTTCTTTTGATATTATTTTCTTCAATTAAAAAACTTTTTGAGTAGGAACCGGTGGATAGTCGAAATATAACGGTTTGTGTTTTAAATATGTATAAAAACATGTTTTGTATAATAATTTATACTGTCAACAATAAATTATAATATAATATAAAGGTGAGTTGTCGGGAGCCGGTGCTTTTACCCTATGTGTAATATTATAGCTATATTCTACTATAACAAATGATTTATATAACATATTTTGTTAACTTTTAATGTTCTGTTACGAGTTTATTACTTATGGAAATCACCAGTCTGCACATAGCCATATAATTTCATATTCATTATTACAACGATGTGCTGTACCCACAGTTTGTCTCTATACTGATTTTAAATCCAATTTCCAAAATAATAAAATTATGTCCTTACATACTTAATATAATCAGTGAATAATGACAAAAATTATTCAAGAAAGTATCTGCACTTTCGCGCAAAAGAAATATATATATTGCACTACAAGAGACGAAACACAGCGTTTGCAACTAGTGTGACGTTTGCTGTCCGAGGAAATATATACTGTGTATAACTAGTGTGCTAAATACATTTTGATACGCCTGACGCATAAAGATTTAGCACACTGTAACGCGTGTGCTAAATCTTACACACTAGATTTTATTCAACACATGCATGGTTTTATACTTTAATTGAATAATTAATGTCAAACACCTTAGATTCACTGATAATAGTACATCTCGTAACAAAAACATTGGCCTTGATGCAATATTTATTTACTTCGTTGCCATAGTAACCATATTTCATTATAACATCGAAAAGAGGTTCATTATGTAACCGGTTTTTCATTATAGCATCGAAAAGCGTTTCATAATGGATAAAAGGTCATTAAAATCCTCCTTATAAACACGAAAAAACACTGAAAGCTTGCATGTGTTGAATTAAATAATTTTTCTTATAGTTATAATTATTACTTTTCTATCTTCATACATTGGTCTAAACAAATTACTGGAACAGAACAAATTAGCCTATTTAGACGATATATTTAAGGTTGTGGTAGTCTAAAGAGATTTTGTACCCTTTACAAAATAAACAACTGCACATAAAAACATTAACTAAAAAACTCGGGTCGCAGTGCCAAAACCCTGCCGACAATATAGTGTATTTGCTAATACAGGCATTGTGCTGTTATTATGTGAACATAAGTTTGTTTTTGGACAAAATAAAAAATTTAACCCCTTAATACATCCCTTAAAATAATATTTTTTTTCTTAATTTCAATATTATTATCAATGCAATCTCTGTACCAAATTAAATACACCCTTCAGTAAGTAAATCACTATCCGCAAACTAGTGTTTTCATAAAAATTGTAAGTCCGGACCTGTCGGGGCGATTTTATTAAAATTTTAGCAGCACATTTCAATCTTCACTAAAGGGCTAAATTTCAATTTTGAAACAATTCTGAGAATTTTTTCAATATTTTTGGGCCCAAAAACATTTTTCAACCCCTAAAAACTACCCTTAAAATAGTCCGATTGGGCCCATATTTTAAATAGGCTTCGTGCGGTGATGGATTGCAACGTGCCTACCCAATTTCGTCAAAATCAATTAACTCTTTCGAAAGTTATAGCCCGTACACACACATATATATATATAAATATATATTTAAATATATAAATATATATATGTATACATATATAAACAGACATTTCCAAAAATGGTGCCAAAGTGTTCAGGAGGCTATGAAACGTCGAGAAATTTTGGTCCGACCCCTAGGTCCCGCCATCCGACCGACGCCAATAGTGTATGTGCCATATGGCAAATACACTAAAAATGTATATACATAATAGCTGGATAAGTTTATAGTTTTAATTTCTTAACTGTTACAATTAACATAGTCTGTTTAGATTAAACGTAACTTGTTATACGCATAAATTATTTCATACAACAGGCATTGTGGTTCCTCCAAGACTGCGCCACAATAAGCACGCATTTGACTCTGTTATATGCGATAAAATATATTATTATTGTCAGAGGCTGTTCATGAATGTAGGCACATAACTTTGAGAAAATAATATTATTGTTACAAAACTGTTTTCTGAGTTAGCGGAATAAAAATTTATTTACAATAATTTACAAATACAATAATAATGAACGCAACAACGAAAAGTCAATTCTAACAATCAACGCAAGTAATTAACACTTAACTATATACAATTGACTAGTGACTACACTAATATTTATTTTATCAACTGAATTTATATCACTGTATTTATGTCAGATTTATTTCTAACGTTTATTTATGTCGGTTATTTACTCAGTTACTTCAGTACTATTTATTTATATCTACTCCACTATTTATATCACTGTACTGACTGATTCGACCGTTGATTGACTAATATTTATATCACTGATCCGCTTGGTTGCACGACTCACCATTGACTGACTGACTTCCTCGCACTCGCTTGCTTATATAGGCCGCTTGGCTTAGGCACAGCACGTTCTCGCGTTCTCTAGTTACCTACTCGTTGTTCAGCAAGCAGACACCGCTTCAGACGTTTATATACAGGGTAATCCGTAACATTATATTAGAACTAACAATAATTATACTTTATACTTTATTGGTACAATAACACAATATTGTCTATAGACAGATCAAGATTAAACAGCAAATTTTTAAGAGAATTTCTGGTAAAATTTACATTAAAAAGACTTACCCCAGATTCAAAATTCAACTTTTCTTACTTCACACCTGTAATTAAGCCAACACTTCCTACAACTATGCCAAGTTTCAACTTTCACGGCCAAAATGCCTGTGACGTCAGACCATAGATATAGAAATCTGGCGATGTAGTATAAAGTGCCAGTTTAGACGAGGGAGGAAGCAATTCAGGGGAGAATGCATGCCTGTCCGTCCATACTATGCATGTGCCCACGTTCTATTGGCCGCGTCTTTGCGCATGCTCAATTGCTCGTACAGCGCTTGCGCAACTGATGCGACCAATAGAATGTGGGCACACTTGCTTTATCACCGTCCCCCCTTAACAGCAACCGCCCCGCTTGTTTGTACTACGACCCTAGATTTCTATGTCTATGTATCAGACAGACACCGAGGTGATAATTCCATAAGTGTTCCATTTTGCCGATTTGGTTGGGTGCTGAACACTAAAAATGACGGATATTTTTCTAATAAATATTATCTAATACAATATTGAAATGTTTGGTGTCGAACTTATCTTTGATTTGATCAGGCAAACACATTGTATAGATGTTTGCTTACTTTGGAGACGATGCACCGGAACTTCCAGAACTGTCCGTCTTGTGCCATAAGAGTGTGGTGGAATGGTTATTGGAAAATAAATCCATATACCTGGCTGGAACTGTTTTAGTACATACTCTATTTGTTTTAAATGCGTCTCGACATGATTGTCATTAAAATGAGAAATGATATTAAAAAGCAAATAATCAAAACTGAAAAATACTGTGAAATAAAGTTCACAATATTTTTCTGGCTAATATATTGTGTTTCCTGGAGTGAAAATTTTGCAGGAAAAAATCTAAAACGATAATAATAATATGATATAAAAAATACTATTTGATCCAAAGTATTAACATATCGAAACGAAAAACCTAGGCATGCGTTTCGCTAACAGAAGTATAGTCATCTTGTTTATAATAATGGCTTAGTTGTTTTTTTGCTTTAACCTATTATGGTATTTGTAATATATTATTTTGAAAACATTATTGATAGATCAAGCTCACATCCTCAAAAAATATTTTTGGATCCCTATTCGGTACTGGAGGGTTTTATCCGATTTTATGACAGGTTGTATAGTATGAAGATAATAATATAAAATAAAAATTCACAGATTTCGCAATCCTTGCAACCATCGAGGACATTGGAAATGATAACAGCATATATGAAACATAATTAATATACAGGGTGTCCTCAAAGACACTAAACACACGCCTACCACATGTTCCTGAGACCAAAATAAGCCGATTTAAGCAAACTTACCTTCTTACAAAATTGCTTAGTTTGGGCGCTATACGGCCCTGAAGTTACAATTTTGAAATCGTTTTTTTGTTATAAATTTATAACGGCTTGTGCGATTTTGCTAAAATTTGGCACGTTGACATAGTTTTATGGAACAAAAAACCCATGTTAAAATTATGATTAATATTAATCCATAGGCGTAGAAATCGGGTTTTTTAATATTTGAACGTTTCAAATTTCTACGCCAATGGAAGAAAAGGGGTTTAAGTATAAAATTTAGAATCAGTAACTTATTTGCTACAAAAAAGCTACTCTTAATAAGACTCGATTACTCTCATGGTTTTTGAGAAATTTGTATTTTAATAATTCGCAGTAATTTTTGCAAAATGAAGTAAAGCTACTAAAACATGAATAGAAATAAATAAATATGTCATAAAAAGTGGTCAAAGTGTCCACCATTTTTACGCATACAAAGATTTATACGACGAAGAAAATTAATTTACTCATAACTTTTTCATTATCTCCAGTTTTATTCTTAGAAAAACGCATGGCCATCTTATTTGTTTATTGGTCAACTTATTATTATCAACGTATTATTGATTACCTTATTATTAAAATACAAATTTCTCAAAAACCATGAGAGGAATCGAGTGTTATTGAAAGTAGCTTTTTTGTAGCAAATAAGTTACTGATTCTAAATTTTATACTTAAACCCCTTTTCTTCCATTGGCGTAGAAATTTTGAAACGTTCAAATATTAAAAAACCCGATTTCTACGCCTATGGATTAATATTAATCATAATTTTAACATGGGTTTTTTGTTCCATAAAACTATGTCAACGTGCCAAATTTTAGCAAAATCGCACAAGCCGTTTTAAATTTATAACAAAAAAACGATTTCAAAATTGTAACTTCAGGGCCGTATAGCGCCCAAACTAAGCAATTTTGTAAGAAGGTAAGTTTGCTTAAATCGGCTTATTTTGGTCTCAGGAACATGTGGTAAGCGACTAAGCGTGTGTTTAGTGTCTTTGAGGACACCCTGTATATATATCAATGCACTGTTTAGTTTTGTCAGGAATAACCCTATTATTCTTCTGTTATATACGCGTTCACTTTTGCTTGATTACTTAACTTTTAAATGGATTTTTCTACAATATTTATTAACATTTGCTCAAAAATAATACCGCAGATCGTCGCAAATACCTCTCAATGAACTAGACATGATATAAAACACATTTCGAAAAAATTGCACTTGTTCAATTTTGCATGATTGCTCCTCACTTGATCGCGACACCGTTGTCTTTTGGCCTTGAACGAAAACTCGTAACTCTGTCCCCATATACGAACATAAACATTTCCAATGTTAAAACACTTTTCTAATCAAAATACATATTATATTGATGATTAAAAATTTTCTTTGTTGAGGCAGTGCCACAATGAATACGATCCGTACTCCGCAGCTGACATTTGAAGCGTTCACCCGGTTGCCAGAGTCTTGTGTCTTCGCTACACTTGCCTTAATCTTTGCATATTCATGAAACTTAAACTGTTCTAAACATGGAGTTTAGTTTGTAATAGAAGCTGCTTAATAATAATGTATAGTCTGGTTCAAAAATATCTAACCATGAATATAGGATTGCTTCTAATAAACATAATGTTTTGTTTTGTGTTATATTATTTTAACACGCACTAAATTTTCCTAGGCCAAATCGAAGTAAACATCTTTTCAAGAGAAAAAGAGCAAGTCTTACTATCAACTCTTAAAACATTGATGCCTCCCGTCTTTTGAACGTACAGACTACAGATACCTACGTAGCTTCACGACGGTATCGCTGCTGTGGTTTTATGAATGACTAGCGGTATCCGTCCGGCTTCGCCCGGCTGCTAAGAAAGCCTAGGTGCAATACACTACTCAGTCGTTTCGCTCGTTCGCTTGAATATTATAATTACATTACTCAGTCGCTTCGCTCGTTCGCTTGAATATTATAAATATACTACTCACTCGCTTCGCTCGTTCGCTTGAATATTATAATTACGAACAAATTTGATTACCATAAAAAAGTTATAGTGAGTCAACCTTAAAAAATAGACATATTATGCTGTCGCGGACTTTTTTTAGAATTTTTAAAGGGGAACAATTCCGTCATACATGATTTTTGCGTAACTTTAACCGTTTACGCAGCGCATGCAACAGAAGCTCTCAAAAGGAATAATTTTTCCCGTTTTTGCAAATATTTTTCATTGATGCTCCGCTCCTATTGGTTGTAGCGTGATTCTATATAGCCTATAGTTTTCCTCAATAAATGGGCTATCTAACAAAAAAAAAATTTCAAATCAGACTGGTAGTTTCTGAGATTAGCTCGTTCAGCCAAACAAATAAACTCTTCAGCTTTATAATATTAGTATAGATTTGGATAATAGTATTGCTGTACCGTCATAAAATTACGTATTTTTCAGAAGACACGCATAAAAGAATCGTTAAGAGTACTTTTGTAATCGCAGAGGCAGAACTCTCCGGATTTCCCGGATGCTCAGTTTTCCCACCCACACACCACTGTATAGCGTTATAACTTCATTAGCTTTTTGGATTTTTAAAAATTGCTTAGTGACATCGTTTTGAAGCATAGAGCTTTAAAAAAGAGAAATAAAAATAGTAAATTTATATTGGTGGGTCAGCCAAATTACATAATGGATTCTGCACAGTCGGGATTCAAAGCCGAACTTTTCCACTATTGCGGCGGAATGACTAAATTTTTTTCAAAATGCGTAGAAAAATGTTGTTTCGAAGTAGAAATTAGAGAAAAAAACTACCTATATTATATACATATAGGTATACAAAGTTTAAGAAAAATATTAGGTAGGTATATCAGTAGATTAATTATTTTTCGAGCAGAATCGATTTAAAATTCTACAATGCTTTTCTTATGGAGAAATATGTGTGGTCACAATCTAAGGTCATTGTCAAATCAGATTTTGAGTTATTAACCCGAAATCGCCAAAAGTGTATAATTTTGTTTACCTACGTGGTTTAAACTTTGCAAATCTAAAAGTGCACACCCTGCTAAGCTTGACACTGTATAATAGTATAAAATATTAAAATAAAAAATAAATAGAGAAATACAATCAAAATAGAAAAAAATATCAAGTAGAATATGGAATACTTAAAAAAGAAACTAAAATTAATGGTGCCGCCCGGGTTCGAACCTATTGCGTATAAAGCAGCTATACGATACCCTAGTCACGCGTCCTGTTGTGTGTACTGCTATATTTAAATATGATATACCAAGATGTCTTTTTGGGATTACGCAGTGTTCTGCAATAGTGTTGGAATATTATACCTACGCGATTATTCGACATGATTAACCAAACGGAAAAAAACGAGGCTAAATAACGTTAATATTAATATTGTTTTACCTTTGACAATTTTACTGTTTTCTATCAACAGCATTTGGTGATCAGTCACTAATTTTGCTTAAAAAATAGTTTAAAAATTTTTTTTTTTAATTTTTAAATTTTAATTCTGTCCATATTTATATTGCTAAAAAAATTGTTTATATACATCGATCTGTTTTACAATATAGCAAAATTTTTTTTTAAAAAAACTCTGAAGATGTGAATATATTTTAAACGCAATATCAACAATAATTGGGTTTTTAGTGGGTCCTTACGCCACTTGAAGACTTCCTTTTGTCTTAAGAAAATACTCAGATATCAAGATCATTTCGTTTTCTGTTTCTCAAGCAGATACTTATTACTTGTAAAAAGTTTCACTTAATAAGTAGCAATAATTTTCTTTTCGGATCGCCTATATGATTTGTCAGTGTTTGTGAATGTACTTGAGATATTCCATTTGTGAGCATTTAGGAATGAGTTGAGCATGCAAACGTGCGTACATACAGGATAGTGAGTCAAAACAATGGTTATCTTCAGTCCGCATCATCACAATGATAATGGGGCTCATCACGGCACTCAGACCACGTTAAATACAAGAAATTTTACACTCGAGGGAGCAAAACGTTACGTATAATGTCGTGTTTGTGCTGTGAGTCTATAATACTATCGAGTTTAGCTCTTCATTTAGTTTCAAGCTATATTTACATATCATTACGCATTCATATGAAATATTAGAACATCTCTGTTTTCATTGGCAGTTCATATAACAAGTACCTTTATTAGTGTATTTGCCATAGAATATGGCACATACACTATTGGCGTTGGTCGGATGGCGGGACCTAGGGGTCGGACCAAAATTTCTCGACGTTTCATACCCTCCTGAACAATTTGCCACCATTTTTGAAAATGTTTATATATATATATATATATATATATATATATATATATATATATATATATATAAATGTGTGTGTGTGTGTGTGTGTACACGATAACTCTCGACAGACTTAATCGATTTAAACGAAATTTGGTACACACATTGGAACCCATCACCGCAAGAAGCCTATTTAAAATGGGCCGGATCGGACCATTTTCATATTTAGGGGTTCCAAAAAGTTTTTGAGCCCAAAAATACCAAAAAAATTGTCAAAATCGTTTCAAAATTGAAATTTAACTCTTTAGTAAAGATTAAAATGTGCTGCTAATATTTTAATAAAATTGGCCCGACAGGGCCGGACTTTCAAATTTTATGAAAACGTTAGTTTGTTGATATGGATTTACTTATGGAAGGGTGTATTTAATTTGGTGCAGATGTTGTACTGATAAAATCCATGTCTAATATCGAAATTTAGAAAAAATTAATTATTTTAAGGGATGTATTAAGGGGTTAAATTTTTATTTTGTCAAAAAACAAACTTAAGTTCGCATAATAATGCCTGTATTAGCAAATACACTATATTGTCGGCAGGGTTTGGCACTGCGACCCGAGTTTTTTTTTGCTATATCCACTATAAAATAGCTGCTTTATATATATGCATGTATGCAGGCCTGAAATAGGTCATTCTACAGGCAGGTGTGCGGGAAAGTAAAATTCAATATAGTAATTTAATGTTTTTCAATGTAGATATTATTTTTAATAATTTAAATAAAGAAAAAAAACTTTTTAACAAAAAAAACCTCCTTCAACAAGGCACTAAAAAGAGGAAACTAATGAAATTTTGAGGTCTGTGCCAATTAAAATATGAAGTTGGTTAAAAAGAAGATTTTAATCACTATACTATACTTTTTAACCGACTTCATATTTTAATTGGCACAGACCTCAAAATTTCATTATTTTCCTCTTTTTAGTGCCTTTTTGAAGGAGGTTTTTTTTTTGTTTAAAAATTTTTTATTTTCTACTTTTTAGTGTCAAAAAGTAACATTTACCTTAAAAGAATCATACGCCGTTACTTACTTTTATTAAAATCAGCCGAACTACTGAACCGATTTTGATGAAATTTCTATGGGACCAATCTGAAAGTATACCCTTTCAAAATCGGTTCATAAACGACGAAGTTATCCGCGAACACACATAAAACATAAAAAATATATACGGTCGAATTGAGAAACCTCCTTTTTTTGAAGTCGGTTAAAAAATCATAAATTTAATGTTTCATATTACTCCAAAGGGGTCAAGGAAAATCAAGGACTATTCCGAATGGAAGAAACTGGAGGACGCCTTTTCCCTGCAGTGGGAATGTTAAGGGTAATTATTATTATTATTATATTACTTAAAAAGCAGGCTCAAAGCAGGATTGTTTATTTATTTATTTATTGTAGATTATAGACGCGTCGACAACTTAGGTCATTAGCGTCTTAATTATATTAAATAACACATAACTTAAAACTAAAACATCCATGAGCGGAGGTGGGATTCGAACCCACGACAGTTACACTACACTGTCCTCTAGCAGGATTGTTGTAGTCGATAGTGTATATAGCGAAAAACCGCTTAGCCACCGAGCCAGTTGAACGACAGAGCTTAGCAGATACATACCTATCTTTACTATATTAGACTGGGGATATTACCTATATAACCTACAATAGAAGCGAATGTCAAATGTTCACAATTTCGAAAATACTGAAAATGAAGTGAAAAGCAGTTATTTTATAGGAGGTATGACAAAAAATCCCATAACCTAAATCTCGTGCGTAATGATATTAACACTCGTGTGACTGTTAAAACTCGCTATCGCTCGTTTTAATATACTGTCACTATTCGTGCGCAATATATATTTCATTACGCAACTACATAGGTAGGTATACAGGGTGTCCAAGGTGACGTTGGCTAACATGGGTAACTTTGTTATTAGTGGAGATAGAAAGTCGGTTAAATGGGCAAAGTAGTGCAGAATTATGTGCTCATTAACGTGCCGTCGAAAAAACAATTGAATTTTGACACACTATGGATTTATTTAGAAAATAGTGAAAATTGCCGTTTTTGAAAACTGGCCATAACTTTTTTATTTATGAAGATATCTGAAAATTTTTTTAACTATTTTTTGATAACTTTTTATGATATTTTTAGTGGCGCAGGTTTAATTTTTTTATATCCACTACATAATGAGATATTGACATGAACTTTGGTTTTTCTAATGGACGCCATTTTGGATTTTTAGATATTCGAATTCTGCTTATTTTTCTGATTAATTTGGTGTATCACATGCCACATTTAAAAAAAATGCAATTAACGTCCCATATTAGAGGCACTATAAAAACAACTGACAGTCAAATTATATTTCAGTTCTGCCAAACTACGATTTATTATTAATTTTACACTTAAAATGTTCGCACTACTTAATTATAACTTGATTGTCAGTTGTTTTTAATGTCTCTTATATGGGACGTTAATTGCATTTTTTTTTAAATGTGGCATGTGATACACCAAATTAATCAGAAAAATAAGCAGAATTCGAATATCTAAAAATCCAAAATGGCGTCCATAAGAAAAACCAAAGTTCATGTCAATATCTCATTATGTAGTGGATATAAAAAAATTAAACCTACGCCACTGAAAAGATCATAAAAAGTTATCAAAAAATGGTTAAAGAAATTTTCAGATATCTTCATAAATAAAAAAGTTATGGCCAGTTTTCAAAAACGGCAATTTTCACTATTTTCTAAATAAATCCATAGTGTGTCAAAATTCAATTGTTTTTTCGACGGGACGTTAATGAGCAAATAATTCTGCACTACTTTGCTCATTTAACCGACTTTCTATCTCAACTAATAACAAAGTTACCCATGTTAGCCAACGTCAACTTGGACACCCTGTATATATAATCTACTATTTCTTAACATGTCACTTGATATGAGTTCGAATTTCGAAAGCTTTCATGGATATTGCCTATTATTAATATCTGTGTTCTGATTTTTAACTTCCCGCTAATAAAATTGAAAATTTTCAAAAATAGGGAAGTTATTGATTTCACCCCGATTTTCGAAAATCGAGTTTTCATCAGATCTCGACGTTTTGTGATCCTAGGAAGCTATTCTGACTATTTTTACGATGATGTCAGTATGTATATTGTATATATCTCTGTGTGTGTATGTAAACATCTCATAACTTTTGAACGACTTGACCGATCGAATCGCGATTTGCGGCATTCGAAAGGGTTCCACTGAACTCAAAAATCTACTTTTGGGTATATTATCAAGTGCTTCGAACTCAAAGCGCTTTAAAATAGCGGGAAGTTCCAGGGATGGCCTGCAGGGTCAACTGATTTACAGATTTTTTTATCAGCAATTTTTTTTGTAAACAGAAAATGTCATTCTGATCAAAACATGGACATATGGTAAGTTGTAACCCTCAGACATTTTTTTTTGTTGAATGACATCGAAAAAGTGGAAAAAAATTTAAATGTTTGAAGATATAACCATGTGGGGCGTCAATAATATAGAAGAGGATCCAGTGTAGTCCAGTGGTTAGCGTCGCGGCCTCTGAATCAGATTGTCAGCTTGCTCTTTCTCTGTTATTTCCCTGCTAAATATTTTGTCCCGACTAGCAAACCGAGTGTATAGACTTTTTCAAGTCAAAATGTCTCTGAAAATAAAAAAAAATAAATGAAAATTCGACATAAGCTGTTATAGCTTTTACACATATAAATAGAATCATAAAGGCTAGATATTATTTTATATTTTTGTCAATCATTTTATCCAGAATAAATAAAACAGTTGATTTATATTACTTTATATATTTGACATTTAGTGGTATAGGCAGGTAAAACATTCCGTTTGTAATTAAGTACAGTAAACTTGTATTTATTAGTTTGCTAAAGTATCGTAAAAAACCACAAACGAACATATTTTTTATATACCGGCTATTTCAATCATAAAACTTGACTAACGACCGTATTTTGTTCACCTGTCAGAAATATTCGATGCACGACCACAAAACAAAATCTAATCAAAACAATAGAAATGATTATTAAACATGATGCATTTATAGTCCGACCTGTACATGTATTGACCGGAAGTTCAGTAGGCCGGAAGTGGTTGAAAAAACGCCATTTTGTACGCTAGTTGACTTCGGTTTCGTGCAGTATTGCTCACCTCTCCATCAACCAACATGATTGTATTATGATTGTTAAATAAACGAATATAATCACGTATGTTATATATTGTATACAATATTATAATATGTATAATCAGACAGTTCATTCGTAATCACATCTCGACCCATAATTAAAACTGAATAACTAACGTGAATTATTGCGCTATGGTGTTGTCAGAATTAATATCACTGCGTTTATACCTTTTCACTCGTGTTTACCTTCATTTTTCCATAAAACTAAAATTTAGGGGTGGGGTATGTGCTCGAAAAATCGACTACCGGTCGAATAATAAAAGTATTCGACACTAATACTTTTTAAAAAATCGAGTCGTGTAATAATAGTTATTTTCGATACGTGTGCGTAAAGTGAGGTATTCTAGTAGGCTTAAATTGAGACACGAGCTAAGGGACTGACTCTCGTTGTGTATGCGTCAGTCCCTTTAGCAAGTGCCTCAATTTAAGCCTACTAGATATCTCACTTTAAGCGGACATATCGAACATAATTTTTTATAACGACTGCTTCTAAAGTTTAATAGAAAAAAAATTATGAAAACGGAAAATTCGCTCTTCTAGTCTTTAGAACTTTACAATTACAGACTAAGTTACGATATAGTTTATTTTTTTTAAAGTTATTAACTTCTGTATAAATCATTAAAAACATGACTCTCTCATGATGTGGACTTTGTATGCGCGATACTATATAGGAACACATCGATTGATAGCCAGTAAATGCTAATATTGTACAAACTGCGAAAATTTCGAATTTATAAGATGTAGAGATAGAGAAGAGATTTCATTTTTACGCACGCTTTGGACTTTTACGCACTGTGACGGTACTTTTACGCACGCTTTGGACTTTCACGCACGGTGACTAAAATACGCCTTTTTACGCCCGCCTCACAGTGCTCGAATATTGAACTTTAGAAGCAGGAGTTATAAAAATGACTTTTTTGCCACACTCACTATAAGAGAGCCACTTTACATGCATGTATACCGGCCTATAATGGGAACAGGCAGATGTGTGGAAAGTAAAATTCAATGTTAATTTAATAGTGATTTAGTGTTTTTAATAATAAATAAAAAATCAAATATTTCGTATTCTTATTGCAAATTCAACTACTATAGCACCATATAGTACCTAACCCACAGTAATCGGAGTAACGAATACTTTTCACTACGGATAATCGTACTTTAGGGTCTTCTAGAGTAACGGAGGACAATTTGGTGTAATGGTCAGCGTGCTGACCTTTGGAGCAAGCTGTCGTGGGTTCGAATCCCACCTCGCTCATGGATGTTTTGTGATATCACTCAATTTTAAGTGATGTGTTATTTGATGTAATTAAGACGCTGTTGTCGACGCGTCTATAATCTACAATAAATAAATAAATCTAGAGTAACGGATACTTAAATTATTGGCATTACCACTACTCGCACATCCCTAATAAAATGATAGTATTTGATTATGTTTTATACACGAATATGACTTGTCTTTTATGATTTTAACTTTTATTATAGATATGATGATAGATATATATCTGTTTGAGTTTTGACTAGGTATGTCGGCAATTTAATAACATAACGATCTATCGAAGATAACGCCATAAAAAAATACAGGATGGTTTCCGTAAATCGAGTACTTATAGTGATCTATTGGAGTGGCTTCATCGTGTTTAATATCAATTAAATTAATATACAGTGTGATTCATTTCATAGCACACGGATAGTCTAATATCGATTCCAAGTCTTCATGGTTTCCGGGCTTGTAGGCCGTGGTCCGGTGGTATTTCTACCTGACGTTTCGTCTACAACTGCGGTAGACATTCTCAAAGGAGATGTGGCAGCGGTCGAAGTGTCCTCCTTGGCGGCTCACAGGTCAGTGTGTCCGTCTCTCTGTAATTGGTCAACTGCGCAGTGTGTAGCGGTGGGGGTGTTCTCTACTCGGTCGTAACTCACCCCCACCACTACACACTGCGCAGTTGACCAATTACAGAGAGACGGACTACGACCGAACAGAGAACACACTGGTACTAGGCATAAAAGAAGGGAGGATACCAGTCACTGACATTAGACTCATTCAGGTATAAAAACTGTAATTGTATGATCACAATCCAAGATCATTGTCAAATTAAATTTTTTGACAATGCTTTCTGCAATCCGCCATAAGACGTTTTTCTGCTTAAGACACTGTTTTTTACGACCCCTTGAAAACCGTATTAAGCGGCTTTTCCTGTAATAATCTTAATATATAAAAATCCCTATACGATGTTCGTTCACGCTAATCTCCGAAACCGTTCATCCGATTTTAATGAAATTTTGTAAATGTGTATTTTTTGCTCCAACTTGAGAGATAGGACAGTTTTATCCTGATAATTGACCCTCAATATTTTTTATTGCGAATTTAAAGATTTTTTATAGGGCAAAGGGTCGTAATTCATTTTGTATATATAAATCATAAATTCGACCGAACGAGCGAAGCGAGTGAGTAATGTATTGTTACGGATCACCCTGTATATAAACGGCAGGCGGGAGTTCTGAGAAGCGTTGTCTGCTTGCTGTAACAACTAGTAACGGCACGAAGGTTCTAGAGAAATCGAGGAGGCACTGGGCTTACGCCGCGCGGCCTATATAAGCAGCAAGTACGAGTGAAGTCAGTTAGTGTAGATTATAGTGTGACAGCGTTGAACAGCGAATATAGTGCGAAATAAATCTGATATAAATCCAGTGAGTATAAATATTGAAATATAAATACTTAGAAATAAATAATCTTTGTATATAATATACAGGGTGTCCTCAAAGACACTAAACACACGCCTACCACATGTTCCTGAGACCAAAATAAGCCGATTTAAGCAAACTTACCTTCTTACAAAATTGCTTAGTTTGGGCGCTATACGGCCCTGAAGCTACAATTTTGAAATCGTTTTTTTGTTATAAATTTAAAACGGCTTGTGCGATTTTGCTAAAATTTGGCACGTTGACATAGTATATGGAACAAAAAAACCCATGTTAAAATTATGATTAATATTAAGCCATAGGCGTAGAAATCGGGTTTTTTAATATTTGAACGTTTCAAATTTCTACGCCAATGGAAGAAAAGGGGTTTAAGTACAAAATTTAGAACAAGTAACTTATTTTCTACAAAAAAGCTACTCTTAATAAGACTCGATTACTCTCATGGTTTTTGAGAAATTTGTATTTTAATATTTCGCAGTAATTTTTACAAAATGAAGTAAAGCTACTAAAACATAAATAGAAATAAATAAATATGTCATAAAAAGTGGTCAAAGTGTCCACCATTTTTACGCATACAAAGATTTATACGACGAAGAAAATTAATTTACTCTGTGCATAACTTCTTCATTATCTCCAATTTTATTCTCAGAAATTATTAAAATACAAATTTCTCAAAAACCATGAGAGTAATAGAGTCTTATTAAGAGTAGCTTTTTTGTAGCAATAAAGTTACTGATTCTAAATTTTATACTTAAACCCCTTTTCTTCCATTGGCGTAGAAATTTGAAACGTTCAAATATTAAAAAACCCGATTTCTACGCCTATGGATTAATATTAATCATAATTTTAACATGGGTTTTTTTGTTCCATAAAACTATGTCAACGTGCCAAATTTTAGCAAAATCGCACAAGCCGTTTTAAATTTATAACAAAAAAACAATTTCAAAATTGTAACTTCAGGGCCGTATAGCGCCCAAACTAAGCAATTTTGTAAGAAGGTAAGTTTGCTTAAATCGGCTTATTTTGGTCTCAGGAACATGTGGTAGGCGTGTATTTAGTGTCTTTGAGGACACCCTGTATAGTTATTTATTAAGTGCTATTTATTGTTTAGTTATTATTGTTGTGTTTTTAATTATTGTAAATAAATATTTATTCCGCCAACTCAGAAAATAGTTTCGTAACAGTATTAATAAATCATAAACTCATAGCACCCGGGCGAAACCGGGCCGGGCCGCTCGTATTTGTATCTAATAAACATTTATCTTAAAAATAAACACAAATAAGCGTCGTTAGCTTGTAGCAATTTACTCGATTCTTGTGTATTTTATTCTTTGCGTACCGTTATAGCTCTTACTATATTAGATATAAATACATATATTTTATGTTTGTTGAAATCGATTTTAGTTTAATTTTATTACACTTAAAAGGAAAAAAAACACAATGGTTCTTGTAAACTACTTTTAAAGTAACAATAAAGGTACGATATAAAAGTTTTCCGATTGAATTTAATGCTGCGATCGTATATACGGCCCACATTCATTGAAATAGCTTTTAACACACTTAACTACAAAAGCAAATGCATAATATAGCTAGGTACAGAACTTATATTCTGTAATAGTTTGATAGGTAGTAAAAAAACCGGTATGTCTGTATCGCGGGTACAGACATACAGGGACCGTGACTGCTGCACATAGAAATTTAACCCGTAAAATCAAACTTTCGCGATTTCCTGCTTCCCTAATTATTTTAGGAAAAATATCTTCAAATTAAAGTTTTAAAACATAAAATTCTGCATCTAAATCATTAAACAAAATTAATTTTGAATGCTTTGTGACGGCAGAAATTTGATATGAAAATGTCAAAATTACCTCAAAAACAGATAGCGATAGCCACGGAACTTGCACAAAATGATGACTTTTTAGCTGTTAGAATAATTTCTAATCATTTTGTTCAAGTTCCATGGCTATCGCTATCTGTTTTTGAGGTAATTATGACATTTTCATATCAAATTCTGCTGTTAATTTTGTTTAATGATTTAGACGCAGAATTCTATGTTCTAAAACTATTATTTGAAGATATTTTTTCTAAAATAATTAGGGAAGCAGGAAATCGCGAAAGTTTGATTTTACGGGTTAAATCACTATATGTGCAGCAGTCACGGTCACCACCCTGTATGTCGGGAATACCGTTAAACACAAATAATTGTAATAACAGTATAAAAATATATATATGAGCACTGTGGTTGGAATAAAAACAAAATAAAATATAGTTACTTCTCATGTAGTGTTCGCTGAAGATGAAAGCTTAGCTTTCGAAATGTACATCCATCAATAAAACTGTTGTGGTAAGAAGTAACTATATTTTATTTTGTTTGTAATAACAGTGCAGTAAGATCGAATCTCACGGTTGACAATTATATGGTTTGATTCCAATATTATTAATAATATAGTTTATAATCATCGCGCACGGTAACGCTGATTTCACTTGTCAGTATAAAAAAACATTAATTTATTAAAATTATTTGACTATTTAATTCTAATTAGGTATTATATTTGTCAGAATTTATGCCATAACAACACCTAATCTGTTAAAATTTCAACTAACTACCTCTTAAAGGCTGTGAGATAGAGCTCTGTGAACGACGGATGGACAGACAAACAGACATCGTAGGCAGGGTGCCGGGGTAATAGGGTTCCATACGGAGGTACGGAAAATTACAAATTTAGTTGTCATGTAATCTAAATATGGTATTATGTATTCCACAAACGTTGCATTCAGCATTTTTTCTCATACATCATAATACTGTTAATTTATATGATTGTTATAAATGAATGTCTTGAGAACTGTGTAACTTGTATAATATAAAAACAAAAATGTTAATTAATATGTATTTTACAAAGCAGTAGTTGTATTTGATGTATGTTAATGGTTTGTTTTGCGGAAACAGTATCGTGACTCCAAGACACTTGAAGACGGAACCGGATATGGTATTTAACAACAAATGGCCAGTTAGTGTGGCAGCACTGTACAACTAGTCGTAGGTATACACCGTCTAACAAAGTAGTTCCCAAACTGTGCGTCGCGACGCCCTGAGACGTCGCAAAGTTCTAGTGCGTCATATGCCAAGCGAGCGACATTAAGCAAAAATTAGACTTGGAAATCAAAAAAATTGGTATGTCTGTGTATCGCGGGTACAGACAGATGATGTGAATATTGTTACAAAACTGTTTTCTGAGTTGGCGGAATAAATATTTATTTACAATAATTAAAAACACAATAATAATGAATGCAACAACGAAAAGTCAGTTCTAACAATCAACACAAGTAAACAATAACTAAACAGTAATTATAAAGCAAAACAAAACAACTATATACAATAATTCGTTCTAATTATTATCACTACACTAGTATTTATTTATCAATTTGGTTATTTATATCACGGCACTATTTATATTACTGATCCAACGTAGACTTGAATGCGTGACTCACCGTTGACTGATCTCTCACTCACTCGTACTGGCTGTTTATATATGCTGCGTGGCGTAAGCCTAGTGTGTCCTCGCTTTCTCTAGAACTTTCGCGCAGGTACCAGTTGCTCAGTAAGAAGACCCCGTTTCTCAGAACTCTTGCCTGCCGTTTATATACATGGTGATCCGTAACAATATTGTTAAACACAAATAATTGTATTCGTTGTCATGTGTAAATGAATACATCTTATCTTATAAAATCAAATGTTCGTAAATTATAATAAATCGATAATAAATAAAATAATTGTAATTTTATTTTTTTATATTTTAAATTGTTATCCAATACCTAATATATCTACTATATTTTCATTTTAAAAAAAAAAATAATAAAAACCTTCGGGATTCGAACCTAGTCTTGGGGCAGTGAAGCCTAGTGGATAGCGTACTTGGTACCAGCCTCTAGTTTAGACTGTCGTGGGTTCGAATCCCACCTGCGCTCATGGATTTTTTGTGATATTATTTAGTTTAAAGAAAGTTGTTATTTAGTGTAGTTGAAAGACGCTAATAACCTGAGATCTACAATAATCTACAATAAATTAAATAACCTGGGTTTGTATTTGTCAGTAGACATACTTTTCCGCACGACCATCTGATGGCTTACCGTTTCTGAGACATCAACATAGTTATACATGCTGTGTTTTGTTTCACATAATATGTGAACCACTTCCGACTATATCCGTTTCATGTATCTAATATTTCTAAAATGCTACCCCAGTATGAGACTGAGTTTAGACGTTATTCGCTCGTTAAAAATTTGCCGCATGCCTATCGATCTCATAAAACATGTCTGTGATAACTATCGTCTTCAAAAACATTTTAATTTCTTTATAGACTATTTTTATTCATTCTAAAACTATTTGGTGCTTTCGGATCGCCATATCTCAAGAATTAAAATCATGCTTCACAAGACTATTTCATATACTTAATGCTAGGAATTTTCAAACTTTTTAACTTCAGGTTTACATGATTACGCGCGTCTTCTGAAAGTAAAGGCTGCACAGTTTATCGGGAGTCTTATAGGCTGAGAGCTAGTGACAATTTTTTGGTGTTATTTATTCAAGGCCTTATTTTTGTGAAGATTTTGAGAGAGGCATATTAAAGTGCCCTGAGTAAGGGATTTTGCTAGATACCGGTATGGGAGGAATGCTGACCGCCTCCAACATATAACAAAAAAAATGGTCACAATTATTATTGCTTCAAGGCTGAAATTGTTTGTATAGCTTGTCGGTGATCCAATAGTGCCATTATAATATTTGCAGATCGATTGATCAGTATTAAAGGGGTAGCAGCTAGCTATCACTCTAAACGTGTCATGTACCCGACGAAATTTATGTTATTAGTTCAAGGTTCAAATTTTGTTACGGCGACTGTTTTAAATAATTTGAAAACAACGTCTAATCCTTTACATAGTAAAAAGTTACATCGAGTAACTGTTTATAAAAAGTAACGATTATTTTTTCATGTTGGTATTGGTTAGTTCAGATCTCGTCGGGTAACGAGTATACTCGACTAACGTATAGTTACTTTTCTTGCATCTCTGGTCTGGAAGACGCATTGAAAATTCAACATAGAAAAGTTTCAGAACCAGTCGCCTAAAGTGTAGGTTATGTTGCCATTATATTGTTGGTTATACGTGTGTATTCAATTCATTAGTAAAACAAGTGAAGTGGCGGGTATGCACACAGTCAACTGTCATGTATAGCCGTCGGCATTTGTTTTTATGTGCTTGACTCACGCGATCAAAATCTGTCGAGACATTGTAATTTGTATAAAATGCTATATCAGTTAGTGTTCGTGAGTATTTTCGAATGCAAAATTTACAAATATGCCCGTAATAGAAGCATTTACTTATTGTTTCTGAATACAAATTAAATTGCAAATGATAATTAGCGCTTGCAACTTTCAACTTAAGCTATATTGCAAATTTTCTCTCAGTTTACATACATACCTACTTTCAATATTAAATGTTAATTTTTAAATCTGCATATTGCATTTATCTTCTTTTTAGTGTATTTGCCATATGGCACATACACTATTGGCGTCGGTCGGATGGCGGGACCTAGGGGTCGGACCAAAATTTCTCGACGTTTCATAGCCTCCTGAACACTTTGGCACCATTTTTAAAAATGTTTATATATATATGTATGTATATATATATTTATATATATATATATTTATATATATATGTGTGTACACGATAACTCTCGACAGACTTAATCGATTGAAACGAAATTTGGTACACACATTGGAACCCATCACCGCAAGAAGCCTATTTAAAATGGGCCCGATCGGACCATTTTCAGGGTTGTATTTAGGGGTTCCAAAAAGTTTTTAGGCCCAAAAATACCGAAAAATTTGTCAGAATCGTTTCAAAATTGAAATTTAACTCTTTAGTAAAGATTAAAATGTGCTGCTAAAATTTTAATAAAATCGGCCCGACAGGACCGGACTTTCAAATTTTATGAAAACACTAGTTTGTTGATACGGATTTACTTATGAAAGGGTGTATTTAATTGGGTGTACTGATAAAATCCATGTCTAATATTGAAATTTAGAAAAATTTAATTTTTTTAAGGGATGTATTAAGGGGTTAAATTTTTTATTTTGTCCAAAAACAAACTTAAGTTGACATAATAAAGCCACAAGGCCTGTATTAGCAAATACACTATATTGTCGGCAGGGTTTGGCACTGCGACCCGAGTTTTATTTATAAGTGGGTATAAATATGAACCAATCAAACATGTCGACTATTGAACATGCAATAAAAACTATTTTGATTTCCATTATTTTTTAGCCAGCGGACTTAATTAATTTTTTGTGTTTTTCTAGAAATTGTTCGTATATAAAAATAATTAATACACGATTAGAAATCTATGCCACAAACAAAATGGCGTTTTTTTTATTTCAATACGTTAAATTTTAATACCTGCTTACGTCACTAACGCCGATCGCGTTGGCTGTATAGTGTATAGTACGCCATATGTTATTATAAGCGCATATACGGAATGGGACGTTTCGACGCAGCCGTTTCGACGCGAAGGACATTTCGACGCGGGCCGATTCGACGCCGGGACGTTTCGACGCGAAAAAATAAAATAGTATAATATTTGAAAGGAGAAATATATTATGCAAAAATAGATTTATGTATAAACAAAAAGTGTCTCAGCTACATAATTAAATTTAAAAGGGATATTATTTCTGAGAAAGGATTAAAACAAGGTATCTCGCAAGCAGGGATTTGTATTACGAGCAATTGGGTTTTTAAATGAATTTTTTTTTACTTAAATGGAAGGACCACATACAAGTTTTATAGCAAAACTGTTTTTATTTAATTTTTTTGCTTACTAATTAAAAAGTTATATTTAAATAAAAATTAATTTTTAAACTGAGATCCGATAACGCGCCGAAAGAATCCGAACGCGTGTGACGTCATTATGTTATCTATGGTCTTTGTATCCATGGTTACCAAGTTAAAAATTTATTATTTTTGATAGTATGTGTAATACATATACACAAATACCAACAAATACAGACACATTTTAACATAACGACGTCACAAACATTCCTGGCGCGTTTTGAAGTCACGTGATATTTTTTAAATTTTTTTACATTTTAATTAATTTTTAGTAATTTATCTACAGCTTTAAAAAAAATTTTCTTTTCGATTTTCAATATTATTTATGTTAAATTATTAGAAAAAATTAAAAAATTAATAATTTTTTTTAAACTTAAATACCTAATTACTTGCAGGACATCGGCCGCCTACTAAAACGAAAAAAACACCGTGATTGTGATGAAAGAATTAATTAGACAATAGTCATGGAATATAGGATTCGTAATACGATTGATTATTTGAGAACTTCGTCTCATATTTATCTTATGGATCCTTAGATAGGCTACTTGTAAATATTGTTTTTTATAGTTTAGTTTTCTGTACATGACAAATTTTGCTTTAAAATGTGTAATGTATATATAATACAGGGTGTATCACAGAAAACCGAACATAGGGCAAACTCCATTGTGCAAATTAGTTAGGATCAACGATTACTTTGGCCACATATGAGAATGGGTACCATGGTAACGCTGACTAACCATTATTTAATAACAATAATAGCTAATAATGAATAATTAGAAAAATCAGTTAAAATAAATTCTTCAATATTAAATGAATTTATTTTTATTAATGAAACAATTTTTTATTAAGAAAATATTTTTTTAACTAATAATTAAACAAAACAAACAGTTAAAATAAAAAATTAAAGCAAATGTTCAAATAAACCTCCATTTTGAATTAAGCAGTGGCTTAATCGGTTACAAAAACTTTGTCTCACTTTATCTAACATTACAGGAGTCATATTGAAACATACTTCGACGATTTTGTCTTTAAGTTCATCCAGATTTTGTCAAATGAACAGCAATATGCATTTGTTACTGTATACGTACACCATGGTAACGACCTCTGAATAGAGGGCAAAGCAATCTCTGATCTTAACTAATTTGTACTGTGTACTTTTCCCTATGTTCGGTTTTCTGTGATACACCCTGTATAACCAATAAATAATTAATGTTTATAAATTAAAAATTTTATACATGTTTTATGTTCTATATGTTATGTTCTATATATTATTAAGCTAATTACAATTTAAGTCGTATTATTACATTTCACGTCGAAACGTCTCGGCGTCGAATCGGCCCGCGTCGAAACGTCTTCGCGTCGAAACGGTCGTATCGAAACAGCCAAAATGGTGCCAAGTTTCACGGCTTAAAATTATTATTGTCAAGTGAATACGTTGGATCATTGTTTGAATTAATATATTATATTTTTGTCCACAGAAACTCAAAATATTGTGTCTAAAAATGAGATTTAGAATATAAGTTCTGAAATAAATTCAATAGTGCCACCTCATCAAGCTTTTTCTCGGCAAGTTTCCAGTTTTATTAAGTTTTTAACTAGATATTAATCTATAAAAAAACTCGGGTCGCAGTGCCAAAACCCTGCCGACAATATAGTGTATTTGCTAACACAGGCTTTGTGGCTTTAATAGGTAAACTTAGTTTGTTTTTGGACAAAATAAAAAATTTAACCCATTAATACATCCCTTAAAATAATATTTTTTTTCTTAATTTCAATAAGATTATCAATGCAACCTCTGTACCAAATGAAATAACCCTTCAGTAAGTAAATCACTATCCGCAAACTATATAGTGTTTTCATAAAATTTGTAAGTCCGGTCCTGTCGAGCCGATTTTATTAAAATTTTAGCAGCACATTTTGATTTTTACTAAAAGGTTAAATTTCAATTTTGAAACAATTCTGAGAACTTTTTCGCTATTTTTGGGCCCAAAAACATTTTTCTACCCCTAAAAACCACCCTTAAAATGGTCCGATTGGGTCCATTTTAAATAGGCTTCATGCGGTGATGGATCGTGCCTACCAAATTTCGTCAAAATCAATTAACTCTTTCGAAAGTTATAGCCCGTACACAAACATATATATATATACAGCGTGTCCACGAAAGTTCTTTACAAATGGATTTTTTTTTATTAATTATTGGAGCAAACATTTTTTTCTGTGGAAAAGTTCTGCTTCGTCCAAATCCTCTAAAACACCAAAGAAAATTTTTTTCGGCCTAAAGTTATACGAGGGAAATCAAAAAGTTTCATTTTACTAAAAATAAAAATTATCTGTGATATTCAAGATTTTTGCAAAATTAGTTACATAATCAAATTTAATTCAAAATTATAACATAACTTAACTTCTAAGTAATTATTTATTCAGAATTATAAATCAGAATTCAACGTGTCCTCCATCTCTCTCCATACAAAGAACAGTATAACTTTAGGCCGAAAAAAATTTTCTTTGGTGTTTTAGAGGTTTTGGATGAAGCAGAACTTTTCCACAGAAAAAAATTTTTGCTCCAATAATAAAAAAAAAATTCCATTTGTAAAGAACTTTCGTGGACACGCTGATATATATATATATATATATATATATATATATATATATATATATAAACATTTCCAAAAATGGTGCCAAATTGTTCAGGAGCCTATGAAACGTCGAGAAATTTTGGTCCGACCCCTAGGTCCCGCCATCCGACCGACGCCAATAGTGTATGTGCCATATGGCAAATACACTAATAAACGGGAAGTACCCTATATAAGGTTTTCATGAGTGAGTGAGTGAGTGAGTGAGTGAGTGAGTGAGTGAGTGAGTGAGTGAGTGAGTGAGTAAGTGAGTAAGTGAGTGAGTGAGTGAGTAAGTGAGTGAGTGAGTAAGTGAGTGAGTGAGTGAGAGGGTGAATGAGTGTCAAAATATGCGATTTTCTGGGGTCTGTATCTAGACTCTTTCAAATAAAAACTTGAATTTTGGTGTAAACGCTGATGACCGCAGTTGTTGAGCGTCTATAATCTACAATCTCTCTCTCTCTCTCTCTTGAATTTTCGTTTGTGTAAATAGATGTTCGGTGTGCGCCTAAACCGTGAATTCTTGTAATGATGACAACCCTCATTCAAATCTTCATGGTTTCCGGGCTTGTAGGCCGTGGTCCGGTGGTATTTCTACCTGACCACGGCCTACAAGCCCGGAAACCATGAAGATTTGGAACAATGCCGGCCATGAAAGCTTGCACACTTGGATAACCCTCATTCATTTTATCTGCTTCAATATTTCCATTCTAAATTATTTTGCTCAATTCTAAATTCCCAGTATTTTATTCTTGCAGAAAAATTTAGACGACCCACTCAGAAATTAGTGTAGTATCCCAATGTTTTATCTCTTACATAATAATATGGTGTAATCCCCGTATGGCCTAAGTTGAGAACCATGATGAATAACTGACTTCTTCTATGCAATTTTCTTTTACGTTTGAAGCAATAAAGAATTTGAATTTGAAAATTAATAGACAAAGAAAATTTTTTAACCTTTCGGTTCCTTTGTCGCAGCCAGTATAATATGTACACTGCACAGTGTGATTACAAAAGAATAAGTCGCTTTCAAAAATCTGTTTTTCTAAACGGTATAAGCTACAGAGCTGCGCGACCTCTTAAAATGACCGCTATAACCTCAAGTTAGGTTAGGCTAGGAAGCGCTAGTTGCCAAGGTAAAAGCTGTCATCACTCAGTTGTTGGTTTCACTCAGTTGTTGATTTGCGAACTTCACGATGGTGGCAGCTAAACAAAAATCGTTTTGTGTGTTGCAATATGCGAAAAGCGAGTCTGTTACGGTTGTGCAACGGGCTTTTCGTCGTGAATATGGCATTGATTCACCAAACAAGTCGAATATCTTACGCTGGTACCGACAGTTTTCCGAAACCGGTTGTTTGTGTAAACCGACTTATTCTTTTGTAATCACACTGTATATTGCACATACTAGTATATATGTGTTTGAAGGCTATTTATTAGTTTGATATTTACAAATCAAACTTGTTGAACATGTCCGACAAAAAAATATGTTCCTCAAGTTGAGCACGTTTAGTGTAATTATTACATACTAAGAATAACGTTAAATCAAAATATTAACGCAAAAGAACATAACATTTCTAAATATTACCTTTAAACTCGTTGCTGGAACAGCTGTAATCAAATAAAGATAGATATTTATCAGTTATGTTCTATGATTACATATCTACATATGTACAAATGTAGTGTCGATTAATATTATTTTGTGTACAGTTCACACATACTTCATTTGCGGAAATTTTTATTACAAAACCAAAATTTTTTAATTACAAATGCTTATCCGCCGCGATAGTTGAAGATACGGGCTAAGTCCCGACGTTAACATAGGTTTAAAAAGATTTTTTTTAGAAATGTTCTTAGTGTTGCCGCCTAGATCTAGACTTTCTAGACACTTGTCTTGTCTTGTCAAAATTTTCAAGACAAGACTTGCAAAAGTTTTGTCTAGAAATTTTCAAGACAAAACAAGACTTGCAAAAGTCTTGTCTAGAAATTTTCAAGACAAGACAAGACTTGCTTTATCTAGATCAAGACTCTTGCCAAAACTCTAAACAATTTTCAAGAGTCTAGATAAACTAAGTAGTAGTAGGTAAAGTAAATCACTTGGTTAATCTAGACTCTTGAAAATAATCTAGAGTCTTGATATTAGACAAGACAAGAGTTTTTTAATCTAGACTTAGACTTAGTGAAGTCTTGATATTTCAAGTCAAGACAAGACTTTCAAAGTCTTGTCTAGAAATTTTCAAGACAAGACAAGACTTGCTTTATCTAGATCAAGACTCTTGCCAAAACTCTAAACAATTTTCAAGAGTCTAGATAAACTAAGTAGTATAGTAGGTAGGTAAAGTAAACCACTCGGTTAATCTAGACTCTTGAAAATAATCTAGAGTCTTGATATTAGACAAGACAAGAGTTTTTTAATCTAGACTTAGACTTAGTGAAGTCTTGATATTTCAAGTCAAGACAAGACTTTCAAAGTCTTGTCTAGAAATTTTCAAGACAAGACATGACTTGCTTTATCTAGATCAAGACTCTTGCCAAAACTCTAAACAATTTTCAAGAGCCTAGATAAACTAAGTAGTATATAGTAGGTAGGTAAAGTAAACCACTCGGTTAATCTAGACTCTTGAAAATAATCTAAAGTCTTGATATTAGACAAGACAAGAGTTTTTTAATCTAGACTTAGACTTAGTGAAGTCTTGATATTTCAAGTCAAGACAAGACTTTCAAAGTCTTGTCTAGAAATTTTCAAGACAAGACATGACTTGCTTTATCTAGATCAAGACTCTTGCCAAAACTCTAAACAATTTTCAAGAGTCTAGATAAACTAAGTAGTATAGTAGGTAGGTAAAGTAAACAACTCGGTTAATCTAGACTCTTGAAAATAATCTAGAGTCTTGATATTAGACAAGACAAGAGTTTTTTAATCTAGACTTAGACTTAGTGAAGTCTTGATATTTCAAGTCAAGACAAGACTTTCAAAGTCTTGTCTAGAAATTTTCAAGACAAGACAAGACTTGCTTTATCTAGATCAAGACTCTTGCCAAAACTCTAAACAATTTTCAAGAGTCTAGATAAACTAAGTAGTAGTAGGTAAAGTAAACCACTCGGTTAATCTAGACATCTTAATCTTGATATTAGACAAGACAAGAGTTTTTTAATCTAGACTTAGACTTAGTGAAGTCTTGATATTTCAAGTCAAGACAAGACTTTCAAAGTCTTGTCTAGAAATTTTCAAGACAAGACAAGACTTGCTTTATCTAGATCAAGACTCTTGCCAAAACTCTAAACAATTTTCAAGAGTCTAGATAAACTAAGTAGTAGTAGGTAAAGTAAACCACTCGGTTAATCTAGACATCTTAATCTTGATATTAGACAAGACAAGAGTTTTTTAA
Organism: Mongoloraphidia duomilia; assembly: GCA_039654895.1. NCBI lineage: Eukaryota > Metazoa > Arthropoda > Insecta > Raphidioptera > Raphidiidae > Mongoloraphidia > Mongoloraphidia duomilia. The sequence goes on along the minus strand of CM077519.1, from coordinate 45,436,709 downwards.
TCTAGACTTAGACTTAGTGAAGTCTTGATATTTCAAGACAAGACAAGACTTTCAAAGTCTTGTCTTGTCTTGTCTAGACGGCAACACTAAATGTAGTGTAACGTTACGTCTTTCGATGGATGTTCCTATAACAGTAATGCTATAACATAAGCATTAATTTGTATTTAACCCTCAAGCGGGCGCGTCTTGTAATTTTTCAAGAGCGGGCGCGTGGTGCAAATATGCTACCAAATTGTAAAAGTACTCTTTTGACCCAGCCTTATCACTTTAATCACTCTTTAATGCTTTAGTAACTAGAATAATAAAATTCTTGATAGTACTTTTTATAGTTTTTTGCATATATTTATTGATATTTCATTTTACATAGATACTAATAATTAAAAAACTCGGGTCGCAGTGCCAAAACCCTGCCGACAATATAGTGTATTTGATAATACAGGCCTTGTGGCTTTATTATGTGAACTTAAGTCTGTTTTTGGACAAAATGAAAAATTTAACCCTTTAATACATCCCTTAAAATAATATTTTTTTTCCTAATTTCAATAGTATTATCAATGCAACCTCCGTACCAAATTAAATACACCCGTCAGCAAATAAATCACTATCCGTAAACTAGTGTTTTCATAAAATTTGTAAGTCCGGTCCTGTCGTGCCGATTTTGTTAAAATTTTAGCAACACACTTTAATCTCTACTAAAGGGTTAAATTCCAATTTTTAAACAATTCTGAGATTTTTTTCGGTATTTTTGGGCCTAAAAACTTTTTTCAACCCCTAAAAACTACCCTCAAAATGGTCCGATTGGGCCCATTTTAAATAGGTTCCGTGCGGTGATGGATTCCAACGTGTCTACCAAATTTAGTTCAAATCAATTAAGTCTTTCGAGAGTTATGCCGCGAACACATATATATATATATATATACATATATATATACATATATATATAAACATTTCCAAAAATGGTGCCAAATTGTTCAGGAGGCTATGAAACGTCGAGAAATTTAAGTCCGACCCCTAGGTCCCGCCATCCGACCGACGCCAATAGTGTATGTGCCATATGGCAAATACACTAAAAACTAAACATCTTCTTGTTAAGAATTTTTTGCATAATTATTAATGAAGAGTAAAACCCGCTCCTTTAGAACCAGGAAATGGTTTGATAATATTCTTTGATTTATACTTGGAAGTTATATTGTAAGAACAAAATATGTTCTTACTTTTAATAAATAAAACACAATATATTCTATTAGAATAAATTCGTAATGAAATATGTTTTCTTCGATATGATATTTTTATGAATTCAAAACGAAAAAAGTGTTATTGATTATCAACAACTTTCAATTTTATGGCGTCGCTATGTAAAAATAATTTTGAAAAAGGCATATCAAGAATGAGTGTAATGTAACAAAATTATTGCTACATTACACCCCCCCTGCGCGTGGAAAAAAAATTGAAATGGAAGGTTCGAACTTCCAAACCAACTGCAAAACACCACGCGCAGGAAACAAAATTAGCTGTCTGATAATATATTAAATATAAACAAAATAATGTACAAATCATTAAATAATACACACTGAAAACGAGTCAATTTTCAATGTTTGCAGTTTTTAAACGATCACAAGAAACACTATCTTGACGACCATTAATGTCTAAAATAAAGTATTTATCACTTTTTGAAATAACACGAAAAGGTCCACTGTATGATGGTTTCAAACTTGAGAAAGCGTTAATGTTTCGCACAAACACAAAATCTGCATTAATTAGTGGATTTGAACACTTAGGAAACTCTTTATCAAAATAGTACTTCGGCAAATTTGTTTTTAAACGATTAATAAAATCACTATCAGTAGAATTTAATAGTTTTTGTTCAAAAAATTCTGCAGGAAGTCTAAGAGAAGATCCATATAACATCTCAGCAGGACTGGCATTCACTTCTTTCTTTATTGAAGAACGAATAGAGAGTAAAGTCCAAGGTAAAACATCAATCCAGTTTTGATGATTAGAACATTTCAAAGATTCTTTTAAACGTCTATGGAATCTTTCGACGAGGCCATTAGATTGGGGATGATAGCTTGTCGTCATTATATGTTCAGTACCTATTTCTTTAAGAAAATGTTTCCACATGATTGACTGAAATTGCAGTCCTCTGTCAGTAGTAATTTTTCCTGGACAACCAAAACGGGAAATCCAGTCAGAAATGAAAACATTGATTATATTTTCAGTTGAAATGTCTGTTAATGGTAAAGCTTCTGGCCAACGTGAAAAACGGTCAACGATGGTCAGTAGATACTTGAATCCATTACAAAAGGGTAAAGATACGATATCTAAATGTATATGATCAAATCTGTTATCAGGTTCCTTAATAGGAAAAATTGGTAGTTTCACATGAGTCGTTATCTTATTTTGCTGGCAATTTAAACAATGCCTTGTCCATTCTCTTACTTGTTTATTCATACCTGGCCAAAAAAATCTGTTGACCAATTGATTTTGCGTTGAACGTATACCAGGATGACCGAGATTATGAACAGAATCAAAAATATTTCGTCGAAAATCATCTGGTATATAAGGACGAGGTTTCTTTGTTGAAAACTCACACCAAATCATTTTTCCGTTTTTTAATTTAAATTGTTTAAAATTAAATTTCGGTTTTGAAATTAATTTTAAAAGTTCTTGATTGTTACTTTGTGCAATAGAAATGTCATTGAAATCTATTGACATGCCATCAGGGCAATAAACTTGATTAATACGTTTTTTATTTGTTTTAACATTGATAATATTTATTCTTGAAAGAACATCAGCAGGGATGTTTTCTTTGCCTTTAATGTGACACACATCTGACGTAAATTGTTGAATAAATAAAAGTTGTCGGAGTTCTCTTGGTAGATAATTATCCGATTTAGATTTCAACGCCAAAGTAATTGGACGATGATCAGTAAAAATTGTAAAATGACGACCTTCAATATAATGTCTGAACTTCTTAATTGAGCAATAAATTGCCAGAAGTTCTCGTGAAAATACACTGTACTTTGTTTCTGTTTTTGTTAACTTCCTGGAGAAAAAAGCAAGTGGCTTGAATTCATTATTAATTTTCTGTTGAAGAACTGCACCAATTCCAATATCTGAAGCATTGGTGCTGATAGACAATGGTGCTCCTCGAACAGGATGCGAAAGAAGGGCACATTGTGCTAATGCGTTCTTCGCGTACTTAAATGATTCCAAAGCTGGAACATCAAGAGATACAGGTTTATCTGTAGCTTTACCAGGAATTATAAATTTATTTAAAGGAGCTAAAATTGATCCACAATTATAAATAAATCTATTATAAAAATTAATTAATCCTAAAAAGTTACGTAACTTTCGTTGAGAATCAGGAATAGGATAATCTTGAATAACTTTGACTTTTTCTGGTAGTGGACTAATTCCGTTAGTTGTGACAAGGTGTCCTAAGAAAGTGAGTTCTTTCACTGCAAAGATACATTTTTTTGAATTAATTGTTAAGCCAAAATCATTTAATCTTTTGAAAAGTAAATTTATATGATTAAGATGTTGTTCTTCATCATCGCTAAAAACTAAAATGTCATCTAAATACACAAATACAAAATTAAAACCGGAAATAACTGTCGACATAAATCTTGAAAAAGTTTGACCAGCATTTCTCAGACCAAAATTCATCTGTAAATATTCAAAAGAACCAAATGGAGTAATAATAGTAGTTTTGGGAATATCATCGGGATGTATTGGAATTTGGAAATACGCTTGTTTTAAATCTATTTTAGAAAATATTTTTTTGTTTGAAATTTTGTACGTAAAATCTTGTAAAAAAGGAATGGGATATCTGTCAGGAATAGTAATAGCATTAAGTCTACGATAATCTCCACAGGCACGATAAGATCCGTCTTCTTTTTTGACCATGTGAAGAGGGCTTGACCAGGGGCTATTAGAACGTCTAACAATTCCTGACTCAAGTAGTCTATCAAATTCAGATTTGGCAATATCGTATTGTTCAGGATTAAGTCTTCTAGGTGCAGAAAAAATTGGTTTACCATCAGTAAAAATTCTGTGAAAAAAATTATGATTAATTTTTTTCTTAAGGTCAAAATTAGTTAAATCAGGGTATTTGTCAAGTAATTTTAAATATGGGTTAGTAAGGGAAATATTTGACACAAAGTTATTTGCAAGAGAAAGTTGCCTAGAAAAGAAGTCGATGGAAATGTTAAAATGTGTTAAAAAATCTAATCCGAGGATTGGGAATTGAACTGGAGCCACAAAAAAATTCCAGTAGAATATTCTACCTAGGTTAAAATCTAATTTTAAGTTTAATTTACCAGTGGCTTTGATATAAGAACCGTTTGCAGCAGTAAAAAATTTAGTAATAAAATTCATGTCTTGTTTAAAATTATCAGAAATTGAACTTGGTATAAAACTGTTGGTTGAGCCCGTATCTATTAGAAATTTTATATTATTAATTTTGTCAAGAGAAAATAATAGGTGAGGGGATTGGATTTGCGTGTTTGAATGTTCAGAAACCAATCCAATTCTGAACAAATTTAGTTTTCCGATTTCTCGTAAAAAATACATTGAGGGTCACATTTATTTGCACGACGGCCAAAATTTTTGTGATAAAAGCATATAAAAGGTTCATTCTTGTAAGAAACTTGGTAAGAATTTTTATTCAAAAAACGTTTATTGTAATCAAAATTAGATGAAGATGATTCGATAGAACTGAGACGATTATTAATTTTATCGATAGAATCGGTAAGTTGCTTATGAAAGCTAGATTCAGTAGAAGATTTAAGTGAATTGCATGATTCATTTTGATTTATTAAAAAAATTTTATCGGCAATATTAGCAAGGGAATTTAAATTTTGATTTAAATTTGGAATAAGGGAAATTTGAATATTATTAGGAAGTTTATTAATAAAAATTTGTTTAAGAGCTTCTTCTGGTAAATTTAAATTTCTAGAATAACGTTGAATATTGTTAAGAATAAAAGATGGTTTCTCAATATTATTGGAATCAATTGAAAAAAGTTTTTTTAAATTACTATTTTGGTCAATATTAAATTTAAGTAAAATTTCTTTTTTTAAAATTTCGTACTGATCGTTTTCCGGAATATTAAAAATGACATTACTGACGAGTGTGGCAATAGACATTGGTAACGAAGAAACCAATAAGTCATACTGTTTTTGAGAATTCTTAATGTTATTAAGAGAGAAAAGTCTCTCAACTTGTATAAAATATAACTCTGGATCTATTAAACTAAATTCTGGGAGCTTAATATTATTTGTCATAATGATAAATTATAAAAAAATTACTTATCTTAAATATAAAAATTGTGTTCCTTTCAGTCGGGGTCACCAATTGTAAGAACAAAATATGTTCTTACTTTTAATAAATAAAACACAATATATTCTATTAGAATAAATTCGTAATGAAATATGTTTTCTTCGATATGATATTTTTATGAATTCAAAACGAAAAAAGTGTTATTGATTATCAACAACTTTCAATTTTATGGCGTCGCTATGTAAAAATAATTTTGAAAAAGGCATATCAAGAATGAGTGTAATGTAACAAAATTATTGCTACAATATTATGGCACCAAATCAGTTTTTCGCCATTTTGTTATTCTGTCTTTGCCGGTATAAAAAGTTATCATTGTCTTCCTCGAGCGAAACATCAGAAGAATCATCATCTTTTTGTTCCAATTCCGTCTGTGGATTGGAATTACGGGCGTCCTAATTTAAAAATTCTTGATCATCTTCATTTTGTTCCCACTCCAGCTCGGAATCAGAATTAGGACCTTCTTGCATAATAAAATCGTCTTCACTCCATTTCCCAGCATGCAGATCAGTCATTTCTTCTATACTAGTTGCCGAATCTTTTCTTCAGAAAGACCTTTCGGCCTGCAATGAAATATAATAAAGTACGATCATGAAATACCATTATACAGAACGTTTCCTAGTTGATAATAACAAAAATCTGTTTGATAATACCATCAATAAATAAAAATATTACTTACATGACTGGGCGCGTGGTATCAAATATGATACCAAAAAAACTTGAGTCGCCGCCGATCGCAGACCTTTATCAATTTTGACAAAATAAGCACTATTAACACTTATTCAGCAATAGTTGATAAGATACTGAAACGTATGGCGCTGGTAAATAAGTCTGTCATACCCCACCACCTCTCGATTTAATATTGGTAGCATATTTGCACCGGCGCGCCCGCTCGAGGGTTAATATTTGTGTTGCGAATACTTGATCGCGTTTGTATTTAACAACATTTTTTTGTTTTTACGGAAAATCCAATTGATACGTTCACAAGTTCTCAGTTTAGACAATTAGAGCCCAAAAACGAGTTTTAAAATCTTGAATTTATGACATATACGCGGTAGTACAATAATTAAACAAGAATACTGTTTATATGAGGCAAACATAAAAGATCCTGCCGTAGTTTTAATTGGATTGCGAAGCATAAAAAATATTTAAATGATTAAGGCTCGTAATCACCAAACACTGTTAAAGATAGAAGTTACTAATCTTAGAATAAATTTATTCTTTGGAATAAAATTAACTTTCAATTCACCAAGCAATTCAGGGCTTGAGAATAGCCGAGAGTGTAGCGGCGCTGTTGTTTACATGGCGTTGCTATGGTTCCTCTATTACAAGTCCTCAGTTCCCGAGTTCTAGCCCGAGAGCTGGTAAAAGTGTTAATTGGATTTTCAATTTATTATTAAAAAAAAAAAAAATAATGAATTGAAAATATGAATTGGGCCCAAATAACCTTAGCTGTTGGTGGTCTTTAAAATACAATACAATACAATACCAAGCAATTCATTCGATAGAATAGTAACTTCAGGTACAAATTTACTTTATACCATACACCTTGGACATTTTGTCAAATATTTCGATTCTAAAGCACGTTTACCAAAGATCCGACCGATGGCGCATCGATCGAAAATGTAAATTTATTTTATTTTACTACAAAAGCCTTTATCTTAAAGATAATATGGAATTAATATTTACCTGAAAAGGTCGCCAGTTCATAAAGTAATTTGTGCATTTCGTGCCCATCCTATTCTACTAGGCGAATAAATATTTATACCCTTGAAATTGGACAGAATAGTTATTATTACGATTTATACCTGCAGTAAACTTAACTACGTTTGGTGAATTGAATTATCGCTATTTATTCCGAGTAATAGTTACCAAGGGAATAAATCAACGGAATAAATAACTAACTAGGCTCGGTGAATGCGAGCCTAAGTCCTGTCACCAGATAATGTTCTTTTATTCAACACATGCACGCTTTTAGTGTTTTCCGTATCTCTTTAGCAGATCTCAAATATCCGTTTATTGACTGGTGACATCATGATCCATTATGTAACGATTTTTGGTGCTACAATGAAAAACAGTTACATAATGAACCATTATGTAACTATAGACATTAATTTAATTAAAGTCTAAAACCATGCATGTATTAAATAAAGTATAGTATGCAACGCTTGTGATAAATCTTTATGCGTCAGGCACGATGTTTTCAGCACTCGTATGCGACTCGCGATGCATACTCGTGTGCGCTCGCCTACTACTCGTGCTGAAAACATTGCGCCTGACGTATAAAGATGTATTTAGCACACTAGTTACACTGTTACACAATATACTATTTTAAATACACCTAAAACGAATTTACCATGTGCACTGTAATACAGCGTACATTTTTTATTTACAATTTTATACTAATAGTAAAAATCATTCTCAATTATCAAATGTGGTCAAATCAATTATTAAGTAAGAAATGAAAATGCTCAAAACTTATTTCGTATTGAAATTATATATAAATGCCAACACGTACTATGGTAAATATAAACCTTTCAAGAAAGCAACAAAATGACCAATTCAGATGATTACCTACATAGATATATTATAATGGATGTATATATATAAATAATTATATTATATACCTATGTACTATGTGTATATGCCATGCGATGGGAGCAAATATACAATGAAATAGGTACGTTCTCCAATGATGATGATGACTGTAGCTATATGCATTACTCAGTTTATCTCAACTTTTGCATCATGGGTTAGCATTTACATTTGAACTCTTTTTAATCTAAGTAAAAATTTGTCTTATAACAAATTATGTGCATTCTTTATTATTTTACATAAATAAATACGTTTATATCACGGTATTTATATCGGATTTATTTCGCTGTTTAACACTGTCACAGTACAATCTACACTGACTGATTCCCGTTAACTGATCAATATTTATTTCACGACGCACAATTCACTGATTACCGATTGCGTGACACCGTCGACTGATCCTCTGACTGACTCGTATTTCGCTTATATAGGTCGCGCAGCCCAGCCTAGTACGTTCTCGCGTTCTCTAGAACATTCCGACAGGTACTCGTTGTTCAGTATCTTCGATACCATTCCACGCTTTACTACTGTGACCTTTCTTTTTCGTGGTTTCTATTAGAGGCAGTGGCGTAACATCTTGGGGTTTGCTGCAGTATAATTTTTTTGTATCAGCTCAACAAAACATAGTAGGTACAGCCTTTCCTAAAATTTGCGTTGATAGTTCATAAGTTTATGAACATATCTACCTATAAAATTATCCTCATAGTTCTGAAAGTACTAATGACGATTTCGTACGTTCTCAAGTGAGTCCAACGGTCCTTCTGTACACTCTATCATTAAGCTATGATGCTATCGATGTAACATTTTCATTCTACCACACAAGAGACTGAAACACATGTATCTGCTGAGATATCTGACTGTGTATAATTGAATCTAACAAAATGATATTTTCACGACATGCCATTAAAACTAAACACATAGCCGTGGCCGCGTATGAAACTTGCAACACGCCTCACGTAGATATAGTGTAATGTAATGATTGCATGAATCTGGATGGTAGATCAATGTATTGTACTGAGACTTGACTTGACCACTCTCTGCACGAAGGCTCCACGTATTTATTTTACACACCGGCATTGAATAAATGGTCCACATTTACACAGCTTCAACTAGCAATATGGCTAGAATGATTCACATATACCCAATTACCTGCACAGACCTGCACCGGCACGTAAAGGTACGTGCAGTACGCAGCTGGGATTCTAGATGGTAGCATGTATGGTAGATGGTGGCTGAAATTATAAGCGCTTATAGATTTGCACAACGAAGCTTTGATATTAGCATTGATACAAGCTCAAATCGCATTTGAAATGTCAGATAGCGAAGACGAATATTTGTGTTAATTTCTTCTGCTACAAAGTAGTATATTTTAAATACAAATTTGGGTAGGAGCTATCATGTCCACCCTATTAATAGAAAACGATCTAAACATGGCGAATTTCATCATTTATACCAAGAATTAAAATTTTATCCAAACCGATTTTTTGAATATTTACGTATGGAACTTAATACTTCTAAATACGTCTTAGAAAAAACTCAAAACAAATTAAATAAAAACTGGCAAAATTTCATTTATTAAACTAGTCACATCCATTGCGAAACTTGTAACGGCCATTTGACAGTTGTGACACGTTGATTGTAGTAGTCAGCGCGCTAAAAGAATGGTGAGATATATTCTTGTATCTAGCAGCTCTTGTAACAGTGCTTATACCTGCTACACTCACTGCTTCGTTGAGTACGCTCGCATATATAGCAATGCATTAATTTAAGCAAGCCCTGCTATGATCTACGCTACCATCTAGAATCCCAGCTCCATACTGCACGTATCTTTACGGCCCATCAAAATATTGAGCAATGTATTGTATATGGCGCAATCCCAACCTATACTGCTGGCTCCGCACAGACACAGCACGGAACAGCACAGCGCCCGCCGGCATCCTTTGAAAGAATGCATTTTGCTGGTGACGGAAGGTGTCTGTACAATATGTATTTACGGTCAGTGCCGGTGTAGTGTGAATAACAAACGTGTGCCCATTATTGACCCATCACTGAATGGTTTATTTATTTATTTATTTATTGTAGACTAGCGGTCCCGCCCGGCTTCGCCAGGGTGCTAAGAATTTAGATTAAACACCCGCCCCTCCGCCATATATACACGTACTTCCACCATGCACGATAAACAGCTGGACCGATTTCCATTTAGTTTTCACGATTATGTAGAGATCCATGGGAGAGCTTTAGGCTATACAGTGAATTTCACTTAAGTTTTGCTTACCTGATGTAGTAATGGAAAACATTAATACATTAGAGAAAATCGTTTCACTTAAAATGCAAGATCCACTGAACAAAACTTAGGTACATCACTAACAATAATGACTAACATAATTTTAGTTTAAAAATATGCTAGGTAATTCATTTCTTTTAAGTGATGCATGTTTTTGTTCAGTGGATGTTGCTTAGTGATGGGCGATTGTAAGATGTTTTTACAATCGAAACAATTGCAATCGTTCATAATAACAATCGAGTCCACAATCGACTCGGAGTTTGATTTTACAATCAAAATGTTCGATTGTTCAAGTCGATTATTTGCCAGTGAATGAGAATACATATAATCGTGAATCAAGGTTATATGCTAGTCGACTGAAGTCTGACGTTCACGTGACTCGTTCATCGTTGATTGTTCACTGTTCACACTGCTCAGTCGGTCTCAGAGCACTCGATTACTGCATAATCGACTCGACCACAGTTGTAAACAACAACAATCGAGAGCATGTAGCAATGCTGTTGTTTACATTGGCGTTGCTATGGTTACTCTATTACAAGTCCCCAGTTCCCGGATTCTAGCACGAGAGGTGGTTAAAAGTGTCAATTAGATTTTCAATTTATTATAAAAAAAAAATTGTGAATTGAAAATATGAATTGGTGCTAGGCCCAAACAACCTTAGCTGTTGGTGGTCTTTAAAACACAATTTATCAATTTAACAACAATCGAGTCCAAGTGAAAACCATCGAGAGTCATCGAGATGTTTGAACAGTCGAGATTGTTGCTTTTAAGCGAAACGATTTCCTCTAATGTATTAATGTTTTCCACTAACAAAACTCGCCTATGTTGCGTCTTAAGTGAAATTCACTATAATAATCACGCTAAGTCATGGGGTACACAACGAACGCCGGAATTACACCAATTCTTAGCTTAGTATTCAACTGCTGTCACTTTATTTTGACATTAGCCAAGTTAATATGAGGGGTATGTACAACGCCAGCCATAACTTCAGACGCTAATGACCTCTGTTGTCGAGCGTCTATAATCTACAATTCATGCCAGCCATAATTCAGCTAGCAAATCTATATAATCTATCAAAAAAGTATGTACGTGGTACATAAAGATTTTAAATTGATAAACTTCCATTAATAACATTTATTCAACTAATAATTTATTCTATAAAATATGTTATTAAGACAAAAAAAGTTTCCTCTACACATTGATGAAACCGATTTTTTACTATTATCAGTGTATATAATAATAAAAGTAATAAAAACGCAAATTATTAGGTTTTTTTTAATGTAGCTGTATAAATCCGGTGCCCTCTTACTGCAAAACCAGCAATCAATTGCTGCCTACAAAAAGGCAAGCTGCACTGCAGTATTCTTACATATTGTGTTAAAAATTAACCAATCATAAGACAGAATATAAAACAAAACCTTCACATAGCATCGCGCCATGTTCTCAACAAATAAAAAAAACAGAATAACAACCTAACCTCACTTTTTTGTCTACATTATATATAATGATACTTCAATATATAATTTAATTCATAGACTGTTTATAATGACAAAATGACACAGTTGTATATATTTTAAAGTTGAACAGAATGATTTTTATTATTGTTTGCCGTCTTATTAATTTATTGTTTAAGATGACTGACTGTAAAAGCTATCATTGGTAGGATAAGATAAGTAAAAGAAATGTTGAAATACTATACTATTTAACGTAATGTGTTGTACGTGACGTTTCGAGCCAATTTATTAAGATTATTTCTGGAACAACTACATTTATAACTTGCTGAGATCGTATCATTCACATAAACAGATGGAAGATGCTATTTTTTATAATCATTTTTATAATGATCACTCTTCGAATAAAATGATACATAAATGCACGTTTTATAAAATAAAAGTTATGCTTTTTATGTGCACTTAAGCGATTTTAATAGCACATTATTACTGTGCTATAAATATCGTTAGCGTCTTTTCTAATTGTAATTCTTCAAGTGAGATATTATTTTATAACCATTTCATATTTGTGGCATATTTGGCCAGACGTGTTTGAACTTTGCATAATTAAAAAAAAAATTAGTAAGAACGCTTTAACTTCCGTCACTATCGATTATAAAAAAAATTAAGTTTTGTTCTACCTCCTATAAAATAGATGTTTTTCATGCATGTATTTATTTTATTTATTGTAGATTATAGACGCGTCGACATCCCAGATCATTAGCGTCTTTCAACTACACTAAATAACAACTATCTTAAAACTAAATAACATTACAAAACATCCATGAGCACAGGTGGGATTCGAACCCACGGCAGTCCAGTCCAAAGGTTGCGGCACTAAGCACGGTGACCACTAGGCTATACTGCCCTATTTCATGCATGTATCCGGTCAAGGGGGGGTAAGAAATTAACAATATATACAGGATTTTATATAGTGGACATAAATTCTCGCGGGGGGGGATAATATATCAAACTTCGCTTCGCGGGGGGAGAATTTCTCGATTTCTCGCGGGGGGGGGGTTAAATTCATAGCAACCGAGCGAAACCTGGCCTGGCCGTTAGTAATAAATAATAATATTCTAGTGTCCGGTTTATCGTACCTATATTTTAATCACGATGTTTTTTAATCACATTGTTAAATGACGGGTTGCTATGGTAACGAAACGCAGCAACCAATGAACACGTAGCTGTCAAAATTTAACAGTGTGATTAAGAAACATCGTGATTAAAATGTACGATAAACCGGCCATATATTTATGATACTTATGCTGGGTTTATCGTACAATTTTATTTTTTAATAACGCTGTTAAATAACGGTTGCTAAGGTAACGATCAACAATTTGCCAAAATGAAAACGCAGCAACAAATGAACACGTGTCGCGTAGCATTCAAAATTTAACAGCGTGGTTAAAAAAACAGCCTGTTAAAAATGTACGATAAACCCAGCATTACCTAATGCTTGAAGAATAGAAGAGAATTGAAGAAAGACCAGCTAATTATTGAGTATCGGAAGTAATACAGCCATACTGTTCCTTCTTTTAAATTGATCGTTATGTAAACATTTTCGCAATTATTTTTAATTATTTATCTCCGTTTAAATTTATTTTGTATAATTAAGAATGGTCTGTAAATATTTTAATATAATTCATTAAATATTTATAATGTATAATCGAGCGTTTAAAAAAAAGACACGGTACATTAAGTAAGCCACAGTTAAGAAGGTAGAGAGAGATACATGTGTTAATATACTACAATGTTTAATCGGAGTTAATATATTCAGCACAGTTAAAAACAACAAAATTGCTATAATGAGAACAGTTTAATGATCTAATCATTGTTACGGATCTTAATCATCAACAATTATTAAGCTTAATGAGTTCTTCTTTGTCTTTTATAATAATAAATTCTAAGTAAAGTAAATTATGTACGTACATGCGGATATTATTACACAGCGTGATTCTGATGAAACAAATCAAAATGAAAATATGGAGAAGATAAATTAATATTACCCGTAGATAATAACACAAGCGACTAGGCCCTGCCGTCAGGGTCCAATCTGATTGGTCGTATATCCCATCTTGATGTCGTTTGATACACACACACACACCTAAACGAACGTAACAACTAACTAGTAAACTCGGTAGGTATACTAATATGGATAGTTGATAGCGATTAAAAAATGGGTTTTGTATGTGGAGAATGTTCAAACACATATTCTTCAAAACAGGTATAAATGTTCACAAAATTAGAATGAAAACTTCAGATAAGGCTTGTAATAAAATTTTTTCAATAAAAGACGATCAATTTTCTGACATTTCAAAATAAAATTTAATTAAAATTTATTTTTCTATTCCAATTTCTCAATAACACTGTTATTGTAAAAATGTTGGACATCCTAATATCTCAAATAACAATATTAAATTAGGTATTATTTTCAAGACAAGACTTTTGTAAGTCTTGTCTTGAAAATCTAGACAAGACAAGACAAGACAAGAGTCTAGAAAGTCTAGATCTAGACGGCAACACTAATTACAATGGTGACTGGCTTCACTTTTAAATGCTTATACACCCTCTATAGCTTTAACCTCAGTGATTTCGATACGATTTCTGAAGCACTCTATAGGTTTATTATGTGCATGACCACACGATTCATTTAGGAGTATTTAAAACAATTTATCTACATTTATTCATAATATGCATTTTTTAAGACAGAGATTTTTTTATTTTCAAATAATGTACTCACTTTAGGTGTACCTACATATTAAAGTAATTAAAATAACGAATGATTAAAGTATTTATAATAATTAAGGTAATATCTTTATTTTTTAAAATAATAATATTTTATCTTAATATTGATATACAGGGTGAGTTCGACCACCCGTATCAGTCGTTTTTTTCAAAAACGGTTAGTCGTAGAGAGTTGTGTCAAAAATTTGTATCATAAAAGCCCTAATAAAGAATCGAATGGTGATAGTTTTTTTTCCGGGAAGGTCGGCTTCCCTATTAGTTTGCTCCAGAATGTCCAGAACTCCGGAATTATAAATGTAACGATAGGTCGAAAGTGGTATTGTTGAAAAGATCTTTAAAAAATAAGCAAGTTTTGTACGGATTTTTTTTTATTACTGCCACCCTTGTTAAGTAATATTTGTTTGAAATTACTAAATTAAAATGTCATAATATAACGAACTTTTTAAAAGTTCGCATTTAAAATCTAGTTACCTATCTATCGATCATTAAACAGTGAAGAAGTACACTCATAGTATAACCAGAAGAGCTCAGTAGTATGTATTAAAGAGTAAATGGAAGATAGTTTGAACACTTGTAACAATGTCTAAGGTTGCTAGATTTTTAATGCCGACTTCGATCGTTATTATGAAATTTTGATTTAATAATTTCAAACGATTGTTACTTAACAGGGGTGGCAGTAATTAAATAATTTTTCCTACAAAACTTGCCTATTTTTTAAAGAGCTTTTCAACAGCTACACTTTCAACCTATCGTGCTTTCTGAAACTCCGGAGTTTTGAACATATAATAATTTATATTTATACTTATAGAAATGTACAGGGGTGGCACTGGCAGTAATAAAAAAAAATTTCCTACAAAACTTGCTTATTTTTTAAAGATCTTTTCAACAATACCACTTTCGACCTATCGTTACATTTATAATTCCGGAGTTCTGGACATTCTGGAGCAAACTAATAGGGAAGCCGACCTTGCCGGAAAAAAAAATTATCACCATTCGATTCTTTATTAGGGCTTTTATAATACAAATTTTCGACACAACTCTCTACGACTAACCGTTTTCGAAAAAAACGACTGATACGGGTGGTCGAACTCACCCTGTATACTTATGCTCGGTTTCTGAAATTCTGATACGAGTTACGAGACGACTTTCAGATTTAAATAAAGCTGGAAATCGTATCAGAAACCCAGCATTAAAATAGTAAAGATCGTTATTTATACATACATTATTTTTTCAAGATCTCTCTTCGATACAATTATTACAGAGTGTACCTATGTCGTAATCATCTATAGTGCAAATGGCAATGTCATAAAAGGTTCAGTAACATATCAGCTGATTATTTCATGAAATGTCCAGTTGCACCACATGGCTGCAACATATTTTGTCGAAATCGTACCTTTAATGTGTAGATACTAAAGAAACAAATACGACAAGTCCAGAAATTCAGCGATTCAGGTACATCATATCAGGGTCGGATAAGAGAAAATATCACACTCCGTAAAATGGTTGAGAGAAACAGATGACAGGTCTGAAAGTACACGAATCGAGAACAACCAGAAATTCAGCGATTCAGGTACATCATATTAGGGTCGGATAAGAGAAAATATCACACTCCGTAAAATGGTTGAGAGAAACAGATGACAGGTCTGGAAGTACACGAATCGAGAACAAATGCTGGAATTCCACCATTTATTTTGTTTTTACACATGGAAATAATGATTAAAAAAATAAGAATTGGAAAGACAATTTTGTGTCAGTAGCTTTACTTAAAAAATAAATAAAATAAAATAGCTCCAAAGGGAGTCACGGGCGAATTGTTTAAACATCAATATAGCGCTATATTTCACTTTCTTCCCTGTATCTACTGCGATGTTACTCATCAGTCAATCTTGATAATGTAAGATTATAAATGAACTTCGTGACAGAAGGCCCTTTAAAATCGGTCAAGTGCGAGTCGGACTCGCGTGGAGAGGGTTCCGTGCTATTAAGACTTAGAACTATCGTTTAGGTTTAAATTCTTTTAAACTATGCATTTTAAAATTATAAGAAAATATATTTGTATTTCTCATAACGAGCCCTTTCATTTGATACGTCACATGATGCATTTGAAATTTTTTTTTTAATTTTCTATTTTGCTCCCCAAAATTAACCCCCGAAATAGATTTAGGATGTTCGTTTAGGTTTTCCTGTAAACTATGCGTGAGGCCCTCTATTCTCTATTTTTTTTCAAAATCTTAGGCTCAGTTGTTTCGGGGATAAGTGGGGGGGGAGATCGGACGGACGGACAGATACGAGAGTGATCCTATGAGGGTTCCGTTTTTTTTCTGAGGTACGGAACCCTAAAAATAAACGTATTTGCGGTTTGATTTGTCGCATTTAATTGCAAACATTTCATTTTTGGATCTTTCAGTCACGAAGCCATCGTCTTCATCTACCTATATAATCTTATTATATTTAACGTGGCGAACGAGCGAAGCGAGTGAGTAATGTATTAATAAAATCCGAGCGAACGAGCGAATCGAGTGAGTTATGTATTATAAAATTCGAGCGAATAAACACTACCAGCCCGGCTTCGCTTACGCAGGAGGAGAATTTCTCGCAGGGGGGATAATAAATTATAAATCGTAAAATACGTGGGCGAAGCTATGGGTAACGGCTAGTACTTCATAATATATCTATAAGGATTTAATAGGAAGTCGTGGCCTAATCACGAAATCACATTTTGGTACTATACTTCCATTTTATGTCACTAGATATGTCATGGCGTCAAATGTCAAAGTTCTATTACATAGTATGTAGGTAGGTAATTGTTTTTCTCGAGTTTTTTGAATAATTTATTTGATACTTAGACGAAAATAGTGTTGTCGTCTCGTATTTCGGCTTTCGAGAGAAGAAATTTTGCAACCGAATGTTGAAAAATGTCTTTTCAGAAAACAATTTTTGATATAACAGGGCAGGTATCGTGACTATAAGATATCTAGACTACCGGATAATGTTTTAGGTAGATCCATAAGAATTATTATAGTCATTTATGCATAATATTATCAAATTAAAATAATGTTCATAGACAAAATTTGTCTATGAAGAATTATTTTAATTTGATATTATTATGCATAAATGAATACAATAAAACTATATAGATGTGAAAGAAAAATTATATTTAATACATTTTTCTTTCACATCTATAGTTTTATTAGAGTTTAATAATTTGCATTACAACGCCCCGTTAATTTAGTAATTAAGACAAGTAATTTATATAACGTTCATTTAATTAGTGAGTGCCGCATAGAGTATAGGAACTACACTACACCAATTTTACTGTGTGAGACTCCTTTTCTATAAATAACAATAAAATTGCACGTAATCATATTAAATATTCACAATTAGCATGTCAAATAATTCGTCCCTCATCTCACGTAAAGACGTAACTGACAAAAATTGAAAATATATTATAGAATGGGTGCTTACTTGATGTAAATTAATATTAAACATTTTGAATAATAATAAAACACGAAGTTTTTGAATTTACACTATAACTTTATTTTATGACAATTATTGTTTTGTCAACACAGTGACTTCTGAAAGAACATATCTTATCTTATCTAATAAGATATGTTCTGAGGAAGTCCCTGTGTTGACGAAACAATTGTCATAAAATAAAGTTATAGTGTAAATTTAAAAACTTCGTGTTTTATTATTATTCAAAATGTTTAAAAATTGAAAAAGTGAGATACGCCACCGAACATCAGCCCTTATAAGCCTGACTTTCTTCTCACGAAATGGCGTAACTATGGTGTAAATAGCAGATACGTCTTTACGTGAGATGAGGGACGAATTTTATGATCCAGTGTGTAAAACATGACATTTTCAGTAGGTATAAGAAAAAATAAAGAAATGATTATAAAAATCTATTGAATAAATTTTTGTGGTAAAATATGACCTTTGAATGGAACTGAGATCTATTTTTGAAATGAAACTGCTTTTAGGTGCGCAACGGATTTGAATGAAATTTTGCATGCAGGTAATTTATGACCCGTGTTAACACATACGCTTTTTTATCCCGGTCGATTCATTTTGTTACTTCATCACGCTTAAAGAAGACAATCGCGATTTTAAGAAAATGTTAACATGCCGAAAAATTCTGACCCACTTTCAAATATGACCCGGAGAATTGAAATTTAGCACATAAGTATGTCATTTATAGATCATAATTAACTAACGGGAAAATCCAAAAATCAGAATTTCTTAATTCGAAGAGTGTGAACCAGGGTGAATATAGGTACCTATGCAAAGATAGGTCTTTTTGTTAATTGATTTTTGCTCATAAGGAGTTTAAAATTAAGTTAATTAAACAATTTTCGCAATCTATAATGGAATTATGTACGTAATGAGACTGTCAAAAATAAAAATTAATAAATTAATGTTTCCTATTAGAAACCATTTAATAGCTGCTTATGTCACAAGACCCGTCGCGTCGACTTTATAATCTTTACGTATAACAAGGCCGCCTATAATACTGATCGCTATCATTCAACTATCAATATGGAACATGTATTAAATATATAGGCTGTAGTAGCTACCGTGATATTTGGAGCATGTGACGTCAGTCGCTCGAAAGGAAAAATAGAGGCCAAGCGCAACCCTAATTGAGGTCGATAGGTCTTGGCCGGGGCGTCATACATTAACGTCTCCTTTATAGGAATGCAATGTTATAGATCGTGAGCGAGTCAGTAGTCCGATTCGCACTTGGCCGATTTTCGGAAAGCCGTGACCACAACCTTTTTTGAGAGCTGGATCCGCGCCTGATAGAGGTGTGGTCTATTTTAACCAACTTATAAAATGTATTGTACGTAAAGTCATTTTAAGTCCTAGATAAAAAATCCAACGGCATTCCTATGACTTAATAAAAAAAAGTAGTTTATTATAGTTTTAAATATTAAAATGTAATTCTCAAAATGATGCTGCAGTGAGAACTGAGAAGGACAACAATGCGTGACAATATTCCATATCCGAATGATTGGAATTAACAATTCAAACCATTTTATTACATCCATGAAACAATTGTGGTTATAAATTGTGGAAATAGCCCATGCGCTAAAAAATATTTATGCAATATACATTTTACATTAAACCTATCGTAAATTTGCATTTACAAAAATGATTCAACATAATTTAAATACATTTACAGAATAAAAGTTATGTATAATTTTTGCAATTCTATCATACACAATTTTTTATTCGGACTGTTACCATAGCTGTGGTCAAAAGGCAAAACTGCTTATGTTGACACTAGCTTTTCAGCCTGGATTCGCCCGAGTAGATTTTGGTTTCGCAACGAAGTAATCGAACAACTAATTTATCATATTATGTCACTTTACAGTATCTCTTATACGGAGTACTAATCAGAAACTTAAAATTTGGCACATATAAGCAGGACTTTCTGTACGTTTTGAGGGTAAATACATCTGAATCTTACTTCTTGGATACGATTTTTCGACCTTATCGCCACGCTTCCATTTGCTGACAGAACATTGAAGTAACAAGCCGTGAGGTGGGTCGTTTATTAGGACTAAAGTGCGACCCTTGAGGTCTACACGACGAACTTCTCAGTTTGATAAATATTTAATAATAATAATTGAATTAGATATTACACAGAAAAGTAATCATTTTAATCATTAAAACATAACTATTATTTATTTTTAAAATTTATGTCGGATCAAAATGACGTTAGCACGCCTCGATTGACATACCCTTACGAAGTCGATATAATTTTTTATTCGCGAGATATTGTGTAAAATTTACTTTTTTGGAGTCTATTTGGTTAAGAAAAAAGAACGGCTGAACCGATTTTGAAAAAATTTCTTTCAGATCATATTTACGTTAATACGCGTCGATTGGCACCCTAACGTAGTCGATATCATTTTTCATTCTCGAGATTTCGTCTTAGAAAGAAATGGACACATACGTACGTACGTAAATACGTACACACACACACACACATATACACACACACATACATATTTCTAAAAATAGTGTAGTGACCTTGAAACATAAAAATTTGTTATACATTTTGATTTCGATTTTCGGACCCATTACAGTAACTTCCAATGGGAAGTTAAAAATTGTATTTTGAAGATATAGAAAAAAAAAATTATTAAAAAAAAACAAATAACCCGACTGCGTAAAAGTCGAACTTAAAAGATGGAAACAAGATCAAATGATAACATGCAGTCGGAGGCATAGTAGTAACAAATTGAACAGAAATACCTCCGACTGCATGTTATCATTTGATCTTGTTTCCATCTTTTAAGTTCGACTTTTACGCAGTCGGGTTTTTTGTTTTTTTTTTTTAATAAATTTTTTATTTCAAATGTTTTTAGTTAAAAATAAATCGATATAGATCCTAAACGGTCAGTCGAATCGAAAAATGTTGAGGGAAAACTAAAAATGATTTTTAAATACCTATTCAACGATACCCCACTTGACATAGTTTGTTGACTTTCATTTTTTTCATTTTCACAATATGGCGTCCTGTAGTCGCCATATTGAATTTTCACTAACGTCATGTCTTTAGTGACACTCGCCGGACTAAGGGGAATCGATTGACGTGTGAATCATAAAAATCGGCCCAGGCGTTTGGTCTGTATAGTGCTTCAAAGGAACATACATACATACATACATACATACATAGACTGTTAAACACATACCACTCCTTTGCTTCGCAGTCGGGTAAAAATAGCACAAAATCGACATAGACGGTGTTGATTTCTGGCCGCAGATATATTATAATCTAAATATATATGCATATATAGGTTTGTACTAATAGTACATAATAAGTATGTAAAATAAACCTTTTGTTAATTATTGCGAAGATGAGCGCATAGCAGAGCAGTGACCCATTATCTCCTCATTACCATTGTTACTGTGTGAGACAGCGATGAACAAATAATATAACATTTGTATAATGTGTGTAAGGTAGAGGAGATATATAAGTACAGTCCCGCGTAACTGAACGATTAATAACAAAAATGTACACCCGTCTAGCGTACTCAAATTAAATAAAGAATGGCATTCAAAGGCGCTACTATCAAAGCACAAATTGTCGCAGTGCGATGGAGCCCAGGCCAAAAAAATCCTAGTTGCCCCACTAATGGCATTGCTATTATTAAATCGTCTATACATAATGCATAGGTATATATTATTCCAATAAAACTGTCCAGAAATATAGGGTCTAATGCATGCAGTTGTCTCTTGAATACGTCACCAAGTTCAGTGGCGAATCCAGGATTTTGGTTTGGGAGGAACTTGACCCAGCTGAGGGCAGGCTTTATCAAAGTAAACACTAAAATACTGAAAAAGCACACAAAATTCTATTTTGCTCATTTATTTGAGATTTGTCAGGGGTGGCCTGGGGGGGGCTTGAGCCCCTTAGCCCCCCCTGGATGCGCTACTGACCAAGTTGGTGCGGCCTAAAAGATTATGCGAAAGCAGTATTTTTTGCGAAAAGTTCAATGCTACATATCTCGCGAACCGTTGACAATACGACAAAAATGGCAACAATCTTTTTTGTAAAACACTAAATTCTCTTCAACTTTCTTCATGAGGCCATTTTCATATTAAACGAACCGTTTAAAGAAAGAGGTGTTAAATTACTCTTTGCAGCAAGTATCAAGAGAAAAGAAGAACATGAGCTTCTTCTAAGAAATGTAAACCACATTAGGTAAGTATATGTAACATAACCTGCCAAGAATTTTTGGACTACTTTTTGCAAACTTTGCCACGTTGTAACTCGTAGTAACGCTGTAACGGTCAGTTCTATGAAAATGGCCTCGTGAAGAAAGTTATAGAGAAAATAATGCTCTATAAAAAAGGTCTTTACCATTTTTGTCGTAGCATCAACGGTTAGCACATTTTTTAAAGTTGTTTTTAAATATTATCAGAAAGATCATATTTTGTGATTGAATGTAATTTAAAGTCGTCAATAATAATAGCGCACTTAAAACGCGTTTAACGTGACGTAATCTAACTACAACCAAAGGTCGGAAAGTGGGGATAACAATAATTTATTTCGACTCTTCTGCGAAAACATTGTCTAATTAATCAAGTAATGAGCATTAAGGTATATGAGAACAACAATTAAATTCCTTTATTTGTTTGTTATCTAATCTCATTTATATAATTGGGAGCATTTATCGTAATTCATCATAATAATTTGCCTATTATAATATAGTCTGTTATGTTCTGTTCCACTCTAAAATTCTACTTTTGTTTGCTGTTACACCTTTTCTTTTCCTCTTTTTAACCGGATACATTTTTTTTCTGCGCAACGGTACATTTTAATTTGTGAGTTTGCAGTTTTTATATTACAGTAATTAGAATATATATAATACATTAATTTGAATAAACCGGAGTTAGGACATTTTTTTACATATTTTTATTGCAATGCGACTTAAAATGTAATTTTCAAAAATGCCGAATTAATCTAAATTGGCAAAGCTGCATTCTTGTTAGTGTATTTGCCATATGGCACATACACTATTGGCGTCGGTCGGATGGTGGGACCTAGGGGTCGGACCAAAATTTCTCGACGTTTCATAGCCTCCTGAACACTTTGGCACCATTTTTGGAAATGTCTATTTATATATATATACAGGGTGGACCAGGTTATAGTAGCAATAATTCACCATTCGATGGTCCATCGAAAAATAAGTCGACATGCATAGTTTTATTTTTTTCCAAAACGCTTTCTAAGGGAGATACACCCCTTCAAAGTTCAGTTTTAAAATTCTTTTTTTTGTCCCAACTCTCAGGTCATTAATACGTTTTTGACCAAATTTGGTACAAGTATTTATGCAATACTCATTACTTGCCGTAAGTAACTTTTGTCAAAATTGTCAAGTGGCGTAGATACGGGGGGGTTGTTTCACTTTTCCCACCCTATTTTCTGCGCCACTGAATATTTTTAAAGAATAACATTTTTTTCGAATTCCCTGTTCAATTTAGAAAAAAAGAGTCACTCTTGCAAAATTTCGATTTGAGGCTTCGTTTACGAGATAATTAGAGTTGAAAGTTTAGAACACTTCTAAAATAGCCACCTATGAAAATAATAGGTCTGGAATCTTGTACAACAATTGTAAACTTTTTACTGTTTGACGAATTTAAATAAATAATTCATTAATTAAATTAAAAAGAACAAATAAATAACTTATGAAAATAACCAACAAAGTAGGTGATACTTGGTTTTGAGATAATTTATGACACTTGTCAGTATTGATTTTTAAAACTGGACTTTGAAGGGCTGTATCTCCCTTAGGAAGCGTTTTGGAAAAACTTATTTTTCGATGGACCATCGAATGGTGAATTATTGCTACTATAACTTGGTCCACCCTATATGTGTGTGTGTGTGCGGGCAATAACTTTCGAAAGAATTAATTGATTTTGACGAAATTTGGTAGGTACGTTGAAATCCATCACCGAACAAAGCCTATTTAAAATGGGCCCAATCGGACCATTTTAAGGGTGGTTTTTAGGGGTTGAAAAATGTTCTTGGGCCCAAAAATGCCGAAAAAATTCTCAGAATCGTTTCAAAATTGAAATTTAACCTTTTAGTAACGATTAAAATGTGCTGCTAAAATTTTAATAAAATCGGCCTGACAGGGCCGGATTTACAAATTTTATGAAAACACTAGTTTGCGGATAGTACTTTACTTACTGAAGGGTGTATTTAATTTGGTATCGAGGTTGCATTGGTAAAACTATTGAAATTAAGAAAAAAATATTATTTTAAGGGATGTATTAAGGGGTTAAATTTTTTATTTTGTTCAAAAACAAACTTAAGTTCACATAATAAAACCACAATGCCAGTATTAGCATGAATGAATGAATTGTAAATTATAGACGCCCGACAACTGAGACAGTATTAGCAAATATACTATATTGTCGGCAGGGTTTTGGCACTGCGACCCGAGTTTTTTATTTTTGTAAATAACTATTGAGTATTGTAGTATATTTTTTTTTTATATTAAAAATTATTTTGAAAAATGACTGAAACATGAAAGTATTCTCCCAAGGAAAAAACATCCAACTTGACCAAAATTGAGTGATGATAGTGGGACGAAGTACGTTGAACATCATGGCGTCTATTTAAGGAAGAAGACTTTGCGTGCGACATATTTCGTCCCACCCCCACCACTCAAGTTCAGTCTCCTTCTCTCTGGTATTTGAGTTCTCCATACTGATTTTTTTGATGAGTTTTTTTGTTTAGTACACTGAATTAAAAAAATACATAGTAGGTTTTTAAAACATTGAAGTTTTTCTCTATATCTATGAACTTTTAAAGAATGTATTTTTACCCAACTGCGCGATAGCAAAAGAAGAGTTATGTTTTTTAACCGACTTCAAAAAAAGGAGGTTTCTCAATTCGACCGTATATATTTTTTATGTGGTTATGTATGTTCGCGGATAACTTCGTCGTTTATGAACCGATTTTGAAATTTTTTTTTTATTTGAAAGGATATACTTTTAGATAGGTCCCATAGAAATTTCATCAAAATCGGTTCAGTAGTTCGGCTGATTTTAATAAAAACGTAAGTAACGGCGTGTGATTCTTTAAGGTAAATGTTACTTTTTGACACTAAAAAGTAAAAAATAAAAACTTTTTAACAAAAAAAAAACCTCCTTCAAAAAAGCACTAAAAAGTGGAAAATAATGAAATTTTGAGGTCTGTGCCAATTAAAATATGAAGTCGATTAAAAAGTATAGTATATAGTGATTAATATCTTCTTTTTAACCAATTTCATATTTTAATTGGCACAGACCTCAAAATTTCATTATTTTCCTCTTTTAGTGCCTTTTCGAAGGAGGTTTTTTTTTGTTAAAAAGTTTTTATTGTCAATGAACTATTCACTGAACGTTCATTGGCTGAATATCTATAAAATTTTCTTTCAGGGTACTTACAGTAGCGGAAATATAGGCAGGGCCGGCGCGAGCCTATTTGGCGCCCTGGGCAAACAATTTCTTTGGCCCCCCGTATATTTTCGTTTCAATAAAACGTGTACACAATTTCCTATATCATTAATATTAAAAAAATGTCCACAAGGTTTTACGTAAATTGTTTTTTATTCATCTTTTTCAGTTCTTATCACATTCGAAACCTTATTCCAAGTTTTGCACCGATGTTTTAGAAAAAAATGTCCATTTAATTGCTTCAGAAATGAATTTTGCGAGCTTTTTTCAATGCTAAAATTCTTATCAATTTTTTGTAATCTAATTTTTTTGCCAATTCACTTTCTATCGAAAAGACCTGACAATCTAGTTTCAGACATTGTTGACCGAAGACAGTTTTTTATCAATTTAAGTTTCGAAAAACTTCTTTCTCCACTTTTTTTTCGTGGGTCATCAGTGCCGCCCCTATTTCGATGGCACCCTGGGTAGCTGCCCAGTTTGTGCCCGCCCCAAAAACCGGCCCTGAATATAGGTAGTATAGAATTACTGTTGTATAAGTATTCTCGGAATAAAACTGATTATAGAACAAAATTGAATTAATTACGAGAATTAAAAATTAAATTATAAAACACAAAACGCTTATCTCTAAGTTGCTTATCGCTACCTTAGTTAATTACATAATGTATAATTTTCATGAAACGACCATGCATCGTGTAGGTACTACAACAATACAGCCTCAACATTATTAGGCACATAATGTTAATAAAATTCCACCTGTTAATTATTTTAAATATTGTTTCATTTTTTCAACCAACTCCCTGCAACGCTATTATGCGTATAATTCAAAATAACTGCTCTAACATTGTCATTGTTAAACGATTCTCATTCATATAGACAGGAATTATTCATTGCATAATAAAAAAAACGGCCAATTGCGAGTCAAACTGGGGTCTTGTAACAGAGTTATACGCTCAACTATTCTAAAACCCCGGGCGTGTTCACAATGTTGAGTTGCCAACTGGTAGATAAAATATAAGTAAAGAAAACTTTTTAAAAACAAGTTTTTAATGAAATGAACTAAAAAGGGAAAAATAATATTCAATAATTTAGGTTCATAATTATAAAAACATGGGTCGTAAACTATATGATAGTTTATTATTCAGGACTGGTGCTTTAATAATTTTAATTAATTATAAAAATAGGTAAAAAAACTTTTAAGTTATACGGTTTTATTTTAAATCATCAGCTGTACCAAAAACTAGAAAATAATTAGGACACAAACCAAGGGGCACTTTGTGTCGCTGCGTCAGCGGAATAAGTAATAAAAACGTGGGGCGCATTTGAAATATTTCTGCTGATGGGCTTGCAAACACATTTTTCTAGACAAGCCGTACAAAATTTCATAAGAATCGATTTAGTAGAAGTATTTGAAAAAGCTGTCGCAATTGATTTGAAACAAA
The DNA here is from genome assembly GCA_039654895.1 of Mongoloraphidia duomilia. Lineage (NCBI taxonomy): Eukaryota > Metazoa > Arthropoda > Insecta > Raphidioptera > Raphidiidae > Mongoloraphidia > Mongoloraphidia duomilia. Next base: position 45,409,851 of record CM077519.1, on the reverse strand, counting down.
GATAGTAACAAACAAACAAATATACAGGGTCAAGCTAAATAAAACCGTTTAATTATAACCTAAATTATTAAACGTATTATATATTTTTCATTTTAAGTAGTTGCATTTCAATAAAAGCTTATCTTTAAAATGTTTTTTTATCTATGTTTTATTTTGTTCTTTTTATTCTTTTAAAAATGTTTAGTATTAAAAATGTATAAAAATTAATTGATTATTTAATAATTCTAAACACGATTGATTCATGATTGTATAATCGGGAATACATATGTGTACAAAAAATGTCAAATCGATGGGATATAGTGATGAGCAAAATTGCAGTATTGGTCTTGGTCTTGCGAAAAAGCAAGACCAAGACCAAGACTATCATTAGACTAGCAAGACCAAGACCAAATGAACAAGAACAAGACCAATATCAAGACCGAATATGCAAGACCCAGACCAAATACACAAGACTAAACTATTTTTAATTTATAACTATGATGATCTTCAGAAGTAAAAAACTAAAAAAAGACAGATAAAATTAGCAAGACCAAGACTTGATACGCAAGACCAAGACCAGACATATTTGAGCAAGACCAAGGCCAAGACCGTCCAAGTCTTGGTCTTGGTCTTGCTTTGCTCATCACTAAGGGATATGTGGAAGTGGTTCAAAATAGACATGCAATATTTGATCTAAACTAACTTACAAACATGTGAATGTTGAATTAAAATTTGTAAAAAATCAACTTCGTTATTTTTCTGTCGGACCGCAGTGTCATATACACAGAGAGCCTGTCTATGCGGTATTAAGTCATTGTTTTCAGCGTTATCTCTAATGGGTGATCTCGACTAGTTAGTCAGTGGTTTTAATCGGTTGATGTATTATTAACGCTATTTTGTAACCGAGATCCTCTATCTCATATCCGTTCTGCGACCACCACACTACTCTCCTCTATACACCTATACCTCTCTCAGTACTATGAGTATTGTACAGTATGTAGAAAGATTTAAGCAAAACACTGATGTAAAGGCGGTAGAAAATGGAGGAGGTTTTTACAGTGTTCGAATCCAGGCGGGAGCACATGTGGCTAGGACTTTTTCCTATACGGCCTCGAGGCCGTAGGAAATTACCGTTTCTCGGCGTAATCATGCCGAGAAACGGTAATTTCTGTAGACAACTTTGGGAACATAGGAGTTTGACAGAAATCATCTCGATATTCATTTGAAATTATTGAGGGAAACCATGGAAAACCTCAACAAAATGACCTGTATAGAAATTACCGTTTCTCGGTCATCTTGTTGAGGTTTGCCATGGTTTCCCTCAATAATTTCAAATGAATATCGAGATGATTTCTGTCAAACTCCTATGTTCCCAAAGTTGCCTACCTGAACCTAATTTCCTATAATTCCTCCATTCGCACATTGCTATTAATTAAGTTGAAGTTTTAAAAATATGTAGAAAATAACGGGAAAGTTGAAAAATGGAAAATAGTAATGGTGCGAATGGCGTCTGTTATGACATAATGTCGAGAAACGCATTATTATTAACTTCCCATTGGAAGTTATGTTGTAATGGGTCCGATTTTGCGAATGAAAAATTTTGACGTTTTGAGGTCCCTAGAGTCCGAATCTACTGTTTTTAGAGAGATGCCTGTGTGTGCGTGTACGTACGTACGTTGTTGACTTTTTTTCCGTTCGCATATATATCTCAAGAACAATGATAACAACTCCGGACCAATTTCATTCGACACATAAATACATAATTAACCTCTGATTAGGTTTGCAGGAAATTTCAATTAGCTGGTTTTTGTTTATACCAAAAAAACTTTAAAAAAATCATATAATGAATATAATGTGAACTCCTTTCATCTCGCATATCTCAAGGACTAATGCCGATATCGACTTCGAACTAATTTCATTCGACGCATAATTACATAATGAACACCTGATATAAGGTTTGCAAAAAATTTGAATAATATTTATAACAAAAAAACTACTCTAAAATGATTGTAAAATGTTAACCTGTATTGCAAATAGTTTCTCTACGGTAGAATAGTCTCTAATCTCTAAGGGCATCCAATGGGAAGTTCGCAGTGTGGTTTTACCCACACATCAAGCTTTTTTTATATTTATTTTTATACCAGTCTGATCAACTAGACACTATAGCTTTCCGGTCCGAATTTGCTTGGGCAGATTTTGCTTTGGCAATGAAATAATCACAAGGAACAAATAACTCATGTATATCACTTTACTGTACATATTATACTTATTTATTATAATTTAGCTAACGCACGCACCACTTTAGCTCAGAAATGCCTACAATTCAGACGAAAAGGGAGGAAAATAAAACCCCATTTGGGGTGTTTATAAATAAATTTCATCGAGTAGAGTAAGAAACATTTTATTTATTTTCTTTAGTCTAAAATGGGGACGTGAGAGCCCCCCAAAGTCGTTGATATAATATTATAAATATATTTTAAAGTACATATAAGTTTTAACGTTTTTATACTGAAATGTCGGAACATGATTTTTTTGCATTGAAATAATATGTTAATAATAGGTAGTAATTTTCCTTATATTTGTGGATATACTGTATGAAATAAATAATTCTATGCACATTACTGTTATACATGAAAATGCAATTTTTATTTAAAAAAACTATGTTTAATTAAATGAAATAATTACAAAGATGAAAGATCATCATACATAATTTATTCCGGTAAGAATAAAAAGAAGGGAGCCTATGAGCTAAAAAAAACTTGTATGATTTTTTTTATATTTAAATGGTAGGGATTTGTTAGGTACTTTCAAGCGACTGCCAAGACATTCTTCACTCCTATTAAAGGAGTGAAGAAAGTCTTGTCAGTCCTATTAAAGGAGTGAAGAAAGTCTTGTCAGTCCTATTAAAGGAGTGAAGAAAGTCTTGTCATAGTGAAAATCAAATTTTGGATGTCCGTCCGTCCGTGAATGCAGAGTCCTATAAGCTGACACCGTTCAACGAATCAAAACCAAATTTTAAATTTAAGATTTTTAGGAGATTCCTTAGATTTTTTCTTCTTTTATCTATATACTCTCCTAAATAAAGGTAGTATAGAAAATTGTCGGAACACAACAAGCAAACCTTTATAGAGGGCACCTTGGTATCCGACTTATCTAGGTTCAACTGTAATTACTTATTTATTAACGCATTCATTGTAAAGCTTTTGATGGTAGTACACGTAGGCGTAATTCGGAAGTGGCAAGATGTGGCAGCTGCCCTCCCCCCAATATTTTGAAGGAAAACAAATTTTCGTAATATACAAATTTTACAAGCAAGTTTTTCGTACTCTGCTTAATTTAGCAATCAAACAAAATAATCGTTGAAAAATTATTAAATTGAAGTCATTAACATAGAATATATTAAAGGGAAAATAGACGATATTAGCAACAATTTTGTGGTCGAAAATTGCTCTCAAAAGGGTTTAAAACCTACCATTTTATTCCTAATTTTTTAAACCCCAGTCAAAATGCTCAAATTACGCCTGTGGCAGTACATGTTGTACGAAAAAACTTTTTAACAAAAAAAAAACCTCCTTCAAAAAGCCACTAAAAAGAGGAAAATAATGAAACTTTGAGGTCTGCGCCAACTTAATAAAATATGAAGTCGGTTAAAAAGTATAGTATAGTGATTAATATCTTCTTTTTAACCAACTTCATATTTTATTAAATTGGCGCAGACCTCAAAATTTCATTATTTTCCTCTTTTTAGTGACTTTTTGAAGGAGGTTTTTTTTTTGTTAAAAAGTTTTTTATTTTTTACTTTTTAGTGTCAAAAAGTGACATTTACCTTAAAGGAATCACACGCCGTTACTCACTTTTATTAAACCGACTTTCTTACGCTGTCTGTGTCAAAAAGTGACATTTACCTTAAGAAATTACACGCCGTTACTAAATTTTATTAAAATCAGCCGAAATACTGAACCGATTTTGATGAAATTTCTATGGGACCTATATGAAAGTACCTATATCCTTCCAAATAAAAAAAAATGTCCAAATCGGTTTATAAATAACGGAGTTCTGAGGTAACAAACATAAAAAAAAATACAACCGAATTGAGAACCACCTCCTTTTTTTGAAGTCGGTTAAAAATGGTATAAATAAAATGTTTCGATGTTGTGCAGCTGACTTTAAGATGTTTGATAAGAGAAGTTAGCGCAATTTTACACTCAGTGAGCTTATTCGTTCATCATCAACCATTGTTACTACTTAAATATTAATGAACACAGCAGATATTTGTATAATACTCGTTACATAGAAAACTTTTATACAGATTGATTCAAAATTAAGGTAGTTGTCGTGCTATGGGCATAGTGTCAGAAAATTCTAAATTTTCGTATACCTACTCATTAAGGATACTATAATACAAATACCATTAAAATTTGAAGTTGATTGACCATCTCTAACTCGAGATAAACTTAATTAAAGTTCGGATAATTAACACGGAGAGCATAGGAAAGATTGTGTTTTTGACAGGTTTTTTAATTTAAAAAAAAAAATAACAGTCAGAAATTTTCAAAAAACTATTATTGTTCATTGATGTTTTTGTTCTGAGTTTAAAAAATAAAATCCAAAAATTATTGACCTTTTTATTGTTCAGATATAATAACGCAAAGTTCAACAATTAATGAGAAAAGATTGACATTTTTATATAATCCAAGCGAACAAACTAAATGAAATATGTGTTACTATGTGAACAACAGTTAAGGTACAATCTCAAACAAAATTTTTTTACATTTAACACTATACTTCTTTATTGTTTTACAACGTATTATGAACGAAACTTTTGGATCTTATTGTAGCACGACAACTACCTTATAAAAGAAAAAAAATGATAATGGTCACTATAAACAGATTTGTACTCAAAAGTAGCAAAAAACCGGTTTTTGGCTGATAGTCATAATGCCGAAATTAGAAGTTCTGAGATTTGTATAGAAATTCCCAAAAATCCTAAAAATACGATCTGGAATTCTGGGACTTGTATGCAGCGCTCGCATGTTGCGTCAGTGTTAATAGTTTAAGCTCCCACCATACAAAAGTCTACTAAAATTTTATTAGTGAATTTAACAGTTAATATGTTGGAAAACATCGGTTCGGTAGCAGATTAACTCAATTTTGTTAATCATTTTTTATTGTCAGTATCACGTATACAGATATATAGAGAAATATCAGTTATTTACAATTTTGCCTTGCAATTTTTTTCCATACCTGGCAGACCTCATACTGAACATTTGTCCGTTTGGGGAGAGGCATGGAAAAAAATGAATGAAAAAATAAGTAAAAAAACTTTTAAGTTTAACGGTTTTTTTTTAAATCTTCAGCTGTACCAAAAAATAGAAAATAATTAGGACACAAACAAAGGGGCACTTTGTGTCGCTGCGTCAGCGGAATAAGTAATAAAAACGTGGGGCGCATTTGAAATATTTCTGTTGGTGGGCTTGGAAATACATTTTTCTAGACAAGCCGTTCTTATTTAATAATTATACAGTCATACAGATTTTTATGCGCCCCACGTTTTTATTACTTATTCCGCTGTGCAGCGACATAAAGTGCCCCTTGGTTTGTGTCCTAATTAGTTTTTAGTTTTTGGTACAGCTGATGATTTAAAATAAAACCTTTTAACTTAGTTTTTTAGCTATTCTTATTTTCTAGTTTTTAGTTTGATTTCTGGCTCGTATCATTATGCAAACTCCTCATCCTTTCAACTGTCCAACTCCTGATTCCATCATTAGATCCTCGTTACCAAGTTGAAATTATCATAATATTGTATTGTCACGGGAACTCAATGTGTGTGCAAAGTTTCATAAGAATCGGTTAAGTAGAAGTAGAAAGTAGTTGAAAAAGCTGTCGCAAGATTTGAAACAAAGATAGTAACAAACAAACAAATATAGGTACGGGATCAAGCTAAATAAAACCGTTTAAAAAACAAATTCATTCAGAAACCATTGATTTACAATTTCTTTTCTTGTTAATTTTGTGACATATTGTAGACATCAACATAACAGTTGTGTGTGAACAATTTACTAGTATCTGAATACTCCATCTGTTTTATTATTATAATGTTATACAGTGCACAGTCCAACTATAACCATTTATGTTAATGAACTACCTATTTATTAATAATTCTTTAACACCACAAAGGAAAAATAATTATACAATGCGAAACGAACACGCCTGTTGTAAATAAATTCAGTTTGAAAAAAAAATCAACTCGCAGTGGTTATATTATGTGAAAACTTACAGAACCTTAAACAAATATAAAATGCTTAATTTTTAATGTATTATTAGTTAATGACTCAATTATAATTTATGATTCTTATTAACAAGTTTCGGAAACATATCAGACAGAATTAAAACGACATGCTTTCTGTCGGATTTTTGTTGAGTACTTCAATCTCATTAACTATACGCCAAGTGGGCTTAAGAATAGCCGAGCGCATATGTGACAATATTCCGTTGTTTATATGGCTCCTATATTAGAAGCACCCATTTCCCAGGCACTTATATGAGAACTGGTAAAAGTATCAATAATTGTAATTTCATTGTAAGTATTATTAAAAAAATTCGACTGATGACCATTGACCAGACCTATACTTCCCACCTAGTAAATACTTGCAAAAAAAATTCGACTGATGACCAGTCCTATACTTCCCACCTAGTAAATATTTGCAAAAAATAAACACTCCTTTTTTTTTTATTCTTTGACTAGGCCCAAATAACCTTAGCTGTTGGTGGTCTTTAAAACACAATTTAATTTTTATTCTTTGAAAAAAGCATGGCCCTCCTTTCTGTTTGGTGATCTACTGATGGCTAACTTAATATAGCAAAAATCATGGCTACCTTGATTTACGTACGATTTTTATTTTTTTTAGTAAAATATTTTTTTTCTCGAAAACTATACATTTTAGAGAAAAAAATATTTACATTTTTTTCATATTATAACATCTAGAATTCTTTTATATTTTTTTTTACCTATGTTAATACGTGACATTGAGGACGTTTTTTTGAATATCTCGGGATCCACTGAACCGATTTAACTCAAAATCTAATCAGATCTAAGTTGAAGGCTGATAAACACAATAGAACAATCGGCATGCCCGTATGTTGTTCCGTTCTTAAGATATCGAAGGCGAAAAATTGACCACATACACACACATATACACACACACACACACACACACATACAGACATCAGTCAGAAAATGATCTTAAACGATTGCTAGGGTCTCAAAACGTGAAAATCTGTTAAAATCTCGAAATATTTTTTTCGGACTAAATCCATTACCTACTTCCCTACCATAGTAGAGGTGGGAAGTAAAAAGCATGGCCATCTTTTTACTTCCCACCTCTACTATGGTAGGGAAGTAATGGATTTAGTCCGAAAAAAAATTTCGAGATTTTAACAGATTTTCACGTTTTGAGACCCTAGCAATCGTTTAAGATCATTTTTTGACTGATGTCTGTATGTGTGTGTGTGTGTGTGTGTGTGTGTATGTGTGTGTGTATGTGTGTGTGTGTGTGTGTGTGTGTGTGTGGTCAATTTTTCGCCTTCGATATCTTAAGAACGGAACAACATACGGGCATGCCGATTGTTCTATTGTGTTTATCAGCCTTTAACTTAGATCTGATTAGATTTTGAGTCAAATCGGTTCAGTGGATCCTGAGATATTCAAAAAAACGTCCTCAATGTCACGTATTAACATAGGTAAAAAAAAATATAAATGAATTCTAGATGTTATAATATGAAAAAAATATAAATATTTTTTTTCTCTAAAATGTATAGTTTTCGAGAAAAAAAATATTTTACTAAAAAAAAATAAAAATTGTACGTAAACCAAGGTAACCATGATTTTTGCTATATTAAGTTAGCCATCAGTAGATCACCAAACAAGAAAGAAGGCCATGCTTTTTTCAAAGAATAAAAATTAAATTGTGTTTTAAAGACCACCAACAGCTAAGGTTATTTGGGCCTAGTCAAAGATTAATAAAAAAAAGTGTTTATTTTTTGCAAATATTTACTAGGTGGGAAGTATAGGACTGGTCATCAGTCGAATTTTTTGTTTGGTGATCTACTGATGGCTAGTAATATAGCAAAAATCATGGTTACCTTGATTTATGTATAATTTTCTTTTTTTAGTAAAATATTTTTTTCTCGAAAACTATACATTTTAGAGAAAAAAAATATTTACATTTTTTTCATATTACCTATAACATCTAGAATTCATTTATATCTCTTTTTACCTATATTAATACGTGACATTGAGAACGTTTTTTTTAATATCTCAGGATCCACTGAACCGATTTGACTCAAAATCTAATCAGATCTAAGTTAATGGCTGATAAACACAATAGAACAATCGGCATGGCCGTATGTTGTTCCGTTTTTACGATATCGAAGGCAAAAAATTGACCACATACACACACACGCACGCACGCACGCGCGCGCGCGCACTCACACACACACACACACACATACAGACATCAGTCAGAAAATGATCTTAAACGATTGCTAGGGTCTCAAAACGTGAAGATCTGTTAAAATCTCGAAATATTTTTTTCGGACTAAATCCATACTTCCCTACCATAGTAGAGGTGGGAAGTAAAAATGCAAGAAGAGGGTAGTCAAAATTCAAAAATTGTATTTAGGAGTTTTGTCTAAGAAAATTTGAGTTTATTTTAAAATTGTGTACCTACTTTATACAAAATGAGCACGAATACGTTTTTTGTTAGACTGAATGTATTTTTTAGAATTTTAATGACTGAATTGCTGACCTAAACGAAATAATCCGTTATTTAGTAAATATAATAGTATTTCGAATCTAGCCGCAAATATATAATTCGTAACACAGTCGAGTGAATCGCTAATAATAGTAATAAATGTCGTGGCGATTGTCTTTAACGAAAATCAAGTCAAAAATTACAGAATAAATGCTTACCTGACTGAAAACGTGATATCATTCGAGGCATGTTGATCGTCAAAAATGTACTCTAAAACATTGTCAATGGTATAATTTAATGCGATTATAATTACATATTATCAAATATGTCTACTTTTGTTTATTCTTTTATAATAAATATTACCAAAAAAGGACACTATTATTTTATAATAGTTTATATGATGTCATTTAATTTAAACTGTACCTAAATTATGCGCGAAGTATTTTGATGCGTTCTTTACATCACACTTAGTATTCCCTACCGGAAGTTACCCATCTCAAATCCTTTCCCCTCGTCCAGTAACAGTTACAGCTCTCCCGACGCTATTTTTAAATCTCTATAAAGGGCTCGGGTAAACGCCAAAGGAAGGTCCAAGAATCACACTATAGAACCTTCAGGAGAAAAATTGAAAAAAAAAATTCCTGGAAAAACTTACAACTTTTTAGAAATTACATAATCTTTCCAAAACTTTTTTCAAAAAATTCGCCTGCAGGATCTCTAGTGGTATTCTTGGTCCTTCATTTGGCGTTTATCCGAACCTTTAGCTTTAAAAATAGCATCGGGAGAGCTGTAGCCGTTTATAGGCGAGGGGAAACGATTTGTAAGTAAGTAACTAAGTAACTAACTAAGTAAGTAAGCAATCTTTATTGTAGACAGTACATAAACTGTATAATGGCGTGAGGTGAAGAGTGCAGGGGGTAATTCCCGGACCCCGGTAGAGAATATTCTTAAATACAACTAAGCATATATTTTTTGTAGCGCTACAAAATTTACCAGCTACAAAAAAATAACAAAAATTATATTGTATAGCTTTTTGAAGGGTTTGAGAATGGCCGAGCATATATAACAACGCCATTTCCCAGGTTCTAATCCAAGAACTGGTAAAATATACAGATTGGATTTTCAATTTATCATTAAAAAATAGTATCTAAATTGAAAATATGAATTGGTGCTACGTCCAAATAACCTACCTGTTGGTGGCATTAAAAAATATAGGTACCTATACCTATCCCTATATTATTAAACGAGCAAATCTTGTATATATGTACCTATGTACCTATATAAATATTTTCTCGAAAACGACTCTAACGATTTTGATTAAATTTATCAAAAAAGGGGTTTCGGGGGGCAAAAAATCGATCTAGGTCTCATACCTGGAAAAACTCGTTTTCACATCGTTTTCACATCGATTTTATCATTTTAAAAAACGGTTTTTTGACGTCATAAAACAGTGTCGAATGGTGAATAGGCTTTGGAAAAAACAAAGTACTTTCATTATTTATGTCAAAATACTCTGACAGTGAATCGTTTCGGAATAATATTCTGAGAAAATAATACAAAATCAATATCTCACAGTAAGTACTATTTTTATTGAACTTATCCGAGCAAAGCTCGGTCATCCAGATATTAGCTTTTTAAAAGTTAAAAAAAAGTGTTTATAAATTACTATCTGACGCTCAACAGTTGAGGTCATTACCGTCTTAGATTACACTAGTAGTAATACCTTCGTTCTGACGCAAAAACCATGCCAAATTTTATCGACTATATTAAATTACAAATGCAACATTTTATATTGTGTGATACGTGGAAAAAATTAATTTTGGAATGACTATAGTTTTTTAATGTAACCAATAATCAGTGGTGAAATTATTTTAAAGACATATATAAAACATGATGTTCGTACATTTATTCGGCAATTAAGAAACGGATTAGGCTATTCCATAGACAAAAAATAGGCAGTGGCGTTCGTTATATCCATGAAGAAGTTATATATTATTACAACATTGTTTGTTCCTAGCTATAAAATGTTTATTTTAAGAGTATTCGATACTGGAAGTTACCCCGTGCATTCTTCACTTCAAATTCTTTCCCCTTGCCTAAAAACGGTTATGGCTCTCCCGACACTATTTTTAAAGCTAAAGGGTTCGGGTAATCGCTAAATTAAGAACCAAGAATCACACTACATTGAAAAATAATTCTAGCGTTTAAAAGTAGATATATTGCTTTCCTTTCCCCTCACTCCAAGTCCTGTTAATCCATCCAGCATTGTGTCCCAGTCTTATATGTTTTGTATTCTAGGGAATAAGATGCTAGTACATGGGTTAAACCCTACAGCCATGGGTTGAGGTTAAAAAAAATTACGTAATTTTTCACACGTATAGCCAACATTTTTTTCAAAAAATGGTCTGAGGGAGTTTACCCGAGCCCTTTAGCTTTAAAAAATGTTTCCAATTCGGCTCAATATCGGGTTTTCCAAATCAGTTTAACCGTTCAAGCTGGACGCGTGATACAATATCGGGTGACTTGGTTACGATACAATATCGAGTGTGACTTAAGGTACGTGCAGTATGGAGCTGGGATTCTCGATGGTAGCGTAGATCATAGCAGGGCTTGTTTAAATTAATACATTGTTAAATATGCGAGCGTACACAACGAAGCAGTAAGTGTAGCAGGTATAAGCGCTGTTACAAGAGCTGGTCCATTCAAGAATGTATCTCACCATTCTTTCTTCGCGCTGACTACTACAATCAACGTGTGACAACTGTCAAATGGCCGTTACAAGTTTCGCAATGGATGTGACTAGTTTAATAAGTGAAATTTTGCCAGTTTTTATTTAATTTGTTTTGAGTATTTTCTAAGACGTATTTAAAAGTGTTTGGTTCCATACGTAAATATTCAAAAAATCGGTTTGGGTAAAATTTTAATTCTTGGTATAAATGACGAAATTCGCCATGTTTAGATCGTTTTCTATTAATAGGGTGGACATGATAGCTCCTACCCAAATTTGTATTTAAAATATACCACTTTGTAGCAGAAGAACACAAATATTCGTCTTCGCTATTTGACATTTCAAACGCGATTTAAGCTTGTATCAAAGCTTTGTTGTGCATAAGCGTTTATAATTTCAGTCACCATCTACCATTTAGAATCCCAGCTGCGTACTGCACGTATCTTAAAGCAAAATTGCATCTAGACGTTTCAATTACGTTGAGGTTGCGCTTAAAAAACAAACAACGATCTAATTATTTTAAATTTGGTAAAAAAATAACTAAGACACCACTGCTTCTAAATGACCACTAAATATACCAAAATGAAATGATATAAAATTATTGTCGTTAATACAAAAAGTACAAGAGACCAAAAAATATATTGTGTGTCCTTCCATATCTTTTCCTTGTTTTCTTTCGTATAAACTTACTATTGCACAGCAAACGGTCACTTTATCTTTGTCCAACTCATTTTACCTTCTATGAAATACCGTCTTTAAAAGTTAACTCAATAAAATAATGAATAAAAATTATAGTGATTGTGGGTGCATTTTGTCTTTGTAAAAAGGGGTGTAGGGTAGAGATGGGAACGCCAGGTCAGACTATTAAGTCTGTTTTGTCTCAGACCGCTAAGACTGCTGACTCCACAGTCTCTTTAACAAAAGAAAATGAAATGATATATAATTGAACATACTTATTATTCTATTATTATTCTTTTTACATTTCAGTTGCAACGCCAGCTGCCCTTTTTGTTGTTTTATATCAAGTTATAGCATAACGATGCTTTTAAAAAAGATAGGTTAGTTAAAACTTTAAAAAACACTATCTGCCCTCTGTTACATAAATATATATTACATCAAAATGCCATTTGATCGATTTGAGTCTCTTAAAAAGATAATGGAAATGGAATAAATTGATCAGAATTATAATTGTTGAAAACAAAATAAAATATAGTTACTTCTTACCACAACAGTTTTATTGATGGATGTACATTTCGAAAGCTAAGCTTTCATCTTCAGCGAACACTATACATGTACATAAAACTGTTGTGGTAAGAAGTAACTATATTTTATTTTGCTTTTATTCCAACCATTGTGCTCATATATATTTTTATAATTGTTGAGTCTAAAAAATGATATTTCGAATTTTATTCGAAACAGGCTTTCAAAATATGATGTACATAATATGTAAATGCAAAAATTCAGGGAAATTGAATGTTAGGGCATGAAAGCTAAAGATTTTCCCATCAAATTATTGTATTCAAAGACATTTTACGATTTTTTTCGCAAAGTTACATGAGTTTAAAAATTAATGATTTTTGACTTAGTAAAAGTTGATCCCCTAATTGTTTTGAGAAATTTACATATTTGAATAGTTTATTGCCAATGAGCCATTTTCCTGAGAGTAGTTCTTTCAATTATCCACGAGACGCAACATTTGTGGTAGGTACAAACATTATTTATTCCCCATTAGTGTCGTGTCATTTTAGTGGTATAACTTAATTATTAAATTATTATTATTAAATTAATTAAATAATTAAGTTATATCACTAAAATGACACGACACTAATGAGGAATAAATAATGCTTGTACCTACCACAAGTGCTGCCTCTCGCGGATAATTGAAAGAACTACTCTCAGGAAAATGCCTCATTGTCCCAAATTAGAAAACATATCGTCATACAAAAAATAGCGGTTCTTGTTTTCCATTTTATAATTACAATTTGGTTATTTTGTTTCAATTTTTTTCATTCCATTTAGTCGGCTCTTTTGTACAGAAGCAATTGTTATAATGATAAAACAATGGGCCGTTAAAGTAGAATTTATGTGGTATTTTCAATATTGCATACATTAAAACAAATGACTGTAGAGAGAAAAGGATATTATTAAACATGATAGCGAGTATACATGGCGCCTAACAATCAAACAAATACCGCGCGAGTGTAACTAAATATGAATATGTCGTTACTTTTTTTTTACATATTTTCTTAATTCCTTTAAGTATCGATGTTTAATGTATAAGGTTTAATAACAAATACAGTGAAACCATATTTGTTAAACTATCATTTGACAAATTCTACTGTCAAGCGTCTATAATTTACAATTCATTCATTCGACAAATACTGATGAAGAAATATTTCACAAGAAGAACATTTATTTATTGTAAATTATTGACGTGTCGACAACTTAGGTCATTAGCATCTTGATTATATTGAATAAAAACTCACTTAAAACTACATCACAAAACATCCATGAGCGGAGGATGGATTTGAACACACGACCTAGTCTGATCCAGAGGCCGCGACGCTAACCACTGGACCACACTATCCTCCACAAGAAGAACACCTATAATATTGTTGCGGTTTAATGGGAACACAATGTTTGAACATCAATTGATAATGTACAAGTTTTATCAAAATCTATTCATCGTTTTTGAGTGCAAATATAGATGGACAGATAAAAGTTCTTGAAATGAAATCTCCTGTCTGGATTGCATACAATATACACGAAAATTTACACACAGAGTTTCTAAAATTCTAGTACAATTTTTATAATGGTACTATAGTTTTCATCCGCGACTTCTCTCGAGTTAATATCAATCGTCAATCGTATCCGGATAAAAAGTATCCTGTACTTTAACTCGGGGTACCAACTGACAGCGTACCAAGTCCAACCGTTCTCGAGTAAATGTTGATACAGAAAGAACTTCTGGACATACTTTTTCTTGTTTAGATGTCATAAAAAACGCAAACCTCTAAAAACCCTCAAAAACATAAATATAATATATACTTAGATCTCATTATATTATAAGCATTAATATTGATTCATAATTTAATTCCTTTGTTTTCGAGATAACATTATTTACTTTATTTTTAGATAAGTAGTTCAGTAAAGTACATTCTCTGTTTTCTGATAATCTATTTTTATTAAGCCTTATTTTCTGTTGACATAATTTGTCATAGAGCTTTTTTGCAATATTTTGACATCATCAAATAAAGTGATGAAGGTTTCACGGTAAATTGTGTTGTGTTATTTTTTTTCTCTAAAAATCCGCTGTTTAGGTATAAAATAATAAATGATCAGGCATTAAAATGCCCGACACCATTCTTATATTAGCGTACGATGTCATTGTCCACACCTATAGTCTGTCTACAACATGTGTGCTTAAATCTATCAGTGCAGTGCCATCTTCCATTCTTTTAAAGTTTAAACGATTTTTGACATAGGTACAGTAATATTCCAATAAAGTGTGAAAAAATTACAAAATAAAATGTATAGTTACATATATAAAATGGATGAATACAAAACAAATTAATGTAAAATTAGTAACCACGCATGCGCAATGTGTTTTTATGGAATCTACGCAATGTGCAGGCGATACCTGTTTGCGACGCCATTGTGTCTTTGTATGCCTCTTACCAGATTAATCGCTGGCTACAAATGGACCATCGATAATCTATGTAATCGGCGTTCTCATTTCTTACAGTAAACTGATGATTTAAAATAAAACCGTTTAACTTAAGTTCTTTTACCTATTTTTATTCGAACTGAATCCAATACTTTCTATAACCATGTGGGGAAATATGAAGTTTTCCATCTCTAATAAATTAATGATAAATTGCACAAAAAATATTTACTTTTCGCGTCCTGGTCGTATTTTTTAATCCCTGTCTACACCACTGTTCTCAATCCGTGAATGTGTTGCGCTGGGCTGTATATGAGATTACCAATAATTGTCGTACGTCGGCGCTCACTATAGGCAGATACCACGATGACAGTCCTCAATGGCGCTAAACACTTCGGTGACCCTGCTGACGCCACAACTTTTCTTAAACGATCAAGATACGAGTACTACATACAATGTTTCCTTTACGGTTAACCAAGTCACTACAATTTATAAAGGTTTGGTGACAACTACGTTCCTCTGACAATTTATATGTGTTTTCATAAAGTGTAAATCCGCAAGGAAACGAAACTGAACTTGGCAACTGGGGGTTTGTTATACAGATAAGTCATGGAAAAGCCAAATAAACATCCTTGTATATATAATGAGCTCGGCTATTTCAAGTCCTAATTTTTATTGATAAAGATTTGCCAATCTAAAAAAAGGCATATGTCACGGCACACACGACCGAACTGTAGTGATGAGCAAAGCAAGACCAAGACCAAGACTTGGAAGAAAAAACTAAAAAAAAGACAGATAAAATGAGCAAGACCAAGACCAAGACTGAATCAGCAAGACCAAGCTGATTCAGTCTTGGTCTTGGTCTTGCTCATTTTATCTGTCTTTTTTTTAGTTTTTTCTTCTGAAGATCGTCATAGTTTTAAATTAAAAATAATTCACAATCTATTATTAACTAACAAAATACTTTATTTTATTAAAATGTTAAAAAATATCAAAATTACATCATTTTTTAATTATTATTAGTCTTGTGTATTTGGTCTTGGTCTTGCATATTCGGTCTTAGTCTTGGTCTTGCTTTTTCGCAAGACCAAGACCAAGACTGCAAGATCAAGACCAATTTTGCTCATCACTAGACCGAAGTCAAACATAACATATTAT
Organism: Mongoloraphidia duomilia; assembly: GCA_039654895.1. Lineage (NCBI taxonomy): Eukaryota > Metazoa > Arthropoda > Insecta > Raphidioptera > Raphidiidae > Mongoloraphidia > Mongoloraphidia duomilia. The sequence continues at coordinate 45,393,569 of CM077519.1, read as the reverse complement.
TATAGTATACTATTACCACACTTTCGGCCTTGAATAATACAATGGGGCATAAAACGTAAAACTCAGCTCAGATATCACTAGCGTAAAGGGTGTAGCATCCTCTATGTCTCTATGGTAATTGGTAGCAAATTGGTAGAAACCACTAAATTAATTACAAACCGAAAACCTCACAAATCACATATTTAAATATTGGCGGCAATGAGGTTTAACCTCGTTGATTGGCGGTTGTCAAAGTAAAGTATTCCCAACATCCTTGGGATAGAACCATGATAGAACATATTTCACATTTGTGAATCCTCTAAGATTTGTATTTACCCTACGCGCTAGTGGCATCACGAATGGCAAAAACTTGCAGTTTTATGATATATGATGGATTTATTTATAGGGTTGCTACTGTGACGCGCGTAATCTCACTTCCGTTTCATTCTCAGCATTTTAGTCCTAAAATCTTATTTATTTATTTATTGCAAATTATAAATGCGTCGACAACACTTATAGGTCGGAGTTTCATGCTTTCACGGCCGGTAGACATCTTGGTAGCAAATGTTTCCGGGCTAAGTAACCGTGGTCCAATGGATTTTACTCCGCACGTTTCGCCCAAAGCTCCGTTGGGCATCTTCAGCGTCGATTGGCAATACGATGTGATCTTCTTGCCGATCGACTGGTGACTGAGGCACTGTTTGCGGTGTCTGTATTTACCAGTCACCCCTTATAAATACAGACACCGCAAACAGTGCCTCAGTCACCAGTCGACCGGCAAGAAGTTCACATCGTATTGCCAATCGCCGCTGAAGATGCCCAACGGAGCTTTGGGCGAAACGTACGGAGTAAAATCCATTGGACCACGGCTACTTAGCCCGGAAACATTTGCTACCAACACTTATAGGTCATTAGCGTCTTGATTACATTAGATATCAACTCACTTAAAACTAAATGACATCACAGGCGGGATTCGAACTCACGATAGTCTGATCCAGAGGCTGCGACGCTAACCACTGGACCACACTGTCCTCAGTCGTCAAATCGACGAGCCAGTGCCGCCTAAGAAGTCTTACTTCAAAAAATACTTATTTATCTATATCTCTAATATTTTGCAAACTAAAAGAATTGCAAAATAACTTTCGATATTCATGCACGTCACGACGTACTCATATAAATGTGTCCCAAGCACGAATGGTGCCGGTCGGGTGTTGACGCTGTCGTACGGTCGTTTGTATGTTCAGTTCACCACACGATCGAATGATCATCCGCCCGCACAAATTATACCTATAGTCTATACTCTATAGCAGGGGTTCCCAAAGTCGGGGTCGCGGGCTGATTTTTTAGGGTCACGGCCTGTTTCTGTGATTATGGAATTTATAACTCTCGTGATTATACCATTAAATTCAAATAATAGAAAAAAAAACTAAATAAGAACACGAAATTAAATAAAAATGGAGTGAAGTGGCGAGAGGGGGTCTCTGGGGTAATAAAGAGAGAGTGAGTCCTCCTACCCGCCTCCTGGCGTCCCCTACCCTGTTCATTCGCTCCCACTCCCAAGAACTGAAAAATCTTTTTATAGACTATTTTGTACATTGTCGCAGTGTAGCAGTGTGGTTTTAGCCACACACCAAGCCTCTTTTTTATCTCAATTTTTTTGAAGTGTAATTAATGTCAACTTACAATTTTGCAATTCCGTAAGTTTCATTTCTATACCTATAGAGTGTTATAAACAATATATCTATCACTGTTTTCCGGACGGCGTTCATACAGTTCGGGCGTCGCCGGCCGAGCTGTATAGCTTTGTCCACTTAAACCAAAGATGAGTACGCGGACACGTCACAGTTTAGGAAACGCTGCCACAATATGGTACAGAGGTACAGAGCTAGATGATACCTACCTGCCGATAGATACCATGCTGCGTTTAATGTAACATCTACCTTCCATTGAGGTAACAATGTTCGGAGTTGCTATCACATCAAGATTGACATAATTAGACAGTTTTCATGTTTTGTTTTTCAATGTACTCTCAATTAAATTTTTGAAATATCTTTAAAAACAAAAGAGTTAGGTATGCCAAATATTCAATAATTTCACTTGCTTTGCGGGTGACGTCACGCGGCACACTGTGAGCCGCGATCGCGTGCATAGAGAAGGGAGTACGCATGCGTTTTATACAAACAATTGACTTCTGCTGACAACAAGAGTAGTCGACGCCGATGAGTGACATAAAATATTATATCATCGCTTAAAGTTAGAAGCGGTTTCCCGAAAATATCTTGTTCTTAGTGTTTCCGGACTCCAGGCGGCTTTTTCAGCTTTTTTGCCACATATAAGAACATAAATGCAGAATACATGAACAATAAATATTATAGATGTATAAAATAGCGGGAACTTGGACTAAAGAAAATTATTAGACGCTAAATTTTTTAATAATTGCGACGTTTCGCGAACGTTTGTTCACTTCTTCTTATACATCTATTCAATCCATACCAACGTTAATAAATATTATATTGTCTTTAATTGTTTTTTTAAGTCCGCTTTTTTCCCTTGTATCTCCTTATTTTTGAAGCATGTTGTCCTAGTTGTTTCGAAAATTAGACATGCCAACTTTACTCAAGGTTAATATGACATACAATAATGCACAATATAACTATACTATAGTCATATTATCAGCTCAATGGTATACGCAGAAAGGCTAATAACTATTAAGAACGCCACCATCAAAGTGTCTCCGGATAGACTCCGATCCAGTTGCCTGGGGCCGTTTACACCACAGCTATTTGTGTTGTAGCAGAGTGTCATTAATGAACACTCAATTATTTTATGTTATCTCAAAATGTTCATTCACTTTTATTATTTCGATGCGTTTTTTATGTATTTTTAAAAATCGTTTATAATTGTATTTAGGAGCGGCAAGTACCTACTTACAGGTTATTCATAAAAATCTTACCTATCATTACAACTCCACAAGTAGGGAATGGTAGATACTAATAAAAAAAATTCTGTGTGATCTTTCATAATTACAAAACATAGAAAGGGCTTGAAAACAGCCGATCGTGTGGCGATTACGTTGTTTATATGGCGTTTTCATGACTCCTCTATTACAAGCCCCCAGGTCCAATTTGAATACTGGTAAAAGTATCAATTGGATTTGAATTTATTATTAACAAATAATAATTAAAAAATACGAATTGGTAGTAGGACCTAGGTTCAAATAATTCTAGCTGTTGCTGGCTTTAAAAAATAAACCAAAAACAGAGCTTTATTAAAAAGAGTCAATTCTATTAAATTTAAATCCCATGTTCTGTTAAATATTCGCCATAAATTTGAAAATCGCTGGATCTATTTAAATTTGGTTTTCGGCGTTGTATAGAGTTGTTTACTATAAAATTTTCTGAAACATACTAAATGGACACAAGGAATTGGGATTTTTTTAACAGACTTCAAATAAATATTAGTAAAAAAACTTTTTAGAGACAAGCTTTTATTTAAATGCACTAAAAAGGAAAAAATAATTTTTAATAATTTAGGTTCATAATTATAAAGGCCTGGGTCGTGAACTCTGTGATAGTTTATTTGTCACGACCCACGCTTTTATAATTATAAACCTAAATTATTAAAAATTATTTTTTCCTTTTTAGTGCATTTAAATAAAAGCTTATCTCTAAAAAGTTTAATTACTAATATTTATTTTGTTCATATGTCTTTCAAAATTTTACCCCCCTTTGACCCCCGTAGGGGTTGAATTTCGAGAAATCCTTTCTTAGTGGATGTTTACGTCAGAAAAGGAACCAACTGTCCAAATTTCAAGTTTCTAGCTTCAGCGATTTGGCCTGGGAGTTGATTAGTCAAAAAAAACCCTACATCCCCGTTTGAACCTCTTAGGGGTTGAATTTATCTATAAAAACGATTTATTCATGTATTGTCATCGGGAATACATATATATGTACAAAATTTCAAATCGATTGGATACGTGGAAGTCGTTCAAAATTGACTTGCAAGCTTTAACCTAAACAAACACAAAACTAACTAACTAACTAATAACATACATTGCAAGTTAAATAAAAGCTTGTAAAAAGGAGGAGGTTCTCAATTTGACGTGTATTTTTGTAATGTATGATTATTCTTTTACTTAATAGGACATACCTGCGGGGTGGTCCCATATAAATTTAACTTAAATCGGTTCAGTAGTTCGACTGATTTTTTGTTATTATGAATTTTTTTAATGTATGCATGTATACATGTATGTCACCTCATATCGCCTGCATTTGTGAATGAATTTTGGTTATTTTTGTTTTATTTAATAAGGCATGCCTTCAGGGTGGTCCCAATTGAAATTGGTTAAGTGGTTTTCTTATTTTTTAGTTTAATAATCAAATATCGAGACAAAAGTCGGTTAATAACGTGCAAACTATATAAATGTATACGTATTGTAAAGCCACTAAAAAGTATAAAAACAACTCCTTCAAAAAAGCCACGAAAAAGAAGGAAAATAATAAGATTTTGAGGGCGGTGCTAATTTAATAAAATTAAAGTAGATAGTGTATAAAAAGTTTTAGTAATTAAATTGGTGCCGACCTCAAAATTTTATTATTTTCCTCCTTTTTAATGGCCTTTTTGAAAATTTTTTAAGTTTTTTTACAAATATATAATTTTATATTTTTTATTAATTTTTAAATATAAATTGAAAAGGTTAGATATAAATTTTTATTTTCTTTTTTCATGTAATCTTAAACGTCAATTTAAATTAAGATTCGGCTTGCAAATGTATTTTTAATCATGTATTACAAAAGACATAATTTTAGCACACCAAAAAAACGTACCCAGATTTTATAATATTATACCTGGTCAATGAATATAAGTCAAAATGTGCTTAAAAAAATTAACGATTTACTAAAAAACAGGTATTTACCAACATTTGATCGTAAAATTAAAACGACTTTTAAACCTGTGTAGTTTTCATTGATAAAAACTGTTATTGGTTGTAAAACCACAATTAGGAATGAGAAAGGACTTAAGTGTTTATAAAAAAGAAAAAAAAAGAAAAAGAAGATTATTCTTGCACCTTTTAAACTATATCTTAGAAAATAACATCACTATTCCTTTTAACAAATTAATTTTGCAGCTTGTGACCTTTTTTATGACAAAAAGTTACAGGTATCTAGAACTATAAGCAGCCCGGTTCGGCTTCGCCCGGGTGCTATGAATTTATCAATACATTGCTTACTCGCTTCGCTCGTTCGCTCCCGGAGCCTATGTACTTTAAAGCAAAGTGTCACCTATCGAACAGTGAAAAAAATTTGAAATCGGTTCAGTAATTTCTAAGATTACCCCCGATTTTCACCGGGGCGATCCGGGTCGGCCAGTTTCAATTATACTTATATCTAAACCCCCCTCGTGAATCAATCTATCTAATCGTGAAAACCGAAACAAAATCCGTTCAGTATAGTTACGGAGAAAATCGGGCACAGACTGACAGACCGACAGACAGACGCGGCGGCGGAGGACTTTTTTTTATAATATGTATAATATGTATAATGTATATAATATTATGATGATATGATGATTGATATAAACAATAACTTCAAATACTTAATTTTGATGTTTGCTTTCCTCGACGAACGTTTCTTTAACCATGTTAGCATCATCAGTAGATAAAATTGAAATATAGTTTTAACTATTTCCTAATGATATGTTAAGAAAAAAGTGTGGAAGATGTTGTAATGGATCCGATTTTGCGAATGAAAATTTTGGACATATCCGCACGTTTTAAGATCCCTAGAGTTCGAATCTACTGTTTTTAGAGAGATGTCTCTCCCTCCCTCTCCCTCTCTCTCTTTGTGTGTACGTACGTTCGTTCGTTGGTGAACTTTTTTTCGGCTCGCATATCTCGAGAACAAAGAATGATATCGACTCCGTACCAATTTCATTCGACGCATAATTACATAATGAACACCTGATAATGTTTGCAAAATGAATTGGCGGTTTTTTTAATAACAAAAAAAGCTACTGTAAAATGTTAACCAGTATTGCAAATAGTTTCTCTACGATAGACTGATCTCTAATCTCTAAGTGCACCCAATGGGAAGTTGACAGTGTGGTTTTACCCACACACCAAGCCTCTTTTTATATTTGCAATGTCTCCACATCAAGGCGAAGGTTCCATTCCTCATCAAATGGAATTGCTATGCTTTTTATTGGATTATTGGAATTTGTGTTGGATCACAGTTTGAAACTGACTTTTTTTGAAAAGCTTGAACATAATTCAAGTCACTTTCAAAATATCTAGACAAAAATCGCAAAACAATCTACAATTTATTTATTGTAGATTATAGACGCGTCGAGATCTCAGGTCATTAGCATCTTTCAACTACACTAAATATCAACTTTCTTAAAACTAATAACATCACAAAACGTCCATGAGCGCAGATGGGATTCGAATCCACGACAGTCTAGTCTAGAGGCTGCGGTACCAAGTACGATATCCACTAGGCTATACTGCCCTTAACAACCTAGAATCAAAACTAATAACAATCATTTAGTTAACTCTCCAAGATCTCTCGAGCGTCTCTAATTTACAATTCATTCATTCTAAGATATCATCTCAGAACTGGTGAAGGCTGCAATTGGATATTCAATTTATTTTAAATAATAACTAACTGAAAATATGACTGTGTATTAGATCTAGACCAATATGGCCGTCGATAGCCTTTCAAAAAATAATGCATAGGTAGAGGTACTCACCAGACTAGCAACAGGCATGTACGAGCGGTATTGTCGCATAGGTTCCCGCACCTGGAAAGTAAAAAAATAACACATGACAAGTCTGAAAACAACAATAAATAAGCGGCACAGTTTTTATGCATAGGGTGGGTATGAAGGACAGTGATTAGCGTCGCGGCCTCTGGATTAGACTGTCGTGGGTTCGAATCCCACCTCCGCTCATGGATGTTTTGTGATGTCATTTAGTTTTAAGTTGTTATTTAACGTAATCAAGACGCTAATGACCTAGGTTGTCGACGCGTCTATAATTAATTAGGATGGGTATTGTTGTGTCATTTTGAGTCAACAGTATGCTTTATATATTGTTCCATTGCTTTTCCGTTCCATTAGATAAATAGATATAGATAATTTTATTGGTCCAATAATACACCAAAGTGTGGACAAGTCACCATATGAATACATTACTCATTCGCCTCGATCGTTCGATCCCGGAGCCTATGCCAGCTGAACTGTAAAGCAAAGTATCACCTATCGAACAGTGAAAAAATTGTGAGCCGTCGCGGGACGCCTGGCAGATGTGAAACATTTTTATAGTTTGAATCTTTTATTTATTGAACTTGACAAATTTATCAAAATAAAATCTAGCCTATATCACTTAGGGACATAGTGTAGCTTACTATTAGTAAAAGAATTTTTTAAATCGGTTCAATAGTTCCAGATATAATAATTTATGATTTATTACAACGCCGCGAGACATTCTCCCCCTGCGAAGATAATAAGTGAAAGAATTTTTAGAATCGGTTCAGTAGTTCGAGAGATAAGAATTTACAATTTAACACAATTTACCTTAATTTTCCCTCGTTTACCCAAATTTCTTGAATTTAGCCTAGTTTTCCCTAAATACCCTAATTTACTCTTATTTAGCCCCCTTTGCCTTAAGTTACCCCAATTTACCATAATTTACTCTAATTTGCCCTAATTTACTCTAATTTACCCTAAATACCTTAATTTACCCAAATTTTCGTTTTTGTAAAAAAAACAAAAAAATTAATTTTTGGTGTCATGGAATTTAAAAAAATTATAATTATTGTCAAAGAAAGAATATAACAAAAATAAAAAATTTTATAAATAAATATCATGTAGAATTTAGAAAAAAAAAACGTCAAAAATTGTACGATGCCATGAGTTTCCCATGCATAGAAGGCTAAAATCGTACCACTACTCTACGGATGAACTTGTCTAGACAGCCCTTGTTACTGATATATGTATAACTTAATATACCCGGACAATTAATTTATAAATTATTTATCCAGTACAATATTATAAGTGCCGCAGTGGTGGGGAGAACAGCAGCGAAGGAGAACATTTCGTTGCATTGATATTTCGTTGCATATTTCCGTTGCATATTTCCCCTCACGCGGCTGTTCACAACCCGACATAAGATGTTTCACATCAAAAATTATTAAACTTGTTAGTAACTATGTATGAATCACTGACTTGAATTTTCGAACTAGTTGAAAAGCTTAAAAAACTTAAAATGTTAAGATTTTATTTATTAGTGTAATAATTGATAAGTACATGGACTTAACTACATAGGAACATAAGCAGTGTTAATAATTACTTTACAACAATAATATTACATTAATTCCTGAGTTAAAAGTGAAGTTCGCACAAAATATTAGTGCTCTCCGGTAATAGGCGCATTATAAATAACTGTAACAAATTAGTTGTTCATAATATCCTATTATATTTACCACAAAACAAGGCAGGCCGGAAATCGCTTTAAATTTCGGTCAGAACTCACCATTCTCTCAGTTTGCTGACAACAGAGATTATTATTGTGCGTCAACCGTCTATTCGTGTATTAATTTAAACTGCCAATGGCGTAGACGACGTCAAATTGAAAACGAAAAATATGGTGGTTAGTATGAAAAATGCCAAAATTATTACAAAACATCTGCAGAATTAATAATGTTACAGTTTTAAAAAGATAGATTGTAGATTATAGACGCTCAACAGCTAAGGTCATCAGCGTCTATAGTTTGAAGAAAACAACTATTTTCCCATATTATGTTTGAGTATTCATGTATCAGGGGTTGGATAGTCTCCAAAGAATTGCTTTATTTATTGTAGATTATAGACGCGTCGACAACTCATTAGCGTCTTAAATTACATTAAATAACAACTAACTTCAAACTAAAAAATTCGGGTCGCAGTGCCAAACCCTGCCGACAATATAGTGTATTTGCTAAATGCCGGCCTTGTGGCTTTATTATGAAAACTTAAGTTTGTTTTTGGACAAAATAAAAAATTTAACCCCTCAATACATCTTAATTTCAATAATATTATCAATGCAACCTCTGTACTAAATTAAATACACCCTTCAATAAATAAATCACTATCCGCAAACCAGTGTTTTCATAAAATTTGTAAGTCCGGTCCTGTCGGGCCGATTTTATTAAAATTTTAGCAGCACATTTTAATCTTCACTAAAGGGTTAAATTTCAATTTTGAAACGAATCTGAGAATTTTTTCGGTATTTTTGGGCCCAAAAACTTTTTTCAACCCCTTAAAATGGTCCGATCGGAAATAGGCTTCGCGCGGTAATGGGTTCCAGTGTGTGTACCAAATTTCGTTTAAATCGATTAAGTCTGTCGAGAGTTATCGTGTACACACACACACATATATATAAACATTTTCAAAAATGGTGGCAAACTGTTCAGGAGGGTATGAAACGTCGAGAAATTTTGGTCCGACCCCTAGGTCCCGCCATCCGACCGACGCCAATAGTGTATGTGCCATATTATGGCAAATACACTAATAACATCACAAAGCATCCATGAGCGCAGGTGGGATTCGAACCCACGACAGTCTAGTCTATTCTACTCCACAGAGTACCCACAAACAACATACCAAAATATCATTAACTTCGGAATACTTTCCAGGTAAAAAGTACCTGACTGCTGGACTATTACAAGACTAGAAGAAAATATATTTTATTTGTAGCGCCGCCTATGGTCAAAACAACATATGAACGTATTAACAAGGAACCACAATAACAGTGGAGTCATTTACCTCTCCCTAACTAAAGTTTAAACACAATTAAAGGTTCTTTTCCTGCGTTTGTCTGTAATTTATAAAACCTCTGGCTGTTTGTTGCCAATTTTAACATTAAATACTTATTAATGGTCTGTCTTTCTCTTTGAATCAGCAAATTTAAGTTGCATTCAAAGTTTTTTTTATTTGCGTAAATATGCTGTATCTTGATTGAAACGAGGGTTCTCACGGGTCGATTTTAGTTGATCAATGAGTGTAACTCGCGCGCCGAGGGTTCCGTATAACTAACAAATGAATAAATGTACCTAATATATTAAATTAAATTACATTTCATCAAATCGTCAACATAGCATAATTAAGTTTGTGTTTACTATATTAGGTAATTTCTCGAAAAATGTTCCTCTAAAACCATGACTAGTTTTTTCGAAATTTTAGCTATAAGTACTAGTTTTGGAATAGAGGGAGGGGAATCAATCTCAATACCTATCACGGAACAAAATTCTGAAAAAAAAAATAGTTTTGAGATTTTTAAGAAAATTCTTTTCAAATGATGCGAAATGATAGATGTCCAAATACAAAGATATTTTTTTTCTTTTATAGGTGTGGAACTTTGACTTCCTCCTTAGATTTACGGGAAAATATTTTTTAGGTTTTCCCCCAATATTTTTGTTAAATTTCAAACTCTGCAATCTCAGAAATAAAGCGGTTACGGACCATAGTTTATATGAACTTTTTTTTTAGAATCATCCGAGGAATAAGATCCTCAAGTATCGGAACCTTGTTCTGAAACACCCTGTATAATACGCGGGTTAATAAGCTTTATAGTTATGCCAAATTTCAGTTTGACAGGAATCTTTATTTAGTCCAGAGAAATTCGACTGTGACAGGCATACAGACGGACTAATGACTGTTATTTTTAAATTAATTAAATAATTAAGTTATACCACTAAAATGACACGACTCATGGGGAATAATTAATAAATAATGTTTGTCCCTACCACAAGTGTTGCCTCTCGTGAATAATTGAAAGAACTATACAACTGTCAACTGACATAATCCATATTTCTCTAGACTCTAAAATTGTGCCAAAAATATACATCCGTTTCGATTTCGGTACTAAACACCATACTTCCGTCAAATTAAATAATTGTACAGGTGGTCTACTGATTTCAATCGGAATAATAATAAAATAGAAAGAAATCTGTTATATTGATACAATAATTATGATTACATGGCAAAATAAAACCATAAAACTGTGTGAATTCAGTTCATTTAATTAAAAAAATAAAACGTAAGTTCTAACTGTAACACATCCTGCTATATCAATTAAATTAAATAAAAGCACGACAAATATGTGTGGATATGTCTGTTATTTATAACAAAAAGTACCGAGTCATTTTCATCAATCTGTGTGTTACACTAACTGACACACTAGATTATGTTGCCAGCATGTCGAATCTATGAATGACATCCAATTTCGACTATTTTGTAACTAATGATTACTATTCGAATGTATTTAAAATGTGTTTAAATTTATTAGAACATATCTCAACGGCTTTAATTTCCCTTCTACTATCGGAAGTTAAACATATTCGTGATTTAGGAGTTCAATTTGATAAAAAACTGTTGTTCAATGTACATATTGACAAAATAGTTAATGATTCGTACAAAATACTTGGCATGATTATACGTTTCTCTAAAGAAATGAACAATACCGATACACAGGGTCGTCTTTAACCTATTGGAGGCCCTGGGCACATTAGGATATTGGGGCCCCTATGACCTTGACAGAGCACTATTTTGTTAGAATAGACAAAGAAAGTAGATAAGCAAGGTTCTAGATTTATTTTTATTTCATTACAGTCACATTAAATGAAAAGATAATATAAGTAATATAATCCACAAAAGTAACTCTTTTAGCATTCACAGGTTAGCGCTTAAAAATCTGTGTTGATTGAAGAGGAACCCTTCTAGATTTGAAATGGGCAAAATCGTTAATCACTTCTTCAAAATTTATGTTTTTGAGCATTTCACATTCTATGGACATCAGCGACAAACTGTTTATCGTTTGATTTTTTCGAAGTAAATATGTTTTTCGGTAATAAATATCGGTTATCGTTTGGTGATCTGGCGAACAAGGGGGCCCCTATCGATCGCGGGGCCCTGGGCACGTGCTCAGTGGGAAAGAGGGGCCTGCCGATACAATGTTTGTTCTATTTAGATCTTTAGCTACTTTGAATTTAATCGCGAATAAAAAAGTCAGCTCTATAAAACATAATGAAAAATGATATCCATAAAAATCATCAAAACTTCATTATTTTTACAAAAATATGTTATTTGATCTCCGGTAAATCAATATAAAAGTTCATTATCAAAAATCAATTTACAGAAATTATATTTTTATATTTTTATACAACTTAAAAAAAATCCGGATGTGTAGGTACCTATTCATTTCACATGGAATTTATTTTAGTTATTGTTTTGAAATTTTTAAAACGATGCTGACCCTCTAATTATGTATTTATATCACGTAAAAAATTAGTTTAATGATTTCAATCGCATCCGAGCAAATAATGTAAAGAATAAAAATCCCTAAATCACTTTTCACAATTACATTAAATAACATCACGTATTTCTGCGTCTTAGAAGTCACTAAACAAACATAATCTTGTTATAATATCTATCAGATACTTAAGAATTATTGTTTTGTGGTTAAATTTAAATTTAACCAATCAGAAGAACCGACTTCTTTATTTGTTTCACATAGGTTTTTTTTGTACTGTAAAGTTGGCGGCTCAGATGTCTGTAATAAGACAAAACCAACAATACAAATAAGATTTAAAGGTTCGATAATTTCTCAACAAATACAGTAGCGATAAACAACTAAATTGTTTTATATTTTGTTTTCAACATCTTTTTTATGAACATTTTTTTTATATTATTAATTGCGTTATAGTCAAATAACAAGTCGTTTACGTTTTAGAGAAATTTCATTTTATTGAGTATTTTACCGGCAATGTATTATAGAATACCTAGGCAATAATTATATAGATTACCTAGGCATTGTATAGAATACCTAGACAATATATAGAATACCTAGGCAGTATATAGATTTACCTAGGCAATATATAGAATGCCTAAAATCAGTAGATACAATAGGAGAAAGAAAACAAATTTCCCGCTGCATTAGGCTTACAACTGCCCGTTATGTCTCCCCACTAGGGATTACAATTGCTGGATCCCTCATCCAGCAATCCAGCTGGATCCAGCATATTTTTCGGCCTGCTGGATCCAGCACCGGGTGCTGGATCCAACGCTGCGGATCCGCAAGTAATTAACTTTCCAAATAATGACGCAAATCAATTGTCAGTTTGTATTCACACAAAAGCAAATGATCTACAAAAAAAATTGATACAAATGCTTGGAAAAATGTTGTTTCGAAGTGAAAATTGTTCAATTGTCCATTGTGCATTTTCAATATTACTATTCCATCTCCGTTGCCAATCTATCTATCTATCTATAATATATTAATATAAATTAATTAGTAGAATTATATTTGATAGTATATAATTTATAGATTACCTACATTATATACTAACTAAACATGTAAAGTTAATTATCTCAAGTGTTAAACTGAACCAAAGTTAGGTTTACTATCTAAATGTGTAAGAAGTTTTACTGATTTGTAGTGACCAGCCGAAATAATAAAAGTTTCTTAAGTATTTTTAAAGAATTGATAAATTACTGGATCCGCGCTGGATCCAGCTGGATTGAAAACGTTGCTGGATTGCAATCCCTACTCCCCACATTTAATATAGATTAATAATGAAAAAAATTATAAGCGATATCGTACTTTGCCTAGGTGGTCTAAAGAATGATCATATGTTCAAAGATAACTTATGGACTGTGGAGTCAACAAGTCAATAAAATTGAACAAACAAAAGTTTATAATTAAAAAAAATGGTTTTACATAAAGTTTTTGCAGATAGAAAAGATAAAATGAAAATAGTAATCATACTATAAAAACTTCTTTGTTATAATAGTTCGTCTACAGAATTTTAGGCATTTTATAAAATTCTTAGCTATTCTATAGAATACCTAGGCAAAGTTAGAAGCCATGTGCTTCATAGTTTTCTTGGTAACATATTATGTAGTTACGATTAGCTAAAATTGTAAATCCACAAAAAATGCTAAAATCTTTGCACAGTGCTATTGCATTTGATTAACAGCGATTGGAAGTTTGTCAGGTTGTTAAATTCTTCGTAATAAGGATTTACAGTTGATATAAATATTCAGTTGTACAGCTCTGTAAATGTAACAAATAAAAATCGAACTCATGGCGATATATATAACATTAAAATCAAAATCATCTCAGAAATAAGATTCCGAAGGTTTGTTATAAAGTCCTCTATATTATATTTCCAAAAGTAAAGGGCTTGAGAATAGCCGAGAGTGTAGAAATGCTGTTGTTTACATGGCGTTGCTATGGTTCCTCTATTACAAGTCCCCAGTTCCCGGATTCTAGCCAGAGAGCTGGTAAAAGTGTCAATTGGATTTTCAATTTATTATTAAAAAAAAAATAATGAATTGAAAATATGAATTGGTGCTAGGCCCAAATAATCTTAGCTGTTGGTGGTCTTTAAAACACAATTTAACAATTTTTCCAAAAGTAAAATACAATATTTTAATCTCCTTAATATTTGATAGATGATATTACTATTTTAGTATCAATTTTATTACAGTCTTGTATGCGAGAGTGTCTGATGATGATTGCTCACGATCATCTGGGGTTGATGGTTGACTGATCGTCCAAAGACCATTTACATACCATACTATGTCTGGCTTTAACCAGCATCTCTCTCTCTTTCTCCCTGTACATTGCTTATTTGTTGGAGCCAACATTGATTGTTATCTAGTTATATTAACTTAAATTATAAACTCCTGGTCAAAATTAATGGACCACTCGGTTTTTCTACTATATTTTTAGTACTAAAGGAATAATTGGACTCCGTAGGCATGTTCTATTTTCTGCGGAAACTAGGGCAAGTTTGAAACCATTATATGGTCGTGAACGAGGCCTGGAGAAAGATTTACTGCCTGAAATATCTCTGCAACTCTGTGCGGGCATCGAAGAAAATTCCTCCTCAGAACACTAAATGGTTTCCTTACAGAGATATTCAAATATTTGGTGTTCTGGGAAGGAATTTGCCTTGACGCCCGCACAGAGTTACGGAGCAGTAAATCTTTCTCCAGCCTTCGCCTTCGGTAGATACTTTTTGATAATCTGCATTTGATGGTTTCAAACTTAACCTTGTTTCATCAGAAAACTAAACATGCTCCCACTCTAATTATTCCTTTAACCCTAAAAATATAGCAGAAAAATCTACTGGTGCGTTAATTTTGACCAGAAGTGTAGATTCAAGTATATAATATAAAACGCCAGAAACCATACAGTAGAGTAGTATCGACTCAATATTAATATTACCATAAATATTTAGGGGTGCGCAAGAAGTTACTCAAATAACCGTATTTAGCCGGTTACTTGCTGTCAGTTCATTATTCACGGAGTTATTGCGTCATAAAATCTGGCATAATTTCGTTGCATCGTTAATTTTGGCCTGGCTACCAAACCGAACGTATAGACGTTTTCACGTCAAAAAAAGTTGAGTCGAGTAGTCAGGGTTGAACACAGAAATGTTGAGACCTCATAGACTCATGAGTTTCTACAGCAACACATAGGCATTTCCCTAACAGCGGAAACGTTTGTTAACAGCATGCTGGGCTCGAGGGACAAGTGGGATGCTGGCTGTCACTTTGCAGCCGCAGTCGTGCAGGCTCTGCGGAGAGATGAGCGGGTGAGGCGTAAGGATGCCTAAGTAGGACTATTCAGCTATCAGCTGAGGCTCCCCTCCCCTCGAAGGAATGACAAGCCGTCGGTACCGCGAGGAGGACCTATGGAGCGAGTTAGAGGGGGTATTAGTGGGTATGGGGCTGTGCCCGAGTCCCACACTACCCAGGGCTATCTTCCCTGGGTGTGCGTAAATGCATTTCCTCCTCCGCAAAAAAAAAAGACTCATGAGTTTGGGGCCATCTCCCTAGACAAATTTAAAGCGGCAATAATAATAATCTATTTGGTATACAGGCCCCTCCCTAGTTCGGGGCTCGGTACAGTTGGTCAACATTAGTCTATCTGCAAGTCGAATTACAACTTCCTAGACTAGAAAGACGAACGGACCCTCACCATAATGATTCCGTTTTTATAAGTCTTCATGGTTTCCGGGCTTGTAGGCCGTGGTCCGGTGGTATTTCTACCTGTAGCCTACAAGCCTGGAAACCATGAAGACTTGAAACAATGCTGGCCGTGAAAGCTTGCACACCTGGATTCCGTTTTTATCATTTTGGTTTGGAACCCTAAAAAAATACTGAAATATGCAAAAACTCGTAAATAAACATTTACCATTATGCGAACGGATTGATTGGAAGAAATGTGCAGCGGGGAAGAATTTTTCCTGTCCCCAAATTATCTATGATACCTATATAGATAGGGTTGCCATAATTTGTTAGAGTTATGTCCGGACGGTCCAGCAGATCTGGGGATAAATCGAGGCGACCGTGAAGCGCGAGCCGCGAAAAATTTTTTTGGTATTTTAATTCAAATGTCGGTTGTAGAAATTGGGAAAACTAAGAGCAAAATTACTGAAGAGTGTACAGAATAGGTGAGGTAGGTGGATATTAGTAATTAAAGAACTCAAAATCAACATAATATGTATTTATTTAAATTTAAAACATACAATTAATATGTTCATGTACTTATTATAATAAAAATGGCTACTGACTCGGTCCTTCTTCATCCCCAGCTTCATTTTCACGTCTTCGTTTGGCTCCTTCTGATTCTGAGTACCAATCGTTGGTACTTTTCAGACGTAAGGGCTTTCTTTAATAAAACTTTGTTTGTTTTTATTTATTAAAAATCCGGACGTAATTACGAGTCCGAACAAAAGTCCAAGTCCTAACAATTCGGACTAAATCCGGACGTATGGAAAGTCTATATATAGACAATTTGGAAACAGGAAAAATTCTTCCCTGCTGCAAAATGCACATTCCTTCTAATCAATCCTTTCGTAAAATGGTAACTGTTTGTATTTGTAAAATTGAAATGATTATTGTGTTTGCTTTCTTTGTGAAGAATGTCTGTGTTTATGCCGCTAGTTATGTATATTTGACAAGTTACCAGTTCCATCAAGCGTTTTCTTTATCGGTTCCCGAACGTATTATATTATGATACATGCAAAGATATTGTCTGGACATAGAATACGTGATGTTCATTCCGAACAATCTCATTGTTTTGATGGCGCTTAAATATTAACGTGACAAAATGCACACCATAAATGATGTTTCCTGTATGTCTGTAGACTAGACTAATATTTCTACGGTAATACAAAAAGTTATTAAATCTACATAAATATGCACGATAGTTTTATTTCGTTTCCGATGAATTTAAAAATAATATTAAAATACTAAAAATGTTCTCTCTAAACGTTTTAGTTGATAAAAAAATTTATTGAGTCAATTGTTCACTTTAAAAAGTTATGTCGATGTTACACTTGAATTTTAAACATAATTAGGTCCGGGATATAAATTCGAAATCTCTACATCTGCGGTAGGAACATTATCCAGTACTTATTAGGCAATAAGCAACAAACTTATTAGGCATTAAGCTTTTTCTTGTATGACTAACAAATTTGACATTTCAGCCCAAGCGAAATTTTTAACCGATTAAAAAAGGAGGTTATCAATTCGACCCGTATGTATATTTTTATTAATAAAACAGCTAATCATTAAATTAAATCATTTTTGTGTTGAAAGGGTGTTCGCCGGGAAGATTTACTACTTTATTTTTGTATAGCTTTATGGAAAATGAAAACAACGGAATGTTGGGAATTATAACGTATGGAAGACAATGTTGGCTCTTTTATAACATTTTCTTCACATTTTCACACATTTTATTTTTAAGATGTCTCAAAATCTACTAGATCGATTAAGTTCCAATTTTTAGGACCTTTAAATTGAGTAAAACTCTTTCGATTGCCGTAAACTCGATCTCAATCGGTCGATCCGTTCAAAAGTTATTCAAGATTTACATACTATACATACATAGACATCCATTTGGAAATAGTCAGAATAGCTGAGGACAGTGTGGTCCAGTGGTTAGCGTCGCGGCCTCTGGATCAGACTGTCGTAGGCTCGATTTCCGCCTCCGCTCATAGATGTTTTGTGATGTCATTTAGTTTTAAACGAGTTGTTATTTAATGTATTCAAGACGCTAATGACCCAGTGGCGGCGTTAGAAGGTGGCCCACCTTAAACTGTCTTGGCCCACTCCTTGGTCCACCCTTGAATAATCTCTAGTTTATCTTTTAAATACGTTTTCAACTCTCAAAATTTCAACAATTTTTCTTATAAATTCTATAGCAAGGAATCTGGGTTAAAATTTTAACGAGGACTGAAATTTTGGGGACAAATGTTATTGGCCCACCTTCAGAACATCGTGTCCAACTCTGGCCTACTCTAACAAAAAAATCCTAGCGCCGCCACTGTAATAACCTAAGTTGTCGACGCGTCTATAATTTACAATAAATAAATTACTCAGAAGAGCTTCCCAGAACCTCAAAACGTCGAGATCTGTTGAAAACTCGATTTTATAAAATCGGACTGAAACCAATAACCCCGAATTTTTAAAAAATTTACAATTTTCTTAGCGGGAAGTTTAAAATTATTCAGGGCTCTAATGCATTTAAAAGAAACATTTTATATTTACTTTGATGTATTTACAGTATGATTCTATTTTGTATTATAATTATTATTATAGTGATATTTGAAAAATTAGTAATTGATAAAATTTATTAAACATTGAGTCTTTCATTGTGAACAACTTTATAATAATAGAACAATCAATTTATGTAGGAATTATTGACCTTATTTTCACCCTTAAAAGTAGATTATAAATGAGCTTTGAATAAGCATGACATCAAACATTTTTAACCAATCAATGTTCTTTTATAAACTACAGTTACCTGTCACATAAAAGTATTGTATTGATGTCCCTGAATATTTCGCTTCATAATAAGTCCGACAAAAATAATTACAAACTAATATACCTATCTATTATATAAAATTCTTTGTATGCATGTATGTTCCAAATGATTTAACTTAAAATCTATATGACGGATTTTGATGATTTTTTTAAATGTTCCTTATGATTCCAGAAGTGCTATAGGCTATGTTTTATTCAACTTTTTAAATTAATTTTTGAGTTAATTAATTAATTAAATTTTTATTGGTTCTCTACTACTAACAAAACATGAAAATCCTTTGCATTTTAGCGTATTGGCGAAATTTTACTAACACCAACCCGATTTCGCTCCGCAGGGGGAGAATTTCTCGCGGGGGGATAATAAATCATAAATCAAAATAAACGTAGGTGAAGCCACGGGTAGCGGCTAGTACCCTATAATAATATATTAGATTGTATATTATCTAACCGCGTATAATGAGATATATTACTGACGAATAAGTGACATTATGTTAAAACTCGCTGGCGCTCGTTTTAACAGTCACACGAGTCATATCATTACGCACAAGATATATACTTACATTATGGTATTTTTTGCCATACCCACTATAAAATAGCAATTTTTCACTTCATTTTCAGTATTTTCAAAAAAATTTGGCAGTTCATTTGCGTCGCCAATTTATTTATAGCAGGCCGTAAGGAGCTTGAGAATAGCCGAGAGTTTAGCCGAGAGTTTAGCAATGCTGTTGTTTACATGGCGTTGCTATGGTTCCTCTATTACAAGTCCCCAGTTTCCAGGTTCTAGCCCGAGAGCTGGTAAAAGTGTCAATTAGATTTTCAATTTATTATTAAAAAAAAATAATAATGAATTGAAAATATGAGTTGGTGCTAGGCCCAAATAACCTTAGCTAATAATTGGTGGTCTTTAAAACACACACAAGCATGCCGTAAGTATAAGGTAATAGCGGGTGGATTAAAGCGAATAAACATAAATCACTATGAAAACTGTTTATTTTAAACACTAGTGTGTTTTGAAAACATTTTCAATACACCATGCCTGTTAATTGACCCATTCCATGCATGCATACATGTATATGTACAGTAGCTAAATTATAGTGGGTACCTATGGCAAAAAATAAAAACTCGGGTCGCAGTGCCAAACCCTGCCGACAATATAGTGTATTTGCTAATACAGGCATTGTGGCATATTATGTGCACTTAAGTTTGTTTTTTGACAAAATAAAAAATTTAACCCCTTAATACAGCCCTTAAAATAATTAAATTTTTCTAAATTTCAATATTAGACATGGATTTTATCAGTACACCCAATTAAATACACCCTTCCATATCTAAGTAAATCCGTATCAACAAACTAGTGTTTTCATAAAATTTGAAAGTCCGGTCCTGTCGGGCCGATTTTATTAAAATTTTAGCAGCACATTTTAATCTTTACTAAAGAGTTAAATTTCAATTTTGAAACGATTCTGACAAATTTTTCGGTATTTTTGGGCCCAAAAACTTTTTGGAACCCCTAAATACAACCCTGAAAATGGTCCGATCGGGCCCATTTTAAATAGGCTTCTTGCGGTGATGGGTTCCAATGTGTGTACCAAATTTCGTTTCAATCGATTAAGTCTGTCGAGAGTTATCGTGTACACACATATATATATATATATAAATATATATTATTTAAATATATAAATATACTATATATATATAAACATTTTCAAAAATGGTGCCAAATTGTTCAGGAGGCTATGAAACGTCGAGAAATTTTGGTCCGACCCCTAGGTCCCGCCATCCGACCGACGCCAATAGTGTATGTGCCATATTATGGCAAATACACTAATAATATTAATTCATAACTTCCCTAGATAATCGCGGCTATTGGTAAAAAATACTAATAATTCATTGCTCTAAATAGATATGTAATTCGTGGACACCATGTAATTACACCTGTTCAATGTGTACGTACAACATACATTAAAATATAAATTATTCAAAGAAATAACACACACACACACAGAAGACAGGTGTTGATAGCACGTAATAACTAACTAATAAGCTAAAGCTTGGCTACTGTACTTCTACACAGATATATCTACGGACAAAACAAAAAATCGCTTATGTAGAATTATTTGTCATTTTGTTTATATTTTCAGATAGATGTTTTTACCCAATTTTTGTGTAACAATACGTAAAAATGTTCGACTTTTACATATTCAAATTTTAATTTGAATTTCAAAACCAGTTAAGTATTAACCCTTCATTTACGTTCCAGATATACAGGATGCTTCAGAAATAGAGACGGAAAAAACGTGCGTTTAATACAGTCGAACACGTCAGCATAGTTTAAAAATTAATTTTATATTATTTTTTTTAATTAAAAAACCCGAAATTACCCCTATCTTGACGCTTATGAAAAGTGTATCGGCAACATAATTAATGATAAAGTGATTTGATATTTATTATTCACTAAATTAAAAATTATGTAATAATTTGTAGTATGTAATTCTATTTCATAAATTCACGGTACAAAGTAATCGATGAGTGGCTAGTTAATAAAAACAAAGGAATTTCTTATTTTATTGTCCGAACGCCACAAAATAAGAATTTAAATAACGGGGGAAAATACACTGAACCGATTTATTAATATTTTTTGTTAATATCCATAGCTAATGCGACGTAAATCTACTGATACGTTTATTGAATAACTCGCTTTATTATTGAAAATCTGAAATGAAAACGTTTTCCAAACTCCGAGCAACTTTGATCCGTAATAATTTAATTTATTTCGTATTAATATGTCAAAACGAACGCAAAATTAAAAAAAGAAAAAGTAATACAGAATAACATGTAGGTAGGTACTTACATAAAACTATGGAAACTTGCATTGAATGGAATTCACAAACTCACAAATGTTGCACAGTGTTATTAAAAGTGCGTGCTTCAGGGACACGATACCCGGTAAAACGGTTAACATACCGTCTGCATGCTTCTGCAAAATATCCGCCAGTTTTACCGTATAATAAAACTATATCTGATTTTCAATTTTCGTAAAATTTGCTAATACTGTTCCATAAATATTGCGGCAGAGCAATCGGTAATAACTGATTATAAAAGTATACATTTTATCCAAATTTTATAGCAGTTACATAATCAGTGATAAAGGTTTGTATTTAGTTATGTCTTTAACGAGTGCCAGTGGCGGGTACAATTTTTCTAATAAAACTATCATTTTTTTATCGGAAATGAACCTTCCGATTTCTTTCATAATTTAGGATAGTTATAATTTAAGCCTATATGATTTGTGGAATTTTTTTCCGCCCCTATTCATGAATTACCCTGTACAATTATGAATCTCTGATCAAAATCACTGTTTGTCGGACGGTGGTCATACAATTCGGCTGTCGTTTGTCGAACGACATATATTTTTTTCTGACTCACAAATTAGGATTTCGCCCGCCAAAGTGAATAACTTTACTTAGTCATAAACTAGCGTTCCAGATGTATAATTATCTATTGCCAACTACATAAGACCACAGTTTGGGACGGTGTTCATAATATAGAGTACGGACACGCGGGTCGAACTATATAACTTTACCCTCAATTTGATCCCACCGCTGTCATCATGTAGCGTATTGTGGTTCTTTATAATTTTAATATTTTAAATAGCTTTTATTATAAGTTTTATTTGTGAATTGATTACAGAGAACTGGCCCCGTTTGTCGTGCTCTTATGTATTTATACATAACATTATAGTTACGTAATAATAAGTTAGTAACGTAGTACGTTTACATGACAAAACTAGCTTACGTTCCGGAAAATCTAGTCGTCCATCTTCTGGACTTCATGAGAAGATCCAGATTACTAGAGGACCAGATCTAGGATAAGGGGGAGCACAAAAATCCTTAAAGGGTGGATCATTGAGCTGTTCTAGGACCACCCATAATTTTATTCACTTGCATTCTAGTGTTTGCAATATTTATCAACTGTTGGTTACGATGAAGAGAAACAGCTCCGTTGATCATTTGACTTGAGTTACCTCCCTATTACAATTTACAAGAACGTTGTGTTTATTTATTTATTGTAAATTATAGACGCGTCGACATCTCAGGTCATTAGCCGTCTTTCAACTACACTAAATAACAACTATCTTAAAACTAAATAACATCACAAAACATCCATGAGCGCAGGTGGGATTCGAACCCACGGCAGTCCAGTCCAGAGGTTGCGGCACTAAGCACGCTAACCACTAGGCTATACTGCCCTCAAGAACGTTGTGAATGTGAAAGACGGGTCGAATGTGCGTAGACTGCATACAGATACAATTAGAGAAAACCAAATAGTAACGGAAACCTGCGCACAAAAATGTGTGGGATAAACCATCAGTGGTTTACGCAAAACAGATTCTGACGCACAAGCGTAGGTGCTGAGAGTTTAAGTAAATCCGATTTTTTCTTTAATTTAATAAATAGAGGAGGGCTTGAGAATAGCCGAGCGTGCAGCAATGCTGTTGTTTACATGGTGTTGCTATGGTTCCTCTATTACAAGTCCCCAGCTCCCGGGTTCTTGCCCGAGAGCTGGTAAAAGTGTCAATTGGATTTTCAATTTATTATTAAAAAATAATGAATTGGTGCTAGGCCCAAATAACCTTAGCTGTTGGTGGTCTTTAAAACACACACACACAATAAATAGAGGAAATAAAAAGTTTCAATTGCTTTAGATAAATTTCCAAAATGTTTTAATAAAGAATCACAAATTATTAATATGGAACTTTCATAACCTCAAAAATAGCATGACACATAAATGACAACTCGACTACCCACCCCTTCACAGGTAGAATAGATCGGTCTGAACACAAACTAGGCTATCCCAATTATTCCCAGTTTGGTGAAGCCCCGTCTTTACACTTCGTCCGAGTGTCGCGATCCACCCAATTTATTACATAAAATGATTACACGAGGATTAATGTTATTTTTTCAAAATTCTGCATAAGCAGTTTTGCATTTCAACCAGAGATATACTTACCTATATTATGTGTAGGTAGGTGCCTACCACCGACAATAAAATACAGAATATAATATGATATATTAATGGACTAACAAACTCTATATTATAAAACTCATTTTATTTATCGCATTAGTTTAATTATATTTAATTAATGTATTGATAGTTTGTCAGAACTAATATTCATTTCTATAACTTTAACAAATGCCTCTATAATGAATAATAATTAAAGAAAACCGGTCAAGTGCGTGTAGAACTCGCGTCACGAAAGTTTCGTACCGTTACAACAATTTACTTAGTGTAAGCCTAAGAGGGCAGTATAGCCTAGTGGTTAGCGTGCTTAGTGCCGCAACCTCTGGACTGGACTGCCGTGGGTTTGAATCCCACCTGCGCTCATGGATGTTTTGTGATGTTATTTAGTTTTAAGAAAGTTGTTATTTAGTGTATTGAAAGACGCTAATGTCCTGAGATGTCGACGCGTCTATAATCTACAATAAATAAATAGTGTAAGCCTAGTCTATGAAAACACAGTGTAAACTCGAACCTCACGATTGACAGTTATAAATAATATAAAGTAGATGACGCCACTAGTTATATGGTTTGATTCAATCACCACGTATAAGATGACGCCACCTCACTTTTCAGTATGAAAACAGACAAGTAAACATGTAAAGTATAGGAGTTTTATTTTTTATTTATTTATTGTAGATTATAGACGCGTCGACATCTAAGGTCATTAGCGTCTTTCAACTACACTAAATAACAACTAACTTAAAACTAAATAACATCACAAAACATCCATGAGCGCAGGTGGGATTCGAACCCACGGCAGTCCTGTCTAGAGGTTGCGGCGCCAAGCACGCTACCATCTAGGCTATACTGCCCTCAAAGTATAGGAGTACCTAAGCATATAAAAAGATATAAGCAGGGCCGGATTTACCCTAGGTTCCGCCCTGGGGCACCGTGAAAACGCCGCCCCACACTGAAGTTTTTTTTCACAATTTTGTAAATAAAACTGCAGTGTTCATAATTTTACACACATTCTTAATAATGAGAAAAATATTTTATTTATTTTAATTTATTAATGTTTTCACGTTCCAAATTTTGCCGCCCCTGAAAACTTGCCGCCCTGAGCACTAGCCCATAGTGCCCCTAGTGTAAATCCAGCGCTGGATATAAGTGGCATTAAAATAAAGACTTTGGATTCTTCAATATGCATGTCACTGACTTAGCTCAACGTATTTCCATATATCGATATAAATTTTAATGCATATTGTTGATTCTGTCAAAACACGGATCCCGAGTGAAGCTAGCGCTGCTAGTCCATAATATAGTTGTATCGTCAAAGATCAGAGCAGGTGGAGAACCCCATTGACTTCTTAAAATAACAAGTTTATCCCGCTTAGAACATTGTCCATGCTGCCATCTACAGTTCGATTTAATTGCCGGTGGACAGTTTAAATCATTTGCAAACATCTAGGGCCGTTGAAAGCGCCTCCCCTTCTCCAAATGAGATACCATAAATATTCTAGGGGTGTGCTCAATTTTTAGAGAGCACAGTGTAGTCTATAGTAGATAGCGTATTTGTTACCGCAGCCTCTATAGACTAGACTCTCGTGGGTTCGAATCCCACGTGCGCTCATGGATGTTTTGTGATGTTAATTAGTTTTAAGAAAGTTGTTATTTAGTGTAGTTGAAAGACGCTAATGACTTGAGATGTCGACGCGTCTATAATCTACAATAAATAAATAAAATCAGTTTTTTGAAAGTTGGACGGAGTCCGGAGCCAGGTTTTTATTTTTTCGCCCGGTTTTTCCAATCCTCTATAGACGCTTTGTGCTACCATGTATCGAAATATAATTAATATTTTATGTTATCGAAAGAAAATATGTTTCAAAATGAAAGGATATTCTTACTCGTTTTCGATCATTAATTATTATAATAGGTACTTTAACTTATATCTAAGTTCAGCTGGTATTTGATTAAAAAGTTTTCAATATTAAAAAAAATAATATTCATGAATGATGATTATGATGCACCGGAGAATGTAATAGCGGACGGATCAGGCGTATAAACTTAAATCACTTTGTTCTGCAAATTGAAATATATGCTTAAAACAGTCGTCGTAACAACATATTAAAATTTGAACCTTGAACTAATAATATAAATTTCGTCGGGTACATGACACGTTTAGGGTGATCTGACACCCCTTTAATACTGACCAATCGATCTGCAAATATTATAATAATATTGGGTCACCGACAAGCTATACAAACAATTTCAGCCTTGAAGCAATAATAATTGTGAGCATTTTTTTTTGTTACATGTTGGGGGCGGTCTGCATACCTCCCATACCGCTATCTAGCAAAATTACTTACTGCCTCCCTCAACATCTACACAAAAATAAGGCCTTGAATAAATAACACCAAAAAATTGTTATTAGCTCTTGGTCTAGAAAGATATACGTTCCCGCACACCGGTATGTCAAAAGTCACTTTACTTGCATGTCTGTAAAGCAGCGATTTTATAGTGGGTATAGCAAAAAAATATTTACTTTATAATAAACAAGTATAGATTAAGCGAAATTTAATAATTAAATAAAGACAAAATAAAATTAAACGCCAAATCAAACAAAATAGTGATTCGATTGGACATTAAAAAGTTGACTATATACATTGACAAGGTGATAAATCCGTTTCATGATTTCAACTGTCGAACAAAATTATGTTAGAAGTGTCATTTAATAAATTAACTATGCTAACTTCATTCATTAAACTGTTAATTATCCCATTACATTTATTTTATATTTATTTTATTTTATCGTTATCAAATAAACATTAAAAAAATTCAATATAAATAAAGTACATGTTCAAATTTTGAATTCGAAAGTAATATAGATAAGGTACTCTGGAAAAAATAAAATTATAGTCTAATAGAATAGTAGATTGTATGTCTAGATTAGTGGTGGGCGATTGTAAGATGTTTTTACAATCGAAATAATTGCAATCATTCATAATAACAATCGAGTCCACAATCGACTCGGAGTTTGATTTTACAATCGAAATGTTCGATTGTTCAAGTCGATTATTTGCCAGCGGATGAGAATACAATTTATAATCGCAATTCAAGGTTATATGCTAGTCGATTGAAGTCTGACGTTCACGCTACTCGTTCATCGTTGATTCACTGTTCAGTCGGTCTTAGAGCACTCGATTACTGCACAATCGACCATCCATCGACTCGACCACAGTTGTTGACTGATGAACGATTACTTATATATTATGTGGCTGTCGACAGTGTACATCGTCTGTACGATTTAGTACTCTGCGACTAGGTCGCGGTGAACTATGAAACAACAACAATCGAGACAATCGACTAAAATATCTCGTAATCGCCCATCACTAGTCTAGATGCGTAATTACTGACGAGTAGTGACAGTATGTTAAAACAAGCGTTAGCGAGTTTTAACAGTCACAACCCACACGAGTCATAATATCATTACGCACAAGATATATACGGTATTTTTTGTCATACCAACTACAAAATAGTTACTTTTCAGTTTTCACTTCATTTTCAGTACTTAAAAAATTTTTGACAGTTCATTTGCGTCGCCAACTTCACATTTATAGGAGGTAATAGCGGGCGGATCAGAAAGAATAAGCATAAATCACTATGGAAACTGTTTACTTACCACACGTGTGTGTTTTGAAAACAGTTACAACACACCTGGCTGTTAACTGACCCATTCCATGCATACATACACGCGCGGTGTAAAGTAGCTATTTTATAGTGGGCATGGCAAAAGAGAATTAAGAAAATAGGTACTTCGTTAACAAAAAAATTTTTAGAGTGTAGAATTTGTCGACACAAAAAGTATAAAGAAAGAAACATAGAGGATAGAAATCAATTTTATGAATGTCAATATCATTGATCATTGTAGAAACAAACAATTAGAGTTTATCTGTCGGCCGCCCACCGGTGTGTCGGTGTGTGTAAATGTGTGGGGACCTAAACCTGTACTCGCTTTGAGCGGTAAGGATGGGGAAATTTTTTTTATGGAATATTTAATATGTCCACATATATTGAGTATCTGTCATAAAAAAGATTATTCCTCGTGGTAAATAAATTCCAATTATCATGAGGCTAAATACAAAAACATTAAGTCTATACAGTCACCAATTTATTGGGATGCAGTGTCCAGTGATTGCAACAAGAAACGGGATATGGCATCCCTGATTGGGAGGCCTTATAACGTATCTCAACTGTGCATTGTGCCATGCGTTTTGATGTCTTTCGACCAAATGCTACTCGCACCATTATTATCTTCCGCATTTACCACTTTTTCAATTAGTTTATTTTCTTAACTTCAATTTTAGTTGCCACAACGCAAAGTATTAAGCATTAAGGATAAGTTAAAAAAATGCTTAACAAAAAAAATCTCCTTCAAAAAGCCACTAAAAAGAGGAAAATAATGAAATTTTGAGGTCTGCGCCAATTTAATAAATAAAATATGAAGTCGGTTAAAAACGAGTTAAAAGTATAGTATAGTGATTAATATCTTCTTTTTAACCAACGTCATATTTTATTTATTAAATTGGCGCAGCCTCAAAATTTCATTATTTTCCTCTTTTTAGTGGCTTTTTGAAGGAGGTTTTTTTTAGTTAAAAAGTTTTTTATTTTTTACATTTTAGTGTCAAAAAGTGACATTTACCTTAAAGGAATCACACGTCGTTACTCACTTTTATTAAACCGACTTTCTTACGCTGTCTGATGTGTCATAAAATGACTTTTACCTTAAGGAATCACACACCGTTATACTCACTTTTATTAAAATCAGCCGAACTACTGAACCGATTTTGATAAAATTTCTATGAGACTAATCTGAAAGTATATCCTTTCAAATAAAAATTTTTTTTTCAAATCGGAGTTCTGAGGTACAAACATAAAAAATAAAAATACAACCGAATTGAGAACCACCTCCTTTTTTTGAAGTCGGTTAAAAACAGGAGCTGGTCAGATTGTCAGCCATTGCCATATGCGTAATTCGGGGGTAAGGTGGCAATGGGTGGGCAGTTGCCACCCAATATTTTGAAGGAAAACCAATTTTCGAAATATTACACAAATTTTAAAGGCATGTTTTTCATTACTATATGCTTAATTTAGCAATGAAACAAAATGATTGTTGCAAAATTATTGATTGAAATTGTTCAATTTTGTGGTCGCAAATTGCTCTCAAAATGTTTTAAAATCTACCAGTTTAATCCTAATTTTTTAAATCCCACACCCGTCGGTAATCCTTCCCCCCCAATCGAAATGCTCAAACTACACCCGTTTAAAGGAATCATCTCGATATTTGTGTGGAAATATTGAGGGAAACCATTAAAAACTCAACAAAATGGCAGGTACAGGAAATATCGTTTGTTGGCGGGTGGAAATAGGAACTTCTTTCTAAAATAATTATCTCATCGATTTCACAAAATTATGTTATGTTTTTATATTATGAATTTATTTATGCACCTAATTGGCAACAATAACTTTCTCATTCTAATTATTTCTCTCGTATTTAACATACTATTTGTTTTGTTATAATATTATGAATACATAAAGATATTAATTATAATGGAAGTATGCATTTCCGATATATTTTTTATACACTAAGCTAACTGGGAACTTGCTTATTCTCCAAACGCGAGAAAATAACAATTGAAATACTAAGGAATATAACAGTCAATAATGGCCTGCACAACATGACATAAGTTAAAACCGAATTTAATGCTGTTTATTATCGAAAATCCGATTGAATGAATTGTAAATTATAGACGCTCGACTCGAAAATCCGAGATGAAAACATTTTCCAAACTCGATCAACTTTGACCTGTAGTAATTTAATGTATTGTTACGGATCACCCTGTATATAAACGACAGGCAAGAGTTTTGAGAAACGGGACATTCGCGGACTGGTTATAATTTTCCAGGGAGTTTAACATTTGTAGGAGCCCGCGAGGGAGAGACTTAAGTAATTGGTTATTTTTTGGGATTGGAAAATCGGAGTGCTCGGGCTTTCTCCACCTCCGGAAGCCCGGGACGGTCCAGCGCCCCTGGCCAGTCCGCGCATGTCTATAGAAAAATAAAAACCATCTTCCCATTTTCGAAAAAAATAATTATATTTAGCCAGTTGAAAATATCTTTGGTTTTTTATGTTTTCCTGTAGGTTTTTGACTCTCAATAAAGGACCCCCTAAGTCAGTGTGTTCAGAGGCCTCTACATGACTTAAGATGGTTCCTTGATAACTTGAAACTTTGTTCATCCCTATAAACCAATCCGGCACGAACTGTAGGTATCATACACGGATACATTATAGCGACATTTATCTATAATAAAATTAAATAAACACATTAAATGATAAGAGGCAAGATGTCGTTCTCTAATCTATTGGAAAATATATACAGACATTTATAGTTTCAGACAGAACAACATTACGTTTGCTCACATCTGAGCACCTTTAGAAACACCTTAGCACCTCGCAGGTATCTAAATACATTGTACACGTATACCTAAAAACCTGAAATCATTATTTACAACGAACGATCTGTGCACAACGATATAGATTAGAATTCAACTCAATGACAAATCCAAAGAGGTTTAACAAATATTTTATCAATTTTATTCTGGGCGAAGAAAACTAAGTGACTATAAACATAAAACTATATGGCGGATTCTCGTAGTTTACCGAGATTTTAAATACATTAATATCTGGATGACCGAGCTTTGCTCATATGAGTTCAAAAAAAATAGTACTTAAAGTTCCCATTTCATCAAAAGCGTTAGTCGTTTAAAAAAAAAAATTACATACCTATAAGTAAGATAATATTATTATACGTCAGTATACGTCATATTACATAACGTATGTAATTACATATTTTCAAATAATTACTGATTATTTTAATAAGTTAAAGATTGACTATCGGAGTAATTTGACATAAATAATGAAAATAGTTTGTTTTTTCCAAAGCCTACTCACCATACGACACTGTTTTATAACGTTAAAAAAACTGTTTTTTAAAATGATAAAATCGATAAGAAAACAAATTTTTCCAGGGATGAGACCTAGCTAGATCGATTTTTTGCCCCCCAAAACCCCTTTTCAATAAATTTCATCCAAATTGTTAGGGCCGTTTTCGAGAAAATATTTATATAGGTACATATATACCGACAAGATTTGCTCGTTTAATAATATAGGGATAAGCGTTTCATTAGTTACTACTTTTCACGTAGCAAGTGGAAAAATATTTTCGTTTTTATAGAATTCTCAAATATCAATTTTCAAAAGGATTGGATAATTTTTACAGGAGTACATATGGCCGCCATTTTGAAATCTGACGCCATTTCATTTTTTTGTATCCTATAAAACTCTCAAATATCAATTTTCAAAGGGATCGGATAATTTTTCCGGAAGTACATATAGTCGCCATTTTGAAATCTGACGGCATTTTATTTTTTTGTGTTCTATAAAATTCTCAAATATCAATTTTCAAAAGGATCAGATAATTTTTACAGAAGTACATATAGTCGCCATTTTGAAATCTGACGGCATTTTATTTTTTTGTGTTCTATAAAATTCTCAAATATCAATTTTCAAAAGGATCGAATAATTTTTACAGAAGTACATATGGCCGCCATTTTGAAATCTGACGCCATTTCATTTTTTTGTATCCTATAAAACTCTCAAATATCAATTTTCAAAGAGATCGGATAATTTTTCCGGAAGTACATATAGCCGCCATTTTGAAATCTGACGGCATTTTATTTTTTTGTGTTCTATAAAATTCTCAAATATCAATTTTCAAAAGGATCAGATAATTTTTACAAAAGTACATATGGCCATCATTTTAAATTCTGACACCATTTTTTTTGTGTCCTATAAAAGTCTCAGATATCAATCTGTAAACATTTTAAACCCAACGGCGTCGAAATTTTTCAAATCGGTCAACCCCTCGAGAAGTTATGGCTGAACAAACATTATACCTATGATCGAAATTAGTTAATCCTCCCCCCCCCCATTTCTCCCCGTCTAATGACGTCGAAATGACAAATTTTTCCGTGAGGCATGAAAAACCCCCCTACACTATCGTGTATTTACATTTAACGTACTGCAAAATCTCTACGAGTAATTGTTGCGGACCCTTCGTTCCTTCGTGACGATTTTCGTCCCCAACTTTTCTGAACATACCCACCGACTGAAGTAAAGACGTAGGTACTCACGTCAAAATGTCGCTGGCCGAACAAAATATTATTTGTCGCAAGCATTATTAGTTTTATTTATATCTTTACACTATTCGAATAACAAGAATATATTTGAAAAATGCCAAAAACTTCTTAAAAACTGTCAAATTATGGCCATTTCAGACGCTTAAATTATTGAACTCAAGCACTAATATATTCTCTTCTTTATTTCTTACTTTTTTGGACAAAATACTGTTTCTTTATGTAGCATCTCAATAGAGGTACTTTTCTTTGTGAACAGAAGTCAAAATTCAATTTAAATAAACACTAAAATAAGACAGTGTTTGGCATAATTAACTATAACTTCACCTCGCACTCGAAAAAAATGAAAAATCCAGCAACACTATTTTTACGTTTTTGAAAAGAATGATTCCACAGACAAAAAAAGAAAATCGGGCTTTGTCATGCACCACTAGATGTCAGAAGGAATCGAACTAGAAATTTTTTTTTAAATAGGTTGAGTCGTTTGGACTCAAAGATTCACAGACAAAGCTATGCTAAGGTTGCGTCCAAAAAAAGTTAACTGCACCTTGCACCAGTGGAATCGAATAAAAAAAGCTTTTTAAATCGGTTGAGCCGTTCTAGCTGTACGTGTAATACAAAAAAGTGATATTAACAGACTCGCAGATTCACAGACGCTATGCTGACATTGCGCGCAAAAAGAGTTAACTGCACCAGGCAACAATAAATGCAACAATTTGCTAATCTAGAAAACGTTTATAAATCTTTAGAAGGAACGTAGATTCGTACACACTTTTTAAAAAACAGACAGAGTACAAAATGTATGTAGTGATAACAGCGTTCAATCAATCATTGTGTTAAAATGGGATAGAAAATACGGCATTAAAGTAAGACAGGATATGGCAATATATATATGAAGACGTAGAATGTAAGTGTATTAAGGGCACAAGACAAAGTAATTATCGAAATTGCTTTTCTATTGATGTTAACTAAATTATCAGAAAGCGTAATGAGATTTAAATCCTATAAATTTGATAAATTTGCGGTTGAGTTTTTCGTTTGATCATGACTCTAAATAATTGGTTAAAAGTTCTGAAAACTATTTTTAAAACGTGTTTGAATCTTTTTTGATATTAAATAATCAAGCTAAAGCCATGATTAAAATTAATGTTAATTTAAAATTAAGTATATATTGAATTTTTTGTAGCTTTATTTTATTTATTCAAATGTTAATGTTTATATATTTTTTTTTCGATGAAGAGTTCATGTAATATGACTCGAAAATACATGAGGGTAGTGTAGCGTAGTGGATAGCGTATCTGGTACCGCTGCCTCTAGACTAGACTGTCGTGGGTTTGAATCCCACCTGCGCTCATGGATGTTTTGTGATGTTATTTAGTTTTAAGAAAGTTATTTAGTATAGTTGAAAGACGCTAAAAACCTGAGATGTCGACGCATCTATAATCTACAATAAATAAATAAATAAATCGAAAATACATATATAGTATCTATATATTGCATTACAAGAGACGAAATACAGCATATCCAACTATAGTGTGAAGTTTGGAACGAGGGCAGCAAATCACACGCGTTGCATTCGCTGTGTTTCGTTCCGAGTAATGCATAATCTTTTCACAACAACTCTATTGACAATTCGATTTGAGGTACCTGCAATTTGGGCGCGCAAAAAAACCGCAAAAATATTAGATCTGTCAGATCCATGTGGACTTTATGTGGGGTATGTCTGTCATTTTGACGTTTTAGAATCTATGTGCGATTTGAAATTGACGCGACTCAATCGCTCTATCTCTTTATTCAGACATTTCTAATTTTAGCAAAATTTAAAGAGTTATTGTGATATAACTATACATTTATTCAAGGTTTCTTTGTTTGTATACCTTAGTAAAAATATATGAGCACTGTGGTTGGAATAAAAACAAAAATAAAGATAGTTACTTCTTACCACAACAGTTTTATTGATGGATGTACATTTCGAAAGCTATGCTTTCATCTTCAGCAAACACTATACATATATAGTGTTAGCTGAAGATGAAAGCATAGCTTTCGAAATGTACATCCATCAATAAAACTGTTGTGGTAAGAAGTAACTATCTTTATTTTTGTTTGTATACCTTAGGTAAGCAAATTAACAGATTGCAGACAAAAAATTAAGATAACATATGGTATTTGCGAATTGCGTGATCATGTAACAATAGGAACGGTAGCTACAGATAGGGCAGCCTGCAGTAAGCAGGATATTAAATTTATCTTATTTTCTTTTCTAAAGACGCCTAAACATAATGTGGTATTCTGTGTTAATGTGGTTTTAAAATTTATTTATTGTGTGAACGAATTATTATTTTTATTTTTTTAAACGGTTTCATTTAGCTTAACCCCGTATATTTTTGTTTGTTTGTTATTATCTTTGTTTCAAATCTTGCGACAGCTTTTTCAACTGCTTCTACTTAACCGATTCTTATGAAACTTCGCACACACATTGAGTTCCCGTGACAATACAATATTATGATAATTTCAACTTGGAATCAGGAGATGGACAGTTGAAAGAATGAGAAGTTTGCATAATGATACAGGCCAGAAATCAAACTAAAAAAAATTTTGGAGCATACAAGTAATTCAAGAATTACAAGGCGCGATATTCATGTAGGTATTGTGTGTAAACGGTTTTACCAAACATAGGGACAATAACACTAAGAAGATCAATTTTGTAGTAGGCTATGGCCATAAGACCTAATGTAAATATGTATTGGATTACATAGAAAAAATAGTGCAGTGAATTTTTGAAACAATTTTCCATAGCAACGGTTGACTATTAAGCGAAACTCGGAACCTGCTAAATAAAAAAAGTCATGAGGTGTCGTAAGATACCCGACAGAAACTATGTTTCTTACGCATTCTATATAAAACCGAATTTATCAAAGATACAAACAATACAATTAAAAAGTTATTATTTGACTGCCATTTTGAAATCTGACGCCATTTTATTTTTTTGTGTCTTATTAAACTCTCAAATATCAATTTTCAAAAGGATCGGATAATTTTTACAAAGAAGTATATACCTATGGTCGCCATTTTAAAATATGACGTCATTTTATTTTTTTGCGTTCTATAAAACTCGACAATATCTATTTTCAAAAAGATCGGATAATTTTTACACAAAAAGTACATACTGCCGCCATTTTGAAATCTGACGTCATTTTATTTTTTTGTGTCCTATGAAACTCTCAAATACCGATTTTCAAAAGAATCGGATAATTTTTTCAAAAAAGTACATACGGCCGCCATTTTTAAATCTGATGTCATTTTATTTTTTTGTGTCCTATGAAACTCTCAAATACCGATTTTCAAAAGAATCGGATAATTTTTACAAAAAAGTACATTTGGCCGCCATTTTTAAGTCTGACGTCATTTCATTTTTTTTTTATTCTATGAAACCCTTAAATATTAATTTTTAAAAGGATCGGATAATTTTTACAAAAATGTACATACGGCCGCCATTTTGAAATCTGACGTCATTTTATTTTTTTGTGTCTTATGAAACTCTCAAATATCAATTTTCAAAAGAATCGGATAATTTTTACAAAAAATTATATATAATGGCCGCCATTTTGAAATCTGACGTCATTTTATTTTTTTGTGTCATATGAAACTCTCAAATATCAATTTTCAAAAGGATCTGATAATTCTTATAAAAAAGTACATATGGCCGCCATTTTGAAATCTGGCACATTTAATTTTTCTGTGTCCTATGAAACTCTCAAATATCAATTTTCAAAAGGATCGGATAATTTTTACAAAAAAGTACATATGGCCGCCATTTTGAAAAATCTGACATCATTTTATTTTTTTGTGTCCTATGAAACTCTCAAATATCAATTTTCAAAAGGATCGGATGATTTTTACAACAGAGTACATGTGGCCGCCATTTTGAAAAATCTGACGTCATTTTATTTTTTGGTGTCCTATGAAACTCTCAAATATCAATTTTCAAAAGGATCGGATAATTTTTACAAAACAGTTCATATGGCCGCCATTTTGAAAAATCTGACGTCATTTTATTTTTTTGTGTCCTATAAAACTCTCAAATATTAATTTTCAAAAGAATCGGATAATTTTTACAAAAAAGTACATATGGGCGCCATTTTGAAATCTGACGCCATTTTATTTTTTTGTGTCCTATAAAACTCTCAAATATTAATTTTCAAAAGGATCGGATAATTTTTACAAAAGTGACGTTGCACTACTTCGTGACGTGACGTTTCACTTTTTATTATTTAGGTCCCCATCTGAAACGTGCGTTAAGAAGCATAGCTTCAAATAAAAATAGGTAAAAAAACTTTTAAGTTAAACGGTTTTATAAATGTTTTAAAAAGAAAAAAATAATATTTAATTTAGGTTCATAAGTATAAAAGCGTGGGTCGTAAACTCTATGTTAATTTATTACAGTCACGACCCACGCTTTTATACTTATGAACCTAAATTAAATTTTATTTTTTTCTTTTTAGTACATTTATAAAACCGTTTAACTTAAAAGTTTTTTATCTATTTTTATTTTTAATTTTTTAGTGTGCTTTATTTCCTTAGTCTGATTTTATAACATTTATCCGATCCACTGAAACGTTACCGGAGAAAGACCTTTTGCCTGTGAAAATTCAAAAGTACGATTTGCACCCGGACGAAAGCCGGGTCGGTCAGCTAGTTATCATAATATTGTATTGTCACCGGAGCTACACCTGTGTGCAAAATTTCAACTCAATCGGATCACGGGAAGTGGGTGAAAATTCAAAAGTACGATTTACACCCGGACGAAAGCCGGGCCGGTCAGATAGTTACCATAAATTGTATTGTCACCGGAGCTACACATGTGTGCAAAATTTCAACTCAATCGGATCATAGGAAGTGGGTGAAAATTCAAAAGTACGATTTGCACGCGGACGAAAGCCGGGCCGGTCAGCTAGTTATCATAATATTGTATTGTCACCGGAGCTACATATGTGTGCAAAATTTCAACTCAATCGGATCACGGAAAGTGGGTGAAAATTCAAAAGTACGATTTACACCTGGACAAAACCGGGCCGGTCAGCTAGTTACCATAATATTGTATTGTCACCGGAGCTACACATGTGTGCAAAATTTCAACTCAATCGGATCATAGGAAGTGGGTGAAAAATCAAAAGTACGATTTACGCCCGGACGAACCGGGCCGGTCAGTTAGTACCATAATATTGTTTTGTCACCGTAGCTACACATGTGTGCAAAATTTCAACTCAGTCGGTCGCAAGATTTGTAACAAATATACGGGATCAAGCTAAAAAACAAAGCATCTACTACCTACTTACTTTTGCGTGATGCCAGAATATTTTAAAACTCGCAGTCGCATAAGAAGTTATTTACTTGAAAAAAAATCATGTAAATCAGATCAGTGGTTCTCGAGTTATAAGCGTACAAAGGGACATACAGACAGAGAAAGTCAAATTGTTCGGGAAGGTATGAACGTCGAGAAATTTTGGTCCGATCCCTAGGTCTCGCCATCCGATCGACGTCAATAATTAGTTACACGTCATTTTAACTCAGTAGGCCAGGGTTTTTAAACTTAAATTCAAACATCAGCAGTCAAAAAATTGAATAACTATATTAAAATAATGCAATATAAGACAGATCATACGCTATCTTCCAATATCCATATCACACTGTGCAACAGACAAGGACAACCGAAACAAGTTCGCGATTTATTAGATAAAGTCGCATTTATTTAGTTTAATAATCATATAAATCTGTATAAAAAAACTGTTTTGACACAATATTATACATGAAATCTATCTAAAATTTTCTGCTCTTTCGT
The DNA here is from genome assembly GCA_039654895.1 of Mongoloraphidia duomilia. Classification (NCBI taxonomy): domain Eukaryota; kingdom Metazoa; phylum Arthropoda; class Insecta; order Raphidioptera; family Raphidiidae; genus Mongoloraphidia; species Mongoloraphidia duomilia. Next base: position 45,355,621 of record CM077519.1, on the reverse strand, counting down.
TTGAGACAGGTTTCGAATCGATCTTACTTAAATTGAGCAAACTATAAGCAAAAAACACCGTTTTTTCTAATTTGCTCCCCTCTGGGGCCAAAATTCAAAAATCGGGCGACGTTAGGATCAAATAGACCCCGAGAGGAATCGAACAAAAAAAAGTTTTTGAAAATTGGTTCATCCGTTTGGGCTGTACGCGTGACACAAAAAATCCGTTACAGATTCACAGATTCACAGATTCATAGATTCACAGACAAAGCGAGTGTATATAGGCGCTTCTAGCTTCGCTAAAATCGCGCCTAACTAGAAAATAAAAATAGGTAAAAAAACTTATTTAAACGGTTTTATTTTAAATCATCAGCTGTACCAAAAACTAGAAAATAGTTAGGACTGCACAAACCAAGGGACACTTTGTGTCACTACGTTAGCAGAATAAGTAATAAAAACGTGGGGCGCATAAAAAATAAAAATTTGTATAACGACTGTATAATTATTAAATAAGAACGGATTGTCTAGAAAAATGTGTTTCCAAACCCACCAACAGAAATATTTCAAATGCGCTCCACGTTTTTATTATTTATTCCGCTGACACAAAGTGCCCCTTGGTTTGTGTCCTAATTATTTTCTAGTTTTTGGTACAGCTGATTATTTAAAATAAAACCGTTTAACTTAAAAGTTTTTTTACCTATTTTTATTCGAACTGAATCCAATACTTTCTATAACCATGTGGGGAAATATGAAGTTTTCCATCTCTATTAAATTAATGATAAATCGCAAAAAAAAAATTTACCTATTTTTATTTTCAATGATGCATTGTTAGTTTAATCAATCAAATTCATCCTTTTTTTTGATTTCAGACCTTATATTTTGCCTCGAAAATAATCTATTATTTGTCATTTAACAGTGATTTTAACTTATTTTTCTTCAAAAATACAATTAAGAATTTAAAGCCCTAAAATATTCATATCACTACTTGAAAGCTGCAATGGCTGAAGTCATATTTTTTTATTGAGAATGCTTTTTCTATGCTAATTACTATAAAAAAAACGTTTTCTATTTGTTGGTAAACTGTACTGTGTCCAAAGATGATTCATTTTCATAAAAATGGCAAAATAACAGAATAGGTATTTATTTTACATTTTCAAATATTTCTTTTTGATGTGAAACATCTTATGTCGGGCTGTGAACAGCCGCGTGAGGGGAAATATGCAACGAAATTTATGGTCCGCTCCTTCGCTGCTGTTCTCCCCACCACTGCGGCACTCTCTCTCTCTCTCTTGGCTTCCGCACGCTCGGGCACGGGAAGACAACTGCGTGTGTTACAGTGCAGTATATAGGATTACGTCAGCATAACAGTTAGTTACTGCTTTTGAAAAAATATATACTACTACATAGAGATCGCCACCGAGTTCATTAACGTTTTCTTTGATGTTTCACATCTGTCGGGGGTCCCGAGACCCACACCCTTTTTTTAAATATTTTAGATTGTCACATTTTGCTACTCCACAGGGTCTTTTTTGCTTTGAGGGCCGTCCTGTCGTCGGGATTACAGCAACCTCTCATTGTGCTTATAATACTTTGGCTCTAAAGTTACTTCCTCAAAGTAGGTATAATATGTTTTGATATCAGTCATTTTTCTGAGAGAAAAAACCTTAATAGACCTGTAAGTACTCTATATAACGTCAGAGTTTCATTATTGACATAGAAGTTGAAGCATTCAAACCGCTCCGAAGCACGTCTAGAGCTGCAGTTAGTCCCAATCCATGAATAGTAAGCGGTAGCAATCAGATATCGCTTCAGTACTTTCATACAGTATATTCACTGCCGAAAGACGCCCTTAAAAATGTTTATTTTCGTCGAATTTCTAAAACTGAAATTTCTTTTTGCTTAATTGTTAGGATTTTTTATTGAATTGAAAGAAAATGTATGTAAATAATATTATTATCATGCAAGAAAATAATTTCGAGCGGCTAAATACGACTAGCTTAATAATATATTTTTAACCGACTTCAAAAAAATTAGGAGGGATGTTCTCAAGTCGACGCGTTTACTTATATATATATTTATTTTTTTTGTATGACCACGCATAACTTTTTACAGAGTAGTCCGATTTTGATGATTCTTGTTTTATTTGATAGGGTATACTTCGAAGTTGGTCCCATATAAATTTTACTTAAATAGGTTTAGTAGTTCGGCTGATTTTAATAAAAGTGTGTAACGGCGTGTGATTCCTTTATGGTAAATGTCACTTTTTGACACATCACACAGCGTAAGAAGTCGGTTAAAAAGTTTGTAGAAGTGAATCTATTGGCAAGCGACTAAACTACGTATTGTAAAGCCACTAAAAAGTAAAAAATAAAAAACTTTTTAACAAAAAAAAACCTCCTTCAAAAAAGCCACTAAAAAGAGGAAAATAATAAAACTTTAAGGTTTGCGCCAATTTAATAAAATACAAAGTCGGTTAAGAAGTATAGTATAGTGATTATAACATTATCTTCTTTTTAACCTACTTCATATTTTATTAAATTGGCGCAGACCTCAAAGTTTTATTATTTTCCTCTTTTTAGTGGCTTTTTTGAAGGATTTTTTTTTTGTCAAAAAGTTTTTTAATACAGAAATAAAACGCAACAACTGTAAGTGAACATTTGATATATTTTTATTTTGCTGCATTCGTTATCCAGAGACATTTCAGGATTGTTTGTGGCAATCACCAATTTTCTACCAGTCAGAATCGGTTTCTATATAAAATGACGTCAAATATTATGAGGGTTGATAGACAATTATTGTTGGCTAACTACATAAGGGCTACTGCGACTAATTTAAGGCTTTCCATTTATACCTACTGTGTGTCATGCCAAATAGGTATATTACAAAAATATTAGTGTAGGTATCTCTACATACTTAGTATAAAATGAAGTCGCTTTCCGCGTCTGTCTGTCTATCTGTCGGTCTGTCTGTCTGTATAACCGCTAACTCCTCCTAAACCACGCAACGGATTTTGATGCGGTTTTCACCATCAATTAGATAATTTTTCACGGAAGGGTTATATATATATATAGCGAACGAGCGAAGCGAGTGAGTAATGTAATTCCTAAACCACGCAACGGATTTCAATGCGGTTTTCACTATCAGTTAAATCATTTTTCACGGAAGGTTTATATATACAGGGTGTCCAAGTTGACGTTGGCTAACATGGGTAACTTTGTTATTAGTGGAGATAGAAAGACGGTTAAATGGGCAAAGTAGTGCAGAATTATGTGCTCATTAACGTCCCGTCGAAAAAACAATTGAATTTTGACACACTATGGATTTATTTAGAAAATAGTGAAAATTGCCGTTTTTGAAAACTGGCCATAACTTTTTTATTTATGAAGATATCTGAAAATTTCTTTAACCATTTTTTGATAACTTTTTATGATCTTTTCAGTGGCGTAGGTTTAATTTTTTTATATCCACTACATAATGAGATATTGACATGAACTTTGGTTTTTCTTATGGACGCCATTTTGGATTTTTAGATATTCGAATTCTGCTTATTTTTCTAATTAATTTGGTGTATCACATGCCACATTTAATTTGCAATGAACGTCCCATATAAGAGACATTAAAAACAACTGACAATCAAGTTATAATTAAGTAGTGCGAACATTTTAAGTGTAAAATTAATAATAAATCGTAGTTTGGCAGAACTGAAATATAATTTGACTGTCAGTTATTTTTATAGTGCCTCTAATATGAGACGTTAATTGCATTTTTTTTCAATGTAGCATATATACACCAAATTAATCAGAAAAATAAGCAGAATTCGAATATCTAAAAATCCAAAATGGCGTCCATAAGAAAAACCAAAGTTCATGTCAATATCTCATTATGTAGTGGATATAAAAAAATTAAACCTACGCCACTGAAAAGATCATAAAAAGATATCAAAAAATGGTTAAAGAAATTTTCAGATATCTTCATAAATAAAAAAGTTATGGCCAGTTTTCAAAAACGGCAATTTTCACTATTTTTTAAATAAATCCATAGTGTGTCAAAATTCAATTGTTTTTTCGACGGGACGTTAATGAGCACATAATTCTGCACTACTTTGCCCATTTAACCGACTTTCTATCTCCACTAATAACAAAGTTACCCATGTTAGCCAACGTCAATTTGGACACCCTGTATAGCGAACGACCGAAGTGAGTTAGTAGTGTATTGCACCCGGGCTTTCTTAGCACCCGGGCGAAGCCGGACGGGGCCGGTAGTTTTTCATAAAAATAGAATTGATGTGTTGCTCGACTGAATATTCATACGATATTATTATTAATTATGTATAGACGTACAATATTGTAATGAACATAATGTTGCTGCTTTTCGATGAGTACTGGTCTGGTGGATCGCTTCGATTGGACGTGACGTGACGCTCGACATGCGTAACCGAACGAAAAAAACGAGGCTAATAACGTTTCACTTAAAAAAATCGCCAGTAAACTAAATTTCTAAAGGTCTTGTTAGTATCGATTTATATCATAATAAATCTGTCATATTAAATAATAACAATAATAGTAAAAATATAAATATATGTTTTTTATCAGACCTTTCACATTTTCCACAAGTTATTTGAATAAGTTCAACAATTATGTGTATTGACACGGTATACCCTATAGTTCCCATTAATTTGTCATGTTAATATTTACCCTTCAATCTGATATGTCAATATTTACTTACTACACATTACTATATAATAATAGTCGTGTGCCATAACCAAGTTCTTTATAGTAACTATTCGTTCCTACTCGTACTCTGATATATTTACATATGACATATAATATGTATACATCTTACGAAAGTACAAGAAATTTGTATAAACTTTTTCATCATAATTTTGTTTTTTTATATTTATCCGACTTGCAATGCAAATTTTAAATATAATTATAAATAGATTAGGCATTATCCCATCGAACTTGGCAAACCAGTGCTAGGGTATTATTTGTTGATCGACCTTAGGAAGTAAATAAATAAAGCATGAATTTAGAAAAAAATAAAGGAAAAATATTAGAAATTGATAAATTGATTAAGAGTACTACCTATACTTATTCGACACCGGAAGTTACCTCCTACATTCTTCATCTCAAATCCTTTCCTCTAGCCTAAAACGGTTATGACTCTACAGACGCTATTTTTAAAGCTAAAGGTTTCGAGTAAACGTCCATTGAAGGACCAAGAATCACACTACATATCCATCAGGCGAATTTTCTGCCGTTGCAAAGCATGCAAAATTAATTTTGATTAATGATTTAGATGTAGAATTTTATGTTATAAAACTTTTATTCGAAGATATTTTTCCTAAAATAATTAGGGAAGCAGGAAATCGCAAAAGTTTGATTTTACGGGTTAAATCCCTATTACCGATTCAGCACCCTGTATAGTAATACTATGTCTGGCACAAAATTCATTTAAAATTTCATATACCTCGAAGTTAATCGAGCTTAGGATGTGACTTAAATTGAGAGGGAAGAACAATTTTTTCTCTCGTAGACGTTGCCATAATTGTTCTGGTGCATAATTTTGGCAGGATAGAATTATATGATTTAAATCTGCAACAGATGAATTGTCGCAAATACAGATTGGGGAATTTACTACGGACAACAAGTTATAAGTGTCTATTTCACATATAATAATAATTAATACTTACACTATCAGCGTAATCTGTATAAGTTCTTCCCCGGCAGTTATATTTTTCTTAAATTTTATGAGTAGGCACATTTCAAGCATTTAATAAATTCAATACGGTTCATGGGTTCTTGGATTAAAATAAATTGTTATTGATTAATAACTCTTTTATTTATCTTCGTACGACGTTTCGTCTCTTTCGAGACTTTATCAAGTACTCAATAACTTTAATTTAATTTAATTTAATTTTAATTTAAGGTCACTTTAAATACGTTACACGCAGTTCGATGCCAAAATGTTCAAAATAATTTGAAATATTAGGTCCAGCACACAAGTACCACCAACGCAAATATTATATCTACTTACAATATTTGCTCAAATAAACGAATTATATTATATCATGCATTTATGAAAGACATATACGATATAATCATATAAATCCTTGATAATTGTCAATAGTTTGTGGTTTTTTTAAATATATAAAAAAAACATAAGATTGAAAGAATTAGTCTATAAATAAAAATGATGAATTTTTTTTAAAAATTTCCAGTGAACTTCCTGATTAGATTATTATCGTTAATGCATCTCTGTGGTTTGCACTTGAATTTTTAATCTACATTATTAATTATTATATAGTTCAAAAATGTAGGTATTGTCTTTTCATTGTATATTTTTCTGTTGCATTTATTTATAAACGTACAATTAATTAAGCATCGCCAAACTCTCAAAAAGCTATAATTAGTGTATTTGCCATATGGCACATACACTATTGGCGTCGCTCGGATGGCGGGACCTAGGGGTCGGACCAAAATTTCTCGGCGCTTCATAGCCTCCTGAACCATTTGGCACCATTTTTGGAAATGTTTATATATATATATATTCATATATGTGTTCGCAGCATAACTCTCGAAAGACTCAATCGATTTTAACGAAATTTGGTACACACGTTGGAATCTATGGGCCCAAAAATGCTTTTGGGACCAAAAATACCGAAAAAATCTCAGAATTGTTTCAAAATTAAATTTAACTATATAGTAAAGTTAAAAATGTGCTGCTACAATTTTAATAAAATCGGCCCGACAGGACCGGACTTGCAAATTTTATGAAAACATTAGTTTAACGATTATGCTTTACTTACTTAAGGGTGTATTTAATTTGGTACAGAGGTTACATTGATAATAATATTGAAATTAAGAAAAATAATATTATATTAAGGGATATATTAAGGGGTTAAATTTTTTATTTTGTCCAGAAACAAACCTAAGTTCACGTATTAAAGCCACACGGCCTGTATTAGCAAATACACTATATTTGGCACTGCGACCCAAGTTTTTTAATTATTATTATTATATATTATTGAAAAATGGATTTGTCATCTTAGATTCATCCGTTTGACATTTTGTTAATTGTTCTGCAAATTGAAATATATGCTTACAGTCGCCGTAACAACATATTAGAATTTGAACCATGAACTAATAATATAAATTTCGTCGGGTACATGACACTGACTAATCGATCTGTAAATATTATAATGGCATTATTGGGTCACCGACAAGCTATACAAACAATTTCAGCCTTGAAGCAATAATAATTGTGACAATTTTTTTTTTGTTATATGTTGGGGGCGGTCTACATCCCTCCCATACCGCTATCTAGCAAAATCCCTTACTCAGGGCACTTTAATATGCCTCCCTCAACATCTTTACAAAAATAAGGCTTTGAATAAATAACACCAAAAAATTGTCACTAGCTCTCGGTCTATAATATATGTTATTTGAACGATAGACGATAGTAAATTTTTTTCGACTGCATCTAACATATTTTTAATTATTTCGATTGTGTACCTCAATCAATGGCGTGTCGACAATATTCCGTCGGGTGCAATAGGTTCGCCATCCCTGATTTAGAGTATCGTAGCCCCCTATTTCAACAACCTGTATATTATGTTACGACTTCAATGACATAAGTAGAAAGACAAATTCCGCTGCGCATAAAAGACAACACTATCTGTTCTGAAGTGCGCAGCTGATGTTATAACTAAGTTAAAACGCGATTATTGGTTAATTTCTATAGCATATAATATAATATCATAACTATCATCATTTGTTGACCTTTATGTAGTCTATATCTGCATACAAATTGCAATTATTAAACTTATTTAACTAGTAAATGTCAATCGATTATCGGTACAATTACGATGTCACTGATTTCCTGATAGCGATTGATTATTTTAAATTGTTTGTATGTCATTATAGTTTTGTCTTCGGCTCTGGCCGCATGAAACTCGATTTAAACCAATCATCGCCTGGTAAAAAATACCTATACTTTAAATTTGAAAACGATCAATTAATAATTTACTACAAACTAGAAAATATAGGATAATTGTGGATGAAATACATGAATAAACAAGCCGTGAGGTGGGTCGTTTATTAGGACTAAAGTGCGACCCTTGAGGTCCGCACGACGAACTTCCCAGTTTGATAAATATTTAATAATAATAATTAAATTAGATATTACACAGAAAAGTAATCATTTTAATCATTAAAACATAATTATTATTTATTTTTGACAATAATTAAAAAAAAAACAAAAACGGGTGAACCGATTTTTATAAAATTTATGTCGGATCGAAATGACGTAGTCGATATCATTTTTCATTCTCGAGATTTCGTTTTAGAAAGAAATGGTCACATACGTACGTACGTACACACACACATACACACACAGACATCTTTCTAAAAATAGTGTAGTGACCTTGAAACAAAAATTTGTTATACATTTTGATTTCGATTTTCGGACCCATTACAATAACTTCCAATGGGAAGTTAATAAAATATTAAAAAAAAAACTTTTTAGAGACAAGCTTTTATTTAAATGTACTAAAAAGGAAAAAATAGTATTTAATAATTTAGGTTCATTATAACTATTATAAAAGCGGGGGCCGTTGCGACTATGACTAATAAACTATCAGATAATCAGAGAGTTTATAACTCACGCTTTTATAATAATAATTATAGAACCTAAATCATTAAATATTATTTTATCCTTTTTAGTACATTTCAATAAAAAGCTTGTCTCTAAAAAGTTTTTTTTTAATATTTTATAACATCTTTTGTCTCACTATAATCAAAAGCTGTATAACTCTAATAAAACAGTGCAATATATTATAAATAAATAATATATAATACATTAATGCGACATAATAGATTGTTACAAGTAGGTATTCGTGTACATGAAAAGCGTGGTTTAAATACACGCTATGAGAAAATTACCGCTCGTCAATTGTTATTGTATTGCCGCCGGTAATGTAGGGTACCTGAAGTGGCTGAGGGTGTTATTGGTAGACCCATATATGTGTATTTGTGAACATAATGGCCCTTAACTCGGGGTGTCAAGTGCGTGCCGTACATCATATCAGCGCATTATGTGTATACATATTAAATATATACGGACCGATCAAATGAAAATACACTCCTGCTCAAAATTAACGCACACTCGAATTTTCTGTTATATTTTTAGAAATAAAGGGATAATTTGACTGGACCTCAGAACAGAGATAGCTATATTCTATATTTTAAAGATAAGTACTGATCTTAAATTTTCAAATTTCTATAAGTATAACTTTGTGTTTTAAAGACCACCAACAGCTAAGGTTATTTGGGCCTAGCACCAATTTATATTTTCAATTCATTATTTTTTTTTAATAATAAATTGAAAATCCAATTGATACTTTTACCAGCTCTCGGGCTAGAACCCGGGAACTGGGGACTTGTAATAGAGGAACCATAGCAACGCCATGTAAACAACAGCATTGCCACATTCTCGGCTATTCTCAAGTCCTCTATAAGTACCTACTTGATATCACTATAAATATTTCATTCTATGAGTTATTTGTGATCACCCAGTACCGCACATAATGACAGATGTGGTTTTTGACCATTGCCGTGCTTATCGGAGTCGCAGTTATTTACTCAAAATAATTAGTCCAAATAGAAAACATGCATGCTTATTTTTCATTGTGTATAAAATCGCGCTCGTATTTTTTTAAATTTCTTTTGAACGTAGAAATTAAAAATTAATGATTACATTATTTATATATAACATTGCTTTCGAAAACGGCTCCAATGATTTTGTCCATATTTTATAAATCGATATGTCATTATAATGATCCAGCAATATGCCACAATCAATTTGTCTCGGAAAAATTTAGAAAGGATTAATTATTATTGATGAACGAAATATTTCACGGTCGATACAGTTGGCCGAAAAAGTCAATACGGTGGAGCCGTTCCATTTATTCAAATAGTTCTTCTGAAATATTTCAGAATATAACTTTTTTGTTTTGTTTTATTAACTTCCCATTGGAAGTTTTTGTAATGGGTCCGAAAATCGAAATCAAATTGTATAACAAATTTTTATGTTTCTTCAAGGTCACCACACTATTTTTAGAAAGATGTCTGTGTGTGTGTGCGTATGTACGTACGTACGTATGTGTCCATTTCTTTCTAAGACGAAATCTCGAGAATGAAAAATGATATCGACTAAGTTAGGGTGCCAATCGACGCGTATTAACATAAATATGATCTGAAAGAAATTTTTTCAAAATCGGTTTAGCCGTTCTTTTTTCTTAACCAAATAGACTCCAAAAAAGTAGATTTTACACAATATCTCGCGAACAAAAAATTATATCGACTTCGTAAGGTTGTCAATCGAGGCGTGTTAACGTCATTTTGATCCGACATAAATTTTATAAAAATCGGTTCAGCCGTTTTTTTTTTTTAATCATTGTTAAAAATAAATAATAATTATGTTTTAATGATTAAAATGATTACTTTTCTGTGTAATATCTAATTTAATTATTATTATTAAATATTTATCAAATTGGGAAGTTCGTCGTGTGGATCTTAAGAGTCGCACTTTAGTCCTAACAAACGACCCGCCTTACGGCTTGTTTGACAATACTTTCTGCAACCAAGCATAAGTGTGCCAAGTTTCAGCAATTCCTAGATCAACGAGGGGCTTATGGAGAGCCTGGGAAGTTATAAAGATACATTAAAAATCATATGTAATTTTTTTAATGTCTATCTTACATAATATTTAGACTTTAGAACGACACTGGTGTTTAACAACGATTGCAATATAGACACTCGCAACTACAAAACAATAATAATCTCACCCCCAGTTTTGGTTCGCCGCAAATATCCCGTCGTCGACTAACTAAACTACAGAACTCTTGGCAGTTGACGTCAGTTATATTGTGTTATTGTATATGTTAAACACCCTTCACTAATAACCCTCCACCCATACATAGTAATACGTATAATACATATACGCATTACGGACACACACACGCATACAAGCCATGTTTGGAAATTATTATTGTAACAGTCGACCAAATAATTATATCGTATTATTTCGCACATAATAAGTTTGTGGTGAAAAGGCAATTTTTAACTTCCCATTGGAAGTTGTTGTAATATGGGTCCGATTTCGCGAATGAAAAATGTGGACATATCTGCACGTTTTGAGGTCCCTAGTGTCCGAATCTACTGTTTTAGCGAGATGTATGTGTGTGGGTACGTACGTACGTTCGTTCGTACGTTGGTGAACTTTTTTCGGCTCGCATATCTCGAGAACTAAGAATGATATCGACTCCGGACCAATTTCATTCAACGCATAATTACATAATGAACACCTGATAAGGGTTGCAAAAAATTGAATTGGCGGTTTATTTTATAACAAAAAAAGTACTATAAAATTGTTGTATAATGTTAACTTGTATTGCAAATAGTTTTCTACGGTAGCCTGGTCTCTAATCTATAAGCTAAGAGCACCCAATGGATAGCTAGAGCAGTGTGGTTTTACCCACACACCAAGCCTCTTTATTGTAATTTTACTTCCGTGTTCAGGAAGGATATGGAAGTATGGTGATAGGGTCAAACAGAGGCTAGTGACCTCACTTATCGAGCGTCTATAATCTTCAATCTCTCTCTACCCCCTTCTCTCTCTCTCTCTCTCTCTCTCTCTCTCTCTCTCTCCTCTCTTTCTTAAGATAAGATCAGATTCCAATTGTACGTAAAGAAAAATAGTTTTCCGTACGAGTTACGAATGGGTGTCTGTGTGTGTGTGCAGAATTATTTTTTTTGTTCACAATAACTTCTGAAAAAAAAAATTGGACAGGCAAACTTTGCTGGCACAAGTGAAGCAAAGAGATAACTTTATTTAAAAAAACTAATTATTTTTTTTGGATTTCCTTAATATCAGTAAGATGCTGATCAATTTTAACAGATAGTGAAGAAATTTTGAACAGGACGTTTATTATTATTCGTATTTACAAAAAAGCATAAGTATCTGTCCTTTTATACTTTCCAGCCCGGATTCGCCTCGGTAGATTGTGGCAAAAAAATAATCAAGAGCAACAAATTTCTCATATAATATCATTATAGTACCTCATTGTAGTTTAGCCAGCGTACAGAAATTTGGCTCAGATATCGCGTGTGTGATTCCCGGCTAGTCTTACATTTTCGCTCACTGCTCACATTAGGCCTCTTCTGGCTTATATAATAATATATATCCTATGTTACTCGTTATAGTGAAACAATTTTTTAAACAGGTTCAGTAGTTCCTGAGATTATTTGCGACAAACATACAACATTTTTCTCTTTATATTCCACTGCTGGGAAAAGTCCTCCCCTAGCTTCTTCCATCGGTCTCTATCGATTGTTGTCCGGGGCCACAGGGGTCCCACGAATTTTGTAAAATCATCTCGCCACCTTGTTTTTTGTCTTCCTGGTTTCCTTTTTCCATATATCGGGAACCACACCATTGTCCTGTATATATCCATCTATTATCAGAAATACGGTAAATGTGTCTTGCCTAATTCCACTTAATTTTCTTGCAAACGTACGTTATGTCCTTGACTTTAGTTTTTGATCTAAAAGTAGTTGCTGAGATTATTTGCGACAAACATACACACTTTTCTTTTTTACAGATATGATTTAATTAAACAGGAAGAAAGGCTATAAGAATATATATTGTTTTTTTAAAAATTAAACAAAGAGCCGACGTTTCGGACCACATCAGTCCTTAATCATGACCGTATTGTTATTTAAAAAACATCGTCAAAATGAACCACATAGGCAAAAATAAATTGCTATTGTTATAATTAAATGAATGAATGATATGTTATTTAATGCATCACAATAAAAGTTTTCTTATGGTTAATATGAAAAGTACATTTGACATAATGAGCCACATAATCAAAATAAATTACTATTGTTATAATTAAATGAATGAATGACATGTTTTTAATATTCACTATAAAAGTTTTTCTTTTTCTTTTTTAGGTATATAAAAATTAGTGTAGATTAACCTAAATACGACGGTTAACATGAAGCTGCACAGTGCTAAATATTTTAGGTACTATATTTCATTTGGCACCCCATAATGCATCTCGATTGCGCATATAATAAATAAAGTAACCGCATTTTCAAGCACCAATTATACACGCATATAGTTCACGCATAAGTCACGTAGCAGCACTATACAGACAGAGCTATATTATGTAATCGGCAAGCTTAGATACTTATGTGAAACAGCTATTAACTGACGCACGCCGTATTCGATCGTCAAGTGTTGTTAAAATGACTAACGACTCTTAATGCACATGCGTCGTTATCAAACAAATGAACTGGGGTTAACTTTACTCAGAGAGGGCACTGAAATCGTGAAGTTAATGTTTTAAGTGGATATGTGCTTGAGAATAAATACATAGTGTTCAAGTTGCAAATTGTATGCTCTATAAACCGAACTGTAATTTAGAGGTTATACAAATTGGTAATTCTTTTTTATTCGTTATTTAATTACACTTTCACGCACAACGTGAGAGCGTGATATCGAAAATAGTTTTGATCACATAATACGCTGTGTTCAGTAATTCTTGTCGTTATAAAGAATGATTTATTAGCTCACCGACAAACTTGGACTAATTAAAGCTCTTCGAATTTTAAGAAAAAAATTGTATATGATTTATGAACATTGTGTTCCATTTTACTTATTTAATAGCCCAAGAAATGAAAAGAAAAAATCACCCGATGTCGCAAATAATTCCCATAGAGTTGGATTTTTCACAAATGGTAGAACACCTTTAGACATGTATTTTTACAGAAGTCCCCGGTTATCCCCCTTGTGCTTCCCCCGCCACCCCCTCTTGAATATAATTTTGCAAGCCTGTCGGAAGCCAGTTTCGAAATATCTCAGAAACGGTTGACTTAAGCGATTTTTTCATTATAAAATGTTTTAAATAGGATTATATTTCCTACAATTTTCATTCCCACAAATTTTCTGTGGTGCAAATAGCTTCTTGAAAATCACGCGTTTTTTGTAGCCTTGGAAACCAATTGTTATAACGTAATGTCCTTTTCAATAGCTTTATTTACTGTGTTCTTTATCGAATTTTAAATTGAAAATACACATTTTTATTAAGCAAAGAACGCCCTAAATCGTGATTTTTGTCCCATATCGATATCTTTAAAAATTGAGAAGCTATAGCCAGTCAAAGTTGAAATCATCATAGAGTTTTACATGTTTTTTTAACACGCGTTACGAGTACCTTCCATACCGAATAAAAAAAGATCTGTCTAGGTATCCATAGAAAATTTAATACCCTAAACGATGATTTTTGTCCTATTATAATTACTCAAAATATTATAATTATTTTAAACCTACAAAGTTATGAGAGATTGGTTATATTGCAAACTCTAAGACTGCAGATATTAAGATAAACTGTTCGCTTTGATACATGTGAAACGGCGTTAAAGTGTGATATAAAGTAACGTTTACACTACACATAAATAAACATAACCTGTTCTGTACATATGAGAGAGTACATATAATAAATGTCCTGTTAAATCAGACAAAGAAAGGTAGAGAGACCAGGCGAGCGGCAGGCAATTTGTCCGTATGAATAATGTCAAAGTGATTTGAGCGGCCACTAAAAGCCTGCTATCAGTGACGCATCAACCGTCAACGCATGCCGCCCGCGACACAAACGCAACCAAATCTATAATGCACGCGTCCACAGACCGACTGTTGGTTTTATGTCGTTGTTGAAGCGCTCCACTACAAACACATTATTGACCGAGCGGGCAAAGCCATCCAGATGTTGACACGTGTCAGGGTTCGTTACAAGATAAAGAACATTGAAACTTATTTTTTATGATAATTATTAAATAGAGCAGTAGCCATTCCACAAGCATATACTTTTCTTAACGTAATCAGTCGTCAACCTGCCATCGTGATGTTAAACGTCAAACAATTAAGATATACAAGGCTGGTTGAGTTACCACTTACTCACACAGTGCCCCGAGAGTGGGATCTGTTGAAATAGGTATATATAGGAAAAGAACAGATCCCACTCTCGGGGCACTGTGTGAGTAAGTGGTAACTCAACCATCCGGAAACTAGGAATTTCAGGTTCAAGTCCTGACAGTGGCTTCTGATTTTTTCCTTGTATATCTTAATTGTTTGACGTTTAAGATCACGATGGCAGGTTGCCGACTGATTACGTTAAGAAAAGTATATGCTTGTGGAATGGCTACTGCTCCATTTAATAATTATTATATTATAACCACAAAAAACTTAACTCATTGTTGTATTATTTTTTATGACTTTTTTTTAAGTATAATTTCTTTATTTATAATTATAGTCAATCCTAAAAATTGTCTATAGCAGCGTTTCTCAAACTTTTTTGATCACGGACCCCTTTTGATTTTAGAATTTTGTTGTGGACCCCCAGCCGCTCGCTACATGGAGAGTGAGTCGGAAAAAACCTCGAAAAATGCAAATATTTTGCACTGGAACGAGACTACCTACGTTTTCGAGGGTTCTGAGTATGGTGGTGGAGAATGTTTTCGCGTTCAAAATATACTACATTTAGTTTTTTTTTAATGTTGCGTTATTATTTTAATAACAAAGAATGCTAATAGGTACATTGCTCGTTATAAAGATGAGCTTTACGAAAACAAAGTTGTTTTATGTGCTAATAACCAATAACCATAGCAGTCAAAGGATTTTTGCATTCTAAATTTTAAAAATCTGTATTATTAATTATAAATAATATATGGTGTAAGAAACGGGTATATAATTGGTGGAAGGAAGGGGTTTGTGACACTGACTATTCTGACAACTTTTAAGCGGGTATCACATGGACTTTCACGTGTGACCACACACTTTTATAATAGTTGAACTGCTATACCAGCAACTATTACGAGTAGGAACTGTTCTACTATTCGTAATAGTACGTTAATTGTACACAGCCACGCTTTAGCAGTTACTGTTACTACACTATTACAGCAGTTAGGTAAACTATTAGCGTCTGACACCGCCTTTAAATGTAGGTACAGTGTCTAGCATCAAAGTACTGACTGGACAAGCCGTGAGGTGGGTCGTTTATTAGGACTAAAGTGCGACCCTTGAGGTCCACACGACGAACTTCCCAGTTTGATAATTAAATAAGATATTACACAGAAAAGTAATCATTTTAATCATTAAAACATAATTAACTTCCCATTGGAAGTTATTGTAATGGGTCCGAAAATCGAAATCAAAATGTATAACAAATTTTTATGTTTCAAGGTCACGACACTATTTTTACACTATTTTTAGAAAGATGTCTGTGTGTGTATGTGTGTGTGTGTGTGTGTACGTATGTACGTACGTACGTACGTATGTGTCCATTTCTTTCTAAGACGAAATCTCGATAATGAAAAATGATATCGACTACGTTTAGGTGCCAATCGACGCGTATTAACGTAAATATGATCTGAAAGAAATTTTTTCAAAATCGGTTCAGCCGTTCTTTTTTCTTAACCAAATAGACTCCAAAAAAGTAGATTTTACACAATATCTCGCGAATAAAAAATTATATCGACTTCGTAAGAGTGTCAGTCGAGGCGTGTTAACGTCATTTTGATCAGACATAAATTTTATAAAAATCGGTTCAGCCGTTTTTTTTAAATTATTGTTAAAAATAAATAATAATTATGTTTTAATGATTAAAATGATTACTTTTCTGTGCAATATCTAATTTAATTATTATTATTAAATATTTATCAAACTGGGAAGTTCGTCGTGTGGACCTCAAGGGTCGCACTTTAGTCCTTATAAACGACCCACCTCACGGCTTGTTATTATTTATTTTTAACAATAATTAAAAAAAAAAAACGGCTGAACCGATTTTTATAAAATTTATGTCGATCAAAATGACGCTAACATGCCTCGATTGACACCCTTACGAAGTCGATATAATTTTTTATTCGCGAGATATTGTGTAAAATCTACTTTTTTGGAGTCTATTTGGTTAAGAAAAAAGAACGGCTGAACCGATTTTGAAAAAATTTCTTTCAGATTATATTTACGTTAATACGCGTCGATTGGCACCCTAACGTAGTCGATATCATTTTTCATTCTCGAGATTTCGTCATAGAAAGAAATAAACACATACGTACACACCACAGACATCTTTCTAAAAATAGGGTGACCTTGAAACATAAAAATTTGTTATAGATTTTGATTATGATTTTCGGATCCATTACAATAACTTCCAATGGGAAGTTAACAAGAGGAAAAATATATAAATGACAGTTTCAAGCATTCGGTTAAATCTTTTTTATTTGACAAATCTTTTCATTTTATAAATGAGTATCTGTCGCAATTTTAATGACTACAAATTTTATATTTATGTATTATTTCTTTTAGTGTCTTTTAATCTATTTTTATTATTGTTAAACTTATGTAACTAGTGACGCACCCTCCTATTTATACAGTGTATAATTTGAGCAAATATATTTATTTAAGAGAAAACAAATTTGTTAAAAATATACGAAACGTCACTGAAACATGTTTCCCCACATTGATATGAAGAGAAATGAAGCGGACCGAGCAGGTAGTTTTAGATAAAAGCTCTTCAGTAAAACCCAATAACACTTTGATATAAATTTTAACGTGAAATGGTAAACGCATTCGGTTTTATTCATGTAATTCAACCCCATGGAGTTTGCAGGCCACTCGGGGGTTGTCTATTTGTAAAGATTGTTATCATTCATGAGTTGTATTTATCTAACATAAAAGCTGTCGACTGTAGTTTGTGCTGCTATAATTTATTTACTATTACATTTATATATCTATTTGTGAACTTTAAGAATTCGAGAACAGGGTAAAGAAAATATATTATTATGATAGATTTAGATATTGGACATTTTAAACTGTGTGAACTTGTACCCCGACTTTGAGATAAAAATTTTTTTTTGTTCTAATCTATAGCTTTTCGTGTGTAGTTGTTTGTAGTGAAAAGATTTTTGTTTGTAGTTCAACGATTTTTGAAAAAAAAATCAAAAATTGCCCCCCCCACTTTTGAATTTTGAAAATCCGACTTCACAGTCAAGTTCGGAATCCTTTGTAGTTGTTTGTAGTGATTTTACTTTCGTTTGTAGTTCAAAATTAAGCGAGCTACAAACAAAAAACCGAATTCGTTTATGTACAAAAACTAGCGTCATAAACACCATCTCGAGGATTCTGGGTTCAGGTAGGCGCGTCATAAACACAAGTTCGAAGATTCTAGTTTTTGGTACATCGATGGCTTTTAGGTAGATGTATGTTTTTTTCAGATTTTTGCATAAACAAGTTTGGTTTCTTGACTGTAACTTTCTTAATTTTGAACTACAAACGAAAGTAAAATCACTACAAACAACTACAAACGATTCCGAACTTGACTGTGAAGTCGGATTTTCGAAATTCAAAAGTGGGGGGGGGGGCAATTTTTCATTTCTTTTCGAAAACCGTTGAACTACAAACAAAAAACTTTTCACTACAAACAACAGCAAACGAAAAGCTATAGACTGGACAAAACAAATTTTTTTATATCAAAGTCGGGGTACAAGTTCACAGAGCTACATTTTAATCTTATTTCCTTGGAATGCAATTTATAAAATACAAAATAATAATTGAGTAATACAGACATGGGCGCTGCTAGAAGGGGGCAAGGAGGGTTTGAAAAAAACTGCAAATTAATGAGCGCAACGAAGAGGTATAGATATTTAATAAGTGCAACAAAGAGGTCATATTTTCATTTATCACTTTATGCTTTATTTATATTTATGGATACTTTAATGTTTACTGAGATTTAGTTTGAAAATTTACCTAGCCATGATTGCATTCTATCTTTGTTACACTAGTCAATTTGTTTATATCACTAACTCATTAATTTGGTAATTTGTTCTGCAAATTGAAATATATTCTTAAAACAGTCGCCGTAACAACATATTAAAGTTTGAACCTGGAACTAATAATATAAATTTCGTCGGACACATGACACGTTTAGGGTGATCTGCCACCCCTTTAATACTGACCAATCGACCTGCAAATATTATAATGGCATTGTTGGGTCACCGACAAGCTATACAAACAATTTCAGCCTTGAAGCAATAATATAACTGTGACCATTTCTTTTGTTACATGTTGTGGGCGGTCTGCATCCCTCCCATACCGCTATCTAGCAAAATCCTTTACTCAGAGCACTTTAATATGCCTCCCTCAAAATCTTCACAAAAATAAGGCCTTGAATAAATAACACCAAAAAATTGTCACTAGCTCTCGGTCTATTACATTTGTATGCTGTCGTACAATATAGGACGTGACGTGACGTTCGACATGCGTAACCAAACGAATAAAAAACGAGGCTAATAAAGTTTCCCTTTAATAAACATTTATTTATTTAATTTATAGGGCAGTTGATCGAAATTTCCGACGTGCCTTTATTTCAACAAAACTGGTGCGTTTTAGATTCAATAAACATTACAAACAGTTTTCATTGAGTAAGCATTCATCAAAGACTTACAACAAAATGAAAAATAAAATGCTCATTCAAGTGGATAAAACGTTTGTTAACATTGATGACTTGCTGAATTAGCCCCTTACAAACTATTAAATGTGCATATATGTGTTATTATTAATTATTATTTAGTAGTCTTCAATGCACATGTATATATAGGTACATGTTAATAGAATATTAAAATTAATGTAGGTAAAATGCACATCGGAGCCCAAAGGTATTATTATAAAATATTATAATTTAATAATAGTGATAAAATTCACAAGGTAACATTTTCAAGAAACAATTCCCCATCGCACATGTTAAAAAAAACAAAACTTTTACTTCCTCAAAAAACTTTAAACCTTAGGTCATTAACTTATTTTAATGTACCTATACATTTTTTCGATGTTTTTTTCAAAATTGTATACTAAATAAACTAACGAAGACACATTAGAAATTAAAAAAAACTCGGGTCGCAATGTCGATAAAATAGTGTATTTGCTAATACAGACATTGTGGCTTTATGTGAACTTAAATTTGTTTTTGGAAAGAAATAAAAAATGTTACCCCTCTTAACACAGTCCTTAAAATGACGTTTCATTCACTAGTTAGTTGTGTGTGTCAAACGACATCAAGATGGGATATTCGACCAACCAGAATGGACCCTAACTGCAGGGCCTAGTCGCTTGTCGGCTAGCGTTTCACATCATGTGACATATAGAGTAAAAATCTCACTATTTAAAACATGAATAATAAATTAATCTTGTATTTTTATGAATAAAAACCAATATGTTTGGGTTTTTCAATGCACGGACCATTGTAGTTACATTATTTTACAATTAATTCATAGTGTAAAATACCCCACCACGGTATGGAAGCCCTAGTCTGAATATTATAGAACGATATGATTTTTCTCCATTTGCGCGGCGTTTATATAGGATAGAAGATAATTCGTTGCGACGTTAGCTGATGGACGCCAATTTATTCTGTGTATTAGAGTCGTTATATTGCGATGGATGGAGCATACGTGGTCATTGAAGCGTCGCATCCTTTCAGATACCATTCTGATGATGTCATCTTAACGCTCTCGCTTTTCATTTTTATTGAACCTTTTTATCTGGTTCCAGATTGTTTTATGTCGTGACTTCCATATGCAATAAAAATAAATAAAGGAACTTGTTTGTTGTATCCATGAAAAATAGCTAAAAAATATTTTCCAGTC
This sequence comes from Mongoloraphidia duomilia, assembly GCA_039654895.1. Classification (NCBI taxonomy): domain Eukaryota; kingdom Metazoa; phylum Arthropoda; class Insecta; order Raphidioptera; family Raphidiidae; genus Mongoloraphidia; species Mongoloraphidia duomilia. The sequence goes on along the minus strand of CM077519.1, from coordinate 45,334,880 downwards.
GACGTAATTTCATAATTAACTTTTAACATACTGAATTCATTATCAAACACACAAGTGAGAAATTTCCATACGGTATATTAACAATGAGATAAACAATCAGTATGATTAATTCCCTAGACCGTAACTATATACATAAGAATCAGACGACATTATCGCCATAATATTTATATAGAAGGCTGTATAGGAAAAATGTAAATGCACCGCCGGGATTCGAACCCAGAACTCCCGATTTCGCGTCGGGAAAGTTTCCACTTACTACACAGTGCCCGACAGTGAACAATTAATCTTTCCTATATATAGCACGATGTACCGCAAATCCACTAACTGCGAGAGCTATTAATTTTATAACAACATTACAATGAATGCTGCTTTCTCAAATGGCTATTCTTATGTATTTAGTTACGGTCTAGGGAATTAATCATATTGATTGTTTATCTCAATGAATTCATTATGTTACTAGCTTTTGCTCGCGGTGAACGTCGATTTGGCTCAAAGATTCTAACGGTTTTGATGGGAACTTTATCTTGACCCGAACGTAACTGCGGGTAAATGTCCCCTATACTTTAATTTTATTTATTGTAGTTTATAGACGCGTCGACAACTTACGTCATTAGCGTCTTAAATTACATTAAATAACAATTCTTTTAAAATTAAATGACATCACAAAACATCCATGAGCGGAGGTGGGATTCGAACCCACGACAGTGCAATCCAAAGGCTGCTACGCTAACCGTTATTTTACTATCCTCCCTATACTTTAAGTTTGGATAGTTTAATCAAAATCGATCCAGCAGTTTTCGAGTGCTGTCAGTACAAAGAGATAGTCACTAGACAGACCAACATTCTGAAAATGCAGGGGAAATTACTTTTTATATGCCTAATCAAGATGTCAATGATATTAGTTGGACTCTAGTAGATCAACAAACACGTAAGATGGCCATGCTTTTTAACCGACTTCGAAAAAAGGAGGAGGTTCTCAATTTGATGTGTATTTTTTTTTCTTTCTTTTTAACCGACTTCAAAAAAAGGAGGTGGTTCTCAATTCGGTTGTAATTTTTTTTTAATGTTTGTTACCTCAGAACTCCGTCATTTATAAACCGATTTGGAAAATTTTTTTTTTATTTGAAAGGATATACTTTCAGATTAGTCCCATAGAAATTTCATCAAAATCGGTTCAGTAGTTCGGCTGATTTTAATAAAAGTTAGTAACGGCGTGTGACTCCTTAAGGTAAATGTCACATTTTGACACATCAGACAGCGTAAGAAAGTCGGTTTAATAAAAGTGAGTAACGGCGCGTTATTCCTTTAAGTTAAATGTCATTTTTTAATACTAAAAAGTAAAAAATAAAAAACTTTTTAACAAAAAAAAACCTCCTTCAAAAAACCACTAAAAAGAGGAAAATAATGAAATTTTGAGGTCTGCGCCAATTTAATAAAATATGAAGTTGGTAAAAAAGAAGATATACTAATCACTATACTATACTTTTTAACCGACTTCATATTTTATTAAATTGGCGCAGACCTCAAAATTTCATTATTTTCCTCTTTTTAGTGATTTTTTGAAGGAGGTTTTTTTTTTGTTAAAAAGTTTTTTATATTTATTATACTTTTTAAGAATATGAAAAGGGAATTGTTTTATTGAGAAAACGTTCAGTTACGAGCGATTGTTTACTAGGTGGGAAGTTCAGTCCGAATTTTTGATTACAATAATTAAAAGAACCGATGAAAAATTTTAACAAAATTATTTAATTAATAAAAAAGAGGCTTGGTGTATGGGAGAAACCACACTGCTAACTTCCCATTGGATGCCATTAGTTTTTTTTATTAAAAAAAAATTCTTTAAATTCTAATGAGGTGTTAATTATGTAATTATGTGTCGAATGAAACTGGTCTGAAGTCGATATCATTATTTGTTCTCGAGATATAAGAGCCGAAAACAAGTTCACCAACGTACTAACGTACGTATAGTACACACTTCCACACATACATCTCTCTAAAAACAGTAGATTCGGACTCTAGGAATCTCAAAACGTCCAGATAGTCAAAAATTTTTATTCGAAAAATCGAACCCATTACAATAACTTCCAATGGGAATAATAATAAAAAACAGAATTAACCACAAACACCAAACCATAGTAATTTAATACTCGACGTACGTTTCGCCAACCAAGTTGGCATCATCAGGAGATGATTAAAACTTTTAAAGTTCAATCATCATTGGTCTGTGTTTTATTATATTCACACCAAAGGTTCCAGCAACATTCTTGGATGCCAATGGGAAGTTAATAAATAACCAATAGCAACCTTATTATTCCTAGTTATATACACAACCTTGGGGATCCAATCGCATCCTTCCGAAATGCAAGGCAATAAATTTTGGCAACAAACTTCCGTTCAGTTCCAACTTTAGTTTTGATCGGTCGTCGTAGAAAACATATTTTCTATGCATCACATTTATTGACACAGCACATATTTTTGAATTGTACACACAAACACAAAACACACATTTTTAAAGCGAACAGATCCCCCTTATACATAACTCAGTTCTATAAAAATTGACAAAAACTTTAAAATTCCTAAAAAGAAACTGCATTTTCTTGAACTAAAATGTGTTCTCAAATAAATTCCCATTCATCGTAACATGGAACAGGCACGAGCCGAAAATGAAGAATATTTTTCACTTCTTAGTGGTTTTACAATACTTAGTTTGCACGTTATTAACCGACTTCTGTCTTGATATTTGACATTTACCTTAACGGTGTTACATCCCGTTACTCACTTTTTATTAAAATCAGTCGAACTACTGAACTGATTTAAATAAAATTTATATGGGATCACCCCGGAGGTATTTCCTATTAAATAAAACAATAATCATTAAAATCGGTTCACAAATTCAGGAGAAATCGCGTAACATACACACAAAAAATACATAATCTACTTAAACAGCTTTGTGTCTTTTTTGCGATTGCAGTTCAATAGTGTCATAAATAAAGACATAGAACTTTTGATAAAGAGAAATACTCCATGTAAACATTTTGTCCGATCGAAATAGAGAGATATCTCATTTATTTTATTGATTGTAAATTATAGACGCGTCGACAACTTAGGTCATTAGCGTCTTGATTACATTAAATAACAATTAACTTAAAACTAAATGACATTACAAAACATCCATGAGCGGAGGCGGGTTTCGAATCCACGACAGTATGATCTAGAGGCCGCGACGCTCACCACTGGACCACACTGTCGTCCATTAGCGTCTTGCTTTTTTTTGTAAAAAAACTGGTTCCGTTTCTGAAATACTGTGAGGCGAATGCACAGAAGAAATAAAGAAAAAGTAAAGAAAACATCGAAAAGAACCTTTTAACAGTCTCAAAGTAACGAATCGAACGAAAATGTCGTTAGATGTAAGGTTTTCGGTACACTGTTAATTTTAATTGGATATGAAATACATTTATTTTGGTGACGTTTCTGATTGCATTTGCAGTTATTTATGATAAACAATTTACAGCAGTTATACTAATACCAAAATATAGCTTTTTGGAAATAATTTACAGTGGCGGCGCTAGGATTTTTTGTTAGGGTGGGCCAGACTTGGGCATGGTGTTCTGAAGGTGGGATAATAACATTTGTTCCCAAAATTTCAGTGCTCATTAAAATTTCAACTCCGATTACTTGCTATAGACTTTACAAGAAAAATGATTGAAATTTCGAGGGTTAAAAACCTATTTAAAAGACAAGCCGTGGTGGGTGGTGGGTCGTTTATTAGGTTAGGACTAAAGTGCGACCCTTGAGGTCCACACGACGAACTTCCCAGTTTGATAAATATTTAATAACAATAATTAAATTAGATATTACACAGAAAAGTAATCATTTTAATCATTAAAACATAATTATTATTTATTTTTAACAATAATTTAAAAAAAACTGCTGAACAGATTTTTATCAAATTTATGTCGGATCAAAATGACGTTAACACGCCTTGATGGACACCGTTACGATGTTGATATAATTTTTTATTCGCGAGATATTGTGTAAAATCTACTTTTTTGGAGTCTATTTGGCTAAGAAAAAAGAACGGCTGAGCCGATTTTGAAAAAATTTCTTTCAGATCATATTTACGTTAATACGCGTCGATTGGCACCCTAACGTAGTCGATATCAGTTTCATTCTCGAGATTTCGTCTTAGAAAGAAATTGACACACACACACATACACACAGAGACATCTTTCTAAAAATAGTGTAAAAATAGTGTAGTGACCTTGAAACATAAAAATTTGTTATACATTTTGATTTCGATTTTCGAACCCATTACAATAACTTCCAATGGGAAGTTAATAAACTAGAGATTGGGGATTATTCCAGGATGGGCCAAGAGGTGGACTAAGACAGTTTAAGGTGGGGAAAATTCTCAATTGCAATTCAGCCATATAAATCTATTAATTTATATTAGATTGTATTCACACAAAAACAAATGATTAATCTACATAGAAAAAGATAGCTGTTCAAACTAAATTTTGATCAAAATGCGTAGAAAAATGTTGTTTCGAAGTGAATTAAATAAATGAATACGCAGTCAGATTTTCTGACAATGTTTTCTGCAACCGAACTTAAGTCTTATCAACTTCGGTCCACCCATTCTAGAAACAGATTTTCCCGTAGATATAGGTGTCATATAAAGTACTTAAAAACTTAGAAAAAATTACACAAATCGGTAACATTACTATTTTATATGTGATTTCGATATAAGAATGACATTTTTACTTCCTACTTCTACTATGGTAGGGAAGTAATGGATTTAGTCCGAAAAAAATATTTCGAGATTTTAACAGATCTTCACGTTTTGAGACCCTAGAAATCGTTTAAGATCATTTTCTGACTGATGTTTGTATGTGTGTGTGTATGTGGTCAATTTTTCGCCTTAGATATCGTAAAAACGGAACAATATACGGCCATACCGATTGTTCTATTGTGTTTATCAGCCTTTAACTTAGATCTGATTAGATTTTGAGTCAAATCGGTTCAGTGAATCCTGAGATAATAAAAAAACGTTCTCAATGTCACGTGTAAACATAGGTAAAAAAATATATAAATGAATTCTAGATGTTATAATATGAAAAAAATGTAAATATTTTTTTTCTCTAAAATGTATAGTTTTCGAGAAAAAAATATTTTACTAAATAAAGAAAATTGTACGTAAATCAAGGTAACCATGATTTTTGCTATATTACTAGCCATCAGTAGACCACCAAATAAAAAAGAGGGCCATGCTTTTTTTTAAAGAATAAAAAAAGAAGTGTTTATTTTTTGCAAATATTTACTACGTGGGAAGTATAGGACTGGTCATCAGTCGAATTTTTTTCAGTGTACTTACTTGTAAGATATCGAACTTCATGGAACATTGTACTGAGGTACCTTTAAAGCATATAAAATGCCGAAACGAATCAAAAGAAAGAGACGGAATGAATCATTTATATAATATCATGTGATAAAAAGAGTAAGGTAGACACGACATAGCGAGGAACAATCCATTAGGAAGAAAGAGAGGAAAACCATGTCTATCTATAGACCGTTTCAAATGCACGATGATTGGTCTGAAAAGCTACGGTTTTCCCAATTGATTAGATTTTCCTTCATAGCTTGCAAACTCGACTATACGTTCACAATGAGTATCATCTCATCTCTTATATAAATTCAACATTTAAGCTTCTTATTTTAGAATTTTCGGACTTAAACATGACTCAAATGTAAAGACTAAAAACTATTGCAATCTATTTTCGATAGTAGGTTTACTTTTTTGTCGATACTAAAATATTTTTCTTAAATAAACGACTCAAACATGAATCTGTTTTAATTTTGAACGGGGCGTTCTATCGAACTGTACATTGTACAGTCACTAAGTTGGCGTTACGCGTGGCAATGTTCTAGATGTTCACTTTAATGCTGTTCTACTTAGTTTGTACACTCGGCAAAACAAATTTATTTCTCGTAAAAATTCCAAAAAAGATGTCTTTCATCAATACTGGTTTTTATAACATTAAGTACTGAATTTTTAAATTTCAATTAGGTATTAATTTTATGTGCTTAAGAATATTCAATAGCGAAAGTTACCCCCTGCACCCTGCACCCTTCATCTCAAATCCTTTCCCCTCGCTTATAAAACGGTTCCCGCTCTCCCGACGCTATTTTTAAAGAAGAGTTCGGGTAAACGCTAAATGAAGGAGCGAGAATCACACTACAGATCCTACAGGCAATTTTTTGAAAAAAGTTTTGGATACGCATGAAAGATTACGTAATTTTTTAAAAAGTTATAAGTTTTCTCAGGATTTTTTTTTTAATTTTTTCGCCTGTAGGATTTATAGTGTGATTTTTGGTTCTTAATTTGGCGTTTACATGAACCCTTTAGCTTTAAAAATAGCGTCGGGAGAGCGGGAACCGTTTTATAGGCGAGGGGAACGGATTTGAGATGAATATTTTTTTATTTATTGTAGATTATAGACGCGGCGACAACTGAGGTCATTAGCGTCTTCAACACAACAAAACATACCTATTTGTGTATTAAAATCCGCCAGCCGACTGGTACGAGCTCGGGTCCCTGGGAGCGCTAATTCCCAAAGAATATTGGAATGCAATTGCGATAACAACTACATACCAATGTCACCCCTGGGGGGTTGAGATGAAGAGTGCGGGGGGTAACTTCCGCTATCGAATACTCTAAACTGTAAAATCCATCTTGGGCAAACGATTTTTAGTTATTGTTTAAAGTAAAACTTATAACGCACGTACATGAGTACACGCACCCATTTTTAACTTCCCGCTTTTGAAAATTTTCAAAATACGGGAAGTTATTGCTTTCGGTCCGATTTTTGAAATTTGAGTTTCACCAGATCTCGACGTTTTGGACTCCTAGGAAGCTATTCTGACTATTTTTGGATGAACGTCCGTATGTGTGTGTGTAGTGTGTATGTGTGTAACCAAATTTTTGTCGTACGGTATCTTTAGAACGAATCAACCGATTGAGATCGGGTTTGCGGCATTCGAAAGAGTTTATTGAGACTTAAATCTGATTAAATTTTGGAGTCAATCGGACCGTGTTAAGTGTGATTTTTAAAGGTTAAAATGTTTTTGGGCCCGAAGATAGCGAAAAAAAATTTCAGAGTCGTTTCAAAATTGAAATTTAACCCTTTAGTAACGATTAAAATGTGCTGCTAAAATTTAAAAAAATCGGCCTGACAGGACCGGATTTACAATTTTTTTGACTAATTTGCGGATAAGGATTTACTTCCTGAAGGGTGTATTTAATTTGATGCAGATGTTGAATTGATAATAATACTGAAATTAAGAAAAAAAATATTATTTTAAGGGGTGTATAAAGGGGTTAAATTTTTTATTTTGTCTAAAAACAACTTTTTTTATTCTCACTTCGATTTACGGATTCGACGTTCTTCCTAAATTACAATTAACGCCTCGACACAATAGTATCAATTTATTGTAACGTACTTAACACATGCGGGAAGTTTTAGGGTTGATCCACATTTTTTTTGTATGGACTTAAACTAGTCGCTTTGCAACAAAATACAACAGTGGATTTCGATTTCTTGTTTTATTACATTTCCTAGATACTTTATTGTTTTAACTTCGCAGTCTATAGCAGGCTATTGCGTTAATATTATTTAATTACCTCGTAGTATAGTCACTTTATCGTTTCGTATAAATTTCTGTTACGATTGTACTTAAATAAAAGAGGGAATTAGTGAAGTTAAGGAGCTGGGTTGAATTGATCAGAACAGATTCGACGTCTCTAAACCCTACGCACAGATGTATTGTACATTACATGGATATACAAGAATGCGTCAAACGAAACTGTAGCTTATGTTACGAGATCTTAAAGCTCTAGATTTTCTATTATATGAAATAGTATATATACGATACCTCGGAGTAACTCGAGAAACATGAAAATGGAGCTATTTGACAGTATTACGAAGTCGTTTAGTCAAGAAACAAAATAATAGTCATATTTTGTATAGAACTCTGCTTATAATATAATAAAAAATTCGACTGATGACCAGTCCTATACTTCCCACCTAGTAAATATTTGCAAAAAATAAACACTCTTTTTTTATTCTTTGAAAAAAAGTATGGCCCTCTTTTTTGTTTGGTGATCTACTGATGACTAGTAATATAGCAAAAATCATGGTTACCTTGATTTACGTACAATTTTCTTTTGTAATAATATTTATTTAACACGCTTATATTAGCTTCACCTGTATGTTTGCGTGCTTGCTTGCTTGCTTGTTTGTCAGTTTGTAACCGACTTCTTTGAACTTGATTTTGACCAGCTTTGAACGGTCAGATTTAGTTTAAACTTTGCACACTTATCAAGGACCGACGACAATACAATAATTCCATAAGTTTGTACCATTATCCTGACCAGGATTTCCAGGACTAAAAAAAAAAAAAAGCAAAAAACTTCAGATTGAACTGAAACTTTGCACACTTATCAAGGACCGATTACAATACAATAATTCCATAAGTTTGTCCCATTATCCTGACTAGGATCTCCAGGACTAAAAAGTAAAAATAAATTATAATTTAAAAAAACTATAACAAACACGCTTTAATGAACTAAAAAGTAAAAAATAATTAATTTTATTGTAAAAAAGCGTGGGGTGCTTTGTATCATATTTTCATACTACCCCACGCCTTTTTACAATAAAATTAATTATTTTTTACTTTTTAGTTCATTAAAGCGTGTTTTTTAGTTTTTTTAAATTATAATTTATTTAGTAAAATATTTTTTTTCTCAAAAACTATACATTTTAGAGATAAAAGTATTTACATTTTTTTCATATTATAACGTCTAGAATTCATTTATATTTCCTTTTACCTATGTTAATACGTGACATTGAGAACGTTTTTTTTAATATCTCAGGATCCACTGAACCGATTTGACTCAAAATCTAATCAGATCTAAGTTAAAGGCTGATAAATACAATAGAACAATCGGCATAGCCGTATGTTGTTCCGTTTTCACGATATCGAAGGCGAAAAATTGACCACACACACACATACAGACATCAGTCAGAAAATGATCTTAAACGATTGCTAGGGTCTCAAAACGTGAAGATCTGTTAAAATCTCGGAGTAAATTCATTACTTCCCTACCATAGTAGAGGTGGAAAGTAATAAGCAAGTCATTTAATTTTTTTCGCGAATTATAAGAGATTGTAAATTATAAACGTTCGACAATTGAGGTCATTGGCACCTATTTTTCATTAACCCTAAGGTAACTCAGGTTTAGTGACCTATACCTAACTTAAACAGCGATGGAAGCGAGTGGAGCGGAAAACATAACCCATTATTTAATACAAATTTTAAATCGATTAATTTATTTATTGTAGATTATAGACGGATTGACAACTTAGGTCATTAACGTCTTAATTACTTCAAATAAATAAATGGCTGAATATCCAGAAACTTTGTAGGTATTGTACATAAACAGTCGTATTAACTTCAACCAATACATCAAATAACATTTTAATTAAATGACATCACAAAAAAAAGGCCAGCACGTTGACCATCACACCTAAGCTGTCCTCTTTAAATCGAGGGAAACATGTATTTGTAGAGCTCATAGAGTCTAACAAATTTATTTAGCGAATCACATCATTAATATAAGAAAAAGATGTTTTCAACAAATGATGCTTTATTAAAGCTTTAAGATTATTTTTCTGAAGCAAACGCCGTTTTTTAAATATATAAAAATATAAAACAAGTTTAAACAAAAATAAGAATACAAAGGATTTTAGAAGTAAGAGAGGTAATATAGAATAATTTATGATACATATATGTTCTTTATATATTCATATATACAGGCCCGGCTCTACGAAATTTAGCTTTGTGTTAAAAAGAGTGATAGACCCCTCAAAAGTTCAGGAGGAGAAAATGTTTTTAAAATGAGTTCGAAGATATGTAATTTTTAATTAGGAGTTGGTTACCTAAAAAAAAAATTCGACTGATGACCAGTCCTATACTTCCCACCTAGTAAATATTTGCAAAAAATAAACACTCTTTTTTTATTCTTTGAAAAAAAGCATGGCCCTCTTTTTTGTTTATGATCTACTGATGGCTAGCTTATTATAGAAAAAATCATGGTTACCTTGATTTACGTACAATTTTTATTTTCTTTAGTAAAATATTTTTTTCTCGAAAAGAGAAAAAAAATATTTTTTTCTCGAAAACTATACATTTTAGAGAAAAAAAATATTTACATTTTTTTCATATTATAACATCTAGAATTCATTTATATTTTTAAAGTTAAAGGCTGATAAACATAATAGAACAATCGGCATGGCCGTATGTTGTTCCGTTTTTACGATATCGAAGGCGAAAAATTGCACACACACACATACAGACATCAGTCAGAAAATGATCTTAAACGATTGCTAGGGTCTCAAAACGTGAAGATCTGTTAAAATCTCGAAATATTTTTTTCGGACTAAATCCATTACTTCCGTACCATAGTAGAGGTGGGAAGTAAAAAATGCATGCATATACCCCATAGGCCGCCGCATGTACAGGTCACACCATTTGCTTCTACCTTGAGCCGAACCTGCGTATATACGATACCTACATAACCTAAGTACTCAGACAATAAATAATATTTAAAAACAGGACATTTGCGCACACTTCCTTAGCTTTTAAATATATTAACCGAGCGATGTGTTTACGTAACTTTAATGCAGAGAGTACCTCCTCCTGGGCGGACTGGCGCGTGCAAAGTATCATTACACGAATGAAACACAAGAGCAATTGTTTAAGCTTCGAATTTCTTTCAGTGGCGGCGCCAGAGGGTGGGCTGGGTGGTCCATAGCCCACCTTAAACTGTCTTGGCTCACGGCCCTGGCATAATCCTCAATCTCTAGGTTATCTTTTAAATACGTTTTTAACCCTCGAAATTTCAACCATTTTTCTTGTAAATTCTATAGCAAGTATAACCTGGGTTAAAATTTTATCGTGTGGAAGCACCCTGAAGTTTTGCCCTATTAAATAAAACAAGAATAATCAAAATCGGTCCACAAATGAAGGAGATATGTTACTAGAAAAAACTGCTGAACTAATTTAAGAAAAAATTCTATGGGGCCAATCCGACATCTAGGTATTCTTGTACATAACAGAGTCAAAATTTTACAAATCGGTGTAGTCATTCCTGAGTTATCAGTGAACATACATTAAGAAAAAAATACATGCTGATCGAATTGAGAATCTCCTCCTTTTTTGAAGTCGGTTAAAAATCTAAATTGTGACCATCGAAACTCAGATTTGTATATATAGTGTTGAAATTAGTAATAAACAAAATGTCCTTATGCGATGCTTGTAAGTAAAAATCATGAGGTGTCATGGGATACCCGACAAAAGCTATACTTCTGACGCATTGTATATATATTTTTTGTTTTCTTATAATAAACAATACAATATGAACATTATTTTCCTGGCAACAATACGCGCTGCCCAGCTAATGAGATGCGTTGCATCGTTTCGTGACGTTTCACTTTTATGTGTTAAGTCCCCATCCCAAACGTGCGTTAAGAAGCATATAGCTTCAAAATATGCACTAAATTTCGTATACAGGGTGTCCCAAAATTACTGGGACACAGAGCTACCACGTGTAGTAGAGGTCAAAATAAGTCGATTGGACCAAATTTATTTATATACCAAAATGTACCGTTTGCACGTGAGAAGAGTTCAAAGTTTACATATAAAGAAACACATTTTTGTACGCTGTTCAGAAATGAGTGAAACAAATTGAATGAAATTTGACAAAAGTGCATTTTAGAGAATTACTCTCCTTTCGGTAATCAAAGAAATCCAAAAGAAATTGTAGAAGGGTTAAAACCACCCTCACCCCCTGACATTTTTTCAGAACTTTCTTATAGGGGTGGTAATACGGTTCTCAAATTTTTAGCGAGAAGACTGATTAATTATCTTCATTTTGTTACTCTTGTAAAAATTTCGTATTCCGCATAGTTCCGAAGGAAAAAAATGTTTTCTTAAATAATGCTAACAGATATTCCTAGTACAAGTTTAATAAAATATTGTAATACAAAATTCTATATACTTACAAAATTTTATGTAAACTTTGAACTCTTCTCACGGGCAAACGGTACATTTTGGTATATAAATAAATTGGGTCCAATCGACTTATTTTGACCTCTACTACACGTGGTAGTTCTGTGTCCCAGCAATTTTGGGGCACCCTGTATATCCAAAACCACAGAACCGATTGGCATCAAAATCAATAGGCCTGGAGTCTTAATTAAGACAAGCTTTTAAAAAAATCATTCAAATCGGTGCAGCTATGCAAATGTTATTGTGAAATAAAATTCATACACAGCCGCTATGCCGAAAACTGTATTTAGGTATGTTTCGAGGATAGAGGAAAATCAAAATTTGACCGTATTTCTGTTTCGTACTACAGTAGCATTAGTACTTGTGTGAGTATGTGTTTAACAATTACGCATTTAGGTTATAATTTGTGAGTTTGCAATAGAAATTAAAGCAGTTTGCGGTTAGTCAGCTCATGATGTGCCATTATGACACTTGTGCTTACTCTACTTACGTCACAAGCTCTCATGTGACGGCACACTTATCGCACATTAAAAGATGTGCATATTCTGCTTCCTTTTTCCACTTCCGTCAAGGGGGTGTTTTGTGCTGGAGTGTTCTCTCCAAGTACATACTACGTAAGTATACATATATAAGCTGTGTTACATTATACACTTTTTCTTTGTGTATACAAATCCTATATTGTATTTTCTGTTCATATGCATATATTATTATATAGGCCAATTACACAATTATAGAATAAAATAGAAGTTTATATTAATAAAATAAAAAATAACAAAATTCACAGACAATTATATTAACAGATGATCAACGTTTAGGTCAAGATGTTGGCCCTTTTCAAGATCTAAATAAATTATCAATAAAATAAAGATCAAAAAAATTGTATTTATATTTGAAAATGTCAATACAATTTATTTTATCATTATTTTGTTGGCCCTTTTCAAGATATGAATAAATCATCAATAAAATAAAGACATTTGAAAATGACTAGGTATAGAATTTTTTTGATCTTTATTTTATTGATTTATTCAGATATTGAATTTGAAAAGGGCCTACTTCTTTGCCGAAACATTGATCATTTGTTAATATACTTGTCTGTGAATTTTGTCATTTTTTTATTATAACTATTTCATGCATAGTGCATACGTTCAGAGGCGGATTATCCCTAAGGCAAACTAGGCATGTGCCTAGGGGCGCGAGGTTACAAGGGGGCGCGCGCATGTAAGTTTTTAAACATACCCTACTAATATTATAACTGCGAAAGTGTGTGTGTGTGTTACTTCTTCGTTCAAAAACTACTGAACCGATTGTGATGAAACTTGGTATGTAGATAGCAGGAGACCCAGATTTACACGTTTTATACAGAAATTTCCACGGGATGGGGCATCACAAGGGTGAAACCATGGGGCGCAGCTAATTATTATACAGGGTGTTTGGGTAAAGGTATTCAGAAATTTAAAGGCATGTATTACTCATCAAAATAAGCCAAAAAGTTCATATAAACGTATGGCCTAGAACGCACCCTTAGGGAAGATAGGCCTTTTTAAGGGTTGAGGAGCAAAAGCTTTTTACCCTGTAACTTTTTTTCCATTTTTTTCTAAAAATTTAAAATTTGTGGACATTTTTACGTAAAAAAGACATTTTTTTAACCGATATCCCCAACGGTTTTTAAGTAAATTGGATTTAAAAATTAATATACATACATAGATACATTCATACACTCGAAAAACATTACCCTCCTTCTGGAGCAGTCGGGCAAAAACATATAGTCCAAGCTCCCACCTTACAAAAGTCCTGTATCCCGCTTTACTAGCATTTATCATTTCTAAAGTTTGGATCGTCTTATTTATCAATTTTCAGTTAATGGACTTAGCCCAAGCTCCCATCATACAAAAATCTACTGGACAACACTATTAAACTGAAATTAGTAGATAATATGATTTCGATTTTTTAAATCAATTTTATGCAACCTGTAACTCGTATACTACTTGATGAAATTTATACAGATTATAGAGACATAATTATTTAAAATTATCATTGTCTGCCTTGCAATTTTCTTTGCATACCCGACAGACCTCTCCCCAAATGAATACATGTTCAGTATCTGTAAAAATTTCAACTAGCTACCTCTTACCGTTTGTGAGAGAGAGCCTTGTGAGAGACGGACGGACAGACAGCGTAGGCTCAGTATTAGGGTTCCGTTCGGAGGTACGGAACCCTAAAAACTGGTGCGAAACGATTTCTGGGACACCTGCATATATTTAAAGCTACAGTAAAAACACAACAGAGGGCGTTACAGTCGCTGATGGAACATAGTACTTAAAGCACATCCAAAACATATAGAGTGTGTGTGTACAATATATGTATTAAATCCGGAAGAAGATGAATGCGTATATGTATTGTTTCCGGTCTGACAGTGAGGATGAAAAGGAAGAAAAAGCCTCTCCTAACGCACACAGCAGCGATTCATTACGTGTTCTCTTCTCCCCGCACCCCTCTTTCTTTCCAGATTCGCTCAACTTCTTCTTACTTTTCCACTTTCACTGTACGCATTTCATGCTGCCTTTTATTCAGTTGTTTATTTATACAATTTTGTTAATCTATTTTCTATAAAAATAAAAAATCAGCTGCGCTATCCAAATATGTACATACCGGGTGCTGATTTACTTTGCGGGTAATAGGGATTTTACATGTCAAATTATGTTTATGAATTTTCCTGCTTCCCTATATATTTTGGTGAATAGAATAGATAGAATAGATTAGAGAAGAGGGCGTGAGGCAAGCCTCGTCAACACCGCGACCTTAATAGATCTATTGTGTGGCCCTGACTTGTTTATTCCAATGCGAGGTTAAGGCTCTGGATCAATCCTAGAATCGCTCTGGAATCTGTATCCCATACTTGCTCAGGCGTTGGGAATGGAATGTTAAGGTGACGGAACCTTTGAGTCTTGACTGCTTCACATTTGCAAAGCAAATGCTCCGATGTTTCAGGGGCCTCAAGACAGAAGCGGCATGATCCGTTGTCCGATACACCAATTTTATTAAGGTGATACCTCAGTGGGCAGTGACCTGAGAAGAGCCCGGAAATAATTATTTTGGTGAAAAAAAAAACAAATTCAAAATTATATGAGATATAATTAGAATAATCAAAGTGTGATGTTTCACCTTTTAATATCATTTCTATGCTTGTAAATCTGTACAGAGTTGAAAAATCCATTAAAATTAAGTATCGGCAATAAAACCGCCATACGGGTGTTTATGGTGGAATTACGTGTCACTTATGACAGTAAGTACCGTCATTTATTATGTTCATGATCATAATAATAATAATACATTTATTGCAGTTCGTTTACACGGACTTTACTGTGTAGTTAAAGAAAATTATTTTAAATTTTATATCAAACAAATACTTAATTAAAATGATACAATAATAATTTAGCATCAAACTAGTATAACCTTTGCCATTATGTTGATCAGATGGCGGGACCAAGGGGTCATAACTAAAAATATTTAAGTTTCTCATAATTTGAAACAACGAAAGAGAGAGAGAGAGAGAGAGAGAGAGTTATTGTAGATTATAGACGCTCGACAACTGAGGTTAGGTAAGTATGTCTCTAGTAAAACATCGTAATAATAATAATAATGAATTTTATTAATATATAGAGGTACAAATAGAGGGAAAATACATTTGCTTAAATAATATATTAATAAAATTAAATAAAATATACTATATCCCTATATTATTAAACGAGCAAATCTTGTATATATGTACCTATATAAATATTTTCTCGAAAACGGCCCTAAAGATTTGGATGAAATTTATACTGAAAAGGGGTTTTGGGGGGCAAATAATCGATCTAGCTAGGTCTCATCCCTGGAAAAATTCGTTTTCTTATCGATTTTATCATTTTAAAAAACAGTTTTTTTAACGTCATAAAACAGTGTCGTATGGTGAGTAGGCTTTGAAAAAAACAAACTATTTTCATTATTTATGTCAAATTACTCTGACAGTCAATCTTTAACTTATTAAAATAATCAGTAATTATTTGAAAATATGTAGGTACATACGTTATGTAGTATGATGTATACTGACGTATAATAATATTATCTACTTATAGGTATGTAATTTTTTTTCTTAAAAACGACTACCGATTTTGATGAAATGGGAACTTTAAGTACTATTTTTTTTGAACTCATCCGAGCAAAGCTCGGTCATCCAGATATCTTACTTAAGTTGATAGACAACTTGTCTGTAAGAAACAAGATTTTTAAAAATTAAATTACAAATATAGTTGAACATTAAAATATGTATGATAATAGATGATATATAATAATAATGCACTGAACGTTCGTTACATTATGTCATAACAGAAACTAGCGGCCCAGTCCGTTTTTGCCCGGGTGCTATTAGGTACTCACTTTTGCATTTATAATATTAGGATTAGGATAAGGTATAGATAAGTTTGTGAGCATAGAAGTTTGACGGCCTTGAATAATGAACGATCCAATATTTATCTGGGACTAGGGTTATCATTTCGAAATTTGAAAAGTCCTGAAAAAAGCCGGTCATTTCAAAAAAAAGTCTGGTAATTTTAGACTGATTTAATACTTATGTTTTATTGTTAAATAATTTAATGTGAAAATTAAACATTCATTCAAATTTTTTCCATCAAGTCATCCATCAAGTCAAAAATCCGGACAAATTAAAAAGCCGGATAAAGTTTGGACGGACAAATCCGGACGGATGGTAACCCTATCTGGAACTGTTGAGGTAACCCACGGAAAACCTCAACAAGATGGCCGCTACAGGAATTACTGTTTCTCGGTGAGAGGCAATAGGAAAAAGTTCTAACCTTCCGAATACGAATCTAGGGCTCTCAACTTAATAATAGATAACAAGAAAATGTATTAAATCAAATATTAAATTAGATGATGGTTGAAGACGAAGTCTTCGTATGACGCAATAATTTAAATTAAAACGCAATACTGATGTTAAATTTTGCTATTTATCTAACGTTTCGACAACTCTACAAATAAATTGTAGTCAGGCCCGGACTTAAAGACCCAGGGCCCCTAGGTACTTAACAGTTGCCCCCTCCCAAGCCCAAAAAAAGGGGAAAAAATGAAAAAATGGAATTGGATGGAAATTGAGCAAAAAAATAAATGTCGCCAATTAAAAATTTTTGGGCTTTTTTTCTTTAATTTCCATCTCCGCCCTGGCCGGGGCCCCCTCGGTGGCTGGGCCCCTAGGCCGGTGCCTTGTTAGCCTAGGCAGAAACCGGGCCTGGCTATTGAAAGTCAAATATTAAAAATGTAAAGAAAATAACTCTATTATAGACAATTGCAAATCAACAGAGGCGTCCATTAAAGCCACGCTGTCACTTGTTTTGTGTGTATATAATGAATAGAGAGAATAATACATTGTCAGTAACTGGATCTGTTTATCAGTTGTGTGCATCGTGTTCGCCCGTTGCTTTTCTCCTCCCCGTTCTCCTGCCCGCTCCGCCGTGCCTCGGGCAGACCGGAACACGTCGAACGCGCTCCCAACTTCAACAGTGGCTGTAACTTATTCCCAGCCCATGAATATCAATGCTCGAACCGATAGAGAAACGAACGTCTAGTGCGACAGTTGCAGTGTACCTAATGCCGGCTAGCTACAGTATTCTGTGTCTGTACAAATGTCAGTTATGGCAGCCTTACAGATGCAAAGTACGATTCACAATGGGCGCTTTCCATTTATCCGATTCCCACTTAGGCTTGCACTAAACAGTTCCAAATATGGACTGAACATAGAATTATTGAGTGGAAAGCATTTCCGAGGAACCTAACTACCTAAACTAAAACGAAAAACTCAGCTCAGATGCCGCCACTAGCGTAAAAGGTGTAGCATATTTGAGTGGAACTAATTCGCGGAAACATGTCCAAGGAACTACCTAATTACCTAAAGACAGTGTGGTGTAACGGTTAGCGTAGCAGGCCTTTGGATCACATTGTCGTGAGTTCGAATCCCACCTCCGCTCATGGATGTTTTGTGATGTCATTTAGTTTTAAGTTATTTGTTATTTGATTTGATGTAATTAAAAAAATATTTTGAGATATTTTGAGAATGTCTACCGCAGTTGTAGACGAAACGTCAGGTAGAAATACCACCGGACCACGGTCTACAAGCCCGGAAACCATGAAGACTTGGAATTATAATTATTGTCACAGAAAGACCCTAATTTACACTAATTTGCCCTAATTTACTCTAATTTACCCTAAATACCCTAATTTACCCAAATTTTCGTTTTTTTAAAAAAAACAAAAAAATTAATTTTTGGTATCATGAAATTTCAAAAAATTATAATTATTGTCAAAGAAAGAATATAACAAAAATAAAAAATTTTATAAATAAATATCATGTAGAATTTAGAAAAAAAAGGTCAAAAATTGTACGATGCCATGAGTTTCCGAACCCAAGTCCCATGCATACAAGGCTAATGTGGTACCACTACTCTGCGGATGAACTTGTCTAGACAGCCCGTGTTACTGATATATTATGTATAACTTAATATACCCGGACAATTAATTTATAAATTATTTATCCAGTACAATATAAGTACCGCAGTGGTGGGCAGAACAGCAGCGAAGGAGAACATTTCGTTGCATATTTCCCCTCACGCGGCTGTTCACAGCCCGGCATAAGAGGTTTCACATCAAAAAAATAAACCTAACTACCTAAACTAAAACGAAAAACTCAGCTCAGATACCATCACTAGCGTAAAAGGTGTAGCATCCCCTATGTCTCTATAGCAGCCACATGGTAGTAACTGTTAGCAACCACTAAATTAATTACAAACCGGAAACCTGCACAAATCACATATTTAAATATTGGCGGCAACGATACTTAAACCTCGTTGATTGGCGGTTGTCAAACTAAAGGAGTTATAAATATTCAAAATCATGCTTGGACAGAACATATTTTAAATTTGTGAATCCTCTAAGATTTGTATTTGCCCTATGCGCTAGTGGCGTCGCGAGTGGCAAAAACTTGCTATATTAAAGTATTACAATTCGCAACTATAATGACCACGAGTTTTGACCCCACTCCTTGAGGGAGTTTCCATGTATTTAACGACACAGATCAAACGGAACGCATTTCGAGCGACACAAGTCAACTTGTGTCAACTCGTGTCTCTATAAAATATGGAAACTAAAGCACCCAATCTGTAGTACCTACCATTCTCGATTTGATTGGCTACTCACACAATAAAACAATGCATGACAATTTCGTCTCTATCAAACCAGTTATTATAGTAGGATGACTGTTCAAAATTGATGTAAAATACAAATCACATATATCTGCCAACGACCTCTACACTGAGACACTATGTAATACATTAGTATTGTAACAAAACTGTTTTCTTACGTGAGTGGAATATATTATTTATTTATAACAATTAAAAATGTAACAAAAATAGATAACAATAAGATGTAACAATTATATCTCAATTCTAACAGACAACACTGTTTATATAATAATAACACCAACAGTAATTCTTAAACGAACTGAAGCGCTTTAATTAACACTGAACAATTTATATACTGTATTTATTTCCAATCGACACTGTCACACGATTCTCGTTGTTCTCTCCGGTGACCGCTCTATTACTTATATAGAGCTAGTAGCTTGACCCCCCCCACGCTCGCGCGCTTTCCAGAACATTCCTGTGTCTTCGATATCATGCCACGCCTCATCATTGTTACTTGTTCGCGATGATTCTGTTGTCACCAGCGGCGTAACATCTGGAGTTTTGCTACAGCATCTATCTAAAGCCTAGAATACATCTGACAAACGTTGCCATCTATTCGCGTTGTCAAAGGTTCATTTATATGCGTTCGTGAAGTGTAGATGATCGTTTGCAACAACTTAAGAGCGATGACACACACAGCGGTTTGTGCCAAGGCGGTTGCCGAGTCGGCACGTATATGTTAATATTTTTGAATGATGCAAAACGCACACCGCGGCGAGAATTGCCTGCCGACTGAAAGCTGCCTCTCAGCCGCCTCGACATTTCATTCTCCACAAGAAACGCCTGACTACAGAATTGAAACCGCTGTGTGTGTTATCGTCGAGTCGGCACAAACCGCTGTGTGTGCCATCGCTCTAAGTGTGGTTCGAATGGTTTTTATTTGTAAACACAAACGAATCCATTTACATTTTTTTTTAATTTTTTGTGTTTTTTTTAATAAAATTGTCAAACAATAATACATAGGTACAAGCGTATTTTGTTTTTTATATCAACAGATATTAAATACACTAAGTAGTATTTATTTTTAAATAATATGTAATACTAGCCGTTACCCGTGGCTTCGCCCACGTATTTTTCGATTTATGATTTATTATCCCCCCGCGAGAAATTCTCCTCCTGCGAAGCGAAGTCGGGCTGGTGGTGTTTATGCGGTCGAATTTTATAATACATAACTCACTCGCTTCGCTCGTTCGCTAGAATTTTAATAATACTGATATGAACACGCAACATATAATTGTTCTTACAATACATTACACACTCGATTTGCTCGTTCGTTTGAATATTAATAATTCAATACTCACTCGCTTCGCTCGTTTGCTCGAAATTTATTAATACGTTACTCACTCGCTTCGCTCGTTCGCTCGAATATTAATAATACATTTATCACTCGCTTCGCTCGTTCGATCGAATTTTATTAATACTTCTAACTTCAAAAATGATGAACTTCCATACAAACTTTCATCCCCTTTTTAGCCACCTTAGGGGATGAATTTTCAAAAAAAAATTGCTTAGTACTCACCTACGTTATATAAGAAACTCCTGCGCAAAATTTCATGCTTACAACTTTAAAAATGACGAATTTCCATACAAACGTTCATCCCCTATTTAACCCCCTTAGGGGTTGAATTTCGAAAAATCCTTTCTTATTGCTCACCTACGTAATATAAAGAACTCCTGTGCAAAATGTCATGCTTCTAACTTCGAAAATGACAAACTTCCATGCAAACCTTCATCCCCTTTTTAGCCCCCTTAGGGGTTGAATTTTCAAAAAAAATTTCTTAGTGCTCACCTACGTTTTATAAGAGACTTCTGTGCAAAATTTCATGCTTCTAACTTCAAAAATGACGAATTTCCATACAAACTTTCATCCCCTATTTAACCCCTTAGGGGTTGAATTTCGAAAAATCCTTTCTTATTGGGTGCTTACGTCACAAAAGGAACCTACTGTCCAAATTTCAAGTTTATATCTTCAGCGGTTTGACCTGGGCGTTGTCTGTCAGTCAATCAGTCAGTCAGTCAGTCAGTAACGGAACTGTTTTATATATATAGATTAGTTGTTATTTTATTTTTTATTTTTTTATATTATAAATTGTTATATCCAAAATATTGTCATTATTAAAAAAACAATCCGGGATTTGAATCTGGGTTTGAATTTTCCAACAGTCAGTAAGCAGCCGCTCTAACGACTGAACTAACAAATGCCCTTAAGACCGCTGTACATAGTGAAGCTATAATTTTATTTTTTAGGATGTGACGTCACTTACCAATTTCCGTGACGGAAAATTATGAGTTACTGCGAGTTAAAAAGTTACAAAAGTAAATATTATTGTCAAAAACTTTATTATTCACTAAAATATTGTAACTTTCTACCTGATAAGGACCTATAAAATATATTAGTATATTTTGCATTGTAATTTAGTTTCGTTCTGAAGAAGTCACTGTGTTGACGAAACAATTGTCAAGAATAACAAACAAGTGTAAATTACAAAAAAAACAGTGTTTTATTTTTTAACAAAATGTTAAAACGAATATATCTAACTTTAATGTAAAAAGCGAAATTTAAAAAGACCAATCAAAACAACTTATTTACTAATCTATAATCAGTTCATATGAAATATATTGACACTTCTACTACCATGAATAATATTTAGTTTAGTTTATCGAACTCATTTTATAAATTTCAACAGAATTGAAAAACAAATAATAGTTCAAAATATTATCATCGAATATTTTTCTATATACCTACAATCTACATATAATACACTAATGATCCGATGTGTTCGAAAATTTTTAAATTATTAATTTAATTGAATCTCTTTTCTATGTTCTTTATGATATAATTAATTAATATTAGGCCGTGTCCACAAATTATCGACTTAATAATAATAATGATTTATGTAGAAATTGTTGGAAGTGAGCACTTCTGTAGCACAGAGGATCAATAAAAAGCAGCAATACTGATTATTTCAAATTTGCATTTATATACTAACGTTTCGGTATTCTTCATACCATCTTCAGAGTCTACAAGATAATTATAATGTTTTTACAATGGTTGTATGTAAACATTATAATTATGTTGTAGACTCTGAAGATGGTATGAAGAATATCGAAAGGTTAGTATAAATGCAAATTTGAAACAATCAGTATTGCATTTTATTGATCCTCTGTGCCACGAAAGTGCTCACTTTCAACAATTTCTACAACTGTTTTCAAGGATCAAATTGCTCTATTTAACTATAGCAACTTCGAATTCAATAATGATAAATGTGTCTTGTGTGTATAATAAGTAAAATTTATATGGGACCAACTTCGAGATATACCCTATCCAAAAAAAAAAAATAATTTTCCAAATCGGTTTATAAATGACGGAGTTCTGAGGTAACAAACATAAAAAATACAACCGAATTGAAAACCACCTCCTTTTTTGAAGTCGGTTAAAAAAGTGCACCCACTTTTTTAACCGACTTCAAAAAAGGAGGTGGTTCTCAATTCGGTTGTATTTTATTTTTTTAATGTTTGTTACCTCAGAACTCCGTCCTTTTATAAACCGATTTGGAAAATCATTTTTTTTTGTGTAGGTAATTATATACGCGCGTTAGAAGTTATACTTCTTTGACGTGATTAAAAACTAATTTTAATTTGCATGCAAATAATTTGCTGAAATTAAATAATAAAAGACAAGTTTTGTTTATAATATGGTAACTATGGAAATCATTCCTGTGAATTTTGATGTCACAGTTTATGAAAAATTCACTGTCATCATTTTTTCATAACGCCCATAAAGAAGTATAACTTCAAAATATGTACATGTTTTACATGTAAGTATAGTAATAGTAATAGTATTTATTGTTATTAGTAATTTGATGGGAAAGATGGACAATTATTCGTATGTAAAACTTCTTTATTTATCGCCAACGTTTCGTCAACATTGCTGACTTCCTCAGGACTCAAAATTGGACGTTTTACATATTAGTCAATGTCAAAAATATTAAATTGAAAACATACGGTTGGCATAGTTGTTTCAACCACTTCCACATAACTATGAACGATAACTATGAATGATTTATTGTGTTAGGACTGTACATACAGTTTACACTTCTCACATACATCAGATCAATATTATGCATTAGAAATTGCTATCGTTAATAATTATTATTTCGATCTAGAATACATTGATTAACATTAAAATATCATTTTTTTATTAAAAATAATTTTGATTTAGAGGTCAAATGAGGTAGGAAGTTAATAAAATCAATGATTTCTGAACCAGATAGACCTGTTAAAATATTATATTTTTTCAAACACGCACTTCCACCATTAATGCTCCGTACTCCCACCATATAACAATTATCTAAAAATTCTGGATTTTCGGCTTGTCAGAAATAAGAGAAGGGATAACTTAGTTTTTTCTACAGCAAAGATACGCTTTTTATAACGATTTATTATTCTACTCGTTTTTACAAGAAATGTTTGTAAAGAAAATTTGTAAACCTAGTTTCGTAAATATTTTGAAAATAAAAAAGTCAGCTGCCCTTTTATTATGAAAAATCTGTCAAAAAGAACTGAGTTACCTGACAAGTATGCTTTGATTAATTTTCACATGTGAAATCACATTGTGTGAAATGATAAGTAACCATGGAAAGAAAATGTAAATATGTTAAATATTTATTACTACTCGTTACCCGCAGCATAGCACGCGCTAACAGAATCTTTATTATTATTATTTTATGTTTTTATAAGTTGGAATGGTCCCGTCGTCCAATTGGCTTTTTTTATAATAAATTAAATATTCAATAATTTACTTAAAATTGTTATTTAATATTTTTAATATCTCTTTGAAACTAAATAACGATTTGTTTTCCATTTAAGAAGACATCCCATACATTTTTCAAAATGATTAAAATAATCAGTTTTTATATATTTTATTTTATATTTTTATTTGACGCTTGTGTTAATCTAACTCAATGTACAATAAATTTGTCGTTTGAACAGGTCTTGTTCAAACGACAGTATTACCATAACTATCATCACATAGACCCTGAATTCCCCAGTGAGTATACCAACCTTCAGTGCTTTAAAAGACCACGACTTGAGCGTGAATAATATCACACACAAAGTATTGCATTTCACTCGGATGTAACAAATGAAGGTGCGAGCACATTTTGTTTCAAGCTTTACGTTATGGCATAATTCACTGGCGGTATTAGAATGTTTTTATTGATTATTGGGATCCGTCATATAGGTGGAGCTTCAAAAACATGGCGCAGACGTGGGGAAATTTCATATACGGGGTATACTTTTGCGTGTAATTTTATGATTTTCAAAGTGATAAGAAATGATAAATATAAGTGCAATTTGTGATTGGGCCGGTACGAATCCTAAACAAAGGAATTTCGTTGAAGGAGAACGGATTCTCAAAGCCTGGCATATTATCAAATGTCGGAAATATAACGAAAAAAATCCATGCAAAATGAACTGTCAAAAGTAGTAATCTTTACGACATATTGCTTAAAAACATCAAAATTAAAAGAAAATCTCAACGAAATTAATCATCCGCGTTCAATGCACTTTTAAGGCTGGGTTAGGTGAATAATGTTAACACATAACTGCAACATAATAAGTTATATTGTAATAAGTTGTCAAGTTACTAACCTCAAAATATTTGTATACGAAGTTAATCCTGTAAATTTGTCAATCATCAGGGATTCAACTATTCTAGTGCAGTATGATAACAAGTACATCTTATTATTAATATAAAATATTTTTTTAAATCATAAATACAGTTTTTCCACGTTTCATTAGAAAATAATTCGCTGTAAAGTAAGTTTTACAAGGCAATAACTGATAGTGTTTAATGCCACGATATTAGAAAACGTCGCGAATTCCATTTTCGATAAACTTTTTGTTTATTTTACTTGTTTTATTCTTGTAATAACCAATTTCACGATAAATTTGCACTGTTAGCATGTAAAATTTTCCCCCGTTTTGATACAATTTTCTGCCACCAGATGTCATATGCTCATTTGACGGACCCCAATATAATGAAGCAAATTAAAATCGACATACATTCAATCGTTTGGTAATAAGCTATTTTTTTTTATTTTAATAAGACGCGCAGCTACTAGACTACATGCGTCATTATAAGTCTGTTGTTTACGATAGGTAAGTATAGTTTGTGCTTTATTTTACTAATAAGCTATTTTTCTTATGCTTTTTGCAAATATTTTTGACGTAAAACTATGTCTTTTCCGACGGTATATATTGGGGGTGAAATGATGCGTTACAAAAAACGAGTGAGAAAAAAATGTGTGACGCGAACTACCATAGTTTGTTTGTGTTTTGTATCATGTATGTCATGTTAATATTTTTTGACAGATGATTTATGATTAATATGTTGAAAAATCATGGCCTTCGCTGAGTTTCAAAATAACTGAATAACTGAATTAAAGAGCCAATAAGAAAACGTCAGAAAGAGACATATAATATAATATTATACGCCCTAACTTTATCGCCCTCTCTTTCCTGCGCTTTTGGAAGCGCAGTGGTAGAAGAGCAGGCATTTCAGTTGATATTATTAGAACTTGAAACACTAAGATTTATTAGGTTCATGAAGTTTTTCATTAGTTCAGGATATAATAAAACTAGTTAACATAATTTAACTAAAAATATTCACCCAGCGATGTAGCTTAGTGGTACAGCACTAGACTCGCATGGGGAAGGTACTGGGTTCGAATCCCGGCGGGGCAGATGTGGCTAGGACTTTTTCCTACTGCCTTCGCCGAGAAACGGTAATTCCTGTACCGGCCATCTTGTTTGAGGTTTTCCATGGTTTCCCTCAATAATTCCAGATGAATATCGAGATGGTTCCTTATTAAAGGCCATGGCCGATTACCTGTCAAACTCCTATGCTCTCAAAGTTGCCTACCTTATCCTAATTTCTTATAATTCCTCCATTCGCACATTGCTATAAAAAAGGGTGAAGTTTAGAAAATAAAGAAAAAAACAGGAAAGTGGTGAAAATGGAAAATAGTAATGGTGCGAATGGCGTCTGTTATAACATAATGTCGAGAAACGGACGTTAAACGCATTATTATTAACTAAAAATATTCAATTTGCATTAATATAATACTTAAGTGACATTTTCAAATGTCTATAAAATTACCATTTTTCAATATTATTGCAAAAATTAGGATGATTAACTTCCTATACCAAAAAAATATTATTATTATCATTTTTGAAGTTATACTGCTTTTGGCGCGTTATGGAAAAATGATGAGAGGGAATTTTTACGATTTAACACCATGAACTAGTCGGAAGTAACATGACAAAGTTAGTCGTTAGTATAACTAGTCGTTACACCAGTCAGAATGTGACAAGAGCGTTTTCAGTTTTAAATAACATTAATAAAAGTAATTGCTATACAAACGCTCGTTTATGCCGCTTTCGTTAAATATGAGTTCGTACTCCAACATCTGTACTGTTTATACAATTATTTTTCATGATTATAATAGCCTATTATATAGCACAGCTTTGAAAGACGTACTGAGGCGCAACGGTAGCGCCGTCGCATCATACGCAATAGGTCTCGGGTTCGAGTCTCAACACAAACATGCTTTATTTTTAATAAATAATTAGATATAAATATAATAAATAAATATAAATATTTAATAAATTAATAATTTATTAAATTAAATTAATTTATTTAATATCTTTATTTTATTATTTTATCGTCTATTTTACAAACGTTTAGTACTGGCACGCGGGATAAAATTTTTGGAGTTATTTTTGTTTTGTTACGCCAAAAAAGTATAACTTCTGACGTGCGTACATAAGTACACACACACTCTTTTTTTTTCAAAATTTTGAACACTAACCTTTTATACTTTTACCCGTCAGTCAATTGTAGAAAGTGTTAACTTGTTTATTTATTTATTGTAAATTATACACGCGTCGACAACTTAGGTCACTAGCGTCTTATTCGCATCAAATAATATATCACTTAAAACTAAGTGACATCACAAAACATCCATGAGCGAGGTGGAATTCGAACCCACGGCAGCTTGCTCCAAAGGCCAGCACGCTGTTTAGAACTTGTTGTCACATACTGACGTAATATGGCGCCGCGCACATTATGACCACACCTTCCAACTATGTTACGACTGATACAAAATGTATTGCATTTCAGCAAACCCGTAGCTACTGTAGCTCCATACATACATGTGAGCTTCATACGTGCTTGTTTTGCATTATGTGTCGACATCAAGGGGTCACCGCACAGCTTTCCCAAAAAGAAAATTTGATTTTTTTATATAATATAAAAAGATTTCAAAAAGGATTTATCCTATACGAACGCCGTAGCTTCCTCATATCTTTAGTTTATATATGAATAAAATATTAACACTTCTCCACGTTATCCTCGATGCCATATTTTCTTTATAAAAATATGTTAAAATACAAAATTGGTACATGCGCAATATAAATATGTTAAAATAGAGAGCTTTTCGTCAAAGTATCTATGTTTACTGAATAAATTTATTTTAGGGCGAAAATATGTAACACTGCGCTTTGTAATATTGCTTTTTGCTTTTCTCGTAGTAAATTTAAAAAATGTAATTTGTATGTCTTCTCGAGAATTTAGCAGCATATATAATGTAGAAAATGGTATGCAGAATTGTACACGACCTCCGTGTTCTAAAATTATTTTTCAAAATAATTTTTAATATTAAAAATTTCACAGTTTTCACAGATTATTCACTCGGCACTTGGCAGAATATGCAGATTAAATATCAAGACGCTAATGATCTAAGTTGTCGACGCATCTATAATTTACAATAGATTAAATTAAATATCAAAATTATAAATAACACTTGAAAAATTCTACAGATTAAGGAGATCTTCATGAAGATGAACGATCGTCGAACTTGTGTTAATCTGTAGAATTTGTCAAGTGTTGTTTATAATTTTGATATTAAAAATTTCAGTGGAATTTGCCAGGAAGCTCTTATACGATATTTAGACGGTATTGTTACAGGTTCAGATGCACAAAGTGACGTTGATTTCTGAAACCATTGTTCTGGTTAGCACCAAAATTTGAAACAAACATTTAAAAAAACCACATTCAAATTGGTCATTTTTACTAAAGTTTTTGTGAAAGAACGAAAATTCCACAGACATACACACGCACAGCCGCTTTGCGAAAAACTACATTTCTGTACTTTTGAGGATATCATAATCAAAATTTGATCTTATCTTGGAATCGGATACGACTTTATATTCCATTTTCTTACGGAGCATCGAAATAAAATTACGAACCCTGTTTGTTTTATTGTGACTGACGACTTAAAAGTAAGGACTGTAAAATAGCAACCTGAATAAATCATTTTCTAAAAATTTACACAATACTTCGAAATAACTGTCATACTGTAATTTTAGTATATAAATGAGATATATTTTGAAATGTTTGAAACAGGCGACACATTTTTGAAGGTAGCAACATTTTGAGAAAACCATTTTTTTGTAAATAAACAACAAAAAAATATATAAATAGATGACTATAACATTGAAAACTGGGGCGGCAAATATTGAATTTTTCAGGACGTCGCTAAACTTATAACTACAATGATTAAAGCCACATCTGTTAATGTATTCGGGCTAAAATAAGGTTTCAGTCAAAACCGACATTAATAATGTCGACAAATCAGGGGCGAATCTAGTTTTTTCTGAGCCTACGACTTACTGAAGTTCAATGGGGCCCCTCCTTAAGTTTACTCTCTCACACGGTCAGTAAATAATTATCCAACCCTGGAACTGGCAATAGCCAAGTTGGGCGGGAAAATTCCGAAACTTCCAAATTTTTCTTTTTGTTGCAATGTAATTTACCTTTTCGGGGTTTCGGGTTCAAGTCCCGACAGTGGTCATTTGATTTTTTCTTACATATAGCTCAAAAATCATGACAGCCTAGCTGTCTGAGATATTTATTATTTTCACCTTTAATTGTTATGTGAATAATATGGTGTGGATATAAGGGGTTTTAAATCGATTGATTTTATCATAATATACCAATTAATTTACCTTGTTATTTATTTATTTATTTTTATTAGATTAAAAATCTTTAAAATAATACTATAAATTATCATTATTATTATATTATTTATATTAACTATTTTTTGCTATACGATAAGTGCTTATAGTTATTGAAAAAGTATTAAAATTTTATAATTCAATTTTTGTGGGCCCTTAACACTTGGGGACCCAGGGTTTAAGCCCTACGTAGATCTGCCCCTGGAGCAAATCCACAGGTAAAAGTTCCTATCGATAAAAATATTAAACCAAAGGTGGATTTAATTTTATTCTTTTTTTAAAGAAATCTGAAAAAGCGAAAGTCGTGACATAATCTAATAAATAATAATCAATCAAAAACAATATAATAACAATAAAAATTTCAATAACAATAACGAATCATAATAGACCAAAAAAGAAGAAAAAACAGTAGTAAAAAATGAATAGTTTTCTAGAACGATTGTCAGAACAAAATAATGAAGAAAAACAACTTTGTTCTTCAAAGAATTGATGATAAAATGACCAATTCGTTGTTGAATAACTGCAAATAGAAAGAAACTACAATAACAATCTATATAAAGAGATAACTATAGTTTTTTTATGAAATACTGAACTAAATCGACCGAAATATACCTACTTTAATAGAAGACATCGTAACACACTCACAGCACTAAATAAGGAAACACTTTTGGTTGCACAATGAGCTTATAAATGACTTTTTTTATTAACTCATTGGAATGAGCCCCGTCTAACTTGAATAACGCCGTTGAATTTTTTGTCTAGCACTTCAACAATGTTTAAAAATAGAAGTATGTTTAATAAACATACCTCTATTTTTCCTTAAGAGCGGCTGACGTCACATGCCCCGAATATCACGGCCTACTACTATACATAAGCTTACGTTTCGGTGCTCATTACATGAGCACCGAAACGTAAGCTTATAAATACAAATTTAATCATCAGTATTGCAAATTTTTTTGATCCTTTTGCCACTGAGTTTTTTCTCTCCTAATTTCTACATTTAAAATAACATATTTCATTTTAATAAATAATATATTATACTACGTAAATAAGATTTTTGCCATACCAATTATAAAATAGCTGCTTTACATGCATGTATGTTTGCATGCAATGTGACTTTTGACAGGTTGGTGTGCGGAAACGTATATTTCCCACACTAGTGTGGAAATGCAAGTCATTTCCAATTTGCATAGTGATTTTTGTTTATTATACTGACAGCTACTCTCGGTCTACTATAGAAGTGAAGTTGTCGACACAAATGACAGCTGTCAAATTTTTTTTGAAAATACCGAAAATGAAGTGAAAAGCAGCTATTTTATAGCGGATATGACAAAAAATACCATATACTTATATCTCGTGCGTAATGATATTAATGACTCGTGTAACTGTTAAAACTCGCTTAATCGCTCGTTTAAACATTTGTCACACTCGTCAGTAATATACCTCATTACGCAACTAGATATACAATCTATTATTTCTAAATGCGTTTCCTAGTTTCGAGAACAAAGAATAAAATAGAAATAGAATAATATCACAGCATATAAACACCCGACTATCTGAAAGCGGGGTCCTATATATAACTTATACAGACACATAAATGTAATTTATATCTGTGACCATAAGGCAAAACCGCTTAAGTATGCCGAATTTGTGATAAAAATAAAATGGCGTTCCTGTTTATTTAATGATTCGAGTTTTCCATTTTTCGCTGCAATGAAAATAAACACCATTGTCTTTAATTTATTTTTATTTATTGTAAATTATAGACGCGTCGACAACTTAGGTCATTAGCGTCTTGATTACATTAAATAACAACTCACTTAAAACTAAATGATATCACAAAACATTCATGAGCGGAGGCGGGATCCGAACCCACGACTGTCTGATCCAGAGGCCGCGACGCTAACCACTGGACCACACTGTCCTCAACACCATTGTCGATCACATGCATTGAGGTAGGTACCTTCTATATCACACGAGCACCGCTAACGTCGTCTCCTCAGAACAGAGATAGCTGTAGAAGTGGCATATCACAGGTTGTAGGTATGTACTACTTATGTGCAACTGAAGCCAGCCGAGACGTGCGAGAAACAATTGAAAATATAATAAAATATTTTTACTTACTGACGATAAAGATTTTTTATAAGCGCTTTGGAATCTTTATTGTAACATCCAGACACACAACACGACATATTACAAAGAATAATTAACACCACGGAATGCAAGCAACGAATGATCATAATGTAACTGACAGGTCGTACTTTAGTGTGTAGTTGTGGCTTCACAAGCTACGTGTTATGCTGTTTCTATAGCTATCTCTATTCTAAGGTCGAGTCGAACGAAATTCATGACATCGACGGTGTTATCTCTTTCATTGCTACGAACGTAGATAGATAAATATTGTGATTCAGATTTGGAACGCAAGGTGTATGTGGCCTGGGGTATAGTAGATAAATTGTATATCTAGGGCGTAATGAGATATATCTGACAAGAAGTGATAGTATGTTAAAACGAGCGATAGCGCATCATTTTACCCTCCTATATACCGCCCGTAAAGACGTAGTTCTATACGTCAAAAACAACTTTAACCAAAAAAAAGCCATCTAAAAAGAGGAAAATAATAAAATCGGCGCCAATTCAATAAAATATGAAGTCGGTTAAAAAGTAAATGTTAATTAAATTTAACAGACTTCTTATTTTATTAAATTGGCGCCGACCTCAAAATTTTATTATTTGCCTCTTTTAAGTGGCTTTTTGGAAGGTTTTTTTCGTTAAAAAGTTTTTTATTTTTTACTTTTTAGTGACGTAGTTTGCACATTATTAACCGACGTCTGTCTTGATATTTGACATTTACCTTAACAGTGCTACATCCCATTACTCACTTAAATCAGTCGAACTACTGAAGCGATTTAAGTAAAATTTATATGGGACCACCCCGGATGTATGCCCTATTAAATAAAACAATAATCATCAAAATCAGTTCACAAATGCAGGAAAAATCGCGTAACATACATATAAAAAAAAATACAATCGAACTGAGAACCTCCTTCTTTTTTTTGAAGTCGGTTAAAAATTTAAATTGATTCATTGAATAATAGCAAAAGTATCGGGGTAAATTCATGACAAATAAAAGACACAAAGTAGTATAATATGAAGATCTAAAAATCATGAAAAATTTGATATACTTAATTAAGCGGTTTTGCTTTTGGCCAAAGATTTTATGCTATATCAACACACAGAGACGATTGGCACTTCCTGATGCAAGAAACATGAGCTGCGGAGAGAGAGACAGAAGAAATGTTCTGGTTCTGTTTTTTTGTTAATAATGACGTAGCGCCGATAATATACCCCAAAACGAATAAATTGTACGAATGTTGCAACTAATTTATATTTCCTGTTACGTCACGATATAGTATATAAATACTACCTATTATATTTTGATAACGAAAGAAAAACTATGAAGCTCCGAGAAAGAAAAACAACGAAGCTCTCCGAAAGAATTATAAATACGTTTTAAATAATAACTGATATGATATTGACATGATGTTGTGCGCGTACCGAATAGAAAAATGTACTTGAGCGTCGAATCACTTGAAAAAATGTTTAAAAAATTCAAGTCCAGTATCGTACCTAAACAAAAGAACGACGTTTTCGTCGACTGTTCAATTTTAATTACCACCCTAACACTGGCCTGCCAAGTTGGGTGGATTAATTTCGCAAATTATTCCAATTTCTTGTATATAATTAGTGTATAAATCGAAAATCGAAATAAATTTCTTTCTTTATTATTATTATTATTATCTGGTTACAACTTTCAAAATACATTTAAGATAAAAGTACTTTTAGTACTGAAATAAAATGAAAACTATAGAAAAAAATAATGTTAAAAGTATCTACTTTTATAATAAATCTACTTTGAAAGTCGTACCAGAAATCGAGCTAAAATCGAGTCGAAATACCTGCCACTGTTTCGAATCGAGTAACTTTCAAAATAACTTACCTATTTCCTTTTTAAGTCGAAACAGTTTTCGATAAATACTTGATTTTCTTTTAGAGTCGAGTAGTATAAGGAGAAAAAATTTCAATATCTACTAAGAAATTTTAAAAACTATGAACTATAATCGAGTATTTAAAAATAATACCTACTCGAGGATCGAGTATTTATTTAGTGCTAAACAGATTCGTTTTGAAAAGGAAAATCAAATTATTACTCGCATATCCCTGTAAATGTATCAATGAGCTTTTCTTAAAAATAAAGTATACTCCGCGCGTTTTTCTATTTCATTTTTAATCATATTACAAGGAAAAATCAAATTTAGGATGCCGGATGCTTCTCTGGGAATTACTATTACTATTACAAACATTGCAAGTTAATAAATGTAATAATAATAATAAAAAAGCTTGAAATAATAAAAAGTTTGTAATAAAAGCTTGTAAAAAGTGGTCAATCATAAGTTCTATAATATTGCAGTGACGAAATGGCAAAACAATTTTGTTGTAGTATAAAAGACGTTCCATAATTTCAACGATGTTTTGCTGTTCTCGCCGAATCAGCTAACAAAAATAAATTTATTGATGGTGGAAAAGTCGATGAAAGGAAAACAGAAAATGGTTTGATTTATCATATGAAACGGTCTTTTGTGTCACTGTGTTATATTTATTATAACGCTGATTTACTGAAATCCGTGATAAATCATCTCTTATTATACAATATCCACATTTATGTGTTCCAGATACTAATATGAACGTAAACTTGACCAAAAATATCTAGATCAGTATTATTTGAACTGAAGAAAAACATTTGATTTTCCATACAAACATAAAAAAATTGTTAGAAGAAAGTATTAATTTTTGATTAACTTGATCCATAAATCTATATTTTAGATAGATAGACATTTTAAATTATAGACACTCGACAACATAAGTTATAAGCGTCTGGGAGCCTTTGGGGACCTTTGAATGAGACTGTCGTAGGTTCGAATCCCATCTCCACTCATAGATGTGTTTTATTTTATTTATTGTAGATTATAGACGCGTCGACATCTCAGGTCATTAGCGTCTTTCAACTAGGTACACTAAATAACAACTTTCTTAAAACTAAATAACATCACAAAACATCCATGAGCGCAGGTGGGATTCGAACCAACGGCAGTCTAGTCTAGAGGCTGCGATACCAAATACGCTATCCACTAGGCTACACTGCCCTCTCATGGATGTGTTGTGATGTCGTTTTAGTTTGATGTAATTTGACATTTACACGCTTAGTTGTCAAGACGTCTATAATTTACAATAAATAAAAAAGACAATACAAGCCCTAAGCGTCTTCGAAAAACAGTCCACCCATTGAAGAGCTATGATGTCTTGGATATAAAAAAGGGAAACTTCCTAATTTAGGAAGTTTCTATTTTATCATAGTTCTAAAAATTACAAAATTTTTGAAATATCTTTAAAAACAACAAAGTTATGCTGCTTCAAAGTTTGAATTTGACAATTCGCGGCACAATATTTTTAAAAGTATTTTTCAGTTTGTATGCGTGGTAATTTCATAGAGATATTATACAGTTAAGGAAAAATCGGTGCATGCGCAGAAGCGATTATGCTGTAACTTTGTTTTTTCAATTAAAACTGCACATATTTTTCAAAACGATTCATTGTTCCACTCATTTTTAAAATTGTTGGTACAGTGTTCTCTACCGGAATCGTTTTCCTTCGCCTAATAACGGTTACAACTTTTCCGGCGCTATTTTTGAAGCTAAAGAGTTTGAGTTAACGCCAAATGAAGAGCCAAGTAACACTACAGATCCTTCAGACGAAAAACTGAAAAAAAATGATTCTGGAAAAACTTACAACTTTTTAAAAATTACGTAATGTTTCACATGTAGCCAAAACTAGTTTTAAAAAAATTCGCCTGTAGGATCTCTAGTGTGGATCTAGGTCCTTCATTTTGAGTTTACTCGAACCTTTTAACTTTAAAAATAGCGTCGGGAGAGCAGTAACCATTTTATGCGAATGATTATAATTGATGCAAAATATTCGTTGAACTTTATATTTTTATTGAGATCCAACGAAAATCGATAATTAACATTAACAGAGCAAACAACAGACATTTCCCGATTCAGAAATTTATTCAACTTATAATAGTTTAACCATTAACTGACAGAAAACGTTTTAACATCAACTTGATGTCATTTTCAATTCTAAAAATTAATTAACTAACTCTGAAAATTGATTTTCCGAGTTCATTAATTTTTAGAATTGAAAATGACATCAAGTTGATGTCGAAACGTTTTCTGTCAGTTAATGGTTAAACTATTATAAGTTGAATAAATTTCTGAATCGGGAAAGGTCTATTGTTTACTCTGCTAAATTTTTATATTATATTTTGACCCGTGGCTCAACTCACGTATGTTAGTATATTGTTAATTTATTACCCCGCAAGAAATGTCTCGCCTGCGAAGCGAAGTATGATTTATAACCCCCTCCCCGCGAGAATCTCTCTCCCTGCAAAGCGAAGTCGGGCTTAAAATCACTTGGAAATAGTTTGCATAAACGGTGTCACAAAAATAAACAGTCAACCCAACCTATCGTTTTGACATTTGTATTAACGGCATCACAACGGGCGCGAGACGAATTTTAAAATTTACATATCTTTTTTATTTATCAACCGATTTAAATGGAACAAACACTAAATGTTAGCCCAATACATCGCTGAAAACCACATCCAAATTGGTTCAGCCATTGCGGAGATTAGCGTGCACAAACAGACAGATAAACAGACAAAAAGAGCGTTTACGATTTTATTATATGTATAGATTAAAATGGTGAATGAATTGTGAATTATAGACGCTCGACAACAAGGATCATTAGCGTCTGTACAGTAGATTAAAATAATTCTAAAAACTCTTAAATTGTACAAAAAATCGACTGTAAATTTTCAAACCAAAAGCGTGTAACATTTCAAACAACAGAATAATTGACAATCGTAAAACAAAATTGGAATAGGCACCTACAGATATATGAACGTTATATTATAAATGTACGTATAGCATTAGTCTTGTATATTTGCAGATAAATGTTTACAGAGACGGACTACCCCAAACCAAAATAAATTTTATAAAAAATAGACTGAAAATCTAACAAAAATATTATATTCTTGTTTTGGCCTCTTTTCGTTCAAACAAGGCCACTTAGATCTAATATCAATTTCATACGGAAGAATGATAAAATAAGATGGTAGGTAATTCCATTTTTTTGTATTCCCTGAATAAAGCCGGCTTCAGACGGCAAGGAAAATGTCGACCAATGTTGACATTCGGGCAATTGCCATGCCGTGCGTGAATAGTTTTCATATGGCCAATATTTACAAACAGTCACCAACGTTGGCATTGGAAGACATTCGCTTTGAGAGCGGTTTTTTGAACTGGACAGTTTTCACTACGCGGTGTTTGTCAGTGTGTGTTACATGAGGTACATGAAACATGTAAGAGCTGGACATAAGAAATTATTACCTCTGAAGCACTTGCAATAATTGCGTCATTTTCGCTATCCATTTTTGTTTAATGTTGGTGTATATTCGCTAAACATTGGATGTACTAAGCTTGATCAACGCTGGCCAAACAGAATCATGTCGTGTGGATACTGAACATATTCAAATGGTCACATATGCCCAACCAATAACCATGCCCAACATCGGTCGCCAATATTGGGATAAGCTGGCCATGTTGTCTGGAGCCGGCTTTAGCTCAATAAAAATAATTAATTAGCATTTGCCTGGATTTGGACCATCAACTTACATAATTATAAATATGTCAGTTTCATTATTGTAGCACTTACAGTTTAGGAGCTAGGAAGTTGGACAGTCAGACAGAATATTGAGAACAATAGGGTTCCGCTATTTGGATACGGAGCGCCTAAGAAATGTATTCTTGTTCTTAGTTTTTTATTACAAGATTTGGTAGTATCAAAAAACTTCTATTTGGTACCTACATATTAATTGTCAATTTTTGTGTTGAAAATGTATTTTTGATTGTAAATTTAATGAAGTGTTTATACCTAAAGGTACGTGCAGTACGCAGCTGGGATTCTAGATGGTAGCGTAGATCATAGCAGGGCTTGCTTAAATTAATGCACTGTTATATATGCGAGCGTACACAACGAAGCAGTGAGTGTAGCAGGTATAAGCGCTGTTACAAGAGCTGCTAGATACAAGAATGTATCTCACCATTCTTTCAGCGCGCTGACTACTACAATCAACGTGTGACAACTGTCAAATGGCCGTTACAAGTTTCGCAATGGATGTGACTAGTTTAATAAGTGAAATTTTGCCAGTTTTTATTTAATTTGTTTTGAGTTTTTTCTAAGACGTATTTAAAAGTTCCATACGTAAATATTCAAAAAACCGGTTTGGGTAAAATTTTAATTCTTGGTATAAATGATGAAATTCGCCATGTTTAGATCGTTTTCTATTAATAGGGTGGACATGATAGCTCCTACCCAAATGTGTATTTAAAATATACCACTTTATAGCAGAAGAACACAAATATTCGTCTTCGCTATCTGACATTTCAAACGCAACTTAAGCTTGTATCAATGCTAGTATCAAAGCTTCGTTGTGTAAACCTATAAGCGCTTATAATTTCAGCCACCATCTACCATACATGCTACCATCTAGATTCCCAGCTGCGTACTGCACGTACCTTTAGATAACAATGATGATTTATAATCTTTGAGTGGCATATCTTTCATATTTGCAGATCAAGTTCAGGCCTGGAGTCTGAATTCCCCCAACACAGCAGTAGCGTTCAAACTTACTGAACCGGAAGTGTTAACACTCGATTATTAGCTGTATATTAGCCCTCCGCTCGATCCCCTCGACACCCCAACTTACACCCCTACACCCCCGCTCATCGTTACACCGTGGTCCTCACCCCTCTCGTATTATATTTATAGACTTTTACGTATATATTATATCAATGTATGTATATTTGAGATGTA
The DNA here is from genome assembly GCA_039654895.1 of Mongoloraphidia duomilia. Lineage (NCBI taxonomy): Eukaryota > Metazoa > Arthropoda > Insecta > Raphidioptera > Raphidiidae > Mongoloraphidia > Mongoloraphidia duomilia. Next base: position 45,296,388 of record CM077519.1, on the reverse strand, counting down.
CATTACAATCTATTTAAGGGTTTCATCTGTCACATTCGGGGTTGGTGATTGTAGTAATAATGGTCATCTCTATCAAAGGGATGAATTTATTGCCACATTGGTTATTTTTATCGGATACTAACTCACAATGGCCATCAAAAGAATATTTTGTTGGTCGTTAAATTTGATTTTCTATACCTTTTGCATAATCGTCATTGGATATCAGATAAGCACATCATTTTCGATCTATGCCAGGCGTTGTTATTTTCGTAAATAGGATAAAAATTATTAAAAAAAATTAAAAAAAAAAACTCCTTCGAAAAAACACTAAAAAAAGAGGAAACTAATAAAATTTTGAGATCGGCGCCAATTATATACTAAAACTTTTTATACGATATCTACTTTTATTTTATTAAATTGGCGTCGACCTCAAAATTTTATTATTTTCCTCTTTTTTTAGTGGCTTTTTGAAGGAGGTTTTTTTATAAAGTTTTTTATTTTTAACTTTTTAGGGACTTTACAACATTACGTAGTTCGCACGTTATTAAACGACTTCTGTCTTGAAGAAAAAAAAAAGTTTTTTTATTTTTTACTTTTTAGTGGCTTTACAATACCTACGTAGTTTGCATATTATTAACCGACGTCTGTCTTGATATTTGACATTAACCTTAACGATGTTACATCCTGTTACTCACTTTTTTTAAATCAGTCGAACTACTGAACCGATTTCAGTAAAATTTATGCGGAGCCACCCTGAAGGTAAGCTCTATTAAATAAAACAATAATTATCAAAATCGGTTCACAAATGCAATAGAAATCGGTGTAGGTAAAATGTAAATACTTATACATAGAAAATTAAAAAAATACGCGCCGAATTGAGAACCTCCTCCTTTTTTTGAAGTGGGTTAAAAACTTCTTGTCATTATCTTTACGTTTCACCAAGTACTAGGTTTATCTGTACCTAATACCAATTATAATGTTTTCGATTTATTATTAATTTCTATAGCCACTATCTAGAGACAGAAATTCCGCTAGTAAAAAATTAAATTGTGTTTTAAAGACCACTAACAGCTAAGGTTATTTGGGCCCAGCACAAATTCATATTTTCAATTCATTATTTTTTTTTAATAATAAATTGAAAATCCAATTGACACTTTTAACAGCTCTCGGGCTAGAAGCCGGGAACTGGAGACTTGTAACCATAACAACGCCATGTAAACGAGAAAGTAAATGGCCACTGTTCATCGAGACGAGAAAATCTAGTGTTGATACGGAAAAATGAAAGATCTCTTACCTTAAAACATGCAGATACACGGGAAAATGCTGCTCCTATAGGCACAGCTGGTACCACATGCGTCATTCCATGCGGGCCAACTGATCGGAAATCGGGAACATTTCAAAGCATAAAACTGGGCAGCTTTACCACGTGCTCCGTACAAAATAATTACACTAATCCTCGGACAAGTCACCAGTCCATCACTAATAATATTTTGTTACAATTTAACTAATTAAAATTATTAAACGCGTTAATATTTTATATATGCGCACTCCTTTATTGTTCAATATAGTACCTAATCTTTTAGCTATTCACGACATTGCAATAAGAATTCAGTCTTATATAATTATCCTTCAATTGTTTTGATTACATATCACATTCTGGAAGCACTGTTTAATATAAGAACTGTAACACATATTAATGCACTTACGATAATGTAACGTTACAATTTATAAAAAAAAATAATAAATAAAACTATCAAAGTAAAATTAATCCAACTGTAACACAATAGTTAAAAATCTTAATAGTCACATAACTGCTAACCTTGTCATCTTGCATAATTAAAAATGTGTCAAAATCTCAATATAAAAAATGCATTTTTGTGGAATACTTCATGGATATTTCAAAGGGAAACATTAATAAAATAAATTATCAAAATATTGTCTGACCGAAGTCGAGTTATTCCTGTAGAAGTTAAGGAAATAACACAAGCGACATTCGCGTAGAAATTATTAATGTATATATTAGTGCAATTACTTATTAAACTCATTTTATCTTACTGCGTTTTATTTTACTAATTTTAGTACACTGATTCTGAACCATCAAATCGTTATAATAATTGCGAATCACGAAAATTAATCAGGAACTACCTACTTATTTTTACACTCAAACAAATCAAAAAATTAAAGTAACATTTATACGTCGCGACTAAATAAATGGAATCTACTAATTACAAAATCGAATTTCAACAGGCACTCAAAGTGGTGGGGGTTATAACCAAAATTGTGAAACCATTCAATAGATATTACATAATATGATAATAGCATAAAGATAAACCATAGACGTCGAGTTTCTGAAGTGTCTAGGGGCAAAATATTACTATAAATAAAACATAAGATGATTTTCGTTTTAAATATCACACTGTTTTAATTTGGGTTTCTGAAGTGTCTGTAGGGGTAAGATTCTTGTTTCAGTAACAATTTTATTTTAGAGTTCATACATTTAGAGAAAACCAAATCCTAACTGACAAGCCGTCGGTACCGCGGGGAGGACCTATGGAGCGAGTTAGAGGGGGTTTTAGTGGGTATGGGGCTGTGGCCGAGCCCCACACTACCCAGGGCTATCTTCCCTGGGTGTGCGTAAATGCATTTCCTCCTCCGCAAAGAAAAAAAAATCCTAACTGAAACCTGCGCACATAAACCGGTGGAAGAAGTAGTCAGTGGTGCCTACGCAAAGTACGCAAAACAGATTCTGACGCACAGACGTAGGTGCTGGGGGCTTAATTAAATCCCGATCTTTTTCTTTTGTTGAAATAAGAGAAAGGAAATAAAATGTTAATAAACATGCATCACTGATAATGCACTTCAGACACAATTCGATACTCGATTTTAACAGCATATCTTCTCTAATATCTATCTCTTCTCTAAATAGTCATGAGGAAGCAAGTGTGCCCAAATTCTATTGGTCGCTTCAGTTGCGCAAGCGCTGTACGAGCAATTGAGCATACGCAAAGACGTGGCGCTGAATCTGGCGTAATTGAGCATGCGCGCGCGCCAATAGAACATAGGCACATGCATAGTATGGACATGTCCATAAGACAAGCATGCACCCTCCCCTAAATGGCTTCCCCCCTCGTCTAAAGTGGTACTTTATACTACATCCCCAGATGTCTATATCTATGGTATATCTTCAATAAAGTAACTCCGCCCACAATACTGATAAAATACTTTCAAGTTGCTGAAAGTATTTCAATTTTTACTGACAGTATATCGACATTGGCCCTAACACGATCAGTATTGCTGTCAGTATTGTAGAATACTGACAGTAATACTGATCGTGTTAGGGCCAATGTTGATATACTGTCAGTATAAATTCTACAACTGCAGCTGATCGTCGGAGGGTCGCTTTAATTTTGAAACATATTCTATACCGTCTAACGACTTGAATGATGCAACACAGGTCTAATGTTGCAAAATAACACAGAAAAGAATAAATGACCTCTAAATCTAAATAAATGAAATGAACTTACTGCTATGTTCTTGTCCTAGCGACCATTTGCAATCAACATATTACAGTGAAAACATGTGACTGTCGTCGAACGAAATAACAACAGACGGTCATTTGGTAGTTATTCAATGTTGACTTTCTATTGTCCTGTCCTTAATACAGTATAGAGAAAGAATGGAAAGCTTTTGTATATAGCTTTAGTATAAAGCTTTTTGATACGAACTGTAATTCTTCTTGGAAGAGATTTAACACGGAAAAACCTTTTTAGTTGCCTTTCAAAACACATACATTTATTTTATTCTCTTGTAAAACTGTATGCAGGGCGGAGTTACAGCTTCCACTATTGTTTTCTCTTCTTTTTTTGGTTTAACCTTTTAGTGTAGTTTCCATTGTAATAGTTAACAATAAAAAATGTGAATGTAATGAATAATGAGTTATAATTGAGGTTTGATCTCAGTTGTCGAGCGTTTATTATTTACAATCAACGTAATTGCAGTTCGAGGTTTAGAAAACTGAAAAATGTAATTAATTGAAATTTGTCACTGAAGCGGGTAAACTCTGAAAATCAGTTTTAAAAACGGCTGTAATACTATTTTTCCCAAAACTATTTTTTCGAGTTCAGATGTGGCATTTGAACAAAAAATTTGAATGTAAAAAATATTTGGTTAGACCAGGGGTCGGCAACCTGCGGCTCGCGGTCAAGATGCGGCTCTCCAGTTCCATACGCAAATATTAATAATTATATTATTTTATTTTCAAAACTCATAAAAAATATTATACTGCAAAAAAAACTTTAAACAGGATAAAAACACTCAACAGAGAACAGTGAGAATTGGTGGAGTAGAGAGTATACGGACAGCTGACATTTTTTAAATGTGGCAACACTGTTCTGTTTGTTTAGTTATTGGTGCACTGTGTCGTCAACGGTCGCAGTCAGAACTTTTTTTTATATACCTAATCCTAATCAAATACCATAATATTGAAATAAAAATGTTAGTGGCTCTTTAAAAACTGGAAAATTTTGTAAATTGTAACTTTTGGCTCTTCCGTCTCAAAAGGTTGCCGACCCTTGGGTTAGACCGTTACATAGAAAAATTATAGCTGTTACAGTCTGGGCCGCCGTCAAAGGTCGGCGCATTGCATCAATTCAACCCTTTATTAATGATAAATTAAAATGTCTAGAAAAAAAATGGGAGAAATAGAAAATGAGACGGCTGCAAATTCAAAATTGCACGCGGATGCATAGACGGCCAGCGGCGGGTCTATTTACATCGTTAAAAAAACAAGCGATTCTCTATTTTTAGGGTTCCGTATCCAAATGGCAAAAACGGAACCCTTACAATTTCGTCCTGCCCGTCTGTCCATATGTCACAGATCATCATAAATCTAGGGTAGGCACTTCCAATCGGGCTAAAGGTTTGAAATTTGAAACATAGATAGTATTTAAGGTGAGAAAAATCGAAAATAAATGAAAATCCAACATGGCGGATAAAAAATCGCAAACATTGCGGAATCTGACACGAAATAAAATCTAGGGTACTTCCACTCGAGCTAGAGCTTTGAAATTTGAAACATAGATAGTGTTTAAGGTGATAATTACGAGAAAAATCAAAAATCATTAAAAATCCAACATGGCGGATACGTTCTTCCCGACTACGGAACCCTTCACTGTGCGTGCTCCGACACGCACTTGGCCGCTTGTTTAAATTTAGATACTTTGGATAAATTAGTTCCTGTTTAATTTTTGTTGGTTAAAGGGTAAAAGGAGATTTTTTTCTGAAAATAGCATACTAAAAGATCCCATTAATTTGTTGCTTAATCTGTTGCTCTGGCCTCTGACCAACACATTTTTTGAAATACATATATTTTTATTCTTCAATCCAACAACAAAAATACCTGTTGTTACCAAAAATAAAGAAAAATAGATTTTCTGTCAACGCCTAAAGAAATCTATCACCGCACGAAGTCTATTTAAAATGGGCGCAATCGGACCATTTTTGAGCTGTACCTATTTAAGGGTTGAAAAAAAAAACAAACCATTGTTTCAAAATCGAAAGTTAAATAAACCTTTAGCAAAGATTAAATGTGTCCTTAAAATTTTAATAAAATCGACTAGACAGGACCGAACTTACAAAATTTATGAACACATTTATACAGTGTGTCCACAGACTCATCCTCAACATGGGGATCTCCGTTGTTATGGGAGATAGAGATTTGGTTAAATGAGACAAAATGTGCAGAATCTCCAGTACTACTACCCTGCGTAGTCAAACTTTCCATATTTTGCTTGGTTCGCGACCGACAGTTGAAAAACGAGATTTACCCATTTTCGTTTTTTGTTTATAACTCGCTTATTAAGTAAGTTATAAAAAAAATATTTTCACTTTCTTAAGGCCGTTTTTTATGAAGATTTCAAATCTCTTTTCATATTTTTATTTACTTTTATAGTTTTAGAGATACTTGTATTAACTTTGTTTTTTTAAATACACGTCAAAGATGGCCATGACACCATTCGAAAGAGATTTTTTTTCTCTTTAATTTGATATGAGGGTTGATGGATTTATTTTCAAAAATAACAGAGTTATACGTAAAACACTGATTTTTAGTAGTAGGCTATGCTAAATTAATTGATAAAACAACAGAAGGCTTAGCAAACAGTTGAAATTCGCGTTGGTTTAGTAAACAGCTGTTTTGTTTTAGCTGTCAAAGTGTAGTTTGTTGCTAATTTGTCAGTTTACTAAGTGATTTATTAAATTTACTTTTGTTATCATGGAACCATTTTGTAACAATGTTACATGTTACATTGTTACATTCTATGTCACAAAAATTCGACCAGAGTTGCAGAAATGTACTTCGATCAGTATCCAGAATGAAGACAACCTCATTCGTCTATTTACAGAAACTTACGAGTAAATTTAATAAACTATGGATCATTTAAAAAGCCGTTTACCAAGTCAACGCGAATAAGTCAAGAAGACAAAACTACTGTTTTACGATCAATTGTTGAAAATCGCTTATTTTTCATTGTTACAAAATGGTTCCATGATAACAAAAGTAAATTTAATAAATCACTTAGTAAACTGACAAATTAGCAACAAACTACACTTTGACAGCTAAAACAAAACAGCTGTTTACTAAACCAACGTGAATTTCAACTGTTTGCTAAGCCTTCTGTTGTTTTATCAATTAATTTAGCATAGCCTACTATTAAAAATCAGTGTTTTACATATAACTCTGTTATTTTTGAAAATAAATCCATCAACCCTCATATCAAATTAAAGAGAAAAAAAATCTCTTTCAAATGGTGTCATGGCCATCTTTGACGTGTATTTAAAAAAACAAAGTTAATACAAGTATCTCTAAAACTATAAAAGTAAATAAATATATGAAAAGAGATTTGAAATCTTCATAAAAAACGGCCTTAAGAAAGTGAAAATATTTTTTTTATAACTTACTTAATAAGCGAGTTATAAACAAAAAACGAAAATGGGTAAATCTCGTTTTTCAACTGTCGGTCGCGAACCAAGCAAAATATGGAAAGTTTGACTACGCAGGGTAGTAGTACTGGAGATTCTGCACATTTTGTCTCATTTAACCAAATCTCTATCTCCCATAACAACGGAGATCCCCATGTTGAGGATGAGTCTGTGGACACACTGTATAGTTTGCGGATAATAAATCACTAATTAGGTATTTAAGTTTAAAAAAAATTATTAATTTTTTCTAATAATTTAACATAAATAATATTGAAAATCGAAAAGAAAATTTTTTTTAAAGCTATAGATAAATTACTAAAAATTAATTAATATGGATAAAAATTTAAAAAATATCACGTGACTTCAAAACGCGCCAGGAATGTTTGTGACGTCGTTATGTTAAAATGTGTCTGCATTTGTTGGTATTTGTGTATATGTATTACACATACTATCAAAAATAATAAATTTTTAACTTGTTAACCTTGGATACAAAGCCCATAGATAACATAATGACGTCACACGCGTTCGGATTCTTTCGGCGCGTTATCGGAACTGAGTTTAAAAATTAATTTTTATTTAAGTATAACTTTTTAATTAGTAAGCAAAAAAATTAAATAAAAACAGTTTTGCTATAAAACTTGTATGTGGTCCTTCCATTTAAGTAAAAAAAAAATTCATTTAAAAACCCAATTGCTGAAGGATATACCTATGTATATAATTTAATTATTGATTGTAGATTATAGACGCTCAACAGCTGAGGGCATCAGCGTTTAATTATTATTGATGATCAACTCTTTAGAGGTAGCGTCTAAAAAAAAAGTTCGCACACCACTGAATTATAAAAAAAACTATACAATAGTGTACATTAGTATCTAATTAAAACTTCTTAAAAAGTCCGTTGTTATTTGTTGCCAGGTTGTAAACAAAAACCCCGGATCTGGGAAGGGAGTTAAATACTTATTTAGGATTAATAGATCTTCAAAATTTCAAAATTTTCGATTTAATGTACGTAAATATTTTCATATGATTTTTATGATAAAAGAAATAAAAACACTGCGACTAATATACAAATGACGAATTTCTGGCCAATATTAAAAACTAAGATATATATCGATATCAAATTTATATCAATAATAATATTATAATTATATAAATAATTATCTAAAACATATACTTGAACGACCCAAATATTAGCATCAGTATATTTTTTTCCAATAAAAACTGTAGGACTCGATCATTCGCTGAAGAGACTCTGAACACTGTAATGCGTCTTAAAACATCAGCCGTCATCTTATCCGTGCTCTGATTGGCTACGGCTGGGAGCCGTAGCCAATGAAATAGAAACAGTTCTATTTTCCAGCCGTAGCCGTGATTGTTGACGGCTGTGCTCTGATTGGTCGAGAGCTACAGAAGGTTCCTAGCCGCAGCCGTCGACGGCTACGACTATGGCTGGCAGCCGGTAGTGTGATACGCGCTTTAGGCAGACCGTACACCATACGGGTCACATTTTGCAATCAGATCGACTACAAAAATGCGATCGCGTCTCAGAGAGCTGTGGTTCTCAATACAAATACTACCGTGGCGTCCACTCGGAGGTTGCCAACCGCAAGCGGACTGCAGACGTCCGTTTCAACTGCAGCGAACGTCCGTGTCTGCCGGGTAGTGGTATTTGTACGGAGAACCACAGCTCTCAGAGACACGACCGCATTTTTGCGACTGCCGACTGCAAAATGTCCTGTGTACGATCTGTCTAGGCAGAGGCCTCAAAAAACCAAAAAGAGAATTACACTTTTTTATTTTTCTTTAATTAATAGAACCTTTAGAAGTGAGTCTCAAAACCAGGTTCCGTTTGGGGGACCCCAAATGCTCAGTCGGTGAATCGTTTTTCATTTTCAAGCAGATTAAACGAAGAGTCCCACACTTTTTATTAGAAAAAATTAATACTAACAAACACATTTAGAAGTATATAATATTAATATTATTTTTTCTAATAAAAACTTTAAAACCCATCCATCAACTTATAATGGGACCTTACAGCTGAGGAGACGCCAATTTCGACATACGACCAACGTCAATAGTGTATCTGTTTATATACATATTACATAATATCATAAGCAAATAAATTAGAAACCATGTGTTCTCAAACTGCGCATTGTAACGCGGGCGTCGCGAAATTATGCCTAAAGAGTCTCGTTCCATGTGAGTGAAATACATTAATTTATTCATTAAAAAATAACCTATTACTTTCGAATTGCCCGCCCCATCACTCAATCTTATAATCGTAGGGCAGTATTTTTCAGGGACGCGCATTAACAATCGGACATGCCTAGGGCCTCGCAACAAGAATTTAGGGAGCTACTGTAATAGGCGTTATTTTTCTGAGATATTAAATTTTGAACGTTCCAGAAAAGAACAACATATATAAGTCTTAAGTTTGGGCTTTTAGTTTTTTTTTCATTTCAAGCATTCAGTTTCTATCAGTCTTAATTGAAATGTATTTTTTTGAAATATTAAATTTTGCTGGGGCAAAATGAAACTAAATATTACAAATTGAAAATTTTTGTTGGAAAGCAGCCAATTATATAATTGATTCCAAACATATCGGAAAAAATCATTTTACCAACCATAGTCACAATCTAACCTGAACATTTCCACTTTCGCGGCGGAATGAGCTTACAATTACCGTGACATGATTACATTCCGCCGCGAAAGTGGAAAGGTTCAGGTTAGAATCAGGGCCGTCTTAGGCCATGCAGAGGCCCTTGGGCACACAGAGTTTGGGGGCCCTTTTAGAAAGCCCAAAAAATACGTGAATAAAAACATCAGAGTGTACTTTTGTTCAGTGACTTCATTGAATATTTTATAAGGAACCAATGTGCCAATGTGTTTTTTAAATTGATTAATTGTATATGCACTTAGGCACTGGATTTCGGTATTTCGAGGCCTCCATCAGGCCGGGGACTCTGGGCTCGTGCCCCACGTGCCCTTATGGTAAAGACAAAACTGGTTAGAATCCTGACTGTGACTATGGTTGGTAAAATGATTTTTTCCGATATGTTTGGAATCAATTATATAATTGGCTGTTTTCTAGAGATGCGCCGAATAGTGGTTTCACCGAATACCGAATACTATTCAGTTTAACCTTTACCGTACCGGATATTCGGCCGAATTATTCGGTTTACCATTTCATTGTTTTGCCGCGTAAACAGGTTCAACATGAACTATGTCGCTGCTGGCTAGTTGACAAGCAGTACCTCACCGCCCGCCACCCGCGCTATCACTTTGCTTCAAAACATCGCACGATTACGTTAAAAATACGAACAAAGGTGCTTATTATTACAAAAATATTGATAATAATAAGTTAATATTATCAATATTTTTGTAATAATAAGCACCTTTGTTCGTATTTTTAACGTAATCGTGTCGTGTAGCCAAGAAAATAGTAATACTCGAACCGAATATATTTGGCACCAAAACCGAATAATTCGGCCGAATACAAATAGTGAAAAACATGCCGAATACCAAACGAATATTCAGCGCATCTCTACTGTTTTCCAACAAAAATTTTCAATTGCAAATCAGCCGTATAAATCTATTAATTTATACTAAATATTATGTTTTATATCACTTTTTTAATTACATTCGACAGACTTGATTTCAAATTAACTTGGATTCAATCCAATTTGTACCCGGGCGAAGCAGGCTGGACAGTTAGTATTATATTATAGAAATATAAATATTTTCTCGTTTGATATTCAAACAGCATTTCCATGAACATTTTTTTCAAATCTTTATAATCTGAGATAAGCCGCAAAATTACTTCGGCTCTCGGGTTGTATATTCAGAAAATAAGGCCTACTGACATGCAAGAGTTATTTTTTCTAGGTGGGTTTAATTTCACACACAAAAAAAAATATGTGTAAACATTTTTACGTTGACTGTGAGCGTCTCGGTGTAAGAACTTACGAATTCACTCTAGCCCAGGGGTCGGCAACCTGCGGCTTGCGAGCCGCATGCGGCTCTTATGATGTCAAGATGCGGCTCTCCAGTTCCATGCGCAAATATTAATAATTATATTATTTTATTTTCAAAACTCATAGAAAATATTATACTGCAAAAAAACTTTAAACAGGATAAAAACACTCAACAGAGAACAGTGAGAATAGGTGGAGTAGAGAGTATACGGACAGTTGACATTTTTTAAATGTGGCAACACTGTTCTGTTTGTTTAGTTATTGGTGCACTGCATAGCTAGCTAAAATACTTTAATATGTTTTGTGCGAAACATTTGTATGTTTTTATATGAATAAATATTATTTCATATTTAAAGCTATTATTTTAAATCAAAAATCAAATTTATATACCTAATCCTAATCAAATACCATAATATTGAAATAAAAATGTTAGTGGCTCTTTAAAAACTGGGAAATTTTGTAAATTGTAACTTTTGGCTCTTCCGTCTCAAAAGGTTGCCGACTCTTGCTCTAGCCCAAAAATATTGGAGGCGGGGGTAAAGACGTTAGATAAATTATAGACGCTCGATGCGTAAAAATGTTTACACATCAAAAAAAAATGGTTGAAATAGCGACCTTCCCAGCTGTAAGGATTCCTTGTAAATATAAAATTGAAGGATTGTTTTTAATGTTAAATTTCACATTTTTTTTACAACGCAGTCAAGGAATTGTTTAAAAGCGTCTGGCAACACCGTCATACATCTCGGTGTAAGAAGAGAGCGCTTAATAATAATTAAAAATATTTGTATTTAAACCGTAACTGAACATAAAAACAATATTACATATTTTTATATTTTTTTTTCACTATACTATCACAATTATATTTCGTAGGTTGTTTCATATTTTAAGACCATTGACAGAGAAATATATTTTATACGACAATACAACAAAATCTAAACAATTAATATAGTGCCAACTTGTTACAACAAATTAGGGATAGCGATCTGAGATCATTTAATCAGAGAATTGATTTATTGGGGTCAAAATATCGATTATTTTGATCGTTTCTTGAATTAATCCTAAAGCCCTAAAAATTGAATCGAAACTATTTTTGTAAGTTTTTTTTAATAATAAGATACTCATTTGATTTGAATATTTTTGTATTTTAATTTTTCTACTGTCCAATACTGTTTTTATGGTTTTTTTAGGGATTTTCAAAAAAAAATCGCAAACGAATCGATTAATCGGAGATCGATCTTACAAGCTTCGATTTATTGAAGAATCTTTGCCATCGATTCGAAGGTCGATTTTTTCAAAAAGGATCGCCATCCCTGCTGAATAAATAGTACTTCTTAGAACAGTGATTTTCAACGACATGTGCATGGCATATTCACTCAACACACTTTGCAAATCGATCATTATTTTTATATCTTAATTTTATTAACACACGATTTTATGAAATAAAAATCGTATTTCACGTTTCTTCCTAAAATTCTATTTATTTTGTATCGCATACGCGAAATATTCATTTCAGTGTTGATTAGTGTTGCGGCTTAGAAGAGAGAATAATATAAAGCTTTGTTCCAACCACTCTGAAAACCGTGATATTACTGTCACGCTCATGCGCAGTGGATAGAATGCGTTCCAACCAAACTTGTGATCGTTTGTGAACGATTTTTAAAGCGTTCCAACCGAATTTGTGATAGTTTGTGAACGGTTTCCGAACGATCATTTCGGTACATGGTCTAGACATGAAACCAAAATGAAACTGTGAAACTGACATGCGCATTAAGCACTTTGTTAGGTTTGTCTCTGTTCAATACCAACTTGAGACAGTTGTTTATTCGTCTGTAATTTGTTTTATTTTTGTTTTGTCTCGTCTCTGTTCAAATATCTCTTTATTCTTCATTTGAGATTTGTTTTGTTTTTGCAAAATTATTAATTTAAATATTTATATTTGAATTCTTAGTTAATAAAATTTAATTATATTTATATTCGTGTAATTCTAAAAATTTAAAATAAGTAAATGTTAGACGAACAATACAATTTTTAACAAAGGCCCAAAAACATCACGACTAAAAATTAATAATTTGCATATTTTTTATTTCCAAAAAAAATGTAGCTAGCATATTTTACCAAAAAATGTTTTTAACAGTTAAAACATTTAGTACGTTTATTTATTTATATTATTCTTACGACTAGCCATTAAATAGGTAAGTTATTCATTTTCAAAACGTTTTTAACAACAAAAAAAGCCTGAAATTTGGAATTTACATTTGACAAATGACAATTGATATATTTTGATCATATGCATGGTCATGGAGGCCATGATTTGATGCATAAAACTGTCACAAAAGCGTTCCAACCAATGTCTCCGTTTGTACCGTCACAGGACTGTGCAAGGTTGACGCATGCGCACAAAACCGATAAAAACAGTTTCGTTACCGTTTCAAAACGATCCATTTATAGCAGGTTGGAACATAGCTATAGTAGCATTGGTCTTCTGTCGGTATCTAAATCGCGCAGACGAGCTGCGCAGGTTATGTTAGCTTGCAGAGCGATCAGGCACGCCCATACTGTTTTCTTATTGGTGCTTCCTACATACTAGTCAGTGTAGCTGTAGGACAACGAACAAGGCCTCACAGTGCTGTATTGTTTTTTTTTAGTTTCACAATACTCATTGTGTTTATATTGTATCACAATATACAATGTAGCTAAATATGTCAGTGTTATGTTTAATAAAACACACCAATCACTTTTGTTCTATTACTCAACGCAACACAATGGTAGCATTTAAAAACATTTTTCTAATACACTACATGCTATTGAACGGAAGAGACGACAGTCGCGGGCTCCAAACACGACTGTGATTGGCTGTCTCAACGTGAAAGAAATTGTAGCACAAACAACAAAGTGCTGACAGAAGAGCAATTTTACTATTATATTCTCTATAGTCACTATGGTCACGGCGTTGCGAGATATTTATATGTCCAAAAAAGGTAAATGTTCGAGCGTTTTTAAAAATACCCTATGGTCCGTTAAATTAAAATTCAAGTTACTCAGTCGTTCTTATTTGGCTAAGAGTGTTAAACATACGTGATAGGGATTACACAGAAGAAAATAACAACTTTGTGAGATTAAAATTACATGTATATTTCAAACAGTAACTTTTGGCGCCTGACATGACGCATTCTGACTCCAGCCAATAGCTGTAAAACAAGAACCAATAAACAACTTTGAGAAATACATGATTGAATTAGGCGTTCGTTTCTTTGGCCTTGTTGGTTATGTTTATTACATATTATGATTTACCAATCGATAACTGCGTTAACCACATTAGCATCTTCGCTGTACATCAGGAGGCAGACAATCGTGGGTACATTAATTTAGATCTCCACTTTCCGGCCTTATCACAGAAGCTATGCTATTGGTTAATCAAACTATGTCAAGCGTTTTAAATGCGTTATTATTCACAAAAATAAAGATAATTACTTCTTACCACAACAGTTTTATTGATGGATGTACATTTCGAAAGCTATGCTTTCATCTTCAGCAACAGAGATGTACAAAATGGTTTTAAAAAAGCATTTAAATACAAAATGCAAAATACTTTTCAGATTTACTATTTCAAATGCTAAATGTAAAATAGGTATTTTAAAAATACTTTTTCAAAATAAAATACCTTTTTACCAAATTTCAGATATTTTTATTTATTTTAGGTATTTATCATGAGAAATAGAGACACAATGCCGAGCCGAACAAAAACGTCTAATAACATGGCACCTTATGCATGACATTTTGGTCATATTTATCAGTACGCATATCAATAAATTCTGTTATGTTATTAATAATAACCAAAGAAGAAAAAACACATGACCACTCTTTTGCGTCGCGCAGTCGGGTAAAAAGGGCGCGCATGGCTAGCAGGCGCCTCTATCGGTCAAATTCGGCAATACAAGCGTCATTCGCTCATTTCATTTTGTTTGACTGGTGATGTTGGCTAAACTTAATCACAAAGTATTTTGCATTTTGAAATGAATATTAAAAATGCAAAATACATCTCGAAAGGTATTTCAAATAAAATACAAAATGTTTTTTACTAAAAGGCATTTAAATTCAAAATACAAAATAGGTATTTTGCTTTTTGTATTTGCATTTTAAATAGAAGTATTTCAAATAAATCGCATCTCTGTTCAGCAAACACTATAGTGTTTGCTGAAGATAAAGCATAGCTTTCGAAATGTACATCCATCAATAAAACTGTTGTGGTAAGAAGTAACTATCTTTATTTTTGTTTTTATTCCAGCCACAGTGCTCATATATTTTTATTTTTATATGCGCTATTATTATTGATTGACTTATTTTTGGGCCGTTTTAGAGATGCTTTATAAATATGTGGTGATTTTTCGAACACACCGCCCAAACATTTCATAACAAATAAATATTTAAACATTAACACCAAGCAACACTAATAAAAATCAGAGATACGCCGAGTACTACTCGATTTTATGTTTGCCGAATAGAGTACTCGGCCGAATTACTCGGTTCAAAATTGTGTTTTAAAGACCACCAACAGCTAAGGTTATTTGGGCCTAGCACCAATTCATATTTTCAATTCATTATTTTTTTAATAATAAATTGAAAATCCAATTGACACTTTTACTAGCTCTCGGGCTAGAACCCGTGAACTTGTAATAGAGGAGCTATGCAACGCCATGTAAACAACAGCATTTCCACACGCTCAGTTATTCTCAAGCCCATTACTCGGTTCAGTTTGCGTAGGTTTGTGGCACGAAAACACATGATCGCGACGAGTGGTCGGCGAGCGAGCGGTACCTACCCGCTCGCATACCCGACGGAAACTCACCGTTCAGTCATTTGTTATCTGGCATACAAATCATACACGGAACGCGTTAAATTGTTTAAATAATAGTGTTCTATACTTAGGTACGGAACCCTAAAAGTTTTTTTAGTGGAAAAACCTGAATTTACTGGTTAGTTTGTGTTTAGTACTGTTTAATGAGTGGGCGCAAAAGATCACGGACCTGGAGATTTTATGACGAAATTGAAGAAAACAATACACGTCACTTAAACCGAGTTATTCGGCGGAGTACGAGCACTAAAAAATTGCCGAATATGCCGAGTACGGAGTAAAAAACGAGTACTCGGCGCATCTCTAATAAAAAGCAGAGTCCATTTGGACACAATCGCAGATTTAAATTACACTTAAGTTTCTCCATTGAATAGAACACTTGAATTAAACTAATTAATATATTAGCTGAAAATACATTTTTCAATATAAATTCAATAAAATATCTTTAGTTTAGACAAACTATTAATAATATCGACACATACAATTAAAAAATAAGTATTTTGTTTTCGGTTGGAAATTTTCACATTAAAATATCAGAAACAACCTTATTATAATATGTTTCATTTTTGATAATTTTGTTGCACTTAAATTTTACCGAAAAGATTTACCTCAACTTCAGAAATTCGAGATTTTGTTATAAATTTCTATACACACATTCACTAATATTATTTCAGAAATAAGAAGTAGGTACATCTTTAACGGAATTTTAAAATGCAAATATTTGTAATCGAATAAATTAATTTAAACGATGTACACATTTATTAATGACTACGAATCTCAACTGTCTACACCATCTTCGCTCGTTTTACTGTCATCCGATAATTCGCCTTCATATAATTCGTCATGTGTATCATCCGTACTTTCTTCCACGCCGACGAGAGATGGATAAAAACTATTGTCATGCATCGGTGAATCAACATTTCCATGTTTTTCTGTTAGTTTTTCACGTAACTTTTCCAGTCTTATTAAAAGTGCTTTATATTGAAATTTGCCACGATCGTCTCGGAAAGGATCCTATAAATTAGAAAACAATTTCATATTTTACATACAATCAGAAGCAAATAAATGAAAAATTGTCAAATAAAATTTAAACATAAAAAAAATGTGAGCCGTCGTGGGACGCCTGGCAGATGTGAAACATTTTTATAGCTTGAATCTTTTATTTATTGAACTTGACAAATTTATCAAAATAAAATCTATATAGCCTATATCCCTTAGGGATAGTGTAGCTGCTGCTTTCTATTAGTAAAAGAATTTTTTAAATCGGTTCAATAGTTCCAGATATAATAATTTATGATTTATTACAACGCCGCAAGACATTCTCCCCCAGCGAAGATAATAAGTGAAAGAATTTTTAGAATCGGTTCAGTAGTTCGAGAGATAAGAATTTACAATTTACCACAATTTACCCTCGTTTACCCAAATTTACCCTAGTATACCCTAATTTCTTGAATTTACCCTAGTTTTCCCTAAATACTCTAATTTACTCTTATTTAGCCCCCTTTGCCTTAAGTTACCCTAATTTACTCTAATTTGCCCTAATTTACCCTAAATACCCTAATTTACCCAAATTTTCAAAAAATTATAATTATTGTCAAAGAATGAAATTAACAAAAATAAAAAATTTTATAAATAAATATCATGTAGAATTTAGAAAAAAAAACGTCAAAAATTGTATGATGCCATGAGTTTCCGAACCCAGGCTAAAGTGGTACCACTACTCTGCGGATGAACTTGTCTAGACAGCCGTTGTTATTGATATATGTATAACTTTATATACCCGGATAATTAATTTATAAATTATTTATCCAGTACAATATAAATGCCGCAGTGGTGGGGAGAACAGCAGCGAAGGAGAAACATTTCGTTGCATATTTCCCCTCACGCGGCTGTTCACAGCCCGACATAAGATGTTTCACATCAAAAACCACTTTTAACATCACTGCTTCTATAAGTCTATATTTATAAATAATAGATTTATACGGCTGATTTGCAATTGAAAATTGATTTCCACTATAGTAAAAATCAATTGTTTCCAAGGCATATAAAGAGAATGTTAGTTTAGTAATCATGTCATGGTTGAGTACTGTAAGCTCATTCCGCCGCGAAAGTGGAAAGGTTCAGGTTAGATTCCTGACTGTGACTATGGTTGGTAAAATGATTTTTTCCGATATGTCTGGTGTCAATTATATAATTGGCTGCTTATCCAATAAAAATTTGTTTATATTTATGTCTACTGATTCATTTGCAATCAACTTTGCCACAGCGCGTCCTTTCATTTGAATTAAAACTTAAATTTTCAAATTAATTCACAATTTTTGACTTAATAAATTTGCAACCCTGGATGCAACTAGAGTCCGACCAAATAATCGGCTTCGGCGACATTTGGCCAAAATAATCGGCTTCGACTGAAAACAAACCGAAGATCTCGCTGAAGCCAAAGGCTGGTTTAATGCACTCCCTCTATATAACCAAATCAAAATCGGTGCAGCTTTCAAGTTTCTCGCCAACACAGAGACAGACATACATACTGACACGAAAAGGGGACTGCTATATTTTCAATATTTATCGTTTTCATGACAGCCCCTCGAGTCTGCATCCAGTGCAAAACGACAGTCGACTCATATTATATAACTAGCGGCCAGGTCCGGTTTCGCCCGGGTGCTATGAATTTATGATTTATTTTCCTCCCCGCGAGAAATTCTCCCCCTGCGAAGCAAACCGGGCTGGTGGTGTTAATATTAGTAGGATTCTGCCAATACGATAAAATGCAAAAAAATTGCAGTTACGTTTTGAAACTATCCTACAGCAACTATACATTTTTCCGGGATGAAAAGTATCCTATGTCCTATTCCAGGCCCTAAAGTAACTATATACCAAATTTCATGAAAATCCGTTCAGCCAATAACGGAGCTGAGTGGTAACATACATACATACACACGCACACTTTCGCATGATTGTTGCACATACCTGCATCTGTGTACCGTCCATGTGGCAATTTTTATTTGCGACCGTAACGTAATGGTCATAATACTGTAAAAATGTCTTTTCCATAATTTGACGTAGCGACGTAGGTAAATTCAGCATACAATCGTTTTCCAGCATACCGCACACTGCCACGCGCAGTGTTTCATGTTCTATTACTTCATTATAGCGCTTGACATCACCAGGATTACGTTCCTAAAAATTATAATAATTCCTTTTAGTATTTTTATCGTACTACACTGATTCCAGTTCTATGTATAAATTAACTTCTCGTTTCATAATGTTAGCTTTACACAATGCCTCTTTTCGTGCATCTTGATGCATGCGCTTAAGCTCAGTGAAAGGCATGGCTGTCTGCATGCGTCAACTTAAACGCACAAGAAATTTTACTGAGAGGCAAGATGACGCAAGTGTGTCCCGAGTCAGTCGGGACTTTCTTGCATGCGTCTTGTGTTGTTTTGTTTTTATTTATTGTAGATTATAGACGCGTCGACATCTCAGGTCATTAGCGTCTTTCAACTACACTAAATAACAACTTTCTTAAAACCAAATAATATCACAAAACATCCATGAGCGCAGGTGGGATTCGAATCCACGACAGTCTAGTCTAGAGGCTGCGGAACTAAATACGCTATCCACTAGGCTACACTGCCCTCTGTGTTGTTTTGTTTGCTGAAATGGAGCGGAATAATAATTAAAAAAAAACTTGAATTTATTGATTTGTATTGACAATTGTCATGTGCAACGAACTCTACTTGTGAATACTATGAAGCATCCTATTACATGCGCAAATGCATGCAATGGCGCATGATTAGCCGCACAAAAGAGGCATCATGTAAAGCTACCTTTAGTTACATCTGACAGCACTGCACCATTCAAAGATTCTGTACCGAAAAATACACAAGCGGCTAGTCCCTGCCCTGCTGTTAGGGTCCATTCTGATTGGTCGGATACTCCATCTTGATGTCGTTTGACACACACATACACACCTAAACAAACGTAACAACTAGTTAGTGAAGTCTGTATACTAATATGGATAGTTGATAGCGATTAAAAAATGGGTTTTGTATGTGGACAATGTTCAAACACATATTCTTCAAGACAGGCATTAATGTTCACAAAATTAGAATGAAAACTTCAGATAAGGCTTTTAATCTAATTCTTTCTATAAAAGTCGATCAATTTTCTGACATTTCAAAATAAAACTTAATTAAAATTTATTTTTCTATTCCAATTTCTCAAGAACAGTGTTATTGTATAAATTTTGGCCATCCTAATATCTCAAATAATAATATTAAATTAGGTTTTATTTTGAAATGTCAAAAAATTGATCGCCTTTAATAGAAAGAATTAGATTACAAGCCTTATCTGAAGTATTCATTCTAATTTTGTGAACATTAATGCCTGTCTTGAAGAATATGTCTTTGAACATTGTCCACATACAAAACCCATTTTTTAATCGCTATCAACTTTCCATATTAGTATATAGAGTTCACTAGTTAGTTGTTATGTTCGTTTAGGTGTGTATGTGTGTGTCAAATGACATCAAAATGGGGTATCCGACCAATCAGAATGGAACCTGACTGCAGGGCCCTGGTCGCTTGTGAAAAGTACAATCAGAAATCGGACGTTATCTCAGACACGATTTTTCAATCCTGTCACTAATCACCGTACTTCCATTTCCTTATGGAACATGGAAGTAAAATATGATTGAACTAGAACATGTGCTCGTAATAATTGATTCAGTTTAAATTATAGACGCTCGACAATGTTCGCAATAATTAGCAAACAAGCAATACTCCAACAGTAACAAAGAGAAAGTTTATTTTTTTATTACCTTTTCAAATCCTGGCTCATTGTGATAAGGATTTTCAGTTAGGAGACTTTGTATAGAAATTAACAAACTAGAAATCTGTTGTGCCGGACTCCATGCTGGGCCGTCCCATGTTCTATAAAAAAAAAACACGTTAATTTTCATACTTTTTTAAATCCTGAATGTTGAGACAATACACAGTATACATCAACTTACACTACCCTGACTTACATGAACTCGGAGTTACACGGTTGCTTATGTTCCCATTCGAAACACTCCGTGTGCATTTCACGCAGTACCCCGAGTTACGCGAATTCGATTTGCGCGATCTTATTATATTGTTGTTCAAAATAACATATTAATATTATACACACACAAAGGTAAAAAACTAATTACAGTCGAACAAAGTTGGTTGGCAGTAGCGTCAAGAGTGAAAATTAATATTATTTGATAACTTGAAGTCTTGATAACTCCATTTTTTTTATGGCAAGTCATGGTTCAAGTTATCGAAGTTCGACTGTATATCATTAGCTGGCATTTACTAAATTTATATACTTTTTCTATACATCAACCAGTGGCATAACTATAAATTTCGGATTTCTGGTCTTTGATCTACTATAGTTTTTTTTTAAATGATACCTAATCGACAGTTTATTATATGTATGTGTGGAAAATTTCATTTAGACGGATAGTTTTAGTAATAAATTACTTAAAAAATAACTTTGCTATTGTTTTCACACAGTTCGAAAACTCAACAAGGGCTAATAAACCCTGGTACCGGTGTTGATTGTGGATAACATAAATATTAAATTAATAACATAAATTGTGAACATTTAACAGAAAATGAAAACTTAGAATTTAAAGTCGACGTCAGGTGATAATAGTAGCCTAATAGTAACTGCTATACTAGTGTAGCAGCAGTAACTGTTAAGGACTGGTTGTTCACAATTAACGTACTATAACAAAAAGAAGAACAGTTCCTAGTCGTAATAGTCCCGGGATCCTGGGACTTCTCGGAACTAAATAAGATTTTCCAGGTCCAGAGACCTGCCGTGGTCCCGAAATTTCTCAGTTGCAGGTTCTTTCGCTACCAAGGTAAGGTCATCGTTGGGAAACGAATCCTTAAATGTTCTAATGACCTTGAAATTTTTTTCTATCAACCAAAATTTCATTTCAATTTGATTCTTTATTTTAAAACCAAATACAATAATAAATATTATAGTCGAACTTTGATAACTCGAGCAAAATTGGTTGGCAGTAGCGTCAAGAGTGAAAATTAATATTATTTGATAACTCGACTTTTTTTTGTGGCAAATCATGGTTCGAGTTATCGAAGTTCGACTGTATTTTAATTTTCTTTTATACTAATATAATAAGGTTTTCCACATTTTTAACCATTTTTTTCAATAATTATCACTCAAAATTCGTTAAAATCTCAATAAGGCAAAAATTCGCAATATTTGGTATTTTCTGGACAAGTCCCCGAATTCTCTTATCTAGGTCCCGAAGTCTCGACTTCCTCTTTGGTCCCAGGACTTGGATGCCCTAGTTGCTGGTATAGCAGTCCAACTTAAGAGGTGCAATCGTGAATAGTATTTTGTTAACGATCACTCACACTCACGAAAATCATTTTCAACTCACGCACTGCTACATTTTTTTAAATCACATTCATGCACGCTCACGTCTAGATTTCAACACTCACGCACGTTATTATATTTCGAAACTCACGCCTATTCATGCACGTTCACTCGCAACTTTATAATTTACATTATCACATCGCAAATTTGACTGACACTTGTTAGCATTAGTTCAGAGTCAGGTTTAACAGTCTCTCCGCATTTCATCCGTCAAGACAGGAATAATTTTTTATGTGATTAACTTTTCACTCACGCCAACTCACGCTCACGAAGATTCTTTTCCACTCACGCACGTTTACGGATACGCATATTTTTTTCAATCACACTCACTCACGATTTTCTCGGTACATACACCACGGCGGTCACGGCGTGTCATGAGAAATTTCACGCACGATTTGCATCTCTAGACTCCAACTACTATAAAAGTGTATGGTCACACGTCATAGTCCATGTGAGTAGCTATTATATTAGTTACTTTTATAGAAGCTACTATTAGCGTCTGAGACTGGTTGTTCACGACAACAATTTTCGCCGTAACGGTAAAAAAACGTGTGGCTTTGTCCGCGGAGACGGCAGTCTGCTTTGAGTCTGTGTTCACGTGTATACAGGGTGAGTTCGACCACCCGTATCAGTCGTTTTTTTCGAAAATGGTTAGTCGTAGAGAGTTGTGTCAAAAATTTGTATTATAAAAGCCCTAATAAAGAATCGAATGGTGATAATTTTTTTTTCCGGGAAGGTCGGCTTCCATATTAGTTTGCTCCAGAATGTCCAGAACTCCGGAATTATAAATGTAACGATAGGTCGAAAGTGGTACTGTTGAAAAGATCTTTAAAAAATAAGCAAGTTTCGTAGGAAAATTTTTTTTATTACTGCAACCCCTGTTAAGTAATATTTGTTTGAAATTACTAAATTAAAATGTCATAATAACGAACTTTTTAAAAGTTCGCATTTAAAATCTAGTTACCTATCTATCGACCATTAAACACTGAAGAAGTACACTCACAGTATAACAAGAAGAGCTCAGTAGTATGTATTAAAAGTAAATGGAAGACAGTTTGAACACTTGTGACAATGTCTAAGGTTGCTAGATTTTTAATGCCGACTTCGATCGTTATTATGAAATTTTGATTTAATAATTTCAAACGATTGTTACTTAACAGGGGTGGCAGTAATTAAATAATTTTTCCTACAAAACTTGCCTATTTTTTAAAGAGCTTTTCAACAGTACTGCTTTCAACCTATCGTGCTTTCTAAAATTCCGGAGTTTTGAACATATAATAATTTATATTTATACTTATAGAAATTTACAGGGGTGGCAGTAATAAAAAAAATTTCCTACAAAACTTGCTTATTTTTTAAAGATCTTTTTAACAATACCACTTCCGACCTATCGTTACATTTATAATTCCGGAGTTCTGGACATTCTGGAGCAAACTAATAGGGAAGCCGACCTTCCCGGAAAAAAAATTATCACCATTCGATTCTTTATTAGGGCTTTTATAATACAAATTTTTGACACAACTCTCTACGACTAACCGTTTTCGAAAAAAAACAACTGATACGGGTGGTCGAACTCACCCTGTATAAACTTACAGCTTTTGGAACAGATACAGATAATGCTTGCACTATTAATGCATTATATTATTTTTATAAAAAGAACAATGTAATACTGTCAATCAGGCAAATTCGCCGGGACAGCGGACGATGAAAACTCTTGGTGTGAACAAGCGACCTGACACGACCCTAACCCATCTGTCCAACTATTCTACTTTTAGCATCAAGGGTTAGGTGCACATTATTCGTAATAATATCTTTTACTTACCCTAATATACTCAAACAGACTTTTCCATTTTTGTACAAATTCGGATTAAATCTGACAGATCCTGCTCCGGTTGTCATTAGCCTTACACGCGGTGGTCTGATAGGATAATCCGGCGGACACTTAAGTACCAAATAAAAGAACCCGCCTTCATACGGAGTGTCAACTGTGCCCATTATAATCGCATGAATTAACATCATGTCGGCTTCATCGGCAATAACAAACAATCCTGGAGGAGGTTCATTGTATAGTGATAATAGATCTCTGAAAAAATAAAAATAAAATTGTTACGAACAGCTCAAATTGGTTACACTGATATGGGTCAATTACACAAGGCATTTTTACATGCGACTCATCAGCGAGAAAATTCGCGCGCAAGTTAGCGTGTAGAGACTAAAGTAAGTCGGTCTTCAACTTTAGTCCCGGGTGACAAGCGAGCGATCCACATGCGGCGAGTGGATCATGACAGGCTATTACATTGAGCGATTCCCAATTTAACCTAAACTTTAGTTTGGATAAGTGCAAATAATTTGTTCTATAATTTTATTCCGTTAAAACTTAACTAGCCTTTACGAATATACAATATCGACTCTCGCATGTAGTGGTTTTTCTGTGACAGAATGCTTTAAAGGGAAGATGTTGTCGATCGTTTGAAAATGTCACTGTGTGAGTAATTGTCAACTCAGTCCGCCGCGATTGTGGAAAGTTTAGGGTTAGAATCCCTACGGTGACATAGGTTTCAATTAATGAATTTTTCCTGATTACAGCATTATGTTACGTCATTATTCTTTCAATAGGTGCTTCATATTATGCATTCATTTAATTTACGAATATAGTGTGAACATATTCTATTTGAATAAAATTATTCACAATGAAAAATAAATTTTTCAAATCAGGAAGAATCAGGGATTTGTTAGACTCCATGAAAACTACATATGGTGGTATTCTAGCCATCACTATTTATTATCTTACGTTGCTGGTACCTTGTGAGGGTTATCTTACGTTGCTGGTACCTTGTAAGGTTTATCTTACGTTGCTGGTACCTTGTGAGGGTTATCTTACGTTGCTAGGACAAGTATATGGAAAATACCCATACGTTGATTTACCATCAAAAACAACCCTCAGTAATATAAGCCTTCGTAAATTACGTTTTTGATTCCCTTTAATGGCCTGTTCTTACTAGTAAAATATAGGTCTATACTTTGCAGCACTTTTAAGATTATAAAAACTTGATCGTTTTGTTTCTAATTATTAGTTCTATTTATTTACAAAATATCAGAACTACGAAACAGCAGAGAAAAACTCTGAAAATCACATTTAGCAATGAACTTGACAATCAAAAAATGTAAACATAACCTTACCTTTTAACACGAGAAGTAGCTATGTGTGTTGCTTGTAAATTATCATCTCCAGAGGCTGAAAATGGGTCCCACGTAAGATTTTTTCTCGCCAACTGACTTGGTATATGACAAAATTTGGAGCTGGCGTTTGGTAATGTCGGAGGTGGAGCCATTTGTTTACTTTTTATTTTAGCAAGATTGACAAAATACACTTCACAGTTATTTCTAAAATTATTTAAAAACTATTCTTCGTAAATTATAGGAACCTACATATGAGAATTTACAAGTACAACAATTTACATCTTTCATTTACACGTTAACACAAATTTTAAAAATGTGGACTTCACCAAAAGTCATAAATATAAATGTTTTGTTTGTCACGTATTCTTCTTGCCATGCTACAGGCTACAGACCAATGGCCATAGATCTATAAAGCTATGCCATAGATGTATTTAGATGGTAAAAATGACAAAAAGGAGTAAAGTAAACATCAAAGAAGAATAAAATATGTAACTGGGAAACACTAGTTTAAAGGATGTATCATCAAATATATTTATATGAGATGAATTATTATTTAAGTAGTTCCACTGGATTTGTAATAAAAATAAATAAAATAAAAATATAATATTGGCTGCTCTTTCCAAAGTTTATTTTTATCAAATATATTGTTATCAAACATATTGTTTTGATATAAAAAACACTTTGAAGTAAAGATCAATATTTAGTGTATTTGCCATAATATGGCACATACACTATTGGCGTCGGTCGGATGGCGGGACCTAGGGGTCGGACCAAAATTTCTCGACGTTTCATAGCCTCCTGAACACTTTGGCACCATTTTTGAAAATGTTTATATATATATGTATGTATATATTTATATATTTATATATATATATATATTATATATATATATATATATATATATATGTGTGTACACGATAACTCTCGACAGACTTAATCGATTGAAACGAAATTTGGTACACACATTGGAACCCATCACCGCAAGAAGCCTATTTAAAATGGGCCCGATCGGACCATTTTCAGGGTTGTATTTAGGGGTTCCAAAAAGTTTTTGGGCCCAAAAATACCGAAAAATTTGTCAGAATCGTTTCAAAATTGAAATTTAACTCTTTAGTAAAGATTAAAATGTGCTGCCAAAATTTTAATAAAATCGGCCCGACAGGACCGGACTTTCAAATTTTATGAAAACACTAGTTTGTTGATACGGATTTACTTATGGAAGGGTGTATTTAATTGGGTGTACTGATAAAATCCATGTCTAATATTGAAATTTAGAAAAATTTAATTATTTTAAAGGATGTATTAAGGGGTTAAATTTTTTATTTTGTCAAAAAACAAACTTAAGTTTACATAATAATGCCACAATGCCTGTATTAGCAAATACACTATATTGTCGGCAGGGTTTGGCACTGCGACCCGAGTTTTTTATGTCTTGTGATCACTCGTGATTAATAGTTAACAACGAAATAAAAACTAGATAATATCTCTATATAACAAAGGCTACCCATATCCTAGTCACTTTTATCCAAAAGTCTTTAATGTGCCAGAATCAGAATAGCCGAGATCATAATTACAATGCATTTAAATACTAGACCGATTTCAATCGGAATTTCATTATATAGTGGTTGTTATATGCCAGGGATGTTTGGGCGCATATTGCTCAGCATTAGCCGGAAAACCGCTGATTTAAAATAAGATTGTTAGATAATTAATCGTTTTCAACGATTTTTTTCAAAAGATATACTTACTCCAAAGTCCAAATACTCCCCTAAATGATTGACTCGCTGAAGAGTTTTTAACGTCTTATCTGGATAAAGTTCAATCGGGTCGTCCCACGTATTAAATTTGATAATTTTGAATAGTATCTATATATTATTCCTCAAACGTAAACAAATAATTATTTAAACCAACTTTTTCGTTCTTATATCCTATCCTTCCTCTTAATTGCAAACAAGAATTAAAAAAATATATTTATTATATAACAAGCGACTAGGCCCTGCAGTCAGGGTCCATTCTGATCGGTCGAATACCCCATCTAGAAGTCGTTTGAGACATACACATACCTAAACGAACGTAACAACTAACTAGTGAACTCTGTATACTGATATGGATAGTTATTAGTTGATAGCGATTAAAAAATGGGTTTTGTATGTGAAGAATATTCAAACACATACTTACTATATTCTTCAAGACAGGCATTGATGTTCACAAAATTAGAATGAAAACTTCAGATAAGTATTGTAATCTAATTCTTTCTATAAAAGTCTGACATTTCAAAATAAAACTTAATTAAAATTTATTTTTCTATTCCAATTTCTCGAGAACACTGTTATTGTAAAAATTTTGGACATCCTAAATATCTCAAATAATCTCGCAAATAATAATATTAAATTAGGTTTTATTTTGAAATTTCAAAAAATTGATCTACTTTTATAGAAAGAATTAGATTACATACAAGTCTAGTCTGAAGTTTTGATTCTAATTTTGTGAACATTAGTGTCTTGAAGAATATGTGTTTGAACTCTCTCCACATACAAAACCCATTTTTTAATCGCTATGAACTATCCATATTAATATACAGAGTTCACTAATTAGTTGTTACGTTCGTTTAGGTGTGTGTGTGTGTGTGTGTCTCAAACGATATCAAGATGGGGCATTCGACCAATCAGAATGGAACCTGACTGCGGGGCCTAGTCGCTTGTGATTAGATAAACAATATTGCTAATAAATTCTGAAAATAGCAATTATTATATAACATTTGTTTTTTATATAATAAAATAACTACATACTATTATAGCATAATATAGTATATACAACTTTTTATAGAAAATGTTGCAAATTATACCTATTTAATACCTATGTCATCACATTCGAGAAAAAATCCAATAAAACGATATTTATTATAAATAAATTTATGGATTCAGGAAAGAAAAAAAAGTGTACAAATTACCGGTTTTTTCATCTATCAGCGTGATATTTTTAAAAGTATTTCACATTTTATTAATGAACAGGTTCTTTTAGTATCATCATTTGACATTCAGAACTTGTATAACATATATCTAATAATTAATATGTAAGTACATATTTTGTAAATGAAAGCAACGTGTAAACTGTGTCAGAGGTGTGAAGGTTGCTTTTATAATAATTATAAGCGAAAATAAAATAGAATTAGAATTCATGAATTCGTTTAATTCTGCGCATCGTTTCCCAGTCACCACAATCAATGTTTTATTGTTTCTATAAAGGTAACTTACCTTCGAATGTCAAAATAAACGTTTGATTTGTTTAAATTTTGATATCATTAACAGCGGTGAAAATAATCAAGATTTTAGGGTACGAACATGCCAAAGATGCATCGATGGCGCGGTTTAGGTCGATGTTTACATCGATGAGAGGCAGCGCCGGCCCGAGCAAACTTGGCGCCCTAGGCGAATGATTTTAATGGCGCCCCTTTAAATAAAAATTTTCGCAATAAAATAAAATAAAGCGCCCTGATCATAGACAGAACGAGCCGCGTCATATATACCATAAGGGATGCTTGCTTTACACATATTTGGGCCGGCACAGTTCGGCCAGATTCAGCGTGTATACACATATTTGGCTGGGTTTGTTTTTCGGTCGTATCGCACTTGACTCGCCGCAACCGTGGGCTCGCCGCCCTTTAAATTTGAGCGCCCTAGGCCGTCGCCTTATTCGCCTATATGGACGGGCCGGCCCTGATGAGAGGGCGAACATACCAAAGATGATTCGTATCTTTATTAGCGTTCTTTGCTGTTTCTTAAAGGAAACACGTTAGGTATTAAAATATTCTAATTGAGTGGTAACACGTGATTAATGTGGACCAATAAGCTTGCATTTAAATCGCGATCCTTAGAGTTCTGTCTCGATGAAATAACAAACTATCTTGTTTTGGTATTTACATCGATGTAAGCGACGAGGGTGAATTGGTGAAACATCTTTGCTATGTACGGTTTCGTAAAAACATAACATAATATAATATAATATATTATATATATTTTGTTTTACAAAGAGGTGGAATCGATGTAGAAACCGCGGCATCAACCTAAACCACACCATTGAGACATCTTTAGCATGTTCGTACCCTAGGCATGTTCTGGGGGGAGGCAGCTGCCCCACTGTGATCTGGAATAATGGAATAAAGTGTAAAAATTCACGAAGCTTACTTCTGACTTCATACTTAATAATTCCTTTTATTTCCCGTTATTGCACTTAGAACGTTTGTACTGACGTTTATGATTTAATCGCAGTATGATAACAGGATGTCCATATTTACTCTCATATTAATAAAATAAATAAAAAGTAGTCGAATAATATTATCTCATTAATAATATTTTTTACAACGCCTGCTCTGGAAGTTGACTTTTCGAGCGCTGTATGTCATCTCCGAAATACTCAATAATCGCATACTTGACTATATGTGTTTCATAAACGCACATGTTCGGTTATATATCACATAACTGCACGGATTTCGCCTAAACTATACTACTATAGAAATATAACCTCACGAACACAATCTGTACTTAACTGACTCTATCTTTTTCACTTTACTAGAGACCAGGGTTGTTACGGATTCAAAAATTTAGACATCCGCGGATGCAGATGCGGATTATTAGAAGTTCACATCCGCGGACGCGGATTTGATGCGGATGCGGATGCGATGCGGATGCGGATTATTAGAAGTTCACATCCGCGGATGCGGATTTGATGCGGATGCGATGAGGATGCGGATTATTAGAAGTTCACATCCGCGGATGCGGATTTGATGCGGATGCGGATTATTAGAAGTTCACATCCGCGGATGCGGATTTGATGCGGATGCGGATGCGATGCGGATTATTAGAAGTTCACATCCGCGGATGCAGATTTGATGCGGATGCGGATTATTAGAAGTTTACATCCGCGGATGCGGATTTGATGCGGATGCGATGCGGATGCGGATTATTAGAAGTTCACATCCGCGGATGCGGATTTGATGCGGATTATTAGAAGTTTACATCCGCGGATGCGGATTTGATGCGGATGCGGATTTGATGCGGATGCGGATGCGATGCGGATGCGGATTTTAAAAGGATTATTATTTAAATTTTAAGTGCATAAATAACTGAAAATCAATTTAATTTTAACTTTTTATTTATTTAATCATATTTTTAGAACAAAATTACACAAGTTTTTAGTTTTACTTATGACACAACAGAATTTTAAGCTTCGAGTTTCATAATCAAAAATCCGTAAAAACTCCGCATTGATTGATGCGGATGTGAATGCGGATGCAGATGTCTGAATTAATGCGAATATTCCGCATTTACGGATGCGGATGCGAATATTCGTAACACCCCTGCTAGAGACTACTGAAACGCCATCTAATGTCGCGATAATAATTTACTTTTTATCGTTTATCATGTATAGTAATTAAAATTAAAAAAAAATGAAAATTCAATAAAAAATCATTTTAATATTGCAATTTTTTATAAATTAACTCAAATTTAAACTGTCCAAAAACGGTGCAAAGGTGGCCAAAAACGGTACTTCTACCCTATTTCTCTCAAAATCAACTTCCAGAGCAGTAGTTGTAAAAAGTATTGTATGCTACAGGTGGGATAAGTAGCAAATATGACAGTCGTGATTACGACATTCGCTGTAAGGTTTATGGGGCATTCGTATGAAGACTCGTGTGATTGTCGCAACTCGCCTAACGGCTCGTTGCGACAAACCACACTCGTCTTCATACGAATGCCCCATAAACCTTACGCTCATGTCGCAAAACAGACTGTCAGATTATTTGCTACTTATCCCACATGTAGCATAAATTACTATAAACTTAAAGTATAGCGTATATTACTTATACTGTTTATTAAGCTAGGTTTCCCGTCAAAACCGACATTTATACGAGTGAATCAATAACGGGCAAAAACAGAACAAAACCCGCGGGTTCAGGGCTCAGGCTAGTCTATAATAAAATATGTTTTCAATTAATCGAGTTCTCTTAATGTAACTAATTATGATTAATGTAGATTGTAGGTACCTATATGCTATGTAGGTACTGTTAGTTTTCATTAAGAGTTATAACTTTTTTGTTTTTCATTGTAATAATACCGATGTGTAGTTGTCTTTTGAATTAAACAATGGATAATAATGCAACCTGACAATTGGTTAATGATTACATATTCTTTTCGTGTGTGTCACGTTCATATATTATAAAAATATATGTACACTAGAACCCGTTATATTGAGGATGCACGCGTGTAAATAACTGACGTGCGACAGTCGCGTCCGTCATTTGTTATGTAAGCGCTAATAAATCGCTGTTATGTGTCGTATACACTATACATAATATTATAAGTAGGTATTATGTCGTATTATGTAATGTAGTCGCCTATTCAGATTGCTATCCGATTTCCTCGAAGACGGCAAATATGTTACCTTTTTAGTGTATTTGCCATATGGCACATACACTATTGGCGTCGGTCGGATGGTGGGACCTAGGGGTCGGACCAAAATTTCTCGACGTTTCATACCCTCCTGAACAGTTTGCCACCATTTTTGAAAATGTTTATGTATATATGTATGTATATATATATATATATTTATATATATATATATATATATGTGTGTACACGATAACTCTCGACAGACTTAATCGATTTAAACGAAATTTGTTACACACATTAGAACCTATTACCGCACGAAGCCTATTTAAAATGGGCCCGATCGGACCATTTTAAGGGTAGTATTTAGGGGTTGAAAAAAGTTTTTGGGCCCAAAAATACCGAAAAAATTCTCAGAATCGTTTCAAAATTGAAATTTAACCCTTTAGTAAAGATTAAAATGTGTTGTTAAAATTTTAATAAAATCGGCCCGACAGGACCGGACTTACAAAAATTTTATGAAAACACTGGTTTGCGGATAATGATTTACTTACTGAAGGGTGTATTTAATTTGGTACAAAGGTTGCATTGATAATATTATTGAAATTAAGAAAAAAAATATTATTTTAAGGGATGTATTAAGAGGTTAAATTTTTTATTTTGTCCAAAAACAAACTTAAGTTTACATAATAAAGCCACAAGGCCTGCATTAGCAAATACACTATATTGTCGGCAGGGTTTGGCACTGCGACCCGAGTTTTTTTGTTTTCTGTTCCTTACGATATTCCAAATAGCAAATACATAATTACAATCCGAGCATCTTATATTTATTAAGTATTATGTGTATTACTTATATAATGTAGTCGCCTATTCAAATTGCTATCCGACTTTCTCAAAGACGGTAAATATGTTGGCAATTTTGTTTTTCTGTTCCTTACGATATTCCAAATACAATCCTATAGCATCAGATCTGATTAGACTGGTTCGGAGGTATCAGATGTATAAACGCTGTTGAAACAATGCAGGATAATTTTAATCATGGAAAAAAACCTCATTTACAATATTGGTTTTTAACTATAGTCAGATTCCTTTCAAGATCTAATTACTAATTAGTTCCCGTGAAGCACGATTTTTTTCTTAATTTTTGTTCAATTAAAGAGCTTTTTTGCCACCATATGGGTCAGATGTTACGAAAACGATTTTTTGCTAAAATATTGTTTATTCAATGAAATGTTTTCCATTAATGAAATACATTTTGTACTACTTACGTACTTAAAAAAACAATAATTTCACTTTTTTTGAGAAATGATGAAATTGTTAAATAAATAAATTCAAAAGATTACATAAATAACAATGTTTTAATGAAACATCTACTTTGAAATATTTTATTAAACATTTTCTCTTCAGGATTCAGAGGCAAGCGGAGGCAAGTAATATATTTATTGGAAAAAATAATGCAAATTAAAGCTATTAAATTATTGTATGATTTTACTTTGATATATATTTATAACTGAAG
The DNA here is from genome assembly GCA_039654895.1 of Mongoloraphidia duomilia. Classification (NCBI taxonomy): domain Eukaryota; kingdom Metazoa; phylum Arthropoda; class Insecta; order Raphidioptera; family Raphidiidae; genus Mongoloraphidia; species Mongoloraphidia duomilia. The sequence goes on along the minus strand of CM077519.1, from coordinate 45,263,088 downwards.
AGTAAAAGAATGTAGTATCTACTTATCGATGAGTAATATGCGATATTCATTATAGATTAAAATTCAAATAAGTATATAGGTACCTATAACGTTTAAAGTAGAGAAAGAAGTTAGCCTTGTATAATTATTTAAATATTAATATACTATAATTAATTTCGTATACGAAATGTTCCAAAAAATAATCGGCACAGGGGGTGGATTTAAAGGACCAAAATAGAAAGACACCCATTTGCTCCTCTCGTGTACGGGGAGGCTCTATAAATTTGACTTGATCCAAGTATAAAAAGGCATAGCTGACACACCTTTAAACGAATCGAAACCAAATTTTAAACTTAAGGTTTTTAGGGGATTCTTCGAGCAGTTTTTTCTTATTTCCTCCCTACTCCCCTAAATGAGGGTAATTTATTGATGAACAAAAATGTAAAATTGCGATATTCTCTCATTCTGAATTTTTCCGAAACAAATTAATGGAGGCGTATTGTGATTTGTGGGGTTATTAATGACATACCGATTTATGAAATATGATGGAAATCGTTTGAGCCGTTTTCGAGATTCGAAAATATCACACGGGCTAGTCATATTGTTTTTGTTTAACGCGATTGTACATTTTTCACACTAGTGAAATATGAACCATTCCATTTCACGTGAAATTATTCGCCATCGAATTTGTCAGTGAAACGTGAAATATTTCACGTTTCACTGACAAATTCGATGGCGAATAATTTCTCTAATAGTGTGAAATACTGAAATACTGTGTGAATACAATCGAGTGAACCAATTCACTTTAGTGATATCACTAGAAATGAGATACACAATAGTGGGCCGAATTTGCCATTTTCATCATTTTTTGTCAGTTTGTTCCAAGTTAACTCAACCACGCGATACCTAAACAAAACTAAAAGGTTTAGAATGTTTTTACAAAACCAATTTCTTTAAAAATGAGTATAGAAAAATAAATCGTTTTGAAAAGTATTTCCCAAAAAAAAAAAAAAAAACAATAGGGCTCTTCTTATTTCCGAGAAACATGTACAGTCGCGGACTTAAAAAAGTTTACACCTGTATCATCTAGTTACCGGTTTTTTTAATTTTTGCATATTGTAATTTTGCTTTTGATAGTAATATTGTATCAATTACTAAGGTTACATCCTCAAAATTCAATAAGAAATTATTATCAAAACACCTCAGTTGTTTATTATACAATCCAAATTACTCAATATTATTCAATTAAAACATAAGAAGATTTGATAATATTTGCTACTAGCAAATTCTTTCCTCCAATCTTGCAATAATTCTTCTTTTTGGTCATCGTTTTAATAATTTCTAGGTATTTAAACGACAATTATTTCTTTTAATTTTTGACATTTACATTTACCTATTAAAAACTAAATTTGTTGCTAAGCTACTGACTTTTTGTGAACTTACACCGAAAAACTCAAGTGTAAACTTTATTAAGTCCGCGACTGTACAAGAAACGATCACGTTTCACTGGCACGTTTGCGTTGAAAAAAATAAATGATATTAGTGTCCGCGGATTTCGGACCGATCTAATTTCGGATTTCTAAAGTCTGAACGGGCAGCAATATGCTTCATAGTATGACGCACTCTCACTCGGGATCGACAGATCCGTAATGAAATCGAATTATATGTCGTAGTATGGACATATTGTTAAGATGCGTTCTAAGGAAAGATAGGAAACATCTCCGACAGACGAATATAGTTCTTGGAACTATACTTGCCCAGAACTACCCAAGTCTAGTTGATAGTGTATAAAGTTTCATCAAAAATGAAATTGCACACAGAGAATCCGTTACTATTTTATTTATTTTCGAGAAAAAAAATGTGCATCTGCTACAGCCTACATAGCTCAGTCAATGAGTGCTCTAAAGAAGGGTCTAGCTGAAAAGTTAAAAAGCGCAAAAACCGACTTCGGGCTTTGTTTGGATTGGTTATTAAAAAACCCTCGGATGGGCGCAAGAGGGGGAGGAGGCACTTCAAAGGTCCCTTTTTTTGGTTTTTCGCGTATATCTCGAAAACAGTTGGTCCTACGAAAAAATTCATTTCATAAAAATTGTAGCTGACAAAATTTCCTATATTTTCTATATTTGAGGTTTTTTCTATATCCAACCGTTAACGAGTTACATGCTTCTGAAAACTTTGAATCAGGTTAAGATAAAATGGTAAACTGATATACCATTTTAAAGGAAATGTAATTCTCTACAACTTTTTACTTCCCACCTCTACTATGGTAGGGAAGTAATGGATTTAGTCCGAAAAAAATATTTCGAGATTTTAACAGATCTTCACATTTTGAGACCCTAGCAATCGTTTAAGATCATTTTCTGACTGATGTCTGTATGTGTGTGTGTGTATATGTGGTCAATTTTTCGCCTTCGTTATCGTAAAAACTGAACAACATACGGCCATGCCGATTTTTCTATTGTGTTTATCAGCCTTTAACTTAGATCTGATTGGATTTTGAGTCAAATCGGTTCAGTGGATCCTGAGATATTAAAAAAAACGTTCTCAATGTCACGTATTAACATAGGTAAAAAAAATATAAATGAATTCTAGATGTTATAATATGAAAAAAATGTAAATATTTTTTTTCTCTAAAATAGTTTTCGAGAAAAAAAATATTTTACTAAAAAAAGAAAATTGTACATAAATTCAAATTCAAAATTTATTTATTTCTTGAAAGGTAACCATGATTTTTGCTATATTACTAGCCATCAGTAGATCACCAAACAAAAAAGAGGGCCATGCTTTCTTTCAAAGAATAAAAAAGAGTGTTTATTTTTTGCAAATATTTACTAGGTGGGAAGTATAGGACTGGTCATCAGTCGAATTTTTTACTAACCAGTTCAAACAAAGACCCGTAGTCGGTTTTTGCGCTTTTTGACTTTCCGGCTAAGATCATTCGTTGTCTAGAATAACAAGTTTTTATTTTACATTTTATTTACATAGTTTTAGTCAAAATGCAGTAGTTTTAATTGTTCTACGCGGTGCAATTTAATGTTAATATATAAACATAATATTATGCACATATAATAATAATATACAACGATAACGATGAAGAGTGAAAGTGTTAAAAACATTAATCGTTTACTGTTTTGTGAATTTATATCCGTAAAATATGTAAGCTAATGTCTATACTCTTATTAAAAAGAAAAGCCAATCTTTATCTTACATATTATCTACTGTAACAAATTAAGTGTTATCTCTTCTCCCTAACCATCAAATCTGTGATTATAATAATATTATTTTATGTCTTAGTTCATAGCTCTGCGTATATTTAAATTCTGTGACTAAAATAAAAATGCAAAACTGTTAAATCATACATTTTTAGAGTGTTGGGTCTTCAAGTCACTATATGAATATTATGAAGTATTAGAAATACCTTGTATTTTTTGATGTCCGTCTTGTGACTTCCTGTGTTTTAACACGACGCGTTTCAGCAAGGAGTTGAAGATAGCAATTCGTTGCTGAAACGGGTCGTGTTAAAACACAGGAAGTCACAAGACGGACATCAAAAAATACAAGGTATTTCTAATACTTCATAATATTCATATAGTGACTTGGAGACCCAACACTCTAAAAATGTATGATTTAACACGACGCGTTTCAGCAACGAGTTGCTATCTTCAACTCGATGCTGAAACGCATCGTGTTAAAACACAGGAAGTCACAAGACGGACATCAAAAAATACAAGGTATTTCTAATACCTACTTCATAATATGTTAAATCATATTTTTTGATCCAAAGAAAATATTTCAGACGTTTTTAACAAATTTTCACTTAAGAATTTTATTTTATAGCAATTGCTTCACAGACAAATATATTAAACTATAGTCAAGTTCCAAAATTTAAGATAGTGAGTCATGCACTTAGGTATACTTTATTATTTATATAAGCGGCGCAGTTTTATGCATGGGACGCGTATGTTTATTGCTCACATTGTTTCATTGATTTTCTGATTCATTGACCATTAACCTTGATAAAACTATGCATGACTCACTATTTTAAATTTTGGAACTTGACTATAGTTTGAGGATTGAGATCTTTGTTTAACGAAGCCATTGTGTTGTACGAATAAACAAATCGATTAATATCAATTAGTTGAATGAAAATTTAGGAGGTTTTAGGATCTACAAATGAATGTATGATCCTAAAACCTCCTAAATTTTCATTCAATTATTAGGTACTTTGAAGGATCTTAACTATTACCTATGAAATATCAATTAGGTGTGCTGGGAAATAATAATTCTTATAAATTAGTAAACTAATATATTCTTTTTACCCGTACTCTCTTAATGGATTGCTTATTTTATAAAATGAGTTTAATGAACTTTGTAATCAATGTAAATATAATAATATACCGTGACATTTAGTTTTAACAAACCTATCTTAATACAGGGAGAGAGACACCGGTTTTAAATAAAAATCTAATTCTAATATAATATAAATAGCAATCAAATAAAATACCAAAATAGTATATGTGATTGTGAACTATTAGTTTGTTAAATGTCTTGTTTCCTGTTTGATGATGCCACCTCATGACATTTTGACATTATTTTCTATATACCTACTACATTGTTACATAGATGTTATAGTATCAATGTATTCTTAATCACAATATGTCTGGCAAACCAGTAGTCTTAAAAACTGACTGTTATCATTTCTACGATATTTTTATTTCAAAATAAAAAGCATAGACAAATGTTACAATTTTGACTCTATGTTGGCTATAACGTGTTTCCAGAATTTTTGTTTGTAGGTCTGTTTGTTCCAAGATCACTCGAGAACACTACTGAACCGATTTTGATGAAATTTGATATACTATCTACTACAAAATTTGATTAAATCTTGATAAATTCCCATGAAAAAATAAGTCTTTGTATATTTTCAACGTAAGTAACCACCATTAAAATGCCTACATCAAAGTTCGCAACACGCATCATCTAGGTATAGAAGACATAACAATTTTAATGTTTAATTTGAAATCAGAAACATTCCAGTCCGCGGACTCAAAATTTTCATTTTACAATTAAAAATTTTCCTCCGGATTTTCTTATACGCTGTCGCATGTATTTGCCGTTTTACAAATAATTAATTATTCAATCTCGACTAAATCCTAACGATTCTGAAATTTCTAGCCTTTCAATTAGATCAATATTTTCTATTCTAGAGCAGTTTTCCCCCAGATTTTCTACGCTCGTCGCAAAGATCGTTTGCTGTGTTAAAAATATTTATTGAATATTGATGAAATTTAAAAAGCTTATTTAACTGGACTAATAAATATTTCATCTAATATAACATAAAATTATATTAATATAATAATATAATACAATAATTCTGTCTGTAATGGTTTTTGTTGTAAAAATTATTAATTACCGTAAAATTAGTTTGCCTTTCTTTTTCGCCGTTATTGATATTATCTGATATTTTATTTTTTTTAATTTCAGTCGAGCTTAAAATATTTTAATATACTTATAGATATATTTTAATTATATATTCAGCGTGTGTATAAAAATCAATGTCAAATTAAGTAAATTAACACAACTTATTAATTAAAATAATTATATAAAATTTAACGCAACAGTATACATGATGTTTATGTACGATCGAAATAATAGCAACTTATACAAGGTGTTGACATCGCTAGTGTAAAGGTACGTGCAGTATACGCAGCTGGGATTCTAGATGGTAGCGTAGATCATAGCAGGGCTTGCTTAAATTAATGCATTGTTATACCTATATGAGAGCGTACACAAAGAAGCAGTGAGTGTAGCAGGTATAAGCGCTGTTACAAGAGCTGCTAGATACAAGAATGTATCTCACCGCATTCTTTCAGCGCGCTGACTACAACAATCAACGTGTGACAACTGCCAAATGGCCGTTACAAGTTTCGCAATGGATGTGACTAGTTTAATAAATGAAATTTTGCCAGTTTTTATTTAATTTGTTTTGAGTTTTTTCTAAGACGTGTTTAAAAGTGTTAGGTTCCATACGTAAATATTCAAAAAACCGGTTTGGGTAAAATTTTAATTCTTGGTATAAATGATGAAATTCGCCATGTTTAGATCGTTTTCTATTAATAGAGTGGACATGATAGCTCCTACCCAAATTTGTATTTAAAATATATACCACTTTGTAGCAGAAGAACACAAATATACGTCTTAGCTATCTGACATTTCAAACGCGATTTAAGCTTGTATCAATGCTAGTATCAAAGCTTCGTTGTGCAAACCTATAAGCGCTTATAATTTCAGTGACCATCTACCATGTATGCTACCATCTAGAATCCCAGCTGCGTACTGCACGTACCTTAAAAGATGGAAGGAAGTATTTTATTAATAATCAATACTAATAAGTATAATACCTATACCTGCACATATAAAGTAAGTAGTAAGGGAATTTATATCTGTAATTTTCTTTTCCTGCGAGTTTTCGGTATTTTCTGTAATACCTAGACGGAAAACGTGTTTTCCGATTAGTATATACCATAATAGAGCTGACAACCAATAGTGGAAGAAATTTTGTTATACTGGTTCGCACGATTGTAGCCGATAATACCCGAAATCATAATAAATTCCTGATCTTCCTTGTAGACCTCGCGCGGCGAAAGATGAAGCCACCGCGTCATAGTAACGTGAATGCATTGCGCCCGCCTTTTAGCTTGCTATTGGCTGTTTTGGAGATCCAATAGCAGTTTGCCAAAATTGTACCTAACGTCATAAAACCCAATGTGCAGTTTTGTGTACACGGCACTGTCTGCGGGCAAACAGGCGTACACTAGCATATTATTGATGACGTGTCTGGCTTCATCTCTCACCGCGGGCACTCTAAGAGGTGTGTTTGTTGGTTAAATCCTAGAATGATTTTAGAAATTAGAATTCTTCAGACTATTGGGACCCGTCAAATGAGCATATGACATCTGGTGGCAGAAAATTGTATCAAAACGGGGGAAAATTTTACATGCTAACAGTGCAAATTTATCGTGAAATTGGTTATTACAAGAATAAAACAAGTAAAATAAACACAAAGTTTATCGAAAATGGAATTTGCGACGTTTTCTAATATCATGGCATTAAACACTATTAATTATTGCCTTGTAAAACTTACTTTACAGCGAATTCTTTTTTAATGAAATGTGGAAAAACTGTATTTATGAATTAAAAAAATATTTTATATTAATAATAAGATGTACTCATTATCATACTGTACTACAATAGTTAAATCTCTGAATATTGACAAAATTAGGACTAATTATGTGTATACAAATATTTTGAGGTTAGTAACTTACCTACTTATTACAATATAACATATTATGTTGCAGTTATGTGTTTACATTATTCACCTAACACAGCCTTAAAGGAGCATTGAACGGATAATTAATTTCGTGGAGATTTTCTTTTAATTTTGATGTTTTTAAGCAATATTTCGTAAAGATTACTACTTTTGACAGTTCATTTTTCATGTATTTTTCTCGTTATATTTCCGACATTTGATAATATGTTCGGCTTTGAGAATCTGTTTCCTTCAACGAAATTCCTTTGTTTAGGATTCGTACCGGCCCAATCACAAATTGCACTTATATATTTTGTCATTTCTTATCACTTTGAAAATCACAAAATTACACGCAAAAGTATACCCCGTATATGAAATTTCCCCCCTCTGCGCCATGTTTTTTAAACTCCACCTATCTGACGGATCCCAATAGAAGTTAGAACCAAATCAGAATTGTTAGTTGACAGTAAGTTGTAGTTAGACTTCTCACTTCTGTTTCCTAACAAACGGATTTATTACTAAAATCGGTTTCCGAGTGTGCGCCCTGTGCTGTTGTCAAAACATAACGTATAAATTTCATATACATTTAATTGTGGAGGGGATAATCAGAGTACCTACTATTGGTAGAGTTAGTTCAAACAGTCCGAAAAGTTCGAGAATTTGATCAGCAAACAAATAGTTCTATAACTGTCCGAAGAGTTCTGCAGTGCTAATAAATGATAGAAACTGATAGAACCAATTCAGAACCCTCGGAACTGTACCAACAAACACACCCCAAACTTCGACAACAAAACCGCTCCAAAGTTCGAGTTGCAAAAAGTTTTTCCTCGCGCATCGCTGATCGCTAATCTTTGCGGTGCCGAAATCTGCGTTGATCTTTAAGTTGATCGTACGGTGAAAACAATTGAGAATCGCTGAAATACTAACAAAAGTACTCTATTATGTAGTATTTCTAATACAAAAGCAACAGTCAAATTCCTGATGATTTTATAATAGTAAGTAGTAGGTGTAAAGGCGCGGTGTGATGTTACTTCCGCTAATATAATAATAATATTAATAATAAAGCAATAAAATCAAATACAAGATGTAATGACAATTAACAAATAATAATGATGCATAATACTAGAAGAGTACTTTCCCAAATTGTTTAATTAGACATTGTTATTTTCAGGCAAACATATGTTATGCAACTCATCCCATGTTAATTATATATTGTTGGCAATGTTCAACATAATATACTAACAAGAGTTCAAGAGACTTTGGAGTTTAAACGATAGATGATCATAAAAATTCGAGAAAACACTTGAACAGATTAGAAATTTATAATAGAATCTATATTTGTTTTCTAAATAATTTAATTTAAAAATAAAAATTTTCTATTTAGACTTCTGTTGTTATAGATCATAAAGAAAATGACGCATTACGTCATAAGCTTTTGATATCCTCTTCTTCTTCTCTACATAGTATAAATTGAAGTCGCTTTCCGCGTCTGTCTGTCTGTTTAACCGCTAACTCCTCTTAAACCACGCAACGGATTTTGATGCGGTTTTCACCATTAGTTAAATAATTTTTCACGGAAGGTTTATATACAGCTTGTATCAAATTAAAGCTGTGCATAGGACTTTCTATGTGTAAGATAGAGATGATATATAAAGCAATAAGTAAGAACGAGATAAATGATACCTAATAGGAAGTTTCTGTAGTTATTGTAGTCTGTAAATAAATAATATCCACACAACCTGACAGCGTCGAGAAATTTTGGTCCGAGCCCTAGGTCCCGCCATCCGACCGACGCCAATAGTGTATGTGCCATATGGCAAATACACTAATAACGCGGGATTGTTACACGCTCGGCTATTTTTAAGTCCTATGAAAATGTGAAACACAGGAAAAGAAAATCTCGTTTCTGAATTAATACAGGTCTGTAGGTGTATATAGGGCTTGACCTTGAGTCACCGTTAAAGTTTCCCGGAATGCGGAATTTTGGTAGTATTTGCTCCATCCCGGAATAGTTTTCCTGTATCTTTATACCGTGTCCCCGGATTGGGTTGCCAATAGGAAAAAATTTTTTATTACGGCGCGTTTTACGAAAAAAATTCATTCTTTATAAAAACTCCTGCTTGTTTAAAAAATGAGATTCCCATAAAAAAAATGTTTAATCAAATGTACAGGCTGCTTAGAAATTAAGAAAACATAAAATGTCTTCATTATGAGAAAAGTACACTTAATTTCTAATTTCTAAGCACCCTCTAAGTTTGATTCAAAATTTTTTTATGGGAATCTCATTTTTTAAACAAGGTAGACGTTTTTATGAAGAATTAATTTTTTTCGTAAAACGCATAATAGATATAATAAAAAAGTTTTTCTTATTGGCAACCTGGTCCGGGGAAACACTGTATGTTTGAATTGGCGTAAAGAATTATTTAGAAATATTAAATATGGTTGTGAATAAATACGCAATTAAGCGCAGAAACCAACAATCGATTACCTATATTAAAAAAGTCTGACAAATTAAAAAAAATCTCTATCAAAAATAGTTAGTCATCACTCCTATGAAAATCGAAATTTCACTATACAAACAAACACAGCAAAAGCCATGATTTTGTTTATTTGTAATTGTGTTTATTATACTCTACTAGACTTCTTGTTTACGTTTTGATTTAAAATTAAAATAGAAAACAATTAATGATATTAAGCGTTATATCATAATAACATATGAACAACTTATTTTGTTTTCTTGCACTGTGGGTTTATGTTTATTATAAATAATTTAAAGAATTTGTGAGAACTAAGTAGTAAGTATAACTGATCCATTCCTAATGAGTAATGACATTCCCAAAATATCGAAACATATCTATTAAAACGGTGAAAGCTCGCGGGGAAACGGTATGTCAATGGTAGACTATATCGTCAACTGAATGTAAATCTTTCCAGTATTAAAATTTTTAACAATGGAACGACATGTTTACAGTTAATAACTCAATTATGCTGTATTACAGAGATTATAATTTATAAGATAATGCTATCAAAAAGGATATATATATTATAGAGTCAGTCGTCATACAAAATTAAAAAGCGTGACTAAAACTTGTACCTACAAGTGAGTGTATGCCGTCAGCAATCAGTATCCAGAACTATTAAGATGTTACTCTATTAAGAGTATTCGATAGCGAAAGTTACCCCCTACACCCTTCATCTCAAATCCTTTCCCCTCGCTTATAAAACGGTTCCCGCTCTCCCGATGGTATTTTTAAAGCCAAAGGGTTCGGATAAACTCCTAGAGAAGGTCCGAGATTCGAGAATCACATTACAGATCCTACAGGCAAATTTTTTGAAAAACAGTTTTGGATACGTGTGAAAGATTACGTAACTTTTTAAAAAGTTGTAAGTTTTTTAAGAATTTTTTTTCAATTTTTCGCCTGTAGGATCTGTAGTGTGATTCTTGGTCCTTCATTTGGCGTTTACCCGAACTCTTTAGCTTTAAAAATAGCGTCGGGAGAGTGGGAACAGTTTTATAGGCGAGGGGAAAGGATTTGAGATGAAGAGTGCAGGGGGTACTTCCGTTATCGAATAATCAGATAATGAATGGGGTACTAAGTTATGCATTTTCAGGACAGAAGACTTAAATTCCTGAATAGGGCACAAGCCGACTATCCCGGAAATCTCGGCTTTCTGGCAATCCTACTTGTAACCTGTCAACTTCTGCTCGATCGACGTTGCCAGTCTATTAATGTACTTAGTATATGATAAAATTATACCAAATATGCCGAATGACGAGCAAGGAAGTGGATCAAGGCAGCTCCACATGTGCGTGCGAGTGACAGGGCGGGGTTCATATTACATTAATATATGCGAAAGTAAATAATATGTTTACCTACATTACCTGTATTTACTTACACGCTCAAATACCTCTACTCTATACAAGGAACATCCTATAACCAACGAAATTAGTTGTGTGTGCTTACTCACTGCAAGTAAAACTATGCACACTGACGTCAAAAAAAAAAAAAATTAAAAAAAAAACTAAAAAAAAAATTTAAAAAAAATTAAAAAAAAAAAAAATAACAGCGTCTCACAAAGGTCCAAAACAAGTTTCCAATGTGAAAAACTTTTTAAGAAAAAAAATAAACCTCCTTCAAAAAAGCCACTAAAAAAAATAAAATAATACAATATACCTAATAAAATATGAAGTCGGTTAAAAAGTACAGTACAGTAATTAATATCTACTTTTTAACCGACTTCATAATTTATTAAATTGGCGCAGACCTCAAAATTTTATTATTTTCATCTTTTTAGTGGCTTTTTTGAAGGAGGCTTTCTTTGTTAAAAAGTTTTTTATTTTTACTTTTTAGTGGCTTTACAATACGTGGTTTGCACGTTATTATAACCAACTTCTGTCTTGAAATTTGACATTTACCTTAACGGTGTTGCATACCGTTACTAACTTTTTATTTAAATCAGTCGAACTACTGAACCGATTTAAGTAAAATTTATATAGGACCACCCCAGAGGTATGCCCTATTAAATAAATCAATAACTGTCAAAATCTGTTCACAAATGCAGGAGAAATACATACAAAAAAGTACAGTCGATCTGAGAACCTCCTTCTTTTTTTGAAGTCGGTTAAAAATAGGTAAAAAGATATTATTTTTAGTAAGTACATCGTCTCACTACTAAGCAATAAAACATTAGATAACATAGATGTAAAATTTCGAAGAGAAAATCTTCTTGGCTTAAAGATCAAGAAAACAAGGCGATACTGATGTTACTAATTTTGCATTAAATTGTAGCAAATATTTTTTGAACAATTTTTAGGGTTCCGTAGTCAAAAAGGAACCCTTATAATTTCGACCTGTCCGTTATGTCAGAGCCATTTTACTCTGATACTATTGGCACTATATTATATAGATGAAATTTGGAAGATATGTGTCTTCTATGAACCGCTATACAATGGTGCAGTGAAATTACGAAAAAAAATTAGGGGTGGCACTCCATACATTTAACTGAGGGATGAAAAAAAAATTCCTGTGCACGCATAAGCGTGTGAGGTATCGTTAGAAATAACTTTTTTATTTAAGACAATAATTGGTGAGATATGCGCTTCTAAAGTCGTAAAAAGTGTGTCCCCCTAACTTTTCAACTATGGGGTGGAAAATTCTGAAAAAAATTAAGGTAATAGAACTTATAAAATACTTCCAACAAAAATTGGTTTCAATAAGATATTGTTACAAAACTGTTTTCTGAGTTGGCGGAATAAATATTTATTTACAATAATTAAAAACACAATAATAATGAACGCAACAACGAAAAGTCAATTCTAACAATCAACACAAGTAAACAATAACTAAACAGTAATTACAAAGCAGAACAAAACAACTATATACAATAATTCGTAATTATTACCTGCACTACACTCGTATTTATTTATCAACTTGGTTATTTATATCACGGCACTATTTATTTTACTGCTCCAACGTAGACTTTAATGCATGACTCACCGTTGACTGATTCCCTCACTCACTCGCACCGCTGTTTATATAGGCTGTGTGGCATAAGCCTAGTGTGTTCTCGCTTTCTCTAGAGCTTTCGTGCAGGTACCAGTTGTTACAGTAAGCGGACCTCGTTTCTCAGAACTCTTGCCTGTCGTTTATATACAGGATGATTCGTAACAATATGTTGTGTAGTTTTTGATATATGCGATATTTTCGGTTACACGAGTAGTTAGTACTACCTATATTTATGAGATTTGATATGCATTTCAATGACATGCCCATTGCCCATATTTATAATATATATTTGGGTATTATATTAGTGTGTAGGTATTTGTTAAACAAATAATTTCGGTAGCACTCATGTTTGATGATTTTACTTTCCTTTTTTGTTTGCACTTCTTTCTACAAAATGTTATGATTTCAGTGAAGTTAGATTCTAAAATATTACAATCAAATCAAAATGCAGAAGATCTGTAAGATAGTTTGCGGTATATTTTAGTCAGCCAAGAAATTAATAGTCCTATCCGTAAATAAATTCACATATTAGTGAATAACACAATATATCAGACGACATAATATTATCGCCATGATATTTAATAGAAGGCTATTATATACAGGGTGTCCCAACATTGTTGGGACACAGAGCTACCACGTGTAGTAGAGGTCAAAATAAGTCGATTGGACCTAATTTATTTATATACCAAAATGTACCGTTTGCCCGTGAGAGGAGTTCAAAGTTAACATAAAATGTACTTATTACAATTTTATTAAACTTGTACTAGGAATATCTGTTAGCATTATTTAAGAAAACATTTTTTTCCTTCGGAACTATATGCGGAATACGAAATTTTTACAAGAGTAACAAAATGAAGATAATTAATCATTCTTCTCGCTAAAAAAATTTGAAAAGCGTATTACCACCCCTAAGAAAGTTCTGAAAAAAATGTCAAGGGGTGAGGGTGGTTTTAACCCTTCTACAATTTCTTTTGGGTTTCTTTGATTACCGAAAGGAGAGTATTCCACTAAAATGCACTTTTGTCAAATTTCATTCATTTTATTTCACTCATTTCTGAACAGCGTACAAAAATGTGTTTTTTTATGTAAACTTTGAACTCTTCTCACGGGCAAACGATACATTTTGGTATATAAATAAATTGGGTCCAATCGATTTATTTTGACCTCTACTACACGTGGTAGCTCTGTGTCCCAGCAATTTTGGGACACTCGGTATAAGAAAAATGTAAATGCCACTGTCGGGACTTGAACCCGAAACTCCCGATTTCGCGTCAGGCAAGTTTCCAATTACTCTACAGTGCCAACAGTAGATAATTTTAATTTCTCTTATATATGCACAGTGTACCGCAGAAAGCACATACTGCGAGAGCTAATTTTTATTAATGACTGGTATATTAAATAGCCATCTATTAAATATCTTGGCGATAATATTATGTCGTCTGATATATTGTGTTATTCACTAATATGTGAATTTATTTACGGATAGGACTAATAATTTATTGGTTAACTAAAATATTACATTCGGGAAAAAAATGGTATTGAAATTTATATAAATTGTTTTGAAAAATGTTTTTGAAATATGGAAAACATGGATGGTTCAGATTTTCCATCATAAAAATGCTGAATTATTATCATTGTGATATACCTAATATTAAGTATACACTACAAATCTACAATCATGAAACGTAAATGATATATTTAGGTACATTGTTCTTTATTTATTGTAGATTATAGACGCGTCGACAGCTTAGGTCATTAGCGTCTTAATTACATTAAATAACAACATCCTTAAAACGAAATGACATCACAAAACATCCATGAGCGGAGGTGGGATTCGAACCCACGAGAGTGTGATCCAAAGGTCGGCTACGCTAACCGTTACACCACACCGTCCTCGGTACAGTGTTCTATACATAAGAAATAGAACCCTATAAATATTTTTTTGACGTAAACGTATTTACGTAAAAATTAATATTACTTCCATTTTAAATGTGAAATGATCGACGATAGTGAACGCAGTTGGAAAGTAAATAAGTAAAATATTATCTTATAGATCCCAATAATGACTTTAAACGGGAAGTTTATTGTTTGTATAAAAATATTAAAGTTATACAGTGCGGGCCAAAAAGTATGCACCATATGGGAAAAACACTTATTTCAGAAGTTATCGAGAATTTGACATCGCCAATAATTAGATCCTGCTTCATAATAAAAACCTGAAATCCTTTTGATATTTTAAATTTGACGGAAAAAGAATGTTTTAACTGATATTAAAAAAATTGGGTTATTTATGAAACTATCGAAAAAAGTGATTTAGAACAACTGTTCAGATTTCAATCAGGAATTTTTGGCGATTTAAAACGTGGATGGCAGAGTTTTTTTTCGTTTTTTAAGCTAGGACTATTTGATATTTTCAATTTATTATTTTTTAATAATGTATAATCCAAATCCAATCGGAAAAGAACTTGGGAATTGATTGGAGGCTTGTAATAGAGAAATCATGGAGAATTATTTAAAAATAAGTGATTATACATTTATTTATAAAAATTAGCGTAGGTATTGGCGGAATCCTACTAATATTATAAACACCACCAGCCCGGCTTCGCCTCGCAGGGGAAGAATTTTAAATAAATAAATAAATAAATAAATATGGCGGGGGATAATAAATCATAAAGTCATAGCATCCGCGCGAAGCCGGACCGGGCTGCCAGTAAATTATATTATCGACAGCACCATGGAAGAGAAAATTTAATTTGTAAATGAGAGCAATGTGGATCAAGAACACTACTCTGTATAATGTATGTAAAATGACGATCAAATGACATCGATCATGGTGACTTGAACCATGCTTCGAGCACCGAAACAGTAAATAAATAATATTATGTACTACAATTTAGTGTATATATTATTATAAAGCACTTTGTTTTACATGGTTATATTCGTGACATTGCCCTCGGCACACCCAAAAATTATTGATCTTTATTTACTGGAATAATCTAGAAAATATTATAGTTATAGATAATTTATTTTTGAAGTAATAAATTGTTATTTAAAACTTTCAACAGAAGAAAATTAATTTGAACATTGAAGCTTGTGAAAACCGTCTGCATTAAAGTTTTCGAAAAATACAACTTACTCATCTTCAAAAAGTAGGTATCAAAAGATTGTTTTTTACAAAATGATTTCAATTTATATTATTTACAGATATATTATTGTAGTCTAGAGGCCAAATATTATCTTGTCTATGAGAAAATCGGCGTTTACGGGGCTTCTCTTAATCTCTTCTAGAACGTCTCCTAGGGCGATGAAATATTAATTCTAGTTTTGTCAATAATCTAGATCTCTTCATTTTTTTTTTTTTCAAAAATGAAATAACATTTTTTTAATTTCAATTATTTGCGAGAAAATGACTTACAGTATCTTATTTAGTTAACAATTAGATTAACAATCAATATTGTTATTACTTCCTATACTGTACAAATTCACTATTTAATAATAATAATTGAAATTATTACTAGGCACATCCGGCCTGTTTTGAGAAAAGCAGCATTCATTGTAGTGTTGTTATAAAAATAAAAATAATATTAGCTCTCGCAGTTTGTGGATTTGCGGTGTATTTGTGCTATATACAAGAAAGATGTAAGTGTACGCCATGGGCACCGTGGAGTAACTGGAAACTTTCCCGACGCGATATTGGGTGTTCCGGGTTCGATTCCCGGCGGTGCATTTAAATTTTTCTTATGCAGTCTTTCTACAATAATTAGTAAGGGCATGTTATGGGGATTAATATCGTCTGATGCCCTTATGTTAATTTCACTAAAATAGTGAATTTGTACAGTATAGGAAGTAATAACAATATTGATTGTTAACCTAATTGTTAACATTTTTTTAGTCAACGCTCCTAAATTTCTCAAAAACGGTTGATAAAAATTGTAACTACAAAAGATATTAGAATTTATCTTCCAAGTTCCAAAATCAATTTTGAAAATTATTTTTAATGTTTGGAATTTGCCAAAAAGCTCTTATTCGATACGATATTTTTATCGTATATTCCCAAAATCACTGATTCGATTGGCATCAAAATCAATGGGCCTGGAGTCTTTTCTATTACCGATTTGCAAAATGAAATATTCAAATTCTTGAATTTTTTCAGAAGCTAAGTATTGTGAACGAAAAAACATTCTACAGACACCCGCACAGACAACATGAGTTTTTAGGATAGGATACGACTTTTCGAGCCCATACTTCTGTAGCAACATTTTTGTTATATTAACACGCTTTCTCGACATGATTTTTTCCAAATTACTTTTCTTAGCTTAGAAAATTGAATGTTGTTGATAACAATAAAAAAATTTGGTTTCAAATCAGATATCGATATTAAGAACACTTTTTATTTACGAATTTATTTCAATAGACTACAGAAGTAGGCGGTCCTAATTTGAGCGCGAAATTTAAAGTGGAGTCAATTGACGTCCAAAAATGTATGAGGTTTACAGAATATTCATTACTATTCTCTTAAAACACATTTCTTACCAAAACAATGGCTGTTTCATAAAAATAATTTATTAATCCCGTCATTATTGGCTATAAAACTTTATTATTTCGTGTGAAATAATTTTTTATTTGAAATTAAAAATTTATAAAAAATGAATGTCCTAATTTGATTCAGTCAGTCACGTTTATTCTAACCTAACTTAACCTCGTTGACGTTTGTCGAGGTATAATTTAAGCAATTATAATTTATTAGAAATTGAGTTTGTTTTTTTTCCATTTGGAGTTGAAAAAGTGTTCTGAAGTCGTTTGAGCTACGCTAGATCAAGGGAGGGCAAGCTAAAAGGATAAAAAAATGTTTTCATCAATTAGGTATTGGATATCTAGGTATTATTTTAGCTTTTTCCTCAGTCGGAAATTTAAACTTTTTGTAGTCATAATTTTCAGTATAACTGCTTCAAGTACAAAACGCCACCCCATAAGAAATTGCTTTAATTAACGACGTGTTTAAAAAAACGAGGTTATGTCTGTAGAATGAATGAAATTTGACAGTTGTGTCGTGTCAATAGGTGAAGGGGAAGGGAAAGACTGATTTAATTCACAACGTACGTTTAACGCAGATTCTAGTTAGAAGGAGACAGTTGCGACTCCGCCACGCCTTCCTTTCCTAATCTATTGGTGACCCCTTACGGAATAAGGAAATAATAAAAAAGTAATAACTAAGAAAAACACCCAAAAAACGTACAATTTGTTGAAATGTTCTACTTCGTATGTTGAGCAGTATAAAGACGAAATTTGATTTAAAAAAAAAATAATACGCGAATAGAAAAAGTGAGCATGTTATAACCTCAACCTTCGATAATTAATTTAAACGTTGTTTTGTTTCAATTTGCATTGAAATGCATATTAATGTCACACTTATTATTCTAATTGCTGAACCAATTTTGGAAGACCTTCAATTTTAGATTAACACTGACCGTGAAAGCCGAAAAAATTGCATAAAATTTTAATTTAAAAACATTCTCTCAGACTTTGTTTAGAGTTTAATTTTAAGAAATTGGAATGAAAGTTTTCATTTACAAAAGCAAGAATTATATTCTTTTATACATTTAAATTTAATTTCACAGTCGACGAATTCAATAACAATAACAATTATTTGTTTCCGACTAAACTGTACTAATATTCTATACGACATGTGTCGCGGCTAGGGAATGCAATCTCGAGCCGAGATTGGCAATTCGAGAACTCGCGAGATCAGTCTGGGTTCGAGATTGGCAATTCGAGATCTCGCGAGATTGACTCGCGAGATCTCGAGAAATCTCGCGTACTTTTAAAAAGAACGTATTATTTTGTATCTAAAACTTAATCAAAACTACTTACTTGGGACAGTGTGACTGTGTACGTGTGTGATTTATTGCGTAGTGCACTGTGCAGATGATCACTATTCATTACTTTCCTTAAATAAACGTTGATTTTTTTGTTCCAAGATTCAATTAATGTTTTGTTTTATTTTCAAAATATAACAGCAATACCCCAACTCACACAGCACACTATATGTCAATTAATTATTTTGGAAATAACTTCTTAGTTATGAAGCATAGGGTAAGTTACTAATAGTAACATTTACGAACATTTGGTTTGAATTGTTCTTAGACATATTCAATATTCACTTAACTTTGTAATTTGTTAGGCATCTAATGCTTGTTATAAGTTAAGTAACTGTCCATTTTACTCACGAAAACAATAATTAAAACAATATATGCAGAGAAACAAACAGAATCAATTAGCGCGACTGTCAAAAACTATTACGTATAAGTTATAAGTTTTTTTTCAAGCGCGTTCGTTCTTGAAATCTCGTTCGAGATCTCGACCATATCGGGTCGAGATCTCGAACGAGATTTCAAAAACGAGATTGCCTGCCCACGAGATTAAATCTCGAAAAATGGCTCGAGATCTCGCGAGATCGAGATTGCATTCCCTAGTCGCGGCCATAGAGATATCATAGATAGAGAAGGGAAGCCACCCAAAAAAGTGTCCGTGCAAAAGACAGAGATGGAGAATAGAAGTATACTTATATCTTTTCCTATCACAAATACAAAACCATGGTTACAGATGTAAATTAACAACACCTACTAAAAATTTTTAAATTCACAAATGTGTCAGAAGACAAGGAAAAGAGAAACTATCCGTTTTCTTTTCCATCCTGACGCTGTTACCTACTGCAGTTGTGCCTATGACTCCCCTACTCTAACACTCTAACAATACCACTTTCGACGTATCGTTACATTTATAATTCCGGAGTTCTGGACATTCTGGAGCAAACTAATAGGGAAGCCGACCTTCCCGGAAAAAAAATTATCACCATTCGATTCTTCATTTGGGCTTTTATAATACAAATTTTTGACACAACTCTCTACGACTAACCGTTTTCGAAAAAAAACGACTGATACGGGTGGTCTGATTCACCTGTATATATTATCATTACCTACTTAATTGTTATGTGAATATAATGGAACAAAAATCGTTTGATATAATTATTTACTTATATCAGTATATTAGTTAATACCTACTTTAGCATTACAAAGTTATTCTGATATACAAGAATAATTGTCGTCAAAAATAATATTATTTCGAAATTAACTGTCTTATAATGTATCAGTGGCAGAATCAGGGGGGGGGTTAAGGGGTTCAACCCCCCCTCCGAAATTTTTTGCAACGCATAGAACACATAGAAAAGGACATATCCGATTCATATCTTAGCGGCGTTGGGCGTTGCATATTTTCGATATTTTTTTTTATATTTTCGAGTGTAAAAAACTGATTTGGTGAGGTAAGTATCAATATATTAATGTGCTTGTACATAAATATTTTGAAACCCCTCCCCCGAAATATTTTTCTGAATCCGCCCCTATAATATATTAAATAAACACATATTAATGAAATGAAATCATTGCAAATATTTTCTGCACAATGCATATTTTTAACATTGTAATAAAGATCTATATTAGCATATTCATGATCAGTATACCCTTGAACAAGGATACCGGTGTCGGAAACATGATTTGACCCTGCTTCAGTAAATACCAACTCATTAACTGTGCGTAAAAGTTTGTGACCAGAAATTAATTCACTAAATTTGTATGAATTTGTACGTATCAAAAAAAACTATATACACATTTTTTTCACTTCTGTTTTTTACATTCTATACAGATTTAAATACATAACAGTTAAAACTAAATCTTGTTACAAGCATTCAAGTCATTGATTAAAAATAATCATTTATCGTTTGTTATTAAAAAATGTTTTGTTGAACAAAAGTGTTATTCTACATTTATTAGTAGGTATGCAATAAAATAACATTTTAGTTTATACTAGCGGCCCTGTCCGGCTTCGCCCGGATGCTAAGAAAGCCCGGGTGCAATACACTACTCACTCGCTTCGCTCGTTCGCTATATATATAAACCTTCCGTGAAAAATTATCTAACTGATGGTGAAAACCGCATCAAAATCCGTTGCGTGATTTAGGAGGAGTTAGTGGTGGTACAGACAGACAGACGCGGAAAGCGACTTCATTTTATACTATGTGGAGATAAAAAGAGAAAAAATCAAAATCAACGAATACTAACAAATAGTTGTAAAAAATTAAATTAAAAAACGTTAAAAGAAGGACGGCCTCTACCTCAAAGTCGTCTCCAAACAGTTAAAATCAACGGCTGTCAGGGTTATCTGAGCCTCAAACTAATTCGTATTTTTAACCGACTCCGAAAAGGAGGTGGTTCTCAATTCGGTTGTATTTTTTTTTTTTATGTTTGTTACCTCAGAACTTCGTCATTTATAAACCGATTTGGAAAAATATTTTTTTATTTGAAAGGATATACTTTTTAAAGTTAAAAGTTACAATTTTGTATTAACCATTCTGAATGTAAATTACTAAAGTATATAATGTTGATCGAATAGAATGTCAATATTTGAGGGAAAGTGTGGTGAGGATAAGTAAAAAAGCTTTAGCAAAGTTACGCTTGTGGCCAACGTTTCGAATTTTTCGAAACGTTCGTCACAAGCTTTCTTATTGATTCTCAACCAAACTTTTCCTCGACGGACGACGATCCTAGATTACTAAACTATTTAACTTTTCTTTATAGAAAAAGTCATACTTATTAAACGAACTTGAATAATTAATATGTAGGTAATTATATGCAGGTATTAATTACACAAAAATCTGATAAAATCAAACATTTTAAAATTCAAATAAGTAGTTTAGTATAAAATATTTAGTTTTTTTCCTGTAGCATAATAGGTTAATGTGCATCTTACCGCGAAAGTTGAGGCGGAGTTCGAATCCTGGCAAAGACACATAATTGTTTCTTATCAATAATTAAAAATGTTAATGTGTTCAAATGCTAATTTTAAGTAGAAATTAACGACCAACTTTTATAAAATTTTATTAGTTAAATCTATATCGTTGCGGTCTTATGTTTGACTTTTCATCAGATATAAAAAGTTCTGCCAAATATATCAGTTATTTAATTATTAAATTATTAAACAATTGTGGAATCACAAATTTAATAAAAAAACAAGCCGTGAGGTGGGTCGTTTATTAGGACTAAAGTGCGACCCGTGAGGTCCACACGACGAACTTCCCAGTTTGATAAATATTTAATAACAATAATTAAATTAGATATTACACAGAAAAGTAATCATTTTAATCATTAAAACATAATTATTATTTATTTTTAACAATAATTGAAAAAAAAGGCTGAACCGATTTTTATAAAATTTATGTCGGATCAAAATGACGTTAACACGCCTCGATTGACACCCTTACGAAGTCGATATAATTTTTATTCGCGAGATATTGTGTAAAATCTACTTTTCTGGAGTCTATTTGATTAAGAAAAAAGCGTCGATTGGCACTCTAACGTAGTCGATATCATTCTCGAGATTTCGTCTTAGAAAGAAATGGACACATACGTAGTACGTACGTACACACAGACATCTTTCTAAAAATAGTGCAAAAATAGTGTAGTGACCTTGAAACATAAAAATTTGTTATACATTTTGATTTCGATTTTCGGACCCATTACAATAACTTCCAATGGGAAGTTAATAATTAAAAAAGTAAATCGAATTTCACAGTTTTTAAATTTACATAATTTATAAATATATAATTTATAATATTTGGCAGTTTTTTATATCAGATAAAGACCCAAATATAAATCCGAAACGTAACACCAATAATAAAATAATATTATAAAAGTCTGCAAAAAAACGGTCGTTAATTTATACTTAATTTAAAATAACAAAGACGCTAATACAACATTAAATATTGCAAATTTTATTTAAATAAAATTATAAGAATAATTTTTATGCCGGTAGAATATTTTAACATACAAGAATATGTGTAGCATATCACTTTGAAGCACTTATCAGTTGCGATTTTATACACACTAAATACAGTAATCGGTGACATCAACGCTCGGTAAAGAACCAAGCCTGTACGGTTGAACGTGTCACACGCATGTGTTAAAGAAACTGCATAGCAGACAGACGACTGTTTTAATTCTAGATCAAGTGCCAAACCCATTACAGATGAATTTAAGACAGTGAATCAAAATAAAATGACGTAACTGTGTCATTATTTCGTCATTTAATTCAAATTTGTGTAACGTTTGTTATAATACCTACACTTACAATATTGATTTGTTTATAACTTTTTGATATCATATTTAGAGGGTATCCACGCGAAAACTTCTCACACATTTCACTGTTTTGCTTTTTGAGTTAGATTTTGTAAACTTTGAGGGGTTGAATTATCGATGGGTTGACACAACCTGAATCACTGCGTCGCCCCCAACCTCCCCCGGCACCCACAAGTCACAACTTTGTTATTTTAAATAGCACCCTATTTTTTTTCGACAGATTCTGAAAAAAGACATCATTTTGAGCATTTTTCACACAATGAGCCCGTAAAGCCTGGACACGTGCGATTTAAATTTTTGCTGAAAGTTTTTGGAAAAAATACTCGTATACGTCGATTTTATTTTTGTTTTTGAGTTACGACGACATCGGCCATTTTTTAAATGGCGCACTTCCAACTTTTTTCGATGGATTCGGATAGATAATATTTTTTTGAGTATGGAAATGCCAAAAAAATAATATTTGAAGAGGAAAGTTTTTGAGATATCTAGTTATAGTTGATCTCAAAGTTAAAAAAAGTAGAAAATCGAGTCGACTATGAATTTTGACAACCGATCTATTTTATCAAATGAGGTGTTAAAACTGGCTTTTATTGGCTTCCCGGCAATATGCAAGCCTATTTTGGAAATTCATAGCCGACTCAATTTTCTATTTTTTTGACCTTTGAGATCAAATATCTTCAAAACTTTTCTCTCCAACATGTAACTTTTTTGACATTTTCATACTCAAAAAAATATTTTCTTTCCAGACTTAATACATAACTCACTGTAATATAAAACATTTATGATCTTACACTTTCGAAATAGAATATACAGGGTGGTGACCGTAACTGCTGCACATAATATAGTGATTTAACCCGTATAAAACCAAACTTTCGCGATTTCTTGCTTCGCTAATTATTTTAGGAAAAATATCTTCAAATAAAAGTTTTAGAACATAAAATTCTGCATCTAAATCATTAAACAAAATTAATTTTGCATGCTTTGTAATGGCAGAAATTTGATATGAAAATGTCAAAATTACCTTAAAAACAGATAGCGATAGCCATGGAACTTGAACAAAATGATTAGAAATTATTCTGACAGCTAAAACGTCATCATTTTGTTCAAGTTCCACGGCTATTGCTATCTGCTTTTGAGGTAATTTTGACATTTTCATATCAAATTTTATTTCTGCCGTTACATAGCATGCAAAATTAATTTTGTTTAATGATTTAGATGCAGAATTTTATATTCTAAAACTTTTATTTGAAGATATTTTTCCTAAAATAATTAGGGAAGCAAGAAATCGCGAAAGTTTGATTTTACGGGTTATACAGGGTGGACCAGGTTATAGTAGCAATAATTCACCATTCGATGGTCCGCATCGAAAAATAAGTCGACATGCATAATTTTATTTTTTTCCAAAACGCTTCCTAAGGGAGATACACCCCTTCAAAGTTCAGTTTTAAAATTCTTTTTTTTGTCCTAACTCTCAGATCATTAATGCGTTTTTGACCAAATTTGGTACAAGTATTTATGAAATAGATACTCATTACTTGACGTAAGTAACTTTTGTCAAAATTGTCAAGTGGCGTAGATACAGGGGGGTTGTTTCACTTTTCCCGCCCTATTTTCTGCGCCACTGGATATTTTTAAAGAATAACATTTTTTTCGAATTACCTGTTCAATTTAGAAAAAAACAGTCACTCTTGCGAAATTTCGATTTGCGGCTTCGTTTGCGAGATAATTAGAGTTGAAAGTTTAGAACACTTCTAAAATAGCCACCTATGAAAATAATAGGTCTGGTATCTTGTACAACAATTGTAAACTTTTTACTGTTTGACGAATTTAAATAAATAATTAATTAATTAAATTAAACACAACAAATAAATAACTATGAAAATAACCAACAAAGTAGGCGATACTTGGTTTTGAAATAATTTATGACACTTGTCAGTATTGATTTTTAAAACTGGACTTTGAAGGGCTGTATCTCCCTTAGGAAGCGTTTTGGAAAAAAATAAAATTATGCATGTCTACTTATTTTTCGATGGACCATCGAATGGTGAATTATTGCTACTATAACTTGGTCCACCCTGTATATAAATCCCTGTGTGCAGCAGTCACGGTCACCACCCTGTAGAACTTTATAGATAATTTAGATATTATGGTTTCGTCATAGCATGGAAACACTGCGCAGGTTTTTCACAAGACCCATAATTTCCCAGTATTCTGTGACTTCCACAGCCGCCCCTAACATTTTTACGGATATATATTTGAAAGATAATGTTTTTCCATTGTTGATGTAAAAAAACTGGTGAATTATTAAAATACAGATTTTACTTATTGCTTTGATTTTATTTTATTTTAAGAATGGTTCCCTTGTAGTTTCATGTAATGATCTAATGACCAAACAAAATTATTTGCCTTTTTTCTATGCATATAATGACCTTGGTATTAAGTGTCTGCATTGCTTCTTTTGCATAACAATTTCAAACGATGAGTGATCAATGTACTTATATATTATGCAGTAGCGGATTTACCAATAGACCGAGTAGGCCATGGCCTAGAGCTGCAGATTTTAGGGGATGGCAGATTTGGGGGACTAAACCACACAATGTGGAAGATGTAAAAAAATTTACCTCGTAGTTACCTATATATTACTTTTCTATCTTCATTAATTTACCTATAAATAAGTAGGACAAAACAAATTGCTAATTATTAACTTCCCATTGGAAGTTATTGTAATGGGTCCGAAAATCGAAATCAAAATGTATAACAAATTTTCAAGGTAACTACACTATGTTTACACTATTTTTAGAAAGATGTCTGTGTGTGTGTGTACGTACGTACGTATGTGTTCATTTCTTTCTAAGACGAAATCTCGAGAATGAAAGGTTATATCGACTACGTTAGGGTGCCAATCGACGCGTATTAACGTAAATATGACCTGAAAGATTTTTTTTCAAAATCGGTTTAGCCGTTCTTTTTTCTTAACCAAATAGACTCCAAAAAAATAGATTTTACACAATGTCCATCGAATAAAAAATTATATCGACTTCGTAAAGGTGTCAATCGAGGCGTGTTAACGTCATTTTGATCCGACATAAATTTTATAAAAATCGATTCAGCCGTTTTTTTTTTAATTATTGTTAAAAATAAATAATAATTATGTTTTAATGATTAAAATGATTACTTTTCTGTGTAATATCTAATTTAATTATTTTTATTAAATATTTATCAAACTGGGAAGTTCGTCGTGTGGACCTCAAGGGTCGCACTTTAGTCCTAATAAACGACCCACCTCTCGGCTTGTTTATAAGTTATTTTTGTACTGTTGAACTTAATATTTAAAAATATTTCTAAAAAAAGATGGTTCGTATATAATAGCCTAGTGACAGACGGACGAGCGGAAGGGCGGGCGGACATCGTAGGCTCAGTAATATAGGGTTCCGTTCGGAGGTACGGAACCCTAAAAAAGAATTACGTATATTGCATTTGATATATCTCAGTAATAAAAATTTGAATGTATTGGAAATTTAGCATCCATTATAAAGTACGAAATAATTAATGGTAAAACATTATGTTAATGAACTTAAATGGCAGTTTTAAATGTTATGTAAATTATTATTTATAGATACACTACAACTATACGAGCTGATGATACAAACTACGTACAGTAGAACCTAATATTCTAGGTTCTATTATCTACTTACGTCTTATGTAATTTATTAACTAATATAACTATACAAGAACAATTCATTTTTAACTATTTTGCGATGGAAGTATGAAAAAAATAGATCTCCAGAATTTAAGGAATTTTTCTTATCGGTTCATTTTATATTATTGTTATTAAAATTTTAGACATTTATAAAAAAATTACTTTGCAACACTAGCATTTGTTAAACTACAAAAACATTCAAGAAGACAACTCTTAGCGTAATGGTCCCCCGGTCTGCTTAGAAATTGATGTATTTGTAGTGTAAATTTCGTAAAAAATTAATAATATAGATGTAATGGCTGATAAAAAAAATCAAATATTTATAATAAACGACCAACCTACGTTTATATTTTGTATATACGTATAACGGGGCCTCCAACGCCAAACTGCCTCTTACTTACTAAACATATTTTGGCCTTGTTTGGGATTTGATTAAGAACGACTTCTCGAGATTTGGAGGCCCCCCAAGATCAGAGGCCCGGGGCGAGCCGCCCCCTCCACCCCCCCCTCTTAGTCCGCTACTGGATTCCCGTCAAAACTAATTTTACGTTGAGGGTAAGGGCTATAAGTAATATAATAACGTTAACTATAATAATCTGAGATATTTTAAATGTACGGAATACTTGATGGGTATCAGGGTATTTATGAATCAGCATAACATATTAACATAACATCAGAAAGTTGAACATTCCGTACAGCTTTCGTAGAAAGGGCATTTATCAGCATAATCTCACTTCCTTTTATATCATTGTTATAGGAAATTCTGTAAACTTATTATCTCCAGCATTCCACTCAAAAAATATAATATACAATTATTATTTAATTCTTCTTTAATGGTCAACGTTCACATTTCACAATAATTAAATAATAAAAACGTATTGAGGCTTGAGAATAGCCGAGAGTGTAGCGGCGCTGTTGTTTACATGGCGTTGCTATGGTTCCTCTATTACAAGTCCCCAGTTCTCGGGTTCTAGCCCGAGAGCTGGTAAAAGTGTCAATTGGATTTTCAATTTATTATTAAAAAAAAATAATGAATTGAAAATATGAATTGGTGCTAGGCCCAAATAACCTTAGCTGTTGGTGGTCTTTAAAACACACACAATTAAATAAAAACTTAACGATTTGTTTATTAATTACTGCAAAATCCTGTATAGTGGCGTAATTACAGGGTAGCAGAATTGGCACAAAATCAGGAGCCCCCGGCTTCAGAAGGTCCCGCGATTAACAATAAGTCGTTGTGCAGCACACCACTTTAAAAGTGTTTATTAATTTTAAATCCAAAATCAGTTTTGTATCTTTTTATTGGCAACCTCTAATTAATTTTCAATATGCTCGAGGACCCACTATAAAAATTTGTCACTGATCCTGTATCATATAAACATTTAAAATATCTAGTGGTTGCGAAGAAGCTTGGGGGATATCTTCTGAATATTTTACCAAGTTGGCAGGCTCGGCTAGGGAATGTGCGCTACCCTCTATCTTTGCACAAACTCTAAAACGAAATTACCTCGTGAACCGTTGATGCTACGACAAAAGTGGAATCTACTACCAATAATAAATTGAAAAATAAATTGATACTTTCAATAGTTCTTGTGTTAAAAGAAATATGTTTTTTTAAGAAAAAAATAAAAAATTTAAAGGCATACGAGCAGGGCCGGATTTAGGGGAGGGCAACCGGGGCTACAGCCCCGGGGCCTCCACAAAAGAGGGGTCCCCACAATAGAGACTTCGAAAAAAATATTCTCTGAATTCTCAGTTATTAAATTTTGTCGTTGAAAATACGCTAAATCGCGTTAATAATTTTAATAAGTAATCATAAAGAAATGTTTTTTGACTTCCACTGCACAATAATTACGAAGGTTCCGTTCGTTAACGCTAAAATTTAATTTCAGATATAATTCTTGTTTCCGATTATATTTATATGTTTGTTAAATAATAAAATAAATAAATAAATAAATAAATAAATAAATTGTTTATTGGAAAACTCGACTGAAAAAAATTGTCCACTTTATTTGGAAAATAATTTGGGGCCAGGGGGCCTCCACTCCTTTGTTGCTCCGGGGCCTCCAGACCTCTAAATCCGGCATTGCATACGAGGATATTATGCTGTTTCTGCAGGTCTAATAATAGTAAACGAATATTTTTATTGCTATTTGCATTCTAAAAATAGCGTAGCCCTACCCTTAGAAATACAACTTCAAATATAAAAGTAAAAATTTATTGTCCCATGACAGCTACTTTTTTAATTAACAAGTTCAGTTACTTTGATAAAATTGCTACCTACACTTAAATTTCAAATAATTTTCATATTTGATGTTTATTTGCCAATTATAATTATTGAAGACCAAGGCTATGTAAAATGTCACATAATTTAATCAATGTATAAGAAATATGTAAATTTCGAAATCTTTATAACAGAAAAAATATACAAGATGGTTCATATGAAATACCTGTAAAATTTCAATTTTATTTCTTGACAATACGAATATTAAGTCTACAAAGAAAATTATAGAGTGAGCAAAAATCAATCCCACCAAAAACAATTCTCTTACTATTACGCGATCGCGAGACTTGGCCTTATTTTTACAAAAATTGCTTTTGGTGGTATTTCAATTCTGTTTGTAGGATGTTGCTTATACACTAAATCTAGCCATAAACTACAGGTTTTCAAGGTAAGCAATTAATAAATATATTTACTAAAATTTACACTGATCGACGTTTCGACAATAATAATTTGTGTTTTCTTCTAAATCACTAGATCCTAGAAGAAGACAAAATTATTGTTGAATCGTTGATCAGTGTAAATTTTAGCACATATTAATTTTATTAATTGATTACCTTGAAAGCCTGTTTATTCATTTTAATAAGTATTTGTATACAGAAAATACCAAAAAAAAACGCACATTGAAAAATTTTGTAATCGAAAATTTGGCATTAAACAAATAACTATTTGGGAATGATTAGAAAAACATAGTGTTGTGAAATTAAAAAAAAAATATATACATTTTGACAAATTCACCAACAACCCTACTGTGCCGCAAAAACAAACTAAATTTAAATAAACACGTTTAAATCAAAATCACTTAAATCTCATTTTTAGCACCGCTCGTGAGCTTGAGAATAGCCGATCTTGTAGCAGTGTCGTTATTTTTTTGGCTTTTACATGGCTCCTTTATTACAAACCCCCAGTTTCCAGGTTCTAATCCAAGAGCTGATAAAAGTATCAATTGAAATTTCAATTTATTATCAATAAATAGTAAAAAATTAAAAATATTATGAATTGATGCGAAACTCAAA
The DNA here is from genome assembly GCA_039654895.1 of Mongoloraphidia duomilia. Classification (NCBI taxonomy): domain Eukaryota; kingdom Metazoa; phylum Arthropoda; class Insecta; order Raphidioptera; family Raphidiidae; genus Mongoloraphidia; species Mongoloraphidia duomilia. Next base: position 45,233,106 of record CM077519.1, on the reverse strand, counting down.
AAATCCTGTTGGTGAGTGAATGAATTGTGGATTATAGACGCTCGACAACAGAGGTCAGTAGCATCTGAAACCCTGTTGGTGGTCTTAAAAAGCACCGCTAGTTCTTGAATGTCCAGTATCTACTAAAATAGGATGCAAAACCGTCACAAGAAATTGATGGGTTTACTGTAAGAACTGTTTTTAAAAATCTTCCCACATTTATAAAAAAAATACAATTATTATTAATAAAAATCACACATACAATAATAAGCTATAAATTATTTCCTGTGCAGCGTGTGTGAATTACTGTATACCCTACTAATAAATTATAAAAATTAGCGAAAAAAGTTTTATGATTTCCAGTTATTATTTTTTCTTCTTCTTTAGGTAACTGCAAATAAGTACTACTTCATTACCGCGTTAATAGACCTCTGAATTATCTTTTTGAAACATTTAACAAACCGTAAAATGTTATGATACGCATTCTTTTATGTCACAAAAAATAATTTGTGTTCCCCATTAAATAACACACGTTTCAAAAATAATTGTTGCTGGGTTGCACAACACATTGTCAAAAAATATGAGTTGATAATGTCTTTTGATTATGATTGAAGATATTCCGTTATATAAAAGAAACATTGTGGAATTTTATTAATTTAAAACATTATTAAAAAACAAAAAACCCGACTGTGTCTAACACAAAAGTACACAACAAGCTACCAATATGGAATAAAACGGAATAAAAAGTACGATTTAGAGCGTTCTTTTTTTTATAAAAATATGTTTTCAATTTAAAATTCGATAAAGAGCATAGTAAATACGGCGGTTAAAAAAGATATTACGTTTTAGCCAAGGCGACGCCGCTAAAAATTTTTCGCCAGGTTCGGTATAACAATTAAAAAAAATTTTTTTTAAATACATCAATCTGTTCGAAATTTTATCAGCTTTAAGATTGATAATGACCTTTTTTGTCTTAAAATAAATAATTCTTTAGATTTTTGCAAAAAACACTTGTAGGGGTAGTTTCACCCCCATAAAAAATAAGCACAGGGAGGGTGGAATTATTAATATGTTACTAAGGGGACTACCGTCGACAATTTGCCGCAAAATCTCCTTTGTTAACTCGTCTTTTCTCTAAATGCCACTTTTATGTCTAATTCGCCTAGACTACTTACCTTAGGTTTGTTTTAATATATACTTAATAAATAATTTGCCTTTTATACATATTTCAAATTATGTTTCACGTTGTATTAATAATTTTTGGAACAATTTATTTTTTTCTGATTAATATTATGTCATCATAACAATATTTTTACAAATACTAAACTCAATTTTTTTTAAACAATACGTGTGAAATGTGTTTCTATAACTTATTTTATTAATTAAAAATTTAATTTTCAGTTCAATTAACAATAATCTGCACGCAAACCGTCTTCGGCTGTCTTATGTTTAATGCAGTCATGTCATTGCATTTCTCTGAATCCGTGATTATTATTGCAACTAACGTACCTATAATACCTGTATTCTTTCCCTACTACATTATCGCTGCTAAGAATGCTACAAAATAATGATCAACGACATACTTCATTTGTTTCTCGAACCACTCATTCGTTTTTTAAATGAAACTTCTTTACGCACGGTAGAGTGAATTAGATTCATGCGGCTGAACGTGCCACGAAACGACGACGCTAACGAAAAGACACTATGGAAAGCTGGACCACCACTCCTCTGCGCTGTTAAGAGCATTCGATAGCGGAAGTTACCCCCTGCATTCTTCACCTCAAATCCTTTCCCCTCGCCTATAAAACGGTTCCCGCTGTCCCGACGCTATTTTTAAAGCTAAAGATTTCGGGAAAACGCCAAATGAAGGACCAAGAATCACACTACAGATCCTATAGACGAATTTTTTGAAAAAAACTTTTGGCTACGCGTGAAAGATTACGTAATTTATAATTTTTTTAAAAAGTTGTAAGTTTTTCCAGGAAAATGTTTTTCAATTTTTCGCCTGTAGGATCTGTAGTGTGATTCTCGGTCCTTCATTTGCCGTTTAACCAAACCCTTTAGCTTTAAAAATAGCGTCGGGAGAGCGGGAACCGTTTTATAGGCTAGGAGAAAGGATTTGAGATGAAGAGTGCAGGGGGTAACTTCCGTTATCGAATACTCTTAACGTATGGATGTGTGTGTACAGTCAACGCTACCAAATCCCCACCATTCTTGTCTCGAAAGTATAGGCCATTTCCGAAATGCCTTCCATGGACTCAAATGTTTTTAAATTAATTTAAAAAAATTTAGCCAAAATTTCGGGTTCCTATTTCAATCCTAACCGTTGCCCCACAGCCTTCGAATTTTCCTTTTTAAATAACATAAGATTTTTGGCACTTTGTGGTTAATTTTTTTTTCTACCACAATTTTGCTTTAAAAAATCTGAAACTTAGCAATCTTTTCAAGTAATATGGTAGGTATTTAAAAACAATTTTAGAGATTTTCGGAACTACAGCTAGAATAAATAAAACCGTTTAACAAGCCGTGAGGTGGGTCGTTTATTAGGACTAAAGTGCGACCCTTAGGGTCAACACGACGAACTTCCCAGTTTGATAAATATTTAATAACAATAATTAAATTAGATATTACACAGAAAAGTAATCATTTTAATCATTAAAACATAATTATTATTTATTTTTAACAATAATTAAAAAAAAAAAACGGCTGAACCGATTTTTGTAAAATTTATGTCGGATCAAAATGACGTTAACATGCCTCGATTGACACCCTTAAGAAGTCGATATAATTTTTTATTCGCGAGATATTGTGTAAAATCTACTTTTTTGGAGTCTATTTGGTTAAGAAAAAAGAACGGCTGAACCGATTTTTAAAAATTTCTTTCAGATCATATTTACGTTAATACGCGTCGATTGGCACCCTAAGGTAGTCGATATCATTTTTCATTCTCGAGATTTCGTCTTAGAAAGAAATGGACACATACGTACGTACGTACACACACACATACACACACAGAGAGAGACATCTTTCTAAAAATAGTGTAAAAATAGTGTAGTGACCTAAGTTGTCGACGCGTCTATAATTTACAATTGAAACATAAAAATTTGCTATACATTTTGATTTCGATTTTCGGACCCAGTACAATAACTTCCAATGGGAAGTTAATAAAACCGTTTAAAAAACGTTTATTTTCTGAATTGTTGAAAAATGTTCGCTCAAATTGTTGTAAGTAGTAACACAATTTACCGCAAAATGTTAAAAATCGTATGTTATTATTTATTAAATGTGAAAAATCGAAGGCTTGGGGCAGCGGCTAGAATTAAGATAGGGACCTGGATTTTTTTTATTTAGGTACCTACATAGAAAAATTTGAGTTCATTGTATTTCTTTCAATGAATTGGCTGAACATTTATTTCAGGGTAACCGAATGAATGAATTGTAAATTATAGACGCTCGACAACAAAGGTCATTAGCGTCATTTCAGGGTAACCGTTAAGCAACAATGCAATCGTCTACGTTTAATAATTCTATTCGTATCCAAGAAAGACAGTGCATTACACGTATACCTAAATAGAATCTTTTATCAAAATTAATTGTTATTCATGTAACGGTTGCAATCGTCTACATTTGTCGATCTGCCAGGCTTTAAGTCTTTCGATGGTTCGATAGTTACGTTACGTTACGTTCGTCTCTATCGAGCGAGTCGAAGAAGTCATCAACATCCGCTCCATGTCGCCGTGCGGCTCTCACCGACACGGCGAAGTAGTCGTGGTGTCAAGAGGGGGTTCCAACCTGCCCACATTGGGTATATAAGACTTGCCTATGCATTCACTTACTCAGTTTATTTGTAACTAAATTCATTTTTCAGTTTTGTGTTTTTTAATAAATTTTTTTAAAATATTTTTTTATAAAAAAATGACGTCGACGACGTGCTTAATTGTGCTTGTGGCACTTTGCGGATATGGTACGTAAAATTTTTAGTGATTATTTTGTCCTTGAATAAATTGTGAAAAAATAGTGAAATCAGTGAATTTTATTTTACATTTAAAAAATAGTTGAATTTTTTTAGTTTAGGTGCAATATTTTAAGAATATTTTTTTAAATTCTTTTTTAAATTTTTTTGTTTTCAAATATAGTTATGATTTTCTTCTAATTAAACAATTTTACTATTATAAATAAAATGAAGTGATGTAGTAGTACCTACATTTTTAAAAATTAAATTCAATTATAATTTTTTCTTAAAGTGAAAAACCATTATACACATAATTTGAAATTTTTGTTAAAAATTTACTTGGTCGAGAAAAATATATATTCATCAATAATTTATAAAAAAAATTTTTATTTATTTTATGAAGCACCTATCTAAAAACCTAAACATATTTTTTTTGGCTGGTAAAAAAATAATTTATAAATGATATAATTTTATTCTCGCCTAACCTATCGTTGAAATCTCCCACATATTTATAATTAATTCGTTCTTAAACCTTCGCCAATCTGTTATAAAATTACAGTAACAAGCTTCGATATCTCTGATAATTTTTTCTTAAAAAATTCTCTGCAGATCGCTAATTTTGATTTTTTATTTGTATATTTATTATCACAGAAAATATTTCCCATCCTCGAAAGTTTCAATGTAGTTTTGAAATTTATAATTCTATCATAATTTCTTAAACAATAACTATAGTGGCTTCGTCACTTTCTTCGACATACATTTTTTAATAAAGGCTCGTACTTTTACATACATAATATAGCTTACACTACATTGTGTTAAAACAGGGTGATATTTTACATAAATGTAAAATGGACACTTATTTGTGGTTATTTCCTTTTACGGATTATTTCACTCTCACTCAAATTTCGTGATAATAATTAGGTCGTGTACTGTCTAGTAATTTTATTCATTTTGCAAAATAACATTCTTAGCATTCGTCCTTAGAAGGATCTGTAACGAGCGAAGAAAATTTTAAGTTAGGAATCTATTTTAAAGTATATACATGAATAAAAAAAATACACTCTGATTTTCTAAGATATTTTATATCTATAAATTGTGTTTTAAAGACCACCAACAGCTAAGGTTATTTGGACCTAGCACCAATTCATATTTTCAATTCATTTTTTTTTTCTCGGGCTAGAACCCGGGAACTGGAGACTTGTAATAGAGGAACCATAGCAACTTCATGTAAACAACAGCTTTGCTACACTCGCGCTCGGCTATTCTCAAGCCCTTTATATCTATAAAAAAGCCTCTTATGCCATACACCATTTTTTAGACAAAGTAGCGAGTGTTTGCTGTTTAGTCCAGCCCTACGTTCAAGTAGTGTTTATTAAATTAAAGCATGTTTAATGTACCTATACTTACTATAAGTTACACCTACTTTAAAGCAAATGCTATTAATTTTTTTATAATCATATATATTTGCAAGATATTTGATTGTTTAAAAGAGAATCATCTATTTCTCACAGTAAACGTTGTACTCACACGCGATTTTTATTTAAATTAGTACAAATAAATTCAATAGCAATTAACATTGTTTAAAATATACTGTGCTTAGAGATAATGTTTGCACAGATGTACTTATAATTAATAAATCTAGGTTAAACATCCATATTATACTATTTTTATGCATCTAATGCATCTCTTTCATTTAAATATGTGAATTTATAAGCTCATTTTTAAAGCAAATGTACAGGAAACCCTCGTGTAACCAGGTGCTTCTATCATTGCCAAACTGACAAATTATTGTATTTACCTCTCGACTTATTTCATGTCATTTTGATATTCGAACTGAATTGAATTGTGAATTATAGACGCTCGACAATAGAGGTCATTAGCATCTGATTATTTTGATATTCGAAATAATATACACATAAATTATCTTAAAACACGGCTGCAGAATTGCGACAAGGCTCTAAGAGAGAAAATGGGGGTGTATGATTTTTTTACTGATCAACGCCCAGGCCAAAATGCTGACGCTATAAACTTGAAAATTATACAGTAGGTTCCTTTTGTAACGTAAGCTTCCAATAAAAAAGTATTTTTCGAAATTCAACCCCTAAGGGGGTCAAAAGGGGGTGTATTGTACAGCCTAGACCACTGAAGATAGAAACATGAAATTTGGAAGTTATGTTTCTTACAAGTAGAGGTGCACTAAGAATGGATTTTTTTGGAAATCAATCCCTAAGGCGATAAAATAGGGTGGTCTATCTGACTAATTCTCGCGGGGGGATAATATTATATTATCAATATATACAGGATTTTATATTACTGGGCATAAAAAAATCTAAATATACGTGAGCTAAGCCACGTTTATTTATTGTAGATTATAGACGCGTCGACAACTTAGGTCATTAGCAGCTGAGCTACGGGTGACCGCTATTAAATCATAATTTCATACCACCCGGGTGAAGCCGGACGGGTATCGCTAGTTATTATTATTAAGGGGTTTCGAGATTTTATGAGAACGTATTCGTGTTATACGAGGGTTTACTGTATTCATATTCATACACTTGCAGTCCAGCTGCTGCGGTTTTTAGTTAAGTAGTACATCTGTGATAATTTTAATGTTTAATCCGCGATCTAAAGATAACAGAAAAATGAATAGAATTATTCTTCACGTAGGTACTTTATTAATGAATACACCTCTCTTACATTTTTACACGTATAACAAAAAAAAAAAAAAAACAATACGATTAACCTTACAAAACAAGCCGTACAAGCCGTGAGGTGGGTCGTTTATTAGAACTAAAGTGCGACCCTTGAGGTCCACACGACGAACTTCCCAGTTTGATAAATATTTAATAATAATAATTAAATTAGATATTACACAGAAAAGTAATCATTTTAATCATTAAAACATAATTATTATTTATTTTTAACAATAATTAAAAAAAAAAAACGGCTGAACCAATTTTTATAAAATTTATGTCTGATTAAAATGACGTTAACACGCCTCGATTGACACCCTTACGAAGTCAATTTAATTTTTTATTCGCGAGATATTGTGTAAAATCTACTTTTTTGGAGTCTATTTGGTTAAGAAAAAAGAACGATTTTTGAAAAAATTTCTTTCAAATCATATTTACGTTAATACGCGTCGATTGGCACCCTAACGTAGTCGATATCATTTTTCATTCTCGAGATTTCGTCTTAGAAAGAAATGGTCACATACGTACGTACGTACGTACGTACACACACACACACACACAGACAGACATCTTTCTAAAAATAGTGTAAAAATAGTGTAGTGACCTAAAAACATAAAAATTTGTTATACATTTTGATTTCAATTTCGGACCCATTACAATAACTTCCAATAGGAAGTTAACAAATAAATCACAGTAAAAAGTAAAATAAAAAAAAACTTTTTAGTTAAACGATTTTATTGCACAATCGATGATGTACTAAAAAGTATAAAATAACTATGGATTGCCAATCTGGAGCTTTGATCAGACTAAAATAAAATCGTGGGCGCATTTAGTGAAAATCTTTCTTTTTATACATTCAATTAGGAATATTTTAAAGTGAAAATCTAGAGAGTTATAGGGATTTTTGTCAACTGGCAACGTACTGTCAGTGCAGCGTGGTATACTTATTCACAAAAAAAAGCTACTATGCTGGAAGTAGTGAACTTTTTAATTTTAATTTATTGTTGAATTATTTAGTATATCTTTTCGTGTTCAAACAGTATCTTAATGCATCGTCTCAAAATGTGTTTGAGGCATAATTTTTTTACGTATAGTTTCTTTTATAACAATTAAGTTTCGTATACCTAAATACCTATATAATATATTCGTATATTATAATTAATGCATTTTTTAATTTTTGACCAAAATTTCCCACGCGTTTGTTAATTCTTATTTAATATTCTATTGTTGATTCTTTTAGGAATATAATTTGTCTTTTTAACGGTACTTTGTATGTTATATTCAAGTAAAACACGTATACAGCGTTTGAGTAATTCCCAGCTATTTATTTTTTTTTTATGTATACATTCGATATATTATCCGAAAAGTTCATCTGAATTAAAATCATAGTTTTGCAAACCTGCCCAATTATATGTGCGCATCCTGCAATAATGAGCGATACTTAACAGTAGGACATCCTCAATTCCGAAACTGGTTTCAATATTTGGTTTTCAGTTTCGAAATTCCGAAATTGAGAAAAGTCTACAAAAATACTACATGTAGACTATTTGGCCAAAATTTGTTTGCGCAATTCTCTTTAGTATATTGTACTGATTATAAAAAGGCATGTTTCCACGGGACAACTTGGTGCCATATTGTTTCAAACGAAATTATTTAAACAATTGCAAGATAATGAAATTTTTGAACGGGACAAAATTTTCTCGTATTCTTTGACTATAAACACGAACAAAAAAACTTTTTAGCAAAAAAAAACCTCCTTCAAAAAGCCACTAAAAAGAAGAAAATAATTAAATTTTGAGGTCTGCGCCAATTTAATAAAATATGAAGTCGGTTAAAAAGTATAGTATAGTAATTAATATCTTCTTTTTAACCAACTTCATATTTTATTAAATTGGCGCAGACCTCAAAATTTCATTATTTTCCTCTTTTTAGTGGCTTTTTGAAGGAGGTTTTTTTTTTGCTAAAAAGTTTTTTATTTTTTACTTTTTAGTGTCAAAAAGTGACATTTACCTTAAAGGAATCACACGCCGTTACTCACTTTTATTAAACCGACTTTCTTACGCTGTCTGATGTGTCAAAAAGTGACGTTTACCTTAAGGAATCACACGCCGTTACTAACTTTTATTAAAATCAGCCGAACTACTGAACCGATTTTGATAAAATTTCTATGGGACCAATCTGAAAGTATATCCTTTCAAACAAACAAAAATGTTCCAAATCGGTTTATAAATGACAGAGTTCTGAGGTAACAAACATAAAAAAAAAATACAACCGACTTGAGAACCACCTCCTTTTTTTGAAGTCGGTTAATATAAAATGTTATGCCTTTCTGCCACAAATTCAGTATTTTCAGAGATATAATTCTTTTAAAGATCGAAAAATCATGATTTTGATAGCTTTGATAACAATATGGCACCAAATTGCCCCGTGGCAACATGCATTTTTATAATCAATACTATAGGTACATACTAAAGAGAATCCAGCAAAAAATAGTTTTTGGTAGGTACTCATGCGCCAGTACGTGCTAGACTAATAGCCGTCGTTGTACTATATTTGCATCCTTATATACAATTGGCAATGAAGTTCTGAAGATTTTATGTAATAAATCTGTTAATCATACATGTAATTACTGTAGCCCTGATAAAATACCGTTATAGATTAAAGTGAAATATTACAAATACCCTTCGCATCGTGCATACAATAATTATTAAATTGAACGGTTAATAATTGTATATAAATACCTATATAAGTATGTATAATTATTCCGCCTTTAAATACTTCGTAGTTGTTGGCCTCGACTAAGTATTGCATTTAGTAACCAATATAATGTATAATGGGTTGTGATGTGTCGTCGATGTGTAGGCACCGGCTGGATTACATTGTCTCAGTGGCGTAACTAGGGCGAAGAGTGACAAAATTCCAATTTAAAATAGGGGCTTAATTGCGGGTGTTCCGGGGTACACGGACCCACGGGCTTTAGAGGCACACGCGATGTTATGAACACTAACAACTTAAAAAAATCGAAAAAATGAAGTATTCGACTATTCATGCAATTAGGGTAATTTAAGATTGCTTCTAGCGGTGATGCTATTATAATAATCAATTTTTCAATCCCGAATAAAGGGAATTAACGGAGCCTATATCATGTAGATTGAACGCAACCCGTTGTTATGCTACGAACGTAAAATAAATGAAGCACTTTATTATTAAATTAAATCAAAAGACTTGAACTAATCACTTTCTTGTTTATTCATGTAATAAAAATTAGTGATAAAGATATAACAATATTAGTATCTTTCATTTTCGCTTAACCTTAGTAGAATAGTTCAAAATTAAGAATAAAACGATAGTAAAGAATAAATTGTTATTTGCATCATTTTACTTGTACTATTGTCTGCTTCTGCAAATCATGTTTTTATGTCCAAGAACAAATTCTAATAAACAATATTGCTAATGAGTGCTGAAATTCTTGGACCTAACTAACCTAAAAGAAAAAATATAATTTAACAAATGTGACGTACTAGAATAATTAACAAATAATAGAGACATATACGTATATTATACTTACCTTATAATTTATATATTATAGACTCGTGCACATAGCCTTAGTCGCTGCGCACGTAACTCAAATAAAAAAAAAAAAAAAAATATTGCTAATGGAAAAACGCATGTTCAAATTATTAAGTCTAAGTTTTTGGCATCATTGATGGGCTACGTTTATACAATATTTAGCATTCTATAACTTCAGAAAATATAGGTATTGAAAATAGTTATTTATCATTATATACCGTCAAAAGATAAACGTCAAAAAAAAAAAAATAAGCGAAGAATGAAATAGGTATATTACAGTTGGGCGTAAAAATTTCGTACTTATACAAAAACTTATAATGTCAAATTAATTTTACAAGAGAGAGAGATTTTACATTATAGACGCTGGACAATTCTGAGGTCATTATCGGTAAATCTACATCTGAAAACATATTTTTGTATAATTTAAATTAGTCGACTGTTGAATAACTGATATCTATTAATTAAAAACTAAAGATCTATTCGTTCGTTGTTGGAAAATTCATTACAAAACTGGATTACTTTTTTAAATAAATAACTTCTAACGTTTTAATTACAATTATCAAAGATAAAATAACAAAAAAGTAGAGCGAAAAAAACAGTATCTTTTTTATACGAGATTTTATAAGAAAACTAATATTTATTCAAATTAGAGAAATTTATACAATTTTGATTACTTTATTTGAAAAATGTTGTTCTGCTTTTTATAAATACGGATTAAAACATTCTAATAAACCCGATCATTAAAATAAAAAAAACCAATAGTATCTCATATAATATTAAGATGTTAAGAATAATTAAAATATTCCGTTTGTCGGATGTATATATTATGCAAATATAAACCACCTTGAACTTTATTATAACAATTAAAATTTCACTCAACACTGATGGCACGTTCTGTCATTTTTATAATTTATTAACGTTTCACTTCGATCGAGAAATAAGAAACCGAATAAAAAAACATTAATTGGTGACAGAATGTTCAAACTCATAATTATTTTTTTATATGAATCTATATACAATATGTAACGATATGTAGTATAATGATAGATTCTAGAGAGAAAACGTTTGTATGTTTGTTTGTCGTGAGTAATTTCAAGAACTACTGAAACGATTTGAAAAATTCTTTCAGGGTTTAAAAGCATACTTCTTCCCGAATAACATATAGGGCCGCTATATTATATTATTATGCTAAAATATATTCATATTTTAAAGCTATTTCTTTGCTTTTAAATACAATGACAACTATAGGCTTGCCAACTGTTCCAGATTTTCCGGGACGTCCCGTTTCTAGGGTTATTTTCATCCGTTCCGTTCAAAATCCTTGCGGGACACAGTTTGTCCCGGAAATAAAATATACTTAAACAGTTTTTCATTGCCAAAAAATAATACGTCAGCAGCGTTATGCAGTGTACCCAGCTTCTTCACTGCAGTTAGACTATTTATTTTGTTTTAAAGAAAAAAATATAATTTTGTCGTGTTTCTACTTTCCACTGTATTTCAACTAATTAAAATATTAATAATGATTAGACAATTGCTTTTATTTTTAAACTAAATAATATCCTAGTACTTCATAGACATATTCTTTAAAATATTTCCGCTGTTAGGAATCGAGTGAGAAATTCAGTGTAATCGATTAGTATTATTTACGTAACTTCAACCCTGAGAGCAGAGTGAATTGCACCCCAAAAATTTTAAATGGAAAGGGGTGTCAAACGATTCGCAGTTCGAAAGGCCTCTCAATTCTTTTTACAACAGTCTTTTTGTTTTTCAAATCCGATCATTAATTGCGGAGAAAATGACATTTTAATAGTATCAAATATCATTACTCCAGCAATGTTAGAGAACGTACGACGAAGCTTTGAGGATAATCTTTATTATTGTATGGAAGCTGGAGGTGATCATTTTGAGCACTAAATAAAATGATCTTTGAGTCATCGTCTGTATTTTTACTTGACAGACGACGTGCTTTTGTTTGCTATGTTCAATTGTTTAAGACTACTTGATACAAATTAAAATGTCATTTTCTTCGCAATTAATAATCGGATTTGAAAAACAAAAAGACTGTTGTAAAAAGAATTGAGAGGCCTTTCGAACTGCGAATCGTTTGACACCCCTTTCCATAACATTTTTGGGGTGCAATTCACCCTGCTCTCAGGGTTGAAGTTACGTAAATAATACTAATCGATATAGATGTTCCTCTTGATTCTAAAATTGACGTGTGCGAGCTTTTTTCGCAAAACTGATGTTAAGTGGCCAAAACTTGCGCGAACTGTTTTCATTGGCCCACTCTGTATGTATAAATATTATTACATAATATGTCCCGCTAAATAAACTTTGAGTCCCGCTTCAGCATCTAAGAAATCCCGGAAAATATATTTTTTACGGTTGGCAAGCCTATAATGACAACTGATATCAATATAAATCTCAATTTAGTACTATTAATTCTCAAGATAATGCCAATTTTATAGATGTTTAGAGATTTATGCACCTTGTTCATTTAGGATAAAAGCGGTACCTATAATTTACAATTTGTCTATTAAAACATCACATCGTAGAATCATAGTGAAATGTGAATGTAAAAATAACTGTCAAGGTTTTCCTAGAACATTTATTTGTTGTTTGCAAGCGGTGAATACTGAAGTACAAATTATATTCATTTGTTTGTAAGATTTTATTTCCGATATCACAACAACTATCACGACTCAGGTTAAAACAGTTGACGACATCGCTGTTAAAGAAAACAAAAGACATTAACACTTACAAAGATGTCGCATGTGAATACGATATTTACATGAAGATGACTTCACAATAACAATGGTGTATTCTTTATCTTCACTTATCATTTAAATACTTCATAATGCAAGTTTTCTAACTGTTGTAAATTTATGGAAATATCAGCTATTTTTACGTTTTTTTTAAGTCAAACAAAAGATTAAATATTGTGCAATTAATTCTGTGAAAACAATTGAGACTTTTATACATTGCATTTTTTGTCAGTAGTAGTACCTAGACTGAATAATATTGTACTGGTTTTTAATATGTTGCAGTCATGTCAGAAATCTGTTGCTAATTATTATGGATAGTGTACTTACCTACATAAAATTCAAGTTCGTATTAATGCGTGACGTACGAAATCTCTTGTTAAATTAACGGTGCAATTTGTTAGAATTTTATGTTACATTTTAATACAGAACAGCTTATTCTTAAAAAGGATTTTGTAAGATTCCATTTTTATATGTACCTAGTTATGTAAAAAAAGCTTCCTTAAAAGAGTTTTAATATAACGAAGGTTAATAATAAACTCGTTCTGAAAATCGAATCGACTTAACTATACACCAAAAAACAAGTTAGCAGTATGAATAATCTAGGTTAAACCGATATTTCAAGTTCTCTTTCATTTGAGACACCTGTAAGAGCCTCCGACCTTGAAATCTCTACTTTTCGACGTCGTTGCCACGGCGACAAGAGTTTGTTTTTTTCTTTTACCTACATAACTAACACATCACTCGTACACAATGCAGGATGCAATCTGGTTTTTATTGCCAGTGGTGTCGGATGAGCGGCAAAAACGGTTTGTGATTAAAATATTTTAAAGTCTGTTGTAACTTTTCTCTTCGATATCGACGCTTCTCGCAACAAAAGTTTCTCTTTTAATCGATCATTGATGTCTCCTAATTTTCTTTCTTACTGTTTCATAAAAATCTCTTGAGCAACGAAATAGCACTGTTTAGTTGGATTTTATTTTCCTTTTTTTCTTTTAAAAGTTGAAGAATAATATTTTTTGATATTTTTCAATCACAAAATGAAAAAAACATTTAGGATATTTTAGATAAGTGCATTTTTTGATATATGAGCCACAAATGGTAACAAAAATTTAAAACCCCCTTGTGCAGGAGTATAAAAAAATAATAATTTCACTTTTACAAAAGGCTCTTAAAAAATTGTTTTTGCACTGCAAATATTATTGCGAAAAAAGGGCTTGGCTGTATACTGTTGACTGCATTACCAACCTACTAAAATTAATTATTCAATGTAGATACGCACGTGAATTTAAAATGCCTCAGCTCAACAATCCAACTAGTGCATTGCAAAAGCGATCGTTCAGCAATATAAAGCATATGTTGTGATAGATAACACGATAAGAGACGCGTAACGCCATATGCATTATTCAACTGACTGAACACAATCAGGAAAAGTTCCAGACGATTGCTTTTGTATAACTATAACTATATATGCGCATAATATGTTATCTATCAAGTAGCTTAATACAGAGTGTCCGAGATAAAATAATCTGTGTGTAGCAACCTTGATACAAGGTCGGTTAAATAAAAAAAATCAAAACCGTTTTGCGTTTGTTTTTGCAATCATTTTCTGACAATATCTAATGCTGCAGGATTTTTAGTACAATGTTCCGCCTTAAATCTAGATTTAAGAATATTGTTTTCAGTTAGATGGGTAAGTGAAGATCTTCTTTATTTTATTTATTGTAAATTATAGACGCGTCGACATCTTAGGTCTTTATCGTCTTGTTTACATCAAATAACAACTCACTTAAAACGAAATAACATCACAAAACATCCATGAGCGGAGGCGGGATTCGTACCCACGACAGTGTAATCCAAAGACCGCTACGCTAACCGTTACACCACTCTGTCCTCTTGACGATCTTCATTTAGTTGAAAACAAGGTTTGGCCTTAAGGGTATTCGATAGCGGAAGTTACCCCCTGCACCCAATTCATCTCAAATCCTTTCCCCTCGACTATAAAACGGTATTTTAAAGCTGAAAGGTTCGGGTAAACGCCAAAAGAAGGACCGAGAATCACACTACAGATCCTGCAGGCGAATTTTTTAAAAAAAATTTTGGATAAGTAAGTACTTGTGAAAGATTACGTAATTTTTTTAAAAGTTGTATCTAAGTTTTTTTCCAATTTTTCGCCTATAGGATCTGTAGTGTGATTCTTGGTCCTTCATTTGGCGTTTACCCGACCCCATTAGCTTCAAAAATATTCTTAAGCGGTGTCGCTCTGACCAAAACTTGGAGAACCTTCGGTTCTCGAAGAAAGCTTCGCTTCCTATTGTGGAACCTTCGGATCCACCTTATTACAGTCTTGCCTCGCGGGGCTGCGCCTCGTTCGGCAGCTAACGCAATTAGCCTATTTCTTTTCTTTTCAAGTCTCTCCCCTTTCACGCGACCTCGCGCTACCTAATTTTTACTTTTAGAAAGCCACTAGGATTATGGGTAAAATTTATAAACAAATGGAACCTTCGGTGTGAAGACACAAAATTTTAAAAATTATCAAAAAAAAAAACACCAAACCACTTAACGTACTTTCTTCTCAACGTACGTTTCGCTAACCATATTAGCTTCATTAGGAGTCCAGGAGATGATTAAGATTATTATTAAAAGTTTTAATTATGTGATGATGCAAACATGGTTACCGAAACGTGCGTCGAGAAAAAAGTGTAAGTGTTTTGTGGTTACTTTTTAGTATTCAATGTACTTCACACCAAACTCCAAAGGTTCCAAACCACGTCAATTGAGAACATTTTGTCTTGAACACTCCGTATCTGCCATGCCATAGTTGGTCTGAAACGTTACTTACATTTTGTATACGCATAAACAATATAAATTTTAAATATAAATAATTATTTTATAATTATTTACATGAAATATTTGGTGCGAAGAGTGACGGGAATGTAAAATAATTCCGCTGTTAATTGAGCTGTAAACAAACAGAACATTTTGTTCAATTAAATAATCTTACATAAAAGTTTTGAAATATTTCAATTATAATACATATTATTATTAGTTAGTATCGGTTGTCATAACATCGATGTCAAACCGGAACCTTTTCTGAAAGCTTGAAATGACGACATAACTTTTCTAATGTAATGTAATCACTAATCATTAAAATTTAGTTATCTAATGGCACATAAACGCTCACTTTTCAAATGAACACTCTGAAGATGGTTAAATCTGCTTGCTCGCTCGCGTTCCTCGAAGCTCATAGAACGTGCTCGATCTCCTCCAGATTTTAAATCCGAACGCAGGATAGAAATCTTTCAGAGCATATAAATATTAAATTCGAAAGCATTAGAGCACTCAGATTGATCTGAGCGTAAAACCGAACTTACCCATAGTGACCCGGTATGTTACAAAAGTTATTCGCGGATTTATTTATAGTAGATTATAGACGCGTCGACAACTAAGGTCATTAGCGTCTTAATTACATCAAATAACATATAAACTTAAAACTAAATGACATCACAAAACATTCATGAGCGAGGTGGGATTCGAACCCACGACAGCTTGCTCCAAAGGCCAGGACGCTGACCATACTGGGAACTCACAGTTGTTTTTTTTTCGTTTCCCTTAACATTTAACTTCTCTAAAATATAACCTCCAGGTGTCTAACATCTATAATAATTTAACTTCCATTTTACTTGTGGATTTCTGTTTTATATTTCTAATTGAGGAATCACAAAGATTACCCTGCTATGAGATTTCTTCAAACTAAGCTAATTTCATAACAATAATTAAAAAATACATTCTCTTCGCGTTATTGATATTAATAACACAAATAAGTAGGTATATTAAAATTACCTAACTCATGGACCTGTCATCTAGATGTCTATAATTTTATTTTTTGGTAATTTTTCGGGTATTTTGTATAATCTCTAGTCAAGCTCCAAAATTTAGGTTTGTGAGTCTGCATAGGTAGTTCGTAACAAGGGTAATATGGAGCGGAAAAGCAAAGAAACAATGTAAGCATATGTGTTCCATGTACAATGACTAACCAAAAATTTAATATTTGAGCTCAAACTCGAAGTTTTTAACTGTATTATCATGGCCGAGATTTCTGTACACTGCAGTTTTGGATCGCGTATTGGATAGCTGCGAGTCGAACGGATGAAAAAAGAACGAAATGTATGGGAGCCTTAAAGTATAATAATAAATAATAATAATAATAAATTTTTATTAATTCATAAAAACTGAAAAATACAGATATGAACAGTCAAAAATAATTGGTTACATATTTACATATTCAGGGATGTCATAGAAGCAGTTTTTAATTAGGTATAATTTCAAATGTTTGCAAAATAGCTTTAAGTCTGAAATTTCTTGCAATCGACTTGGCAAATTGTTAAAAAGAGTAGGTCCGGCACATTTCGGTTTCTGTTTATCCGGCTATGCTCCAATCAAAACCGAAATTAACGCGAATTTACTGGCAAAATTGACGTTTTGCACCGGTGAAGCCGCAGTCAAAACCTAGTTAAGCAATAACAATATTACATTTCACGCAAATGCACGTCCTCAACTAACTGACATTCTCTGCATGTAATTAATTTTTGCCCGATTCTTTAAATAGCTATACCTTCTTCAGTACGTCATTTAAACACATGTCACAGACATGTCTATCAAATAAAGTAAAATCTATTCAATCTTTTCTTTGATCTGCGCTGCTAACCGATTTCTAAACTTACGTGATCTAGAAATGCACCATTAGTGAATTTGCAAAATTATTGGGAATATTTAATAAGCTATTCAAATGCAAACTAGCCCTGCAAGTATATCTTAAAAAATCGTGTTGATAGAAATTAAATACAACCAGGAAAATTTTCATATATCCTACGAAAACATTACAAGTTTCGAAAAAGTATTCAATGCATCGATTAGTTATTGACACTAGATATTTTATAGATATACATACAGATATTATAAATTCTAGATTTCCATTTCGACATGGATCGTTTAAATATTGTTAAAAAATTGTTGAAATGACCATCTGATACACCATATGTTTTAAGAACACTGTTAAAAGTCTTTGATTGAATTGCATTTACTCAAAATAATGTAGTTGTTCAGCTGTTGTGAGTATTAGCGCAATAGCGAAATCGAAACACATGTTTGAAGAATATCTCTATATTTAGAACACAAGGAATTTTTTTTGTCCAAAAACTTTCAGCGGCTCTCTTGATCGATTTCGATAAAAAAGTTATCTAATCTCTGCAGAGTTGCCAGTTCTACTTTGATTTGCCGTTTTTTATTTAGGAATAGGGATGAGCATCGATGAGAAAACATCGATGTTGACCATCGATGTTAACATCGAACCATAACATCGATGTGTGGAAAACATCGGTCTCTAAACATCGATGTATTTCGGTGCAAAACATCGATGTTTTAGGAAAAAATCATTTTAAAAAGGTAATTGTAGGAATATACTAAATACAATGAAACACTCAACTAATTTTATATTAAAAGTGGGTCTTGCCCGCCGGTGTACAGGCTACTCTAGATTTATTTAGACAAAGAGTTAAGAGTGTTCTTAAAAACTTTAAGTGTTGAAAATAAAATTAGCAATTCCGCGTTTATAAAACATCGATGTACGAAAACATCGCTGGTTAACATCGATGTACGAAAAACATCGTTCCCTTACCATCGATGTCAAAAACATCGAACATCGACATGGAAACATCGATGTTTTGAAAACATCGACCATCGATGCTCTTCCCTATTTAGGAATATTAAAGCTATTATTGCTATTAGAAGATTATTCTTGCTCGGAGTTATCTAGTATGTTTTTTTTTTCGTTAATTTGGGTTCTGACAATGGATTTTTAAGTTTGAAAAATACAGTTAAGACACTATCCTGGCAAGTATTCAATAGGTGGTTTCTTTGAAAATTGATATTTAATCATTCCGACCCACATGTGATGTCTTTTTTATTGAATTTACATATTCTGTATTGGACTTTTGTGAAACAATAAAGCCGACAGTAGCGTGTCACTGCATAGGCGCATGAAGCTCAAAAAAAACCAAAAATTGAAACAGATTTCTTTAAATGTCAAATGATAAAGACTATAAAAAGTTTAAAGAAGGTCTTCAAAATCATTGGCCTCCAAACTGGTGTCTACAGTAACATTCAAATGCATTTTTAAAAAGTCGAGTACATGCTTCATGGACACTAATAACTATGGAAAACACAGATACATTCAAAATCTATTTAAAACAATTATAGTTATTGACGAGAAACAAGTATACGTACATATATTATTATTAGTGCGCTCAGCATGGCGCAAATGACAATGAAAAATGTCAATTAGAGGTTCGGCATTAAGTCAAGATGATCTCAGATGCAAGTACAATCTAGAGTGAACATCGGTGACTGCACTATTCCTCGTGGTTATTTACACTCACTTTACCGCGCCCGTAGGGTTCACTTTCACTAAAATAAATTAGTACATAGTACGTATTATTGTGATACTCCAGCACTAGATTACTGCTATCATATCTCAATAAGAGATGCAAACTGCAATATTGTTCAGAAACAGTTTTTCGATACCTTATGCCATCAATGGGTACATCCTGATCAAAATTAATGCATCACTTGGTTTTTCTGTTACGTTTTTTGCATTCATGAAGGGATAAATTGAACTAGAAGCATGTTTTGTTTTCTGATGAAACCAGAGTAAGCGAATGATTGAATTGTGGATTATAGACGCTCGACAACAGAGATCATTAGCGTCTGAGCCAGAGTAAGCTTGAAACTATAAGATGGTCGTGAATGAGTATAGAAAAAGCATGGAGAAAGATTTGCTGCATGCAATATTTCTGCGCGGGTGTCGAATCAAATGCTTTCCCAGAACATTCTTGATCCACCACGGTTCCATTAAAAGAGATAATGCAATCAGTAAATGTTTCTTCAGGTCTTCTCCATACTCGTTCACAATCATCTGGTGATTTAAAGTTTACTCTGCAGATTCATCAGAAATCAAAACGTACTTCCACTCCAATAAATACTTCAATACTAAAAATAGAACAGAGTTACTGAATGGTGCGTTAATTCTGTCCAGAATGGTATCTGGTATATCACTGGCGATACAGCTCAGAATGGAACATAATCTTCCTTAGGGAATGTTTCCAGTCGTCCCTATTACTGGATTTCGTTCTTCAATTCCTTTCACATCCGAATCCACATAATCCCCCATCATAATTTAGGTCTTCCTTGTTTCATTTAGGTTTGGCGATGAAAATCCTATCCTCATGAATACTAACATAAAAAATAGTGTGTGCAATTACTTTTCTTGCGGATTTTTCAAAGTCTTCAGGTATTTCATATGATCCTAGATAAAGAAACGTATTTCATGTATTTCCAGAATGTTTGTCTGTCTGTATGTCTGTTATTTTCGAAACTGTCATTTTTCGTCGGGCATTAGTAAGAATATGTCATATTTAAAGAAGATAAAGTAATGTGCGTTTAAAATGAATTTGTCACAATTCAAAAGAAGATGAGCCAAATATTACTGAATAAGATATTTGTGAAAACAAAAGAAAGTTGAACTAATCGGTTACGGGAGAACAAAAAGAAGCCAGAGATAAACAATTTAATATACAATTCGATATAGACTATGGAACTTTAGATATTTTTTCAATTAAACATCTGTGATTGTGGAGAAATGAGAGAGAGAAAATCGAGGTAAAACAAAAGCATACTTAAGAGGCGTATTGTTTTGAATCCCAAAAGTCATGACAAAAAAAATACGTACGGTAGCAACAGTTCTTAGAAGGAAGTTTTTGTATACACAGTTATTACTCTAAACACCAGACGAATTTTAAATTAACATGTTACGTAATAACATATTTGAATTAAGGTAACATTTGTATGCGGACATCATAACGCTTAGAAGACATGTTTATTGTTAAGTCAATTTTAAGAATGCAAATGACCACTTTTTGTCACTATAATTTCTATTTCATTGTAATAATTTAAATAAATAAAATCAGAGAGCAAACACCCAGTGTTTACCTATACTTAGTTCATTTCAGTTCAGGAGGGAAATATTTCTAAAGTAACTAGCATAACACACGAACTTCGTGAAGGCCAAGTCGAACGAAATTAGTCTAAGTATAAATTTACATTTTAAATCTAAAATCGGTGAAGTTCTTCGAGAGAGACTCACTGTTTCGAGTTCTTTTGGATTTAAAATGTAGATACGTTGACGAGATTTAAAATGTAGATACGTTGACGAATTAATTTCTTTCGATTCGACTTTCGCGATATGAAAGTCCTTGGAGGTAATTATTAATGGACGGTGCTGTCTCTTTTTTTTACTGTGAAAAACAGCCTGGATCACATCCAGTACAGGGTTCATAAGCCATTTGTAAATGCAGTTTAAATTTTGAATTTATAGAGACTGGTTCAGTTTCGCTCGATTTCACAAATAAAATTCTGTTATAGTAGATACATTTAGAGAAAACTTAACCGCCTCATGCGCAGAAACCAGATTTGGTTCGAATTGGTTTATTCTATTTTGAAGGGGTGCGGTGTACATGTCAGTGGCGTCAGTCACAGTATACTGTTTTTTGTTTATTGTCAAGTTGTCATTCAGGGTCCACTGTTTATGTTATATTACCTACATGCCGTTAAAAATCAAGTATTGAATTGTGTTTGAAGTGCATTTATCAGTGATGCATGTTTATTAACATTTTATTTCTTTTGTCTTATGAATTTGTTTTGCGTACGCCACTGACTACTTCTCACACCAGTTTTTGTGCGCAGGTTTCCGTTAAGATTTGGTTTTCTCTAAATGTATGTACTCTAATACTAAAATCACAATTTTCGCTCACTGTTCATCCACCTTTTGTCGTAGAGTAATAATTTATAATATAGCGTATATGTTTCTCGTCAAACAGTAAGCTTTTAAACATTGAAATAATTTTTCAAATCGAGTTTTGATTTAACATAGTTACAAACTTGTTCTTTTATAGTAAACTAGTATAGATGAAACGTTTTTATCCAATGCTGCACAAAACAACCAAAATATCTATCCAAAGATATAAAAAAATCTACAAAACATTTTACATAAGTGGTTTTGACGTTTAGTCACAGATTTATAGGCATTTTCGTGTCTACGAAAAGATTTTTACATTAAATGCTATAACAGAATAATCCATAAATAGTTTAAATCAACAGTGTAATTTGTCATGAGTGTCCGAGCGTGTAATCCATACAAAAGCTACAGCTATCGTCACATTTTACAATACGTGGGATTGCGAGCACATCGTTTTTAACAGAATCTACTTTTATTTACATTTCTTTAAAGAATACAAAAAGTTTAATGAAAATCAACATAAAGTGAATTCTTTCACGATTTAACACGAAACCGTTATATTTTATTGAGAATCGCCATGTGTATGAAAGTCATTGGAAATCAGTGACCGCGACGGCGAGAGAAAAAACAAAATGTGCAGAACAAGTCTGACGTATACTAAAGCGCCCCCTACACGTAGCGGAATGTTTGTACGACTTGTATGCACAATCAAAATGTAGAAACAAATCTGTACAAACAGCTTTCAGCATTTTATAATAATATGCACATATGCATTTCGACAAAATACATGCAACGACATAATGTCGCTGCGTTTTGTTTGTACAAACAGAAGGATTGAAACAATTGCTTGTTTTTAATCAACTTCCTGTGATTTCTTTGTACGATTTATTGGTACTGATATGTTTGTACAAACATGATGTTGCGTGTAGGGATAAAACATGTTTACCATCAGAGTTAAAACATATCTACTATCAGAATATTCTGATGGTTTAACAATTCTCAACGTACGTTTCGCCAACCATGTTTGGCATCATGAAGAAGATGTTAAACGTTTTGTAGTTATTTTTAATATTTTGTACGATAATAATTAATATCAGGACGTTTTAAGCTTTATTCGAAAACTATTTTATTTATTTATTGTAGATTATAGACGCGTCGACATCTCAGGTCATTAGCGTCTTTCAACTACACTAAATAACAACTTTCTTAAAACTAAATAACATCACAAAACATCCATAAGCGCAGGTGGGATACGAACCCACAACAGTCTAGTCTAGAGGCTGAGGTACCAAATACGCTATCCACTAGGCTACACTGCCCTCCTATTCGAAAACTAACCGAAACACCCCTTCGCACGGATTATTCACGTTAGTTTAGAGGTACTATGAATAAATATACCTACCAAACAAGATTTCAGCTCAACAACATTATTTTGTTATTTACTATTTTTAAACTACCTAGTGGAAACTTCTGATTCATGACTAGCTTCCAGAATTATGTTGTTTACTGTCAAAATTTTGACTTTTTATTAATTATTATGACAAAAAATGTAAATTAACTACGTCAACCAAAGTTTTGTCCTCTCTGTAAATTATAAGAAACAGAGCGTAGTTAATTAGAGTGTTTCATATTTTGTGTTGTCACCAATATTTACTAAATAGAAATGAGTTTTACATAATCTAGTTATAATTAGTGACAACAATATATTAACAACATGACATTTTGTTTTTATAGCGTGTACAATTGGAAAACAGAATCTTCTTTTAAAAATGTTTGTCGTTTGACATTATAATAATCAATAAATCAAATGATTATCCATTCAAGCTGTTTAGGTTACATCATTCCAGATTGCAGATTAACTTTCTACATGCATATTTCACTACATTATAATAAATTGATAAAAATAAACAATTGTTTCTCATTTGCGAATATATGTCGATGATATTCGAATATAGTACACGGACTTGCATGTGTAGGTATATGTGGGTAGAATTTTATCAAATAAATAATTACAAGCCGTGAGGTGGGTCGTTTATTAGGACTAAAGTGCGACCCTTGAGGTCCACACGACGAACTTCCCAGTTTGATAAATATTTAATAATAATAATTAAATTAGATATTACACAGAAAAGTAATCATTTTAATCATTAAAACATTAATAATTAAAAAAAAAAAAAAAAACGGCTGAACCGATTTTTATAAAATTTATGTCGGATCAAAATGACGTTAACACGCCTCGATTGACACCCTTACGAAGTCGATATAATTTTTTATTCGCGAGATATTGTGTAAAATCTACTTTTTTGGAGGTTATTTGGTTAAGAAAAAAGAACGGCTGAAGCGATTTTAAAAAAATTCCTTTCAGATCATATTTACGTTAATACGCGTCGATTGGCACCCCAACGTAGTCGATATCATTTTTCGTTCTCGAGATTTCGTCTTAGAAAGAAATGGACACATACATACGTACGTACGTACGTACATACGTACACACACACACACACACAGACATCTTTCTAAAAGTAGTGTAAAAATAGTGTAGTGACCTTGAAACATAAAAATTTTTTTTCCTTTTTGATTTCGATTTTCGGACCCATTACAATAACTTCCAATGGGAAGTTAATTATTTGCAAATGCTAAGACAATTAACATGCTCGTATATTTTACGACATATTGCATTCAACTTTATTAAATAAATAGATATTATCTATATATTTTTACTTACCCTTACTGTGGAAGTTAACGAGGATGATTTACAATAAAGTTGACCAAGCCTTGACGAAATATCTGATGGAAAAAATAACAAATTGCAATAATT
Source organism: Mongoloraphidia duomilia (assembly GCA_039654895.1). Classification (NCBI taxonomy): domain Eukaryota; kingdom Metazoa; phylum Arthropoda; class Insecta; order Raphidioptera; family Raphidiidae; genus Mongoloraphidia; species Mongoloraphidia duomilia. The sequence goes on along the minus strand of CM077519.1, from coordinate 45,208,481 downwards.
AAATCAAAAATAAAACAGATTTAAAATTATTATAAAAATTTTAAATGTAGAATTCAAGTGGATAAGGAATATGGTCAGGTAGCTTTAAAATTTATTTGACAAAACTTGTGAAAACAGAAAATGGATTATGCTATTAAATTTGGATAAACAAAGACCAAACTACAAAGGAATTTTCTAGATCACTTTTATTTTAATTTTTTAAAGAAAATGGTATTCGTATGTTAAATATGCTAAATATATAACGAATAATTAGAACTTTTCTAATACATTAAAATCTATTTTTTGTTATATATAATTTCTTTGTTCATTAATTTTTTCTTTGAAAATAACATAAATATTTTAATTAAGGCCAAACAATAATTGTATCTATAAAATTTGTATAATGAGGTGAAATTATTATCACTATCGCCTACCACTTATCAGTTAAGCCATTTCAGAAGTAGAAACAACACAATGTTAATATAGACATTTAAATAAATATATATTAATTATGAACTTTCTCTTTCACCTGATAATATATGTACCTATTTGTTTTTCGAATTTTTGTGAACTTCATAATATTATAATTTAAAAGACAAATAGCTATAGCGGAAACGATTTAATATGTTCAGATAACATACTTACTTCTTATAAGTTTGTTTGTTAACCCTTTAACACAGTTGACAAACACACTATTAGTTTAATGTGTTAATAACACGGGCTCAGCAATAAACAAGTGCATTCAAGGAAAGATTAAATAATGTATTAAAATTTATTTATTTTATTGTAGATTATAGACAAATTAGGTCATTAGCGTCTTAATTACATTAAATAACAAATTCCTTAAAACTAAATTACATCACAAAACATTCATGAGCGGAGGTGGGGTTCGAACTCACGACAGTGTGATCCAAAGGTCGGCTACGCTAACCGTTACACCACACTATCCTCTTATATTAAAATTAATTGATTATTTATTTAATTATAATTATTTGCCAGGATTCATGCCATAACAACACATAATCTGTGAAAATTTAAACTATTCACGTTTGTGAGATAGAGCCCTGTGGCAGATGGATGGACACACGGACGGATGGACATCGTAGGCAGAGTAATAGGGTTCCATACTGAGGTACGGAACCCTAAAAACTACCAACTCAATCCCATATTTTAGTTCATTTATTCTCAAAAATTATAATTTTCAAATCAAATTTCTAACTTAAAATTAAAAAAAAATATGTAAGTTACCTAGGTGATACCAATTTCCCCTTTATCGTTACATAAGATTTCAAATAGTTACGTCGCTAAAGAAGTTTTCATTTCAAAAATCTTAATCGTGTTTAGTTAGTCATTTAGAGATCGCTATTAAAGAAACTCTGTTGAATAAACGGTTGAAAATTAAAAGATTTGAATTTGAAATAAGTTTTAGCCAAAAAAATCACATATAGTTATAAAGCGTCACCACCATCTTTAGAATTAAGATAAGAATCTTTCGGGCTTATGAGCCGTGGTCTACTGGAATGGCTTCTTCTTCTTCCAGACGTTTCACTTGCAACTGCGACAAGCATCTTCAGTGGTGTGTTCGACGTGGTCGTAGTGTTCTTCTCGATGTCCTGCTGTCGACACCAGGACACCGAGCCCGAAAGATTCTTATCTTAATTCTATTAACGCCGGCCGTGAAAGCCTACATTCTTTTATACCACCATCTTTGTTTGCCCGGGTAGATTTTGGTTTGGCAGCAAATCAAGAGCAAGAAAAATCTCATATATCACTTTTCTGTATTTCTTAGCCAACGTACACTAATTTAGCTTGTTAGTTCGCTATTTTAACAACCGAACCTACGTATATAAATGAACTCTTTTGCAGGGTCCACGTAGTGTGTTGACAAACCTGGATGAGTCGGGTCTTGGTTGGAAGTCGAATCTGGGCTTTAGGGCTGTAACAATTTTATTAGGCGCCATACTTTTTAGCAAAAATATAAAATTCTCTCATTAGCATTTACTTTGCTGACAACTTATTGAAAAAACGGACGACAACATTCCTGCGCTTGTAACGTTAACAGTAGATTATTCAGTGGTAACTTTAATAAAGTTCTTTCAAATTTTAAAAGTGTTAAGTAATTTCCATATCCGTATTTTATGATCAATGAAGCGATATTTGTTTAATAAATTAATGTATTATTCATAAAATATTATATATTTCGATATGCATAATAATTTTAGTTTCGCTTTTCAATCAACTATTTTTTATTTTCGCCAATAAATTATCGAAGGCGTTTGTTAAATAATAATTTTATTTTCTCTTTGAGAAATGCAAGACATTGTGCGTACAAGAAATTTTCAGGAAGCATCCAATCTATTAAATTCTAATTATATTGTGGTCATACTTGATTAACGATGAGCAAATACAAAACCAAGACCACCGTAGGGCTTGGTCTTACCTGCAGGACTCTTGTAGCATGCAATTTACACACTTTATAATAATTTATGACTTATTTACATGTATTTAGTATCTTTTTAAATAATCCAAAATTAGTGGCTTTTAATAATTATTTACACCATATAGGTAACATCTAAAAAAGGGGAGGACAGTGTGGTCCAGTGGTTAGCGTCACGCCCTCTGGATCAGACTGTCGTGGGTTCGAATCCCGCCTCCGCTTATGGATGTTTTGTGATTTCATTTAGTTTTAGGTAAATTGTTATTTAATGTAATCAAGACGCTAATGACCTAAGTTGACGACGCGTTTATAACTTACAATAAATAAAATCTATAAAAAAGGATTGCTTCAAGCGTACTTAGGCTCAATGCTTTGCCCAGCACTGCTTTTGGTGTTGCAAAGACCGATTTTGCTCATCACTATACTTAATATAGAAGTACCTACATGTGTTATAATCTGCTCAGAAACATCCTAAAATGTTATTAAAAATCGGATTTTTTTTCAAAATTATTTTAATATGAAAAATTACGGAACAAATTATAAGTAAAAGTGCAAAAGTTAAAGACTGTTATAATTCAACTATTACCTATCATTGACTGAGCCTTGTGTTATTAACTGAACTCCATATAACCATGAAAATCATACAATATTAACACACAATAAATTATTTCACATGAGAAATTAATTAATTAATCCACTAGATCACAACTTGACAGCACAAAAATCTAACAAAATTTGCGTCAGAATTATGACCTTTACAAAAGCATCGACAATCATTTACGTAATTTAAGATTGTAAATTACGTGACTGGTTCAGTGGCGGAGACGTAAACGCTAAAGGCGGTGTCAAACGATAATAGTAGCTTCTATAAAAGTAACTATTATCATAGCTACTCATATTATGGAATATTACGTGTGACCATATACATTATACACTAAGTAGGTATAATAGTTTTTACTGTTATACCATAATACATTCATGAATTAATTTCACTGAATTCTGCGTTCACGACGAACTCGCCTATTTTCAAGCTCTTGATTGTCGAGTGTCTATAATTCACAATTCTTCTTCTTCAAGCCCTTGACTTATTCATGCCGGTCTTCTAACGGGAGAACGCGACGGTACCGATGCTGTTACCATAGTTACCACTCATAAGTAGCATGCTAACAGCACCATCAAAGTTCATAGAGGTATCATAGATAGGATTAGGGGAGTTATAGGCACAACTACAGTAGGTGACAGTGTCAGACTGGAAAAGAGAGATGAAAAACGGATAGTTTCTCTTTACCTTGTCTTCTGACGCATTTGTGAATTTAAAAATGTATAGTAGGTATTGTTAATTTACATCTGTAACCATGGATAGAAGTACACTTCCATTCTCCATCTCTATCTTTTGCACCGACACTTTTTTGGGTCGCTTCCCTCCTCTATCTTTGATATATCTATGTCAAAGTTACGTATACATGTTCTTACAGAAGACGGACATTAATGCAATATTATAACACATTACATTTTTCAGTAGAGTTTATTGACATTAAATTACATTAACAATTAGGATAAATGTCATTAAGCGTGCACATAAATAATACAAGAAAGTACAACTAAAAATAGAATATAAATGTTAAATTCACAGCTAATTTATGTGAGAACAAAGTGCAAACAAAAGTCAAATACCAAGCAATTATTTATAAAGTTAAATTTTAATTAGCGAATAATTGTGTCACCTTGTGTGCTATTTTTTTAGCGTGCTTAAAATGTTTTAACAATAAATTAATTTTTCCTTTATAGATAATTTGTAACATTATTATTTATAATGCATGGTCATTAATTAACAAAATAATGTATAAACCATAATTTATTAATAGGCCATAATTATATTTACTAGATTTAATAACAGTTTTTAATGTGTTGTAAATTTATATAGGTACTTATTTTTGGACAAACACGTTTAAACTTAATAATTAGCTTTTGTGAATGAAATATTAGAGGTAAAATTTCATTGGGGATTAATACTTCTAATTTTTAACGGATAACCGATGGTGTAGAGGAGGCATTAAGATATCTTTAAAGTATGTAGAAAATAGATAAAATCACAACATGATTCGAACTTTGCTATTTCTCATCACAGCAAAATATGTTCTAAGTCCATTATTAATCGTTTTTACTATAAACAATATTACTTGCAGTTCCGCGTCTTAATATGCAAATATATTATATTAACCTTTTCAACTGATTGTCAGACGTAATGTATCCTCAATTAATAGTTATTGAAAATAGGAATGTTTGTTATGCTATCATCCATACGTTTTACGAAAATTTTTTTACGAGAACAGTGACATTTGGGATGCTAACGCATATAAAAGAGCTACCGATGTCACAGAAAAGTAATCAGGTGCTCTATTAAAAATCTCGAATTGATATTAATAATTTATATTAGAAATCGTGTCCATCGTGATTATAATAAAATTAAGGAAAATCGCAGGATAGTGGACAAATATTTGATTTATTAAATTAAATGTACGACGTTTCGTTTATATATTTAAACTTTTTCAAGTACACAAAAATAACAATATTTATGAAAATTAATATTAATTACTAACCATAGCAATTAACATAAGATAGGGTACATAAGACAAAAACATGGTAACATGGTAACAAATTATGTTGACTAAAACTTTTTAACAATCAATAATAATAATAATACAAATTTTAGTATAATTTCATAACATAATTGTACTGACTACTTAAATTTTGAGTGTCTGTTCTATTAATAATAATATATAGCCTATGTTACTCTAGAAAGAGCTTTTAAACAATGAAAGAATTCCAAGTCTTCATGGTTTCCGGGCTTGTAGGCCGTGGTCCTCCTTGGCGGCTCACAGGTCACTGACCTGTGAGCCGTCAAGGAGGACACTTCGACCGCTGCTACATCGCCTTTGAGAATGTCTACTGCAGTTGTAGACGAAACATAAGGTAGAAATACCACCGGACTACGGCCTACAAGCCCGTAAACCATGAAGACTTGGAACAATGCCGGCTGTGAAAGCTTGCACACCTGGATAGATGAAAGAATTTTTCAAATCGCTCCAGTAATTTATGAGAAAATCGCGATCATACATAAATAAACGCATACATCTTTTTTTAAGTCGGCTAAAATAATTTTTTAAATCGGTTCATTTTCGCAGAAGTTTTAGTGAACGATAGACAATTTTACAAACAGACACACACACGCACAGCCATCATGCGCACTTTTCTTTATGTTTTGAGAGTAGTACAACAATCAGAATAAGACCTTATGCTCGGTTCAGACATAACGACTTATCAAATGATGTCGCATCAGACAAATCCAGGGGCGAATGGGGCCGCCGGGATACCGGGAAAATTCCCGGTGGGCCGCCCATAGATTTCTTTTACAGACCGCCAAAATATCAAAAATCGCGTCTATAAGAATCTATATTTAAAAAATTTTCTCCCGAGGGGACCACCAGAATCCCCTCTAAGGGAGGGACTTCCGAGGAATCTTTGCTCCCTGTTGGGATGGCTTCGTCGCCCTCCTTATGGACCGTCCGTCTCATTTATGCCAGTGCTATTTTATATACCCCATCCGCTCCTGGACAAATCGTATCAAGTAAAATGGATACGTCTTATATAAACGGAATGAGGCTGGACGATAAATGGAAAGACTGAACTCGGATGCATCATTTTCCGAGGATTGATACCAGACACGATTTTTCGACCCTATCATCATACTTCCATTTCCTTATGACACATGGAAGTAAAAATGATGACTTCATTGATTATTCAAATGTGCAGATTAGGGTGGGTCAAAAAAATCAATTATTTTTTTTTTTACAAGTGACACGGAAAAATAGGTTGCTAGACACCTTAAAAAAATTCTCACCAAATATGAGCTCTTAATTTTAATAGGAAGATCCTCCGCATTACAGTTTTTTATTTTTTTCTCAGTCCAATAGAAAAAAATTCATATCTTATCATTTATTGATTGTACAGAAAAATGTTTTAAGAGAATTTTGTAGGAAATTTAATGCTCTACAAAGAAGGTATCTTATATTTTTTCCGTAAACCTCACCATTTGAAAGATATTGAAGATTTAAGTTTGATTATTTTAAGACAAATTTAATTTTTGTTTATGAATTTTATAACTCGACAATAAATGACTATTATAAAATGCGCACTACAATTTTTTGTAGGAAATTAACTGCTCTATAAAAATGGTCTCTTATGTTTTGGCGATTAAATTAAGCGTTCAAAAGATATTCATCATCAAACTTTCATGTGTACTGATTAATATCTTTTGAACGCTTAATTTAATCGCCAAAACATTAGAGACCATTTTTATAGAGCAGTTAATTTCCTACAAAAAATTGTAGTGCGCATTTTATAATAGTCATTTATTGTCGAGTTATAAAATTCATAAACAAAAATGAAATTTGTCTTAAAATAATCAAACTTAAATCTTCAATATCTTTCAAATGGTGAGGTTTACGGAAAAAATATAAGATGCCTTTTTTGTAGAGCATTAAATTTCCTACAAATTTTTCTTAAAACATTTTTCTGTACAATCAATTAATGATGAGATATGAATTTTTTTCTATTGGACTGAGAAAAAAATAAAAAACTGTAATGCGGAGGATCTTCCTATTAAAATTAAGAGCTCATATTTGGTGAGAATTTTTTTAAGGTGTCTAGCAACCTATTTTTCCGTGTCACTTGTAAAAAAAAATAATTGATTTTTTTGACCCACCCTAGTGCAGATTATATTTACATATTTTATAACAGATCGTTTGTATTCCTTTTCTTCAGACTGATATTGTTGAATACTTAAACAGAATGAAAGTGGACATTATGATAATGACAGCGCAAACATTTCATATGTCAGTTTCCAATCTATACAATGTAATATGTAGGAGGGAAACATACGTACTGAGTGCGTTCATAAGATGAAACTTGTCAGAGGGAGATGGACTGACTATTTCTTTACGACTCCACCTTTATAATACATAATCTGATATTCGACAGGTGATAATAATCACAATGACATAGAAATTTCACTTTCCGTTTATCATAAATTAAAGAAATATTTCGAACTGAAGAAATGTGCGTTCGGATTTAAACAAAATAAATAAACAGTCCGACACAACTCGGAATATAACAAGTCAGTCTTCCTCTGTGCATTTTCTAGGAGGAACGAATTATGTCATCACATACTGATACTAAAGACGTATCAATGTGTATTTAATCAAAATCCTTAGAACCGTTTTTGAGAAAAAAGGGTTCTCACGATCCACATTAGCGCACGATTGGAGTGAAAATTCTCTCGTCCATGCGAATTTAAATAAATAGATTAAAAATAACATCGGTAGAGGCACAACCGTTTTTAGGCGAGGGATAAGGATTTGAAATCAAGAGTGCAGGGGATAACTCCCGGTATAGAATACTCTGAACTTGTATTTTGATAGAAAAAGACAAGAAGCACTACTAAAATAAAAATCAGCTGCCATATTTTATTTTATTGTCGGTATTAGTTGTACGGTAAAAGTAACGGAAGTATAAACAATAATCAATCAAACTGTATTAGTTTTTCCGGTTTCCAAATACACCTACACTGTACACTGCAGATACAAAACAAACAACAGTTATGAGTTAACTATTATAAATAACAATCGAATAACAATTAATACATTTTTTAAAAAGAAAACAAAAAATCCGACTGCGTAAAAAGTGAACTTAAAAGATGGAAAAATCACCGCATTGCATAATTCGATCGGCACCAATAGTCCTTACTTAGACAAAGATTTAAAAGAAAATCATTCAAATCGGTGCATTTTTGGACAAGTTATTGTGAACCAAAGAAAATTCCTCAGACACACACAGCCGTCATGCGAAAAACCACTTTTCATTATATTTTGACGATCGTACAAGCCTAATCTGGTCTTTTGTGGGATACGATTTTTCGACCCTAAAAAATAACGGAACCTCTGCTTGTAATTTCGTGTTGGTTTTTTCAGGATATTTTGTATGACATCTTAATAGAAAAACTTTTATCTGTCTCTTCAGACGCTAATGACCTCAGTTGTCGAGCGTCTATAATTTACAATTCATCCATTTTATCTGTCTGTCTGTACCAACGTCACTGGAAAAGAGTCGAAACAATTTTGATGAAACTTGATACACTGTCTACTGGTACCCAAACTTAAAGTACCGAAAGGTTGCTTTTTAACCGACAAAGTTAAGATTTTATGAAAACTAAAGGCTATAGTTAATTAAGACGTGTAACGTCGAATTTCCTTGAAAAATTGTAATTTATAGCATACCTATTGTTTTCCAGTGTTAATTTAGTTAAGATATTTATATAGTCGGTAAATGTCACCTGATTTAATAAATGACTAACGCATTGAACATTCCCTTCAGACTTAACACCTTGTGAATGCTATCATGCCACTCCCAACATGCGGCAAAACGACTGCCACGTATACTTACCTACATTAATATTTATAATATAATTTAATATATAATGTATTATTATTGAATATTTCTGTCGGCGGCGTGCAGTTTCGAAAGCGCGTCATACCTACAAGTTCTTCCCGTGACCTTGTCGTTGGTCCGCGAGTCGTTCTCCACCGTCCATCCAATGTGATCTCATTGCACAAGGTGATACGACCACACAGGACACACCTGACCTGTGGGCATTTACCTTTAAATACCTACTCAGTCAAATGTTGCTACTGCGCTTTCCATTTATTATAAAGAAGAACGTCTCAGAAATCCCTGTATATTTTGGTATAATAATAATAATAATGCGTTTAACGTCCGTTTCTCGACATTATGTCATAACAGACGCCATTCGCACCATTACTATTTTCCATTTTTACCACTTCCCGTTTTATACATTTTTATACTTCAACTTAATTAATAGCAATGTGTGAATGGAGGAATTATAGGACATTAGGATAAGGTAGGCAACTTTGGGAGCATAGGGATTTGACAGGTAATCGGCCATGGCCTTGAATAAGGAACCATCTCGATATTCATCTGGAATTATTGAGGGAAACCATGGAAAACCTCAAACAAGATGGCCGGTACAGGAATTACCGTTTCTCGGCGTGAGGCAGCAGGAAAAAGTCCCAGCCACATCTGCCCCCGCCGGGATTCGAACCCAGTACCTTCCCAATGCGAGTCTAGTGCTGTACCACTAAGCTACATCGCTGGGTTATATTTTGGTAAATTAATATGATATTACATTGAGATAAACAATCAATATGATTAATTCCCTAGACCGTAACTAAATACATAAGAATATCAGACGACATTATCGCCATGATATTTATATAGAAGGCTGTATAGGAAAAATGTAAATGCACCGATCGGATTCGAACTCAGAACTCCCGATTTCGCGTCGGGAAAATTTATTACATGTTTAGTGGATATTGCATTTTAAGTGAAATGATTTTCTCTAATGCATTGATGTTTTCCATAACTAATAGGTAAACAAAACCCGCCTATGTCGCGCTTTAAGTGAAATTCACTGTAGATTCTATTTTTATACGAAATACTTACAGCATTAAATCGAATAATATAACCTATTTTTCACATTCCTCTTATCACATATTTGCTCAGGGTTTATCGGCGTCCTTAAATCGATTTTTCTGCGATTTTATGATTTATGAAGACGATGGCAATGAGATTCATCAATTAATTAATTATTTTTTTCTTTAATATAATATTTTCAAAACTAGAACTTATAGAACAAAAACCTCGAGCATTTCGCTTGCAGACCAGGACTATATGTCACCACCGAACACCTTTTTTTTGGTCGACTTTTAATTTTCATATTATATTCATTCGTTTAGTGTAGGTACCTACCTATAATTAGTATAACCCAGACGCTAGAATGTTATAACACAATAATTATTAAATAGACAGTAGCCATTCCACAAACAAATATTTTTCTTAACGTAATCAGTCGGCGAACATGCCATCGTGATGTTAAACGTCAAACAATTAAGATATACAAGGAAAAAATCAAAGACCACTGTCAGGACTTGAACCCGAAATTCCCAGTTTCCGGCTGGTTGAGTTACCTCTTACTCTGTTATAACAATAAATTTAAATTTAGGACATACATAATTACTCTGGACAAATTTGAAAAATCCCCTCGGACTTCCTCGAACGCCCTAAAAAAGAGGACGGTGTCCAGGGAAAAGAGGACGGATGGCAACCCTAATTTAAGGAGAATAGCTAAAGCATAGAGACAGAGTTTTTCAAACCAAGCTTAAGTGCAAATTCTTCTTCTGTATAGTAGACGATGCGATGCAGTAAAATTTATGCCAATGCTGGGCGGCAAAATGCATTGGTGCGGTCCTGCTTATTTTAATCAATTTTAAATTGTTGATATATTTTCAGTCATGAATGAATGGTCCAATAAAACGTTTTAAGATAGTTCAACAATAATAACTAATAGATAACTATTATGTTAATAGTAAACGATCTCTTTGCATAAAAGAAAGTTTGGTATGTGAACAAAACACACACGCACACATTCGTTTGTCAATACAAGATTGCTATCTTATGCTAAATGTATAGGTATTATATCATAGTGTAAATACAGGTAATCGATTTGTACCTACATAAATATTAAATATATTTATACATACAATCTTAAAGAAATTCAAAATATGTAATGGGTGTTTACGCGCGTTTTACTTTCTTTGAATATCAACTATTCTTAATTTCCATTTCTTTTTGTTACGAAATATTTATTTATATTATACATGTGTCTCACAACAAAGTACCCAGGGTCGGTTTTAGCATACGGGAAGACCCAATATGAATCATTTTAGTTAGGACCTTTGGATTTACGAATAATGTATTTTGATATAAATCCTTGTATACTTCATTTAACTAAATAAACTCGAAATTTATCGCTTTACAGTGATTTTTTTTATAAATATATATTAAATATATAATCACGAAAAATCCAACTTTAAATTTTTATCAACTTATCGAGATTTTAAGGCAATACATTTTTCATTTAATATTGAAGATTTTTCCCATCGATCATAAAAAAGCAAATTTCACTAAAACTCAACCAATGATCCCCAACTTTGATTGTTTGTAGCTTTTTATACTTTTAAACTAAAATTCGATGACGAACATAATAAATTTATCGGTTGAACAGAACGCCATTTTTGAACTAAATTGGTGTACGTTGGTTAAACTAGATTCTAGAAGAGTGATAGATGACAGATTTGTTGCTCTTGATCATTTCTAAAGCTAGTGCCACCAACAGCTACGGTTATTTGAGCCTTGTACCAATTCATATTTTCAATTTACTTATTATTTCAATAATAAATTTAAAATCCAATTGAGGACAGTGTGGTCCAATGGTTAGCGCCGCGGCCTTTGGATCAGACTGTCGTTGATTTAAATCCCGCCTCCGCTCATGGATGTTTTGTGATGTCATTTGGTTTTAAAAGAATTGTTATAATTTACAATAAAAAAAAATTAAATCTAATTGACATTTTTACCAGTTCCCGGGTTCGAACTTGGGAATTAGGGACTTGTAATAGATGAGCCATGGCAACACCATATAAACAACGACATTGATTGCTCGGCTATTCTCAAGCCCAGCTAGTTAATTAATAATTTGCTAAGTTGTTAAAACGTCTGTTACATATAAAGTGACAAAGCAAAAGTTGTTTGTCATGGATGTCTTTTCACCGCCATATGATTTAAAAATGTTAAAAAGTGAGATTTAAAACTGTCAAATTAAGATTATAATGGATGATGTCACGACTCCATACAAGCGATACAAGTGTATGCGCTATTTTTAGTTTTCGACCAGTCTGTACGCAGTCATTACATTGACTTGCTGGTCAGTAGGTCGTTATAAAACCCGTTTTCTGAAATGAAAGAAAAGAAAAGAAAACGCATACCAACTCACGAATAAGTTTCGCTTCTGGTCGATCAACAATAACGTGCAGATATCGTGACGCGGTTCACACATGTTGTTTTTGTATAAGCAGACGAAATCAGAGCTGTATTCTCAATTATTCATGCGTTGAAATTGACAACAAAGGCAGTTATCACAATGGCACTCATTTTTTTGCAGTCGTGACGAAACAAAAATTCTTTTTACTTTCCCATATACGGAGTATATATTGGAGAAGTCTTACTGTCTTGTGCTAAAATCGATTTTAGTTTAATTTGGTGAATTTACGTTTCCTCTGAACCCAAAAAAGTGCAGGTTTAAAAAAGTCTGTTTGCCCGAAAAAATTGTGTTTTAAAGATCACTAACAGCTAAGGTTATTTGGGCCTAGCACCAATTTATATTTTCAATTCATTATTTTTTTTCTAATAATAAATTGAAAATCCAATTGACTCTTTTACCAGCTCTCGGGCTAGAACCCGGGAACTGGAGACTTCTCTGTCTGCCCGAACCACACTGGATCCATTGTACTCAATTTTTGCATGCCTGTTCAGGACGGTTACACCTCAAGGTGAAACCGAAAATCGGTCTTATAGTCTTTCCCACTAACAGATATAGTTATCACGTGAACAGCGTATGCTTCGCTAGAATGCACAAAGTATCTGATTGGTTGTTCTGCTGTGTTGAGTTTCAAGCGACGCAGTTTTGTTGCTCTGAATAGAGTATAACTCAAATATGACTCTTTAAAAGTCGATAAAACAGGTTAAGAAATTGGAAAATATTTTTTTTCTAAAACGATTTTATTGATTTTGACTGAATTTTACACATACTCTCTTTGTTAAATTGTGTTTTAAAGACCACCAACAGATACCTAACGTTATTTGGGCCTAGCACCAATTCATATTTTAAATTCATTATGGACACTCTCTTAGTACCATTATGAGATGGCATGACTTCCTCCTAGAAAATGCAGGGTGCTGTGGTGATGACAATGTAGGTATATGTAGTGTATACTAGGCCTCTGGGAAAGTTAGACCAAGCTGTATCGGATATATTTATATTTTCGGTTTATTATTTTAATACAAGCTGATAATCGGGTAATAAAAACTATCTGTTGATAAATCAAGAGAACTGATTTTTGTCAGTATGTGAACAAAATAATCACTTTTCAAAATCATTAACATTCACTATTCATCTTGAAAAATCACAGGGAATTGGACAAATTCCAAAAGAAGATAAAATTATGGACATGAATATACCAACGTCATTCACTATTCAGTTATCATTATTTGAGTTTTAACTCGGAGAGATTCCTTTATGCGTACATCGATTCTATAAGTAAATAATAATTATTAAAAGCGAATATTGCGTCTGGCTTTATGTGTTTGTTAGTATGAAAAGTGTCCCACATCGAGTTCCTTCACCTTATCAGAATGGTAGGTACGTGTGCTATGCTCAATACCTTATTATCTGCATCCACATGAACACTGAAGTCGGGCTTCGTTCACAAATAGTGAAGTAACCATATGTCTTAGCTATTGAATAATTGAACGTGTAGGTGCTGCCATATACATACCTTATATAATAATGTAGGTAGTGTAAATGATGAACGAACTATTGCTTAGCTCAATTGGTCAGATTGATATTTAATTAAATTCTAGACACACCTTGAACATCAACAATTTTGTTTTACAAAAATTCCATTACACAAATAGAAATAACTAGCTAAATACTTTGAATCTGCAAAGGATTTGCTAATTTAATTGCAACAGACATCGGTGCTGACTTTTAAAAATGATCGTGGGTGCTCGCATGCCAATAACTATTGACCTTTTTTGCAAGCAACTCATATATGTTCTAAGCGTGCACCAGGAGTCAATCAAGATTTTTTCCCTGGAGTTCAATATAAGGGTAGAATTGTATTCCAAGTGTGTAACTGAAGGTCGTGCATCTCGCTATCAAAAGTCATTTGTGCACTTGAAAGTTGGATAGCTCGGGTCAAAAATTCACTGGCTTGTGATTTGGAAATGAAAAAATATTTGCGACTGTACATAATTAAGATCATGGGTGCTTTGCACCACACACATAAAATCAGGACGGCCGTAAGCGGGTGTGCATTGCACGCGGGCGGCAAGGTTCAGGGATTCTACAAATCACATCATTATCAACCCTTTATTGATTGTAAATTAAAGTACGTGTCTAGAAAAAAATCGTATGGGAGAAATAGGAAATGGGGCGGCAAGCACGCGGACGCAAACGACTAGCGACGGGCCTGCATAAAATCTCATTGGTGCTGGAGTACTGGAACAGATATAAACAGATATTGTAAATTATAGATGCTCGACAATAGAGGTTATAAGCGTCTAGGAATAGATAGATATGTCATTAAATAGTTCTCTTCCGTCACAATAGCAAATTTAGAAAGGCCGCATACCTTTAGTGACGTTTACGCTGCTCTTCATTCTTGACTGTTTTTATTTTTACTCGACTGTCGAAGGAGGGTAATGTTTTTCGGATGTATAATTATTATGTATGTATGTATCTTTGCATTTTCGTCGGCGTCCTCTGTAGTCTGAACGGCTTGACGGATTTTGAAAAATGAGATGTCTATAGAACAGACGCTAGTGACCTCTGTAGTCGAGCGTCTATAATTCACAATTCATTCGAGATGTCTATAGATTCGTCATAGTCTCACGACTGCTACTGAGTATATGACGTCACGAAAAATTTAATATGGCGGACGCTAAACGCCATTTTGTCAGAATGCAAAAGTAATTTTCCTTCTAAATACATTGATATGGGTATCAAAAGAAAGGTTTCGTTAAGATTTCAAATAGGGTATAAGACTTCAGTGAAAACTCAATATGGTGAACGCTAGACACCATTTTGTCAATACGAAAAAAAATCGGTAAAACCTTTTGTGTGGGGTATCAAATGAAAAAGCTTGTTAAAAAAGATGATAGATGAAATGTTAAAAATGAAGAACAGCATGCCCGGAAGCGTTAACGTTTAAAACTCAATAGATATTTACATATTGCATAAAACACACAAAATATGTTTTATAAGAGAACGTTTTAAAGAAATCAGTTCACGATTACATTGCCTTAATAAATGTTAATTTTATGTAAAATTTACATTAAAAGTATTTAGTCTTCAACGTGCACGCAATAATATATATATATACATCAATGATGTAATATGTTACACCCATCTTAAATTTAATATGGCGCATATATACATGCTTAAATTTAAAATTCGGTTAATTACATCAATAAATATAGTAGGTAAACAAGATTTGTACTAAAGTGATCAATAATATTATGTACAAGTTTTATCAATTAACATTAATGTTAAAAAAATTATAGAATTAGTTGCGTGCGATCGTCAAAATTATCACAAATGTGTATTCTTTATTATGTAAATGACATTCGATTAGCTCGAGAATTAGTGATATTTAACGCCCAAATTCACGGGTCGATTTGAGTTGCTCAACCTGGATCGAAGCTACATCGAAAATAACACTATTTTATCCTACAAAGCGATAGTTTAAAGCAAAATGGCGCCAAAAAATCGTAAATACGGTTATTTTGTTAATGCTACGCTCTTAGGATTCAATTAGCGTTCTGAAAAGCTTCTCAAATTAGATCGTTTACGTACAATCGGCAACAGTAGTTCGGTAAAATTACATAGTCTTCCTACTTTTGTCGAATCTAAATAGTCTGTCGACGACCAAGTTGAAAGATAGGTTTCATCTTTAATTTGCTATCGACTTTTATTCGATTCGACAGTCGTTCCTTCTAGATTGACATGTGACTATGAACCTTTAACGTTTTTCTACACACGTCACACGCTGCTTATATTATCACCAAAGACATGTTGGGACATCCGAAGATATGAATTTGAATAATCATTACGAACTTTTGATAATAATGATAATTCGTAAATTAGCCGAGCTCATAGAGATGCCATTGCATGGTTTGGCCTTACTTCACTTAACAAACTCCCAGTTTCGG
Organism: Mongoloraphidia duomilia; assembly: GCA_039654895.1. Taxonomy (NCBI): domain Eukaryota; kingdom Metazoa; phylum Arthropoda; class Insecta; order Raphidioptera; family Raphidiidae; genus Mongoloraphidia; species Mongoloraphidia duomilia. The sequence continues at coordinate 45,192,103 of CM077519.1, read as the reverse complement.
GGGTCTCATCTGAGAATTGGAAAAAGTATCTGTCAATAGGATTTTACTGAAAATAAAATAATAAAATAGAACTGCGATTTGATAGATGATTATAGATTATAGATGCTCGACAGCTTAGGTCATTAACGTTTATAAAAATGTGAATTGGTACTAGACCCAAATAATCATAGCACATCGTGGTCTTATTAGGATAAATAAATTTAAAAACATTTCACAGATTCTTTACTCGGCACTTGCAGGTAGAACATGATTAAATATCAAAATTATAAACAACACTTGAAAAATTCTACAGATAAACACAAGTTCGACGATCGTTTCGGATACTTAGTATCTTCAGAAGTATAGACAGTCTATACTCCTGAAGATAGACTAAGTGTCCGAAACGATCGTCAAACTTGTGGTTATCTGTAGAATTTTTCAAGTGTTGTTTATAATTGTGAAATTTAAAAAAAGTATATACCTACAAAACTATCGCTGCAAACTTCAATAAATTTATCAATATGTCGTTATAATCTATACATTCACTTTTCCAATTTGTAAAGGCCATACATTGTCAAGGTTCTCTGGGCCTGGTTATCAATAATTTATTATTATACTTTTCATGTTAGTCATTTTACAATTAAGAATCTAAGCTAAAATTGTCCACAAATTGTGATAAAAAATTTGTGAATAGTAATATAAGTAACTAAATATTATATTTTTTTGTTACAGGCATAGCACAAGAAAACTTCAAGTGCCCCGATGACTTTGGCTTCTACCCTCACCACATCTCGTGCGACAAATATTGGAAATGTGATAACGGCGAAGCGGAACTTAAAACATGCGGAAACGGTTTGGCATTTGACGCTTCCGACAGCAAATTCTTGACGGAGAACTGCGACTACTTACATAACGTCGACTGTGGTGACAGAACACAGCTTGGTAAGCAAAGATATTTGTTTCAATTCCTTTCGCATTCATTTGCATTTGTTTAGCAAAACAACAATCAACAAAACGTATTCTGCTAAAACGAATGTAACTACTATCTAATCTTTAATTGCATTAAAAACCCTACATTAGAATATTCTGGTAAATTTAGTAATTATACCTATGCGATATAATATTTCTGATCAAAAGAAAGAGTCGCTTATGCCGAATTTTTACTTTAGAGCAGGAATGTTATGGAGCTCCCTAACCATAACCGAAACTATCGGATATCCGAAATAATTTCATATCCGTTATCCATAACCGAAATCGATAAAAGACTCCTAATATTATCCAGATCCGAAATCTCAACCCTGCTTTAGAGCGACTATAGGAATGAAGAAGGTCTTATGATGGTGAAAAAAACCGAATTCTAGATTTTTACGGATTTAGACGTTTCATGGTACTTACATACTGAAAATGAGAGTTTTAGATATTCGTCCGTCCGTATGTGCAGACACACAGTCAACGAATCGAAACCAAATTTTAAACTTACTGTGTTTTTAAGGAATCACTCGTAAATTTTTCTGTTGTTTTCCGATACACTTTATATTATAATATATTATGCAAATAAAATGATTTAATCTTTGTCCTTCATTTTATTACATTATAGAACCACCGATTGCGACACCACATTGTGAAAGACTTTATGGTATTTTCGCCGACGAGAAGAAATGCGACGTATTCTGGAACTGCTGGAAGGGCGAAGCTTCAAGATACCAATGCTCACCCGGTTTAGCTTACGACCGTGAAGCTCGCGTCTGTATGTGGGCCGATCAAGTACCAGAATGCAGAAATGAAGGTAAAATGACTTTCCAGTTATGTCTGCACTATGTAAAAAAGAAATAGTAAAAAAAGGTACCAGAACTTTCGCGGTGTTCACGTAATATATATTTATTAATTATGTGCAACTACTTGAATCCTGTGACTCTTATGTCTTAACTTTATGATATTTAATATTTTTTTGTTTTGAGAAAAATATTTGTTGCCTGTACTTTCAGGGTCAGCGACAGGGCGTGATCTAGTAATGGTTTTTAGGGGTTCACCTCAGACTTAATAAAAATTCGAAAAAAATAAATAATCAAACTAAAAATTATTAGTACCTACAATCTACATTGTTAACTTCCCATTGGAAGTTATTGTAATTTATTATTATTATTATTAACCGTGAATCGATCAACTGTATCAAATAAGTCACCTATAAATGACTTAACAAACACTTCTAAACTTTGTATTATTAATTTTATTGGAAAGATATTTTTCCCAGACGTATCTCACCTAACAGTCTGTCAATTATAGAGAATGATTAATTTAAGAATTTTCCAAAATAAAAATGAACGTTCTTCAAATGCTTGATTTGATTTTTAATATACTCACATTTTTCATTACTGATGGAAGTGAAGGTGCTATTTTCAGATTTTTTCACAATTTTTTCGTAAATTTTAAACCTAAAAATCAGTTCTGTTATTCGAATGTAATTAACTATATATAATAAGTTAGTAGTCAGTACCTAGTTTTAATAATAATTTTCGTGAAAAAATTCAGTTCAATGTTTTTCTTTTTCTTATTAATTAAATTTTGTTAAACACGCCTTTATTTCTACAAAATAAATATAAAAATATTACTTAGCATTACTTGAAATAAATCGGCCAAAAATTGTAAAGTCTATAAGATAGATTCAACATTAGAAATGGCAACTCTACAGAATTATACGATTAATTAAAAAAAAATCGGTCAAATAAAAACCGCTAAAAGTTCTTGGGCAAATAAAAAAACGTGTTGTGTTTTAAATATAATAGATAACCAGATAAAACTGAATTGTAATTTGTAAATTATAAACTTACAGAAGTAGCAAACGGTTTCCAATGTCAGAACACTGATGGTCAAAATGCCGCTGTCGGTTCGTTCTCTCGTCATGCCCACCCTGATGATTGCCGCAAATACTACATCTGTCTTGAAGGAACAGCCCGCGAATACGGTTGCCCAATCGGAACTGTATTCAAAATTGGAGACACTGACGGAAGCGGAAACTGCGAAGACCCCGAAGATGTTCCCGGATGGTAAGTTGACATATTTATTTTCTAAATTAGAACTATAGTCTGTTCATTTTCAAGACAATGTAATTTAAAAAAATACATGTCCAACAGTGTCACTTACCTACAGCTTACAACAAAATAAATAGATAAATACGGTCCAGTACCTACACTAGCAAAATTTGAAATTCTCTCGACCGATCAATCACAACTCAAGAAACAAAGAGACGCGGATTGCCACGCACACAGGTTACTCTATCTTGAAAATGAATAGACTTAAATTAATTACAAGTGTTATACCCTGTTTAGTGTTCAGTACTTCACTATATAAGCTGATAAAATGACATGTGAGTTTATAAGTCAGTCCTGTATTTTTCACACTGTAGTAAAAGCATGAAACGGATAGCTCACAAGTGCACAATATGCATGCATGAACGTTTTGCACGAGCATGTTAATTAATTTAGATTTTCATTCATTAATATTATTACCTCATTAACAATTATATTTCAAACTAATTATTATAACTTCGAAAGACCTGAATTCTAATCAAATGCGTTTTTCAAAATTATTACGCGAAATTGAATAAAATGTCTAAAAATATTTACAAAACAAACAACTGCAAACAAATTAACCCCCTAAACATATAAAAACAAATGCAACACTTCCGGTTCACAGCGAGGACTACTATGGTGACCTTGACTTGAAGAGCATCCGCAAGAGTGAATTATTGGCCGGTCTCCACAGCAGCGGGACAAGAAATGCGCAGACAGCCCCAAAGAATCTGAAACCGCGTCCAAACACATCTGCGCCAAAAGCAACACCTGCATCGTCTGAGAGCAATTAGAAAAATCCTAATAAATAAAAAAAAATAATAACACAAACACTCAAAAACAAAACACAAAATACAATTACATGTTTTTTTATTATTATTATTTAAACAAATAAACATAAAAAACAAAAATCATTAAAATAGATTATATAAAAAACGGATAGCCATTTATTCAAATTGTATTTCAAAATTTATTTCATTTTGTAATCGACAATCTGCACATGAATGATTATTTATTTAAATCATACTTTTATCTTTACAAATAAATGAGCTTACTTTTTAGAATGCTAGTCAAATAAAATAATTAACACTAAGAAATGAAATACTTTTTGAATAAGTGACTGTCTCATTTTCAGAAATGTACAGAGGCGGATAAAAAATTATTTGCACAAAATGGGTTCCATTAGTAATAAAAGTATTATTATTAATAACTAAACAACGAATTTTGGGCCCTGTAGTTTCTCACAAAATATGTTTCTTTTTGGTTGCCACTGTACCAGTATTCGTTTTTGCCTTTTACTTTTTTTTTCTATTTTTATTAAATTTTTTATAAAAAAAGTAAATAAAATCCTGTTTTTTACAATAACTCTGTGGTTTCATTCTCTCCTTTTTAACTATCCTTTTATTTTGGGTCTTTTTTCAGAGGATCTAGGTCTGTATTCAAACATTATTTTTACTTACATCTTTTTTCTCTCTAATTAAATCTTTAGTTCTTCACAGAGATAAGGTTGTCTCTGGTTCTTCATTAATATTTTATAATATAGATTAACATATTAAAATTATATTATAACGAATGGTCACATCGTGCGTTTCCGTAACTCATCTACTATACGAAACGAAAACACGTGAATATAAAATGTAATTTTGATCATTTGACATTTGTTTAATGATTAGGACAGTTGATTGAATAATATGTCATTCACTTCTAGAACTGTTGTAATCCAAAACTGCTTTTTTTTATTTTTAAAAACACGCGCTCAACTATCCGCGAGTGGAAAGCTGGTAGTATTTTGAATAAATTTAAATAATTATTTAATATTTACTTTCCTAAAGCCATAAATTTAAGATGTAATTTGATTTAAATTTTAAATTAGCAGTTCTTTAATGTTGTCAAATAAAAATTTATATGCGCATCTTTAATTTTGTCAAAACGGTTATTAATATGTTAATCTACTTCTTTCAACGCAAAACCGAATTAATAAGTAACAAAAGTATAAAAAAAATTATTCCTCGTTTTATTAATACCTACACTTTATAGAAACGTCTTCAGTCTATGTGCTATTAGTACTATATCTAATAGAAAAATCATATTAGACTTTTATAATAATTGAATATTGACCAATTTTAAGTGTTAATTTGGTTTGGATAAAATAATTTAGATTCGCATGCACTTATCATATATTAATTTAATTATAATCTGTATATTCTGTAATTTTGCTCTATAACAACATAAGTCTATAACACTATTTATCTTACATATTATAATAAGCCATTGTTTCCATCGACATAAAATTTGTTTTAAAAAAAGAAAAGTTTGCGAAGGAAACACTTAAGCTGATTTCATTAACCTCAAATTAACTCCGGTTTAGTGATCCATATCTTAAACAGTGATGGAAACAGGCGAAGTTAAGAAGCATGATTCATCGTTTAACCCAAATTTTACATTGGTGAAAACATGGCCTTATATGTTGATAGATTTACAGACTTGCAGAGCTTATAAAAAATTCATACAGAATCACACCATAAAGAAGAATAAAATTATATTCCATACATTTTTCATAAACATTAAAAACCTGTTTAGTTTTATAAAGAATAAATTAACAAGGTTTTTGAGATGGTGTGGATGTTTTTAACTTACAACAATTTCCTGTTGGTTCCATGAAAATTGAACGAAAAACATAGGAAGTAAAGTTCCAACATGTTGATGTTTTACATGCAGTACACTATTTCCATTCTAAACCTCATTAAATGATAAAATAATTGGTAAAAGTATGATAGTTCAACCACCTCAGCTTTTTGGTAAATTTAAATTTCATAAATTTGGCTGTTTTTTTCGAAACAAATTGGTTTATTAAAACGAGCTTTCACCTACTACTCACGATCGAATTGTGGATTATAGACGCTCGACAACTGAGGTCATTAGCGTTACTCACGATCGAAAGGTTCCGATAGATAGCCGTTCTCCTGACTCCATCATCAGGTCCGACACGAAAATATTGAACTGTCATCAGAACTATGTATGAGTTCAAAGTTCCAAGTTGGACAGATATGTAGAAGCTCAGACCTCTATGATCTAAGATGGAAGTAGGTCAAAATTGAATTACAAGATTTGACACTAACTAACAAAGGAACCTTGTAAAAACTCAGGCATTGAACGATCATACTTTTACCAAATAATTGCATTAGCAATACCAGATTTCTTCGGTGAAATATATAAGTAAGATTTAACTCGCATAAAAGCATATCAAAAGAATACATTAATACGAACCACGAACAGAACAGAGTGAAAACTGAAACGTATTGATAGCTGATATGTCCTCTGTTTTATGGTTACGTAGTGTTGTGTACTCAGAAGTAATTAGTAAGGTAAATCCCCGAAAAATATACTATAACAAGTTTTGAACGCTATCGTGATTATGTTCTCTAAAATTATAAAATAACAAATTATCTGAACAGGGTCTTGAAATCTGATCAATAGTTGCCGAAAAATGACCTCCGTGCCCGTAGAAGATATTAAATAATTCATAGCGTCAGGCGTCAAAGCAAGTTCTCATTTAATAAACTATAAACGTTTTTTGAACATACAGTAATATTTAAAGAAATCTGTGGCATCAAAAAAAATCTACCACTTAACAGCAAAACTGATAGTATCTTGCCAGTTGTCCATTACTCACCTCAGGCGTAAATCTGTATAAAAAAGCACATAACATTTAAAAATAAACCCTGTACCTAATGTCAATTAATTGACATACAAATATGTATCAACAGTTTGAGGTTTTAAATTAAGACATTTTTGAAGTAAAGAAAATGGGCGCATTATTAATCAAATGATACTAAATTATTATTATTGAGCACCTATAAATTTGGTTTACAACAGGCCTCCCCTTTTTTTTAAATCAAAGTTGGAGTTCTTCTGTCATTTGTGGCATAACTAAAGTGACCATCCGTCCCGATTTAGGCGGGACAGTCCCGATTTTGAGCCACGAGTCCCGATTCAACAAGCGTCCCGCTTTTGTCCCGTTTTCATTAAATCACGTGCATTAAGAATGTTTATTTTTTGTCATTAGATATTTTTAACCCACTCAAAGTATTTTATTTATCAATAATATTATTATATAATTGATGCCTACCTTAAAAAATAAATAATATTTAAAATAAAAATATTAGCGAGTTTTTGGGGGTTTCTAGAGAGTTTTTGGGGGTTTCTAGCGAGTTTTTGGGAGTTTTTAACGAGTTTTTGGGGGTTTCTAGCGAGTTTTTGGGGGTTTCTAGCGAGTTTTTGGGGATTTTTAGCGAGTTTTTGGGGGTTTCTAGCGAGTTTTGGGGGATTTTTAGCGAGTTTTTGGGGGTTTCTAGCGAGTTTTGGGGGGTTTCTAACGAGTTTTTGGGGATTTCTAGCGAGTTTTTGGGTGTTTTTAGCAAGTTTTTGGGGGTTTCTAGCGAGTTTTTGGGGGTTTCTAGCGAGTTTTTGGGAGTTTCTAGCGAGTTTTTGGGGATTTCTAGCGAGTTTTTGGGGGTTTCTAGCGAGTTTTTGGGGGTTTCTAGCGAGTTTTTGGGGGTTTCTAGCGAGTTTTTGGGAATTTCTAGCGAGTTTTTGGGGGTTTCTAGCGAGTTTTTGGGGGTTTCTAGCGCGTTTAAGGCTTTTTTGGGCGTGGAACCCAACGGTTGCGTACGCCGGGTTTTTATAGACCTTGTCCCGCTTTTTGATATTCAGATTTTGGTCACTTTAGGCATAACTGATATAGTGTCTATTTTTTGAAAAATAAACGATGAGTCAGTTCCTGAAAACGGACTAGAGTGCTATCTCGCTTAAAAATTTTAAATGATACATGGAGTCAGTAGATCACCGCACAGACTCGCTTAGGGTCTCAGTATAGGAGCCTCAAAAACTTGATTTTTTATTTTTAAAGTTTTCTTATATAAATTTTTTTAAAAGGGGTGTCTCAAAATCATGTTGAACTTGGGGGCCTCCAAATGCTTAATCCGCCATAATTGGTGTTCTGACTATTCGATCTGGAAACACCTCCATAATTCTAGAACATTCTATAGAAGCATTTCAAAATCTCGCATGCAATTTTTGGGCTAAATATTGGTGGTACACTGGCTAAACTATAAGAGTGATATAAGCGGTGATTCCTGGTACTAATTTCGTTGCCAATTAATCAAAATCTACCTGGGCGAACCGGGCCAGAAAGCTAAATAAACCACAAAAACTCATCATACTTACTTTGAGAATATAATGAATATAAAAGTCCTTCGGTATGGTTCCGTAAATCGGCAACTGGTACACAAATTATGTTTTGCCATACCCACTTTAAAATAGCTGCTTTACATTCATGTATGTTCGCTTGTAAAGTGACTTTTGACAGGCGGTGTGCGAGAACGTACCTTTCACCCTGATCCGCCCGCTATTACGTACTGACAGCTACTCTTGGCCTACTATAGAAATAGAAGTGCCACAAATAAACTGTAATTTTTTTTTGAAAATACTGAAAATGAAGTGAAAAGCAACTATTTTATAGTAGATATGGCAAAAAATACCATATATATCTCATACGTAATGTTATCACATTATGATTCGTGTGACTTAAAATTGGCTATCGCTCGTATTATCGTAATGTCACTTACTCGTCAGTAATATACATCATTACGCAACTAGATATACAATCTACTATTTCAGGGAAAGATATTGCCATCAGGCGCGAACTAGTTAAATTTTTTCAGGGATGCTAACATTTGTGGGGACCCGAGAGAGAGAGACTTAGTAATTTGTTAAATTGGAAAAAGGGAGGGCTCAGGCCTTCTCCGATTCCGGGGGTCCGGGATGCTCCAACGACAGCACTCCTGGCCAGTCCGCGCCTGGTTGACATATTTTTCCCTACGTACCCTATTGAAAAGATTGAGTCATTGCGCAATAAGCCTCAAGAAGGCTGTAACAAGCTTATAAACTGGTTAGTTTTAAGCCATGGTTTTAAGTTTTAATTACTATAAAAACCTAAAATGAATAGAAAAAGATGCTAGCAAAATATATAGAGTTTGTTTCAAACCTCTCACTTAAAATATAAAACAATTAATGCTTGATAATGTGCGCAAAATTATTTTTAATTATTTGTTTCTTTTTTTATAAAGCGAGGATTATTATAAAGATGTCGACCTCAAAGCTCTGAAGAAACTTGGCTACAGGAAATGATCAGACAAATCAAATGCCTGCCATCTTCTTAACAACCAAAATTACAATTGTACACGTCCAACGATTTCAACAAAAGTACATCACTTTATTACACATATTTAAAAGGCAATATTTAAGAAGCCTGCTGTACAGCGACTGATACTTATTTATCAAATGTTAATGTATTTGTGATAAAAATAAGTAATTGTTATTATTTTTATAGAAAACAATAAAAGTCTTGTTTTACTGTTGTGGTGTCTATTAAACTTATGAGAAATGAATGCTAATTAATCTATAGGCATAAAATGTTGAAATTATTTAATTAAGATGCAATCTACACATATTTTATTTAACAAAATAATGTCAAAATCTGTTGGACACAAAGAATGAACCGAAATTATTGTTTATTAGAAATTTCATTGTCAAATGAGGAATTGTGAACTGTGAATAATTTGACGTATAACTAACTAAATAAATAAATATAAATTTATAATATTGTTACCAGTGACATCATAAAGATGAATTTCTTCTAAAAACTTAGTTAAAACATTTTCTCTGGAATAGTTAAGGATGTATCGTGCCAGGGTGTCTCCTCGGGCTTTTTATAAATGAAAGGGCGTTGCCCTATACGAGCCCACTAGGTGTAAACTGCTAAAAATTATTTATTCTTAGTTTTAACTTTCATCATTTTGTCAAAGAATTAATTATTACATCTGAAGCAATATTAGATGCAATAAAATTATGTATTAGATACGTCCAATTTACATTTTTGTTTGCACCCTAGCGCTTTTTTAGGTCTACATCTCTGGAACTGGAAATAGTACGTATTCCAGAAGAATATCTTAATTCTACTAAATAATAACTTGGAGATATATATTTTTAGATGTTATTTATGTGATAAAATATTAGTCTAGACACGCTGCACTCTAAATTTTTAAAATAAGAAAGAAAATAGTTTAATAGACTCCATATAAACATTTGAAAATAAATGTTGTCTAAATTTAGTTTTTTTTTTAAAGCTAATACCTGTTTTTTTTGTTAATTATTTCAATATGTAAGTAAGTCTGAAAAATATTTAAGTAGGAATCTACATAAATTATTTACACATACGACCTTTGCGTATATAATTTTAATCAGAGTTTATTTTTAAAGACTCTGTCCTATTTTAGATAAAAAATAAAGTACATTTAAAATTTTGTATTTTTGTTCAATAATAATTATTCAGTAGTTAATAGATTTATATTGACGTAAGATAAGGCAGCAAATTGCCGCATGCGTAAATTGCAATAACAAAAAACGACCGAATTTTTGTTACGAATTAAGCGATTTACTGCCTTCTCTTTACAATAGTTTATAGCTATTTAGCGTACATCTTTGTCAAAAAACACAATAAATTGTTTTATTTTTCAGTTATTCGATACCAAATTTTAAACCAGTGTAAAACCAAAAAGAGAAGTACGCCAACTAGATAAATATGTTTGTACATACATTTTAATAAAAAAATATGTAATATAGGTACAATGTATTTTATTACACCTACTTACCTTTTCTTTAAAAACCAAGCAAAATTCGTCGTTATAAATATACAGGCTGGGCTACTTAAACATTTTTAAGTAGCACACCCTGTATATTTCTAGGTATAAAATGTGTAGAGGAAAGCGAGCTCTATTCTGCACATACCTAAAGATATGTCGGGTGTGCTAATTAAAAAAATGGACTTAGGTAAGGTAAGTTAAAATTATGCATTTTCCAACTATTGTCACTAACACCCTGTATAATTAAGTTTAACTCTGAAGTATCTGGAGGGTAGCACATACTATGGACTAATACTTCACACGCAAAAATTGACTCAACTTGAAAAATGTGGTTGGTGTGTATTAATTTTAGACTAGTAGATAACGAAAATGTAGGATTTTGCAGAAAAAGTTGAATATTTTGGCAACGCCGCAACCGAATTTCAAGAAATGGCACAATTTTATGTAAGCTTCCGAATGTACAATGAGATGGCCTGACAATATACAGGATGTTCTATTTATAGAAATACAAGTCAGTTGTACCCATAGACATATAGAAATCTAGGGACGTAGTACAAGCGAGTGAGGTGGTATCTATTAAGGTGGGGAGGCAGGGACGGTGAGGAAGCAAGTGTGCCCACATTCTATTGGTCGCTTCAGTTGCAGCAAGCGCTGTACGAGCAATTGAGCATACGCAAAGACGCGGCCAATAGAACGTGGGCACATGCATAGCATGGACATGTCCATAAGACAGGCATGCATCCTCCCCTAAATGGCTTCCCCTCTCGTCTAAAGAGGTACTTTATACTCCGTTCCTATAGATTCCTATGTCCACCGTACATGACTATACTGTACACCCTGTATAACTAAAAATAATTTGAAAGTATAGTAAGCTTATTCCAATCCAGCTTTTATTTAAAAGTTTTTCTTCTAATGCTCATAATAAATGAGATATCGCCCGAGATATTCTTAGTAAGTCACCCTGCAGTATTATGAAGCAAAGTTAACCATATCTGTGAGAAAACATGAACAGACTGGTTATTTTAAAGGTATTCAGAAACCAATCTATAAGAAAATAATTATATTTTTTAATTAAAAAAAATAAAACTTTTTCGGTAATTTTGAGCAGTGCATATTATTATCCCTCATACATAAACAATTTGGTCATTTTTTTATTTAATTACTAGCGGCCCGGTCCGGCTTCGCCCGAACTGCTCTTTCGCTCCCGGGTGGTACATTACTCACTCGCTTCGCTCGTTCGCTTGAATATTATATTTACATTACTCACTCGCTTCGCTCGTTCGCTCTCGGGTGGTGTGATTTATATACAAAATCTTTGTTTTATATACTTATACAGAATAGTACATTACACACTCGCTTCGCTCGTTCGCTCCCGGGTGAATAGTTTTAATAGTTATTCTATTAGCCAGGGCGGAGACAAATTCAAAAAATCAAAGATCATGAAAATCGGTCCAGCCGTTCTCGAGTTATAAACAATGTTACCAACTAACTAACACGACTTTCTTTTATATATAGATGAACAAATAAGGAACCGACATAAAATACGTACGCAAAAAGGGGGAGGGGGGCAATCGCTTTGCGTGATGATGTGATGAGTAGGGGGGATGGGGATCTGAATAAACGTTATATTAGATAGATATAGTATAGATAAAAACTTTATTCTGTTAATACTGTATATACAGTGTAGAATGCGTCAGTATAAAAGTATACAGTTTAAAACTTATGATTAAAAAATTTGTTGTTTAATAATTTTAGTATAATATTTAAGATCTCAATACTATTCGATGGATAGAAGAAAAATATACTATTTTCATCGCTCATTCGTGTAAAACTATGGTCTATCTTTTTGGTTCCTTTAAAGTTAGGGTAGATGTTATATTAGTGAAAAAATTATTAAGTTCGTTGCAAATTTGATAAAGGTCAGTGATTGTATTGCCATTGACATCAATGCTAGTTACTATGTTGGGCATATTTTTATTAGTGTCTTTTGCATGCTGATTAACAATATCCCAAATTATTTTAGATTTTTTCGAAGAATTTTTAATTAAACTATCAAAATAGTCTCGTTTTGTATTGTTTACAAGAGATTTCAATTTTTTTCTAACCTCGTCATATTCGGACTGTATAATGTTTGAATGCATATTGTTTTTGTTTAATTCATTCAAAAAGATACTTAAATAACTTTTGTTTTTTTGAGACAAAACTTTTATTTTAGGCGAAACCCATTTTTTTACGTTATTAATATTATTTTATATATATATTATTATATGTGTATTGTTTCAAATGACAACTACTTCCTTCTATTTCCGTAACATCCAATATTTCTTAAATGCCACACCAGTATACAAAATATACTAACAATTGTTTTAAGTTGTCGGCTTGGGTTTTTGTAATGTAATGGTATACACCTTTTGGTCTTCGGCAACTATTCTTTTAAATCTGTGTTTTAAGCTATCCCAAGTCCTACCAGTTCTCTGTAAAATAAAAATGTATGTGGAATTTTCTTTCGTTTAAGCCATAAGGATATTATGAAGTATTAGAAATACCTTGTATTATGTCCGTCTTGTGATTTCTTGTGAATTTACACTACGCGTTTCAGCAACGAGTTGCCATCTTCATGTGTGGTTAATTATTTTTTAAAAAACACACATTGAGTGAGTAACACTATGTAATATTATGATGCTAAGCACTGTGTATTATGTCGTGGTTTGTGTAGTACTGATTTAAATTTCGATTTAAATCATAAAATCTCGAAATTTTAAATCAGTACTTCACAAACCACGACATAATACACAATGCTTAGCATCATAATATTACATAGTGTTACGAATACCAATGTGTGTTTTTAAAAAAATAATTAACCACACCTGAAGATGGCAACTCGTTGCTGAAACGCGCAGTGTAAATTCACAAGAAGTCACAAGACGGACATAATACAAGGTATTTCTAATACTTCATAATATTCATATAGTGACTTGGAGACCCAACACTCTAAAAATGTATCAAGCCATAAGGGTTTCCAGGCGAATTCCACTGAAATTTTCCGTATTAAAAATTATTTTGGAAGATGCAAGTCCTATATGGTTCAAAATACTGAGTTTTCTTTTACTTTAATTAAAATCATTTATTTATTTACCAGTTCCATTTTCATTTTTTTCCAAAATTCGTTGGATTCCACGTTCTCAATTCCTTTATTTAATATATATGCAATCATCATTTTGTCTTCCAAATAGGTGTAGCGTTGTTGACTGAAAAAAAAAACAGGTAATGAAAACAAATTAACATTAAATTACCAAATCTGTAGCTACAACTCGAAAAATTTTTCGTAGCTAGACAGAACTTTTTAATTCTATTTTTGATTAACATTACCTATGTAACAAGTAGATTGTAACATCTAGGTATTTAAACAAGTTAAATCTGTTGAGAATATTTCTGTCCTTTTTAATAAAAAGGACAGAAATATGTACAATGTACAAGACTTGTGTTGTCGGCCGATATATTGATTTTGGGTGAAGATAGAAAAAAAGTTTAAATACAAAAGTTGTATAAATTTTAATGGTGTATAACTTAAAAATATTTTCAATTATACAGCCTGTCCGCATAAAAAGTTTTTATGCGGGCTCAGCTGGCTGGTTCCTGATTGGCTACTGTCATAGATAAAGACATTTTGTTCGAATGAAATAGAGAGATATCTTTATTTCAACATTTTGTTCAGATGGAACGCCCGTACATCGACCAATGACATCATCGGAATAAATGCGGAATTACTTCGTCAAAAGAGACGCAGATATATTTTTATTATTCTCTTTGTTGGCTTCACTCACCGCACATTGAGTAAATAGACACTTACCGAATTAGACAAAGCTTAGTATATATTTTATAGGTATATGCATTTAACCAACTAAATAAAGGTTATGTTAAATAGTTTTACCTTCCAGATTGTCCGACCCCAGTTTGGGCAATTAATACTTCCTCTGACGATTTAAGATTCTGAAAACATGTATGATAACTTCCATATTATACAGTGAATTTCACTTAAAACGCAACATGGCGAGTTTTGTTTAGGTACCTAGTAGTTTTCATATAGCTACCAGTTAAACAAAATCCGCCTATGTGCGTCTTAATTAATGAAATTCACTGTACATAAGAATGTATGAGATTGAGATTGTTTTAATTTTAATAATATTATAATGAACCACCCCGTATATATGGCTGTTCGAAAAAGCGTGTAATGAACCATCCTGTATATAACAACGTACACTGTCGATTGTTCGAGATGGTATCGCGAATGTTCCAGTCTTCCAGAGAAGACCAGTGCTTCTAGAACAATAACGCACAAAAATATAAATACGGTGTGAACGCTTGTTGTTTCTGTGAAAGATCAGAGCTGGTAAATAAGAAGTATAGCATCTAGTAGGCAACGTAGATTTCATTTCATCAGAGAAATCCATTACTTCCCTACCATAGTAGAGGTGGGAAGTAAAAAGGGAGCCATGCTTTTTTTCAAAGAATAAAAAAAGAGTGTTTATTTTTTGCAAATATTTACTAGGTGGGAAGTATAGGACTGGTCATCAGTCGAATTTTTTTTTTTAATAAATACTCTTGAAAATTACATTTATGGCATTTTAATAGCACACAAATAAGAAATATACATTTCATTTCCAAATGTTAATCAGAATGTGTTTAGTGGAATAATATAAAAATGAATGTAATAAAATAAATGTTTGATAAGTAATGAAAACTTTTATTATATTTGAAATTTGGATTTTTGCCATTTTTAGATGCAATTCTTCTATAAAATGAAATTTAAAAAAATTGTGAACAAACCCATTGTGCGCAGAATACAAAAACGGCTGCGCAACTTTCGAAAAATTAGGGCGCGGCCGCGCACTCGCGCAGCTTAGAGGGAACTTTGGTCAAGGTCAATATAAACAAAAATAGTAAACGTAAAACTATCAAATTTAAAAATTCTTAGAAAAAAAAACACCACAAAAAAACGAAATCCAAAATGTCTACCTGAGACTCTAGATCCAGTATTTCCTTCTGTGCTTTGTGACCAGCTCGCCAAAGTATGTCAATAAGTGTCATCAACTCGTTACAATCGCGACTGCTGCCTCCGTCGGAGAGGACTAGACGAGCGTTTTCTAACGCTTGGGCTAACGTTTCTCGCGGAGATTCTAAAACGACACACAGACACAACTGTAAGGAATCTGCAGGTCGAGTAAAGTTTTCGAGTTATTTAACTGATTAAGCTCTGCTAGATAATGAATTATAGAAATCCAACAACTGAGATCGTTAGCGTCTAATTTAAGTTGTGCTATGAGTGTACTATTTATATTACCTATTACAACCATATTAAGTCGAAAGCGCTCATAATTTTTTTAATAAAATTAATTAATAACTTTGGAAGTATTTTTCTTATTTACAGGTAACAGTGAATTACATAATTTCCAAATTTCTTTAATACGTAGGTACAATACTATTACCCAAGGTTAGTAATAACCTTGACTATTACCACAGTACAATAATGTGCTATTACTACAATGAAATATAGACTTACCTATTTGCAATGAATTATTTGGAACCGATGTAGCACTTGGTAATTGTTTTACCGAATTATAATGGTTTTTTCGATGATACGATATTCTAATAGGCTTATTATCTTTCAGATCTGTCCTAGGACTAATTATTATTATATATGGTTCTAAAAAAAGCAATAGAAAATAGGTTCATCGGTGCCAATTACGAATTAAATTGTTGTGAAAAAAAAAAAAATAATGAGACCAACCTGACTTATCGGAAGCACTATAAACTTCAATAGTCCGCATGTACATATCAGATAACGCTTGAATTTCCACATGATTTCCGTGTTCAAAATTATCTCTCTTTCTAGCTATATATTCATCCATATCTTCAGTTGTAATAAAATCGCAGAACTTTTTTTTATTGTTGGACTGGAAAAAAATTATTAATACTTATTTTACCACTGTGTACAGAAATGTAAATTTCAAAACAAATCTGAATACTTAGGTACGTAAACACAGCAATGTTTGTTCATAAATGTAAATAGTAAAACCCGCTTAATACGTTCCCGATTAATAGGATTAACCGCATAATACGCTCTTTTAAATCGGTCCCAAAAATTAGACCTAATGTTTGATGTGAAATTACCCTCTTAATAAATGAAAGGTTTCTGACTGAATGTAAATAATGTCGAAGACAATGCTGTACTTGATAAGTAGGTATAATATTGTTATTTCAGCGAAATTTTTAAACACGCCTATTGTCATTGGCTCGCATTTTAAGTTCTCGTAGATCACAATAAACAGTACAGTCTAGAGTCGTCACGAGAATACATTAAAAAATTGAAAAATAACTTACAATATAATCCATACAATTTGATCTAACATCGATATACTTATTTTGATCTTCAAAAACTTGGTCAGCTACCGCGCGAAATAAACAAGCACCGTCTCCCTTCATGTTTTCGACAACGAAACCCTTTTCACTTATCAACTTCCTGAGATTATTATCGCGCTTTACCCAATCTTCTTCAGATATTTGCTGATCACACCCCAGATCATGTTCGTCTTCGCTATTGCAAACTTCCTTGACTTCTTCTTCGGACTTCAGTGTTAAACGGGTCAATTTCTCTATTGTGCAATATGACTCAATAATTAGTATGACTCAACATACATTCCACGTACTCGAGGTAATAAATTTAATAATTTCTACTGACCATTAAATAAACATTGTGCACATGTCGTACAAAATTTAGGGCAGGAGGGAAAGGGACACCTACCATATAAATAGAAGAAACATTTCACACAGGGCACGCACAATATACACGGGAGACCTGGGGAATATCACACGGGCAAAGCGAGTTCAAAGAATATCTTGAGGGGAAAATAATTTAAAGTTGTTTTTGTATAAAAGTATTTGTGTCGTCATACAGGTAAAATTTAGAATTTAAGTTAATATATTGTACTATTAGTATTAACACTTTCATGATCGAATCTCTTTCATGTTACATTTGTTATTTTTTATGTTTTCTTTTGAATAAACATATATTTTGTATTGACTTGTTGTAATCATAACCCTCGCCTGTTGATCTCACTAGTCGCGTGAGATCAAAACGAACCCAGGGGTAATAAATGGTGACAGTGATGGGACTAGGGAATGCAATCTCGAGCCGAGATTGGCAATTCGATTTCGAGATCTCGCGAGATTGTCTGGCGAGATCTCAATTAATCTCGACAATATCGAGATTTCCCCCACTTTTAAAAAGAACGTATTATTTTGTATCTGAAATACTTAAAAATGAAAATTACTTACTTGGGACAGTGTGACTGTGTCACTGTGTACGTGTGTGATTTATTGCGTAGTGCACTGTGCAGATGATTATTATTCTTTCCTTAAATAAACGTTGATTTTTTTGTTTCAAGATTCAATTAATGTTTTGTTTTATTTTCAAAATATAACAGCAATACCCCAACTCACACAGCACACTATATGTCAATTAATTATTTTGGAAATAACTTCTTAGGAGTTATGAAGCATAGGGTAAGTTACTATTAGTAACGTTCACGAACATTTGGTTTGAATTGTTCTTAGACATATTCAGTATTCACTTAACTTTGTAATTTGTTAGCCATCTAATGCTTGTTATAAGGTAAATAACTGTCAAATTCACTCAAGAAAACAATAATTAAAACAATATATGCAGAGAAACAAACAGAATCAATTAGCGCGACTGTCAAAAACTATTTCGTATAAATTATAAGTTTTTTTTTCAAGCGCGTTCGCTCTTGAAATCTCGTTCGAGATCTCGACCCGATATAGTCGAGATCTCGAACGAGATTTCCAAGACGAGATTGCCTGCCCACGAGATTAAATCTCGAAAAATGGCTCGAGATCTCGCGAGATCGAAATTGCATTCCCTAGGTGGGACACTGCTAAACCGTAAACATCAGAGGCGATTGGATGCCTCGATCTTTGCGTTTTGTTACGCGATCACGAATATAATTTCGGTTATTCTTTCGTACTGTAGCTACAGACATTATTAGAATAAACTGAATCATCGCAAAACCTTGTTGCTTTTTTACTGACCTGTATTTTGACTCATTTCGGAATTGTCATTTTGCAACAATGCATGGGCCTGTTGCATGGAATGTCCCGAGTTTGAAGTTTGACACGCCTTATGCTTTTTTGTTGACTCTAATCGTTTCTCAGCTGAATTTAGCAATTTTTTCAAATGTTGTATCTCTATTTCGGTATCCAATTCTGTTCGCGTTGCCATGCTGTAATAAAAATGAACAAAATAAGTTCGGTTTTTATCAGTCATTATGAAAGGTCGATTACACTAGGCGACTTTACATGCTAGTCGTCAGCGAGTAAAGTCGCCCGCGAGATGAGCGTGTAGCGACTAATCCGATTACACTTATGAAGGTAAAAACGCTCAGTCGCTCACACTGAAGCATTTAAAAGTGAAGCCAGTCACCATTATAACTCGGCCCTCATTTTTAAAGGTGCATTTTCATGTGACGCTAGACTCCAGCGTCTAGCGTCAAATGTGGTCACGTGACATAAAAGCCATCTTGAAAAACTGTAGCGTCAAAGCTAAACATTGTTTAGCTTTTACGCTGGCGTCATTAGTTGTTTCTGGTCATTAGTGATGCGAGTTTTCTACAGCTAGGTACAGATTAGTGCATCAAGTATCAATAAAGTTTTATTACAAAAAGTGCAGTTCAAATAATGGATGAACCCAAAAACGTTTTTTTCTGATATATTTTTTTTATTCTGTATAGCAATTTCATTAAGTACAAGAGTAGCTATAACCCTATTTCATCTAAGTCATTTAATTTGCGCTTGCCAAATTATTTTTTTACACTCATATATCCATTTTTGATAATCGTATTCAGACATTGTCTTTTCTGTTAATAAATTTACAAAGAGCTTATTTATTAATTATTATAACAAATTCACCAGGGTTTTGATTTATGGATGTCTTTATTTGACGCTCTCTTTACAAGTTTACAACTGTCAAAACCTTGCTGTCTGCTGACGCTAAAATTTGACGCTGGAACTTGACGCTACAGTTTTTCAAGATGGCGTTTATGTCACGTGACCACATTTGACGCTAGACGCCAGCGTCTAGCGTCACATGAAAATGCACCTTAACACGCTTATATTAGCTTCACCTGTATGTTTACGTGCTTGCGGGCTTGCTTGCTTGTTTGTCAGTTTGTAACCGACTTCTTTGAACTTGATTTTGACCAACTTTGAACGCTCAGATTTAGTTTAAACTTTGTCGACTTATCAAGGACCGACGACAATACAATAATTCAATAAGTTTGTCCCATTATCCTGACCAGGATCTCCAGGACTAAAAAAAAGCAAAAAACTTCAGATTGAACTGAAACTTTGCACACTTATCAAGGACCGATGACAATACAATAATTCCATAAGTTTGTCCCATTATCCTGACCAGGATCTCCAGGACTAAAAAGCAAAAATAAATTATAATTTAAAAAAACTAAAAAACACGCTTTAATGAACTAAAAAGTAAAAAATAATTAATTTTATTATAAAAAAGCGTGGGGTAGTATGAAAATATGATACAAAGCACCCCACGCTTTTTTACAATAAAATTAATTATTTTTTACTTTTTAAATCATTAAAGCGTGTTTTTTAGTTTTTTTAAATTATAATTTATTATATGTGAGAAGAAGAAGAAGAGAATAATATTCCCAATCCAGCCCGTATTTGACCGCCATGTTTACTCGGCCATGTGACGTCAAACCTGGCTTCAACTTTGTATATGGTATTGCTCCTCTATACCTTTTACCTCAGTGGTCGCTCACTGGTCTGATAACGAGAAACAATTAATTAACTCCTGCGCGTACTATACTATAGCTTCCGACATCTTGGCACACAGCTCACACTATACACGCTGCATTTTACTAGCCAGTGTCGATTACATAGAACGATTTCACTCGCCAGAGCGTAAAACGCCCAGCGAGTAGCGACTAAAGTAGGCCGTCTTCTATTTTAGTCGTGCAGAGCGACAAGCGAGCGATCTATACGCGGCGAGTTGATCAGACAGCCTATTACATTGAGCGAATAATTTATTATATGTGGCAATAACTATGATTAGGCGACTACAATAATAACTGAATTTCATAATTATCATTCATTCATAATAATTACTTGTTGCTGTCCATTTATTATTGGAATTAACAACGTACCTACAAAAAAAATCAACAATAATGTTAAAAACACTAATTAGTACAATTTCAGTACGTATCGTTGACAATATTCTAAACAACGCACGTGATTATTACGCGATTATTGACTACGTAAGTTTCTATGAAGACAACGCATGTGGCAATGTCGGGCGATTGCCGCCGAGCAAATCGCCTGCTTTTTTGTGTTTTAAAGATCACCAACAGCTAAGGTTATTTAAGCCGAGCACCAATTCATATTTTCAATTCATTATTTTTTTTTTAATAATAAATTGAAAATCCAATTGACACTTTTACCAACTCTCGGGCTAGAACCCGGGAACTGGGGACTTGTAATAGAGGAACCATAGGCTATAGCAACGCCATGTAAACAACAAATCGCCTGCTGTTGCATCAACATGATTAGGGATTGGAATCCAGCAAAGTGGGATCCCGCGATCCAGTGGGATCCAGCTCAATTTTAGGCTCTGCGGGATCCCGCAATATCTTGCGGCTCAGCAATGCGAATCCGCAAGCATCAGCCGGTGCAAATTTATTCAAATTACGATTAATTATTTAGTAAGAAAAATTAAAAGACTATTAGTAAACTAAATTCATATGATACTCTTTGTGAATACAAAAGACTGATTATAACTATTACCTCAGATAAAGATTAGAATTAATATTTTTAGTTAACTAGTAATCTAGAATAGTACAAAAGTACCTACAAAGTTCTACCAAATATTGATATTTTTTTATGTTTCTGGACTGGACCTTTTATTAATAAATAAGTAGCCGAACTGGTGAAATAATTAACCAATTATTAGTAAGTAAGGCGTTGTTGATTTTTTATTTTTAATAAAAAGTTGATTATAACCATAATAAAGTTTATTATTTTGAATTCCATAAAAAAGTTATAAACTACGCGGGATCCCGCAGGATCCCGCTGTTACGAAGTCAATCATACAAAAATCCCGCGGGATTGGATCAATGGAATCCACTGCCAAAGAGTGTTTGACTATTTTCTCTACATTAGTAACCATAATATCTTTAAACACAAATTGAAATTAAACTGTTACGTTTCGACCTTTTTGGGGAGACCGAACGTAATAGACCCCCAGCCAGCTAGCGTGGTGGGTCCTTGCTCTCCTGGCTGGTGTGCTAAATAGTTTTAAATAATGACTCTAAATACATGTTACTAACTAATATAATTTATTTACTAATATAAGCATACGAGAATTAAAAGAAACAATAAATTTTGGAAAAACTCAGTTGGATATAAGAATGATAAAATTTTAAAACCTACCTTAGAATTCTGGATTGCACCACACTACTTTCCGTTACGTCTAATCACCGACTCCCCGGTGCAGCTGTACCACGTATCCACTATTATTCATTATTCCGGCGTCCGTTGTTATCAGTGCGCAATCCAGTGGTCCCTAATAGGTGAGACAAACCGATTTGTAAAAATTAGGTATCCTATTTTTTAACATCTATTCTATTTTGTCTCCTGCCAATTTTAAGAAAAATTCTGTACGCAGCACCATACATAAGCATAATCTTTTGTACTTCTCTCTGATTTAAACGGGATGCATTAAAATATTATGCTTCTGGATCTAGCCACGAGGCGTGGTAACTTGGTAAGTAAGTCGACCAATGACAGTCGTCCTATTAATCCTATTGTGTAACTCATTTCTAGTGATATCACTAGAAATGAGTTACACAATAGGTACCCAGAGGCATTATGTTATATTGTGTCATATTGTGCGCCAGATTAAATGACAGAATGTTGCAAGTTTTTTTTTGCATATTTATTTTTTGCAGATATTAATTCAACTAAAAATGCAATACAAAACCATCTTTGCGAAGATATTGAAACAACACCATCATGCGTGTTGCGCCACCATAACGTAAATCTTGTCGCGAACCCCCTACGATCAACTGGCGAACCCCTAGGGGCTCGCGTACTTCACTTTGAGAAACCCTGGTATACAGGGAATTTGATTTACACCATATGACCAACATATTGACTTTGCGTGTAAAATTTCTCATAATATGATTTACACAAAGACGTCTGTGGATTGACATTATCTTTGTTTATCTTTGTTTACATTGAATCGCAGTTATAGTAGGCTATATTTGAAATCTACTACACCCCGTGACGTCAATTTTAAGTAAAATGTAAATGTATCCATAGCAACGCAGGTCATATTGTCTACATCATGTTTACATAGGTACAAAACGGTATTTTTCAACACTCTGTTTCTGGGTTTTTAGATAATATTATTGGCTAATATAAACGCAAGTTCATAAAATTATGACGTCATACTTTAGTAGAGCAAAAACGATTTTTTAGCGGGCGGGGCTAACATAAATATTTCAAAAATTATTTTTGAGCTTATTTGAAATCAGAATGAAGTGATTTAGGTGTCATTTTGTTCACAATTTACTGCTCTATTATAACACAAAATAAAAATTTAGCTGCTGATGGTCTTTAAAACACAATTATTTTATAGTAATTAATATCTACTTTTTAACCGACTTCATATTTTATTAAATTGGCGCAGACCTCAAAATTTTATTATTTTCCTCTTTTTAGTGGCTTTTTTGAACGAGATTTTTTTTGTTAATTTTTTATAGTGAAGGGCGCTATCATGCATGCAGTCCGCCACGCAGGCAGGAAGTCGCTCACACACTATCCTGCAAGCAGTCCGTAGTCAGTGTTTTTGCCTATTTTGCTAGCGACGTTTCTCTTTGAAAATCTACGCTATCTTGTCAAAAAAAAGAAAATAGCTATTTTACTGTTTAGTGTTTGGTGCTATTACTAGAAAAGAATAAAAAAAGAATATGGGAAAAGAAACTGTTAAACATTCGTCACAAGAAATGTATTTGTGCTTGTGACGCTACAATGATAAATATCCCATAAACAACGGTTTTCTTTGTATATCGCATGAATTCTTCTAAACACGTGTTATCCATGATGTTCAAATATAAATGGCAGTCCTGCAACATCAGATTCTCTACTACGCGCGAAAATACAAGACGCCGTGCAGGGCGCCACGCAACTGACAGTCCGCCGCGGCGAACTGCAAGTGGTGGGAGGAGCTTGCCGGTCTCAAACAGGACGCAACGAGCATCATGCCGTCCATATGCCGGACGCCGCGCAGGTTGCAAGTATATTAATTAACCGGCGGACGGCAAGGCGGGCTGCCATGCAGGATAGTGAATGGCGGGCTTAAGACGCCAAAGCGCGCACATTTTTTAATGAGGATTGAGGTTATTAAAGAATTGAAACTACGATATTATTAAATTTTTGGTTTTCTTTCTTTTATTATAATATATACAAAATCCAGTTATAATTAATTCATTCTTTCAAACTATACACAATAAAAATAATACAGAATGATAAATATATGGCAACATTTCTAATTTTAATAAAAATAATATTTACATTTAACACAATTCAATAAAAATGAAGGTGAATAGAATAACACACTCGTTAAAAAGAATATTTTAACGGTCGTACTATATTACATTTTCCTGACTATACTTAGTATAAAGTTATTTAATATTTACAATATTTCATAGTCATAAGTCTTAAAAAAATATATAATATTATATATTTTGCGGTTCAAAATAGATAATACTTATATACAATAATAATTTAAAGTGTCACTTTTAACATTGTACAAAAACATACCTTCATATCTTTTCCGGGGGAAAAAAGAATATTTTTTATCTTTCTTATTTAGAAAGGAAGGAGTAATATGATACAAATATTCAAGTAGCAAAAAAAATCAAATAAAAGAAATAATTACAAATCACACTATAAATGAATAAATAAACGCAAATTTTTAAGAAGCAACACTGACAAAACTTGTTATTCCATAAATTTTAGGTCTATAGATCGATATATATTTATTTTATTTAAGAGCATGGTATGCTATAAAAGACGACCGGCGGAAAAAAATTAAAAATGAACAATATGGCAGTAGTGCATACAGTGAACTTGTAATATCCCCAGAACCCAGAAGTTAATTGACAAATACCGAATAATTAGCAGAAGCAACATTTCTGAAATCAACACATTATTTCAATGCAACTCTGAAAATTCAACAACTGTGCAATTTACCATTTCCATATCTGTCATAAACACTGATATATCGGATTGTACAGACGCTTATGTCCTCTGTTGTCGAGCGTCTATAATGTACAATATCTATCTTGGATTGTTAATGGTGGTAATTTTATGAAACCAATTTGTGCAGCACCATATTGATAAATGATATTTGATGGGTGACTTTTTTAGCCGGTTGTTAAAAATTATTCTTGTCGAATACAATCGGGATTTTCAAATTACGAATCCATATGGAATTACAGGAAAAATAATTTCCGTGTTCTCAGCTTGTTTAACATATCTAACGTTATAGGTAAACATATTTGTAAGTTAGCGTACATTAGCTGTAATGACAAATCTAAATTTCCCGCTAAAATTGTCACACAAAGCTCTTCTCTCTCAGGGGCGCACCTGGGGGTTCACTGCACCTGGGCGCTAAGTCCCCAAAGCAACTTCCAATCGGAATTATTTTTTTCGGGCCGTATATTGACTGCGACTATAAATAGATAGTAAGGTCTGTTTTTCTGCATACATATACAGGTGGACGTGCCACTTGAGAGTATAAACAAACTAAATATCTAGCTGGTTTTCTAACGTGCGAAATCAATTTGTATGTCCAAGCTCTTTGTTTAATATTTAAAAGAAGATTCATCCGTTGTTTGGGGATGGGGTGTTGGGGGCGCCCATATACTTTAAATTATATACCACGCATTGTCCATTTACTCAATGTGCGGTGAGTGAAGTCCACAAAGAGAGCAAAAATATATCTGTCTCTTTTGACGAAGTAATTCCGCATTTATTCCGATGATGTCATTGGTCGATGTACGGACGTTCCATCTGAACGAAATGTTGAAATAAAGATATCTTTCATTTCAAACTAAATGTAAACAAAACGCTTGACAGCTGTTGTCATTATAACGTAACCTAGTTTAATTTTGTTAAAAACAGTTTTTTACTCATATTCCTTGAAATTCATAGTGACATAAGAAGTAAACACAGGTTTCGGATCTTTTTGGGCATAATAATATCACTATCAACTGAAGTATTCCATGAACTGAAGTATAAACGTAATATATAAAGACAAAGAAATATGTCATGGATGCCATTGACGTAAAACCTCAGTGCCCCAGTGGTCAATAGTATACCTGCTCTCTTTTAAAAATTCTGTCTTTGTCTATGGAAGTAGCTAATCAGGAACCTGCCAGCTGAGCCCCCATAAAAAAGACAGAAATATATACCTGTACGTATGTTGGCTTCACGATTTTTGATCTATCAGCAGTATAGGGTAATATGTATATGGGGGCGCCACACGAATCTTTGCACCTCGGCGCCAAAAAGG
The DNA here is from genome assembly GCA_039654895.1 of Mongoloraphidia duomilia. Lineage (NCBI taxonomy): Eukaryota > Metazoa > Arthropoda > Insecta > Raphidioptera > Raphidiidae > Mongoloraphidia > Mongoloraphidia duomilia. Next base: position 45,165,674 of record CM077519.1, on the reverse strand, counting down.
TCAGACTCCGCTGCGCTCTCTACCTCTTTCTCTCTAAGTACGCCTGGCACAAATCCTGCCGATGCTTTGACGTTGTGTAGGGGTAGCTGTTTATTTACAATCCATTAATTAGTAGTAGCTAACGATTATGGTCTAACGTTGCTTCTTGAAAAACTTACATCTCTTTGATCAAATTACGAAAAAATACATAACTTTATAAATGAGCACCTAAAAGTCAATGCGTTTTCGTTTTCAAATTTGTTTCATAGTTTTACAAATTCAGAATTTAAAAAGTAACATATTTTTAAAACAAAAAACTGACTAGAGTATTATTCTATACACCAACTGCCTAATATTTTTATAGAATACTTAAATAAAATATTTGGTATGTTTTGGACCAAATCAGCTTTAAAAATTGAGCTTTTTCTTGTGAATATACACTTTCACAAAAAATATATTATTGCAAAATAAATTATAAATATTCAAATCATTTCTGCATTTTAGTTTTCGCATAAATGAAACTATTTAGGGATAAAATTTATCCTTTTTTATATTATAAAAGCTATAGCTATTTTATAATTACTGATAGTTATTACAATTTTTCGGCAAAGGCAAAAATAATATTTATAACGAAATTAAACTTTCAGTCATAAATAATTTAAAGATCTGATTTCCTTTATTTATTAAACGGAAATTCGTTAAGAGTAGCCAGTGTTTTACAACACCTACAGGCTACAACAGAAATTTTGATTTTTTAAAAACATTTCAATAGCCGCCATTTTAAAACAATAGCGGATCCAAAGAAGCAGATCAAGATCAGACCTACTTAAGAACGCTCCTTGGGTGTAACTGAAAATTTTGGTATCTGTTTTGTTGTTCTACGTTCCATAGAACAAAAGTTATGAAAGTAAAATCCATCGATGTGAAACGCATAAGCAGCTTTTTTTTGAAGTCGTGTAAAAAGAAACACTTCATTAACACAAAAAAATCCACTTGCAAAAACACTAAACCACTATCGTAGTGAAAATTATTCTAATTTCTAAAAATTTTTGAAAGGCACGATTGCACTCTAATTTATTTTTTTTTTTAGTTTCATAAAATAAAACTAAAAATGCAAAAACGACTTGTGAAATTATCTAAAATATTAATAAATACACAGCACACAATAAAAAAACGCAGTCTAATTGTTATAAATATCTGTAAAATCAGTCAAAAATTTTGGAGCAACCTACTTACTTTTTGTTTATTTTTTTTTTTCAAAGCTTTATATTCTGCATTTTACAAATATACATATTTCAAAACAACGGTTGTGTCTGAAATATAGAATTTTGAAGGGGGCAACAATTTGAGTAATTTTTATTTCAACTTTAAAAATATTCATTTTATATTTTTTTGTCATCTGTCGCATAATAATACAATGGAATCCCAATTATTAAAAGATGTGGGATGAAAGTAAGTAATAGAAATTTAAAATCTTTGAATGGACTCACCTCGTCTAATTTTTTTAATATTTTTGCTCATTTGACAGAATCACATGCAAAAATGACTGTTGAGATCCCGATACTTTCAAGGGATGATAAATATTCAGATTCGAATACGATGACAGTTACATATAACCTCAAAAAATTAAGGTAGAATATTATAGCTGACAATGGAGCTTTGCGTCATTTCTAACAGAATAGTATACTGCATTACAAGGGTCGAAACATAGCGTTTGTAACCAGTGTAAAGTTCACACAGCAATTCACACGCGTTGCAAACGCTATATTTCGTTCCGAGTAATTGCATATTATTTTGCACAACAACTCTATTGATAATTCGATTTGAGGTACCTACAATTTGGGCGCGCAAAAATATTAGACCTGTCAGATCCATGTGAAATTATTGTAGGAATTTGTCATTTTGACGTTTTCGAGTATCATATGCAAATTGAAGTTGGTGCGACTCATTCGCTCTATCTCTCTCTTAACAACGTTAAAAAACAGAGAAAATCGACAACTGAAAAATTTCATCCCTAGGGTTGAAACTCAGTTTCAACCCGCTGAACAGGTACCGAAAATCGAATTTTCAATAGCGGCGTTGTCAAAAATGACATTTACACATCAAAAAAACATTTAAGAGCCCGATGCCACAATATTTGATTGTTCAACTATTTGGATATACAATGTTCGTATTTTAAAACAACTATTGCCCCCTTTAAGATTGAAAGCTAACTATCCTCAGCGTTTAAAAAGCGTTACACCGTTACAAAATTTCATAGCATCAATACATAGTACATACTCATACAAGAAAATAACAAAAGTAATTTAACACTATTAAAGACGAAAGAATATTAGGATTTGACATGGAGACTTGACCACCATATTTTGCTATACTTTCATTTTCTGCCACCAGATATTATAACTTAAAATGTCAAATCTCTATACGATGCGAGGCGAACATATTTTATTTTGTTAACAATTAGATTAACAATCAATATTGTTATTACTTCCTATACTGTACAAATTCACTATTTTAGTGAAATTAACATAAGGACATCAGACGATATTAATCGCCATAACATGCCCTTATTAATTATTGTAGAAAGGCTACATAAGAAAAATTTAAATGCACCCCCGGGAATCGAACCCGGAACACCCAATATCGCGTCGGGAAAGTTTCCAGTTACTGAGTAACTGGAAACTAAAATAGTGAATTTGTACAGTATAGGAAGTAATAACAATATTGATTGTTAATCTAATTGTTAACTAAATAAGATACTGTAAGTAATTTTCTCACAAATAATTGAAAATATTTTATTTTACTTTCATTTCGGCCCAAAGATGTCACGTCATAGTTGTATCAAATCCCAATAGTGCCAAATATAATAATATATCTTTACTTGAACTGCATTAGGAAAAATAAATCGAAATTTTTAATAAAAACAGAAAAAAGTTATTTAGTTCTCTCGAATCGTATCTAAATTCCTGAATTTCTCATAGTGTGGAAGTAAAATGCATTTACACAATCAAACATTTATGTAAGTATAAATAATTTATAGAATTAATAACCGTAATTAATAAATACATAATATGTTTTCTTATTTACATGTGTTGCGACTGTTTATAATACATAATAGTACAATACATGCACATATATTATACAATAACAGCTGCATAATATAACTTCAAAAATGTTTGATAACTGACCAAGATAATATAGCTAACAGAAAAGCCTTAAGATATTTCCGCGACACATCACTTCCGTGGCATTTCACTGAGTCACTCTAGCAGAAATTGTGGGAGGAGGGGGTAGTTATGATTTTTACACATAAAAAAATGTTATATACCTGCTACTTATAAGTTTATAACTTATAATAATTTTACCAGCGATATCAGATGTTCAGATATCAAATAATATCTTGGGAATTACACATTCAAGAAAAGTAATTTATTTCGTATTGAACTTATGTAATCCGTTTTACAAAACTACAACTATTTCTAAACAATCTTTTGTTTTGACGATAGAAAAAGAAATGAATGTTTGTTCGTCAAATAAGATACCCGTATATTCATTAAATTAAAATATAATAATAATAAAATCCGATGAGATATATTTTTTCAATGTTCTATTAATTCTAGAAGAAAAACAAAAACAATTATGTTAAAAAAATCGATAAACAAAAAACTATAACGGGTCAAAATGTCACTAAATAAAACTTTTTTTTTTCATTTGAAACAAATTTAGGCTGAGATTTGAATCAAATCGCGTTTATAGGCTGAGGATAAATCAACCACTAGTCATTAACTCAATTGCAAATCCAATATAGCTGAGTCCCAAAGATCCAAACTATTATAATTACGATGATAGGACCGGCACATGCCTCCATGGACCGGCAGATGGCCACTTGTTTATTAATACAAACAGCTATATAAGTACGTACCTATAATTATGTTTATTTTTTGAGAAACAAATAGTTCACTCTGGTGGCGAAAAGCGACAAACAACAGACAAAAACAAATGCGCGCTCACTTCAATATTATAAATTGCCATAACGACACATAAATAGCTGACAACATGTGGATAAGTCGGATAATTGGAACTTTACTATATTACGTTCTTTAAGAGTTAAGTTTAGAAAATTAACTGTAGTAAAATACAAAGACCGTTCAAAAAAATAATAACAGCAACGGTCACTTCGAATTGCACCATAAAATCTCAACGACGTTGAAATTTAATAAAAGATATTTTGCAGAATGGCTACGTAATAACAAAAATAAAAAGTTAAAACTGAATTTCACATAATTATTCTTTTGAGTATTATTAGCATCTTTTTAGTACCTACCTAACCTTGTATAATTTTCTAACAGTGTAGCGCTCAAGGGGCAATTCACCAAAAGAAGCCTGCTAGAAATTCCACGGAATTAAATCGTACGTACTTTTAACTTCATGAAATCACGTGAGATTTTTAAGAAACAGCTCGCAGTTACAGAATCGATTTCTGAAGTCACTATCTCTTATGCAATGAGGACTACCATACTTTTTTCCGCCACTTGATTGCGCCACTAGCAATTGAGGTATCTTGTCATTCAAATGTCAGTACTGTTTATAGGTGTGCCGTTAATTGATCCCAGCAATTTTATACCACGACAAGTGATCCCACGACAACTGATCCCAATGACAAATGATCCCGACAATTGATCCCACGACATTTGATCCCAAAAAATTGTCTATAAACTGATAGCGTCTGATAAGTAATAAAGTTATTAAATTTTATTAATTTAATGAAATAATTTAATCGATTATTCCCTTTTTCGGGAAATTTGTTTGAATTAAATTTGTAGACGTTATGATATATTTGTAATTACATTGTTATTAGAATTCTAATGAATGTAATAGTATAATGTGTTTCTGAGTTAATAATCCTTTATTAACTCATAAACACATTATATTTACTATTACATTCGTTAGAATTCTAATAACAATGTAATTACAAATATATCATAACGTCTACAAATTTAATTCAAACAAATTTCCCTCGATTAAATTATTTCAATAAATTAATAAAATTTAATAACTTTATTACTTATCAGGCTCTGTTAGTTTATAGACAATTTTTTGGGATCAAATGTCGTAGGATCAATTGTTGGGATCAAATGTCGTTGGGATCAGTTGTCGTGGGATCACTTGTCGTGGTATAAAATTGCTGGGATCAAATGTCATGGAACCCTGTTTATATACATTAACGGCTAAATCGCAGTTTTGTATTTAATTATTTATTTCTTAATAATGGATAAACCGTGCTACGGATCCATGAAAATGGATATGCTAAAATACTAATTGAGAAAAAAAGGTTTGACACATACCTTACTTGCCACTAGCGCCATCTGAGGAATAAAAAAATAGCCCTCATTACATGAAATCATGAGGCACGTCGTGGCTTCAAAGTATTAATTAAATCACTTAAAATTGTATAATAGTCCAATAATTTTAGACATAAAAACGACCCATCTGCGGAATAATTCCCAGTTAGCTGAAGTTTCTGTATACACCTTCGTTATGGTGTTTTAAAAAACGTGTAAAAAGTCCCCATCGATATCGTGCCGGCGTTGCAAGATATTCAAGCTTCAAGTTCAAGGTAGACGGTTTTTTGCGAATTTCTGCGTTTGGGAATTATTCCGCAGTGGAAATCTAAAATTACTAGACTATAAGTCGTTTGAAATCTTCTTGAAAGCACATTCTGATTGCAAATGATTCTGAAGTGAATAGCCCATCGATAGCACCAGATTATATACAACACTATAATCAAACATCTGTATGTATTTTACTTAGTACTCAACCAAATTAAGTACTCTGAATACTAAGTCTAGATATACGAATAAATAATTTCAATTTTTATATGTCCTCTATTGCACATAAAAATGACTATTGTAAAATAAACTAAACTTTTCCGTTAAAAATATAACAAAAAATTGTTTGTAAAAAACATTAATATTTTAGAATTTAAACCAAAATATATGTCAATTTTTTAAAAACGTCTAATAAAATTACAGTCAAGATTACAAAAAGAACTGTTCTTATTCACACCAAAATTGCATTTTTGAGCGTAATTTTTTGTTTTAATAAAACGACAGATCATCGGCATGTGTTACCATAATAAAAGTTTTTTTTTTGTAATAACCACATCGAAGATAAAATGTTCTAAAAATTTAGTTACATAAAAAAAGCACAGTAAATAATATAAACCACAAAACTTGAAAATAAATGAATTAATGTTAATATAAATGACACAAATTCATCGTGGAAATTTGTTTTTACTGAATATGCTCACGAAAATTTTAATAATTGAAATTGAAGTAAATAGGTTGATAGAAAGTGAAACTATTGTAAATAAAAATGCATTCAATAATTTCTTTTTGCTTTTGGGATCCGTCAAATGGGTGGGGATTAAAAAACATGGCACAAAGGGGGGGAAATTTTATATACGGGGTATACTTTTGCGTGTAATTTTGTGATTTTCAAAGTGATAAGAAATAATAAATATAAGTGCAATTTGCAATTGGGCCGGTACGAATCCTAAACAAAGGAATTTCGTTGAAGGAGAACGGATTCTCAAAGCCGAACATATCAAATGTGTGAAAAAAAACAAGATAACTGAGCTGTCAAAAGTAGTAATCTTTACGGCATATTGCTTAAAAACATCAAAATTAAAAGAAAATCTCCACGAAATTAATCATCCGCGTTCAATGCTTCTTTAAGGCAGGGTTAGGTGAATAATGTGAGCAGATACTTAACTGCAATATAATATGTTATATTGTAATAAGTAGGTAAGTTACTAACCTCAAAATATTTGTATACAAAGTTAGTCCTATAAATTTGTCAATCATCAAATGATTTTACTATTGTAGTACAGTATGATAATAAGTACATCTTATTATTAATATAAAATATTTTTTTAATTCAGTTTTTCCACATTTCATTAGAAAATAATTCGCTGTAAAGTAAGTTTTACAAGGCAATAACTGACAGTGTTTAATGCCATGATATTAGAAAACGTCGCGAACTCTATTTTCGATAAGCTTTTTGTTTATTTTACTTGTTTTATATTTGTAATAAAGAATTTCACGATAAATTTGCACTGTTAGCACGTAAAATTTTCCCTCGTTTTGAGTACAATTTTGTGCCACCAGATGTCATATGCTCATTTGACGGATCCCGACAGGACACAGATGTTTCAAGAAAAGCGGAAAGTAGCTCAGAAGCAAGAATAATTATATTTTTAGGTAAGAAACCTATATTTTCTTAATTTCACGTAAAAACAGAACGTTCACATTCTGTACAATGGAGATGGGCACATGAGAAACGTAATATAGATGGCAGCAGGTTTATAGCCACCTAAGTTACAATTGGTTTTCATTATTCATAGAAAAACGCGCGAGAAATCAAGTGTTTGCCCTTCTGAAAGCATGCAACCACTTCTTTTCAGTTCTGGATCCTTTGGAAACCTCTTATTATTGGAACAATTGGTGAACACAGCACATTGGCACTGTCAACGATTTATTATTTTTAAATAAACTTATTCTGCTCACAGACCGAGGTAGTTATATAGCTAACGCCCCTAGCGGTCAAGTTTGGCATTGCCCATCTTCATTAATGTCACATATCAACATAATTTTTCCTTAACAAGAAAAGTATCCGCTATTCTTCAAACTTTGTCCGTGTCTTACAACAAGCAGAAGTTATTTCATTAAATGCATTTTAAATGACCACGAAAATAAGACAGGCCACAGGGTGTTTTGGGAAAAGTTGACTATAACCTCACTTTAATCATTCCCATCAACCAAATTGCTCTGTGCTGCTATATTGTTTAAACACGCTATATTTATAATACGGTGCCGAATTTAACATTCTCTTCTGTGATCGCTAATCGCATATTGTAATCACATCTCTACTGATTACTGATTACAATAGAAACTTACTAGTTCATCCGTCAATACTCCGATACTACATTGTAATCCGGCCGTCAATAAGTTTGACACTGTCACTAATCCGGAGTTTTTCTAGCGTCCTAAATGCATTAGCTTACTCTACAATTCGGTGTCGGTAACCCATCTGGTGTATTTAGATTAATTTCTTGTATCTTTCGACTAATTTTCGGCAATGCCCCAGAACAGGAAGCATCAATTTAGTGAGCTTCTACTGTATTTGATTCTTATTTCAACCGTACATTCTACACCAGCAAAATACATACAATGTAAGCTACTTAACGGGAAAAAATAAAACGGCATTTTTATTAGAAGTTATATTTCTTTATGCGGCTCTGGGCGAGTTTACGCAAAGCGTTAAACGATGCGCGCGCCCCACTGCAGGTAGTTGTTGAACTAAGAACTTTAGAAAAATTCCGTTAGATGTCACGGCAAGAACATTTTGTACCTCGATTCATAGAAGTTGCTGCTGTACCAGATGCGGAGTATATGTTAAGAAGTATAATTTCCGCCGTGTGTAAAGCACATGCCTTTTTTTTACATAAAATGTCTCAGTACCTGATTATTTTTAGTTTTCCCAATTAATGTGTCGATGATAATTCTGAGAGCTAGGTATTTTAGTGCGAAGATCTGACGTTCCGAAGTGAATTTATAATGCAATATTATGATAAAAGACCTAAACGCTCCCAATAGTGAAAGGTAAGTTTGCGAGCAGTTCGTAGTTATGATAAATCATTATTACGGAAAAATCGTCTTTGTGGTTCCGGCGTGTGTAGAAACCGTGCACGAACGTGTTGAGGTGAGCCGGGAACTGAATTGCTTTCAGTCAGCCGTCTTGGTGGGGGCTGAGGAGGCGATGGTGAAATATATCTAAATTTTAAACAACGCAATTATTTCTATTTCTCAATATAAATTTAAAGATATATTGAAGAATTAAGAGTTCAACAGTGCCGAGTTTTTGATTATTAAATACGAGGTTATTTTTTTGCTGGAATTGTATTCTTTAGGATATTTACTAACACTTTTATAAAGGGTTCTCCACACCTAAACCTAATATTAGGTTTAGGTATGGAGAACACTTTATAAAAGTGTTAGTAAATATCCTAAAGAATACAATTCCAGCAAAAAAATAACCTCGTTGTATTTAACAATCAAAAGTTACACGTGACTGAAGTTAGGTAAAAGAAGTACATTATTTTATACACCCTGTATAATAAATTCATTTTTTTAGGACATACATTGATTTGTCCGCCCATTATCTAGTGATCCTCAAAATTTCAGTTTGATAGAGGTTTCTGTTTTGGCTATGTCGAATTTTAGGTAAAGGTCTGCACGTGTCAAAAATTTCTAAAAAACTTGAATAACTCAAAAATTACTGAATTTTCGAGCATGGCTTCCCTTACGATTTCTATTCACATTTAGGTGCAGAATTAAAAAAAACAAATAAAAACAGGGTGCTAGGTTAAAAAAAACATAACTCTGATCTGCCACGCTTAAATGGGACAGACTGTATAATTGAAAATATTTTTAGGTTATACACCATTAAAATTTATACAGCTTTTGTATTTAAACTTCTTTTCTATCTTCACCCAAAATCAATATATCGGCCGGCAACGCAAGTCTTGGACACCCTGTATAGCCAAGGCTCAGGGGGGCAATTGCCCTCACCCCCCTGGATCGGTGCCTGAATGGACCTTATCTTATACGCTGGTATATACAGGGTAAGTTCGGTTTTACGCTCAGATTGATCGGAGTGCTCTAATACGTTCGAATTTAACATTTATATGCTCTGAAAGATCTCTATCCTGCGTTCGGTTTTAAGATCTGGAGCAGATCGAGCGCGCTCGATTTGCCCCGAGGAAAGCGAGCGAGCAAGCAGATTCAAACATCTTCAGAGCATTCATTTTAAAAATGAGCGGAAACACTTGTTGTGAGAATGGATAAATTTCGAAGTTTATTTATATGAGGTAATTTTTCAATAGGTAAAAACACACGAACAATATTTATTCAAAGAACAGTAATAATCAATAAGTCTATATCGCACAGAATGATTAAATAAAATATTTATTATATCTATGGGTCGAAAAAATCAACAACCAATACTACTATTAATTTTAAAATAAAGGAATAAAACGAAAAAAATTGTGATTCATGATTTATTATTATAACAATGTTGAATTAAATCAAAATGAGGAGCAATAAAGAATATATTTCGGCTTTAGCAATAAGAATTTAAATTATTGGCGCCATTTTATTCTGACGTTTGGAAAAATCTGCTAGATTACGTTCGGATTTGTTTAGATGGCTCGATTTGCTCGGTTGTCACGTGACCAAAAATCTGTTCGCTCGGCTCGATCAATCGAGCGTAAAACCGAACTTACCCACAATAAATCATCACAACATGAAATACTAAGATAACAGATTCACTTACCTTCTAGGTAAACTTGGAGAACTAGGGCAAGCGCCATCTAGTAATGTTCTTCTCATAGCAAGAGGACTTTGGTTTGTATCATTTGTACCCATCTGGCGACTAAGTCTAGGAGGTGGATCAGGACTTTGGTTACGTCTCCTATCACCACCGAGTTGCAATTTAATATACGATGCAAACCTTTTTTTACCTGAATGTAAAAACAAAGCAATATTATTTAACAAGTCATGCACTGAACCGTAAATGTTTACGGTCTATAATTGACACAAGGACAGAGGGAAGTATAGCCTAGTGGTTAGCGTGCTTAGTGCCGCAATCTCTGGACTGGACTGCTGTGGATTCGAATCCCACCTGCGCTCATGGATGTTTTGTGATGTTATTTAGTTTTAAGATAGTTGTTATTTAGTGTAGTTGAAAGACGCTAATGACCTGAGATGTCGATGCGTCTATAATCTACAATAAATAAATAAATAGACACAAGGACAACCAAAACCCTACCCGTATTCGATAGGTTGCATATTATAGAAGACGAGCAAATTTGTTATTACAAAAATTGCTCAACTGTTGCGTAAGTTAAAATGATTTTCAATGGAGATGGGCACATGAGAAACGTAATATAGATGGCAGCACGTATATAGCCACCTAATTTATCCTTGGTTTTCATAGGAAAACGTGCGAGAAATCAAGTTTTTCCCTTCTGATAGCATGCAACCACTTCTTTTCAGTTCCGGATCCTTTATAAATACAAAATCTTTATGATTTGAACATTGGTAAACACAGCACATCGGCATTGTCAACGATTTATTATTTTAAATAAACTTGTTCTGTACACACTACTATGAACTGCCCATAGAAAGTGATGTTATATAGCTGGCGCGCCTAGCGATCAAGTTTAGCAATGCCCATGTCCATTGTTTCTTTACATCATGTCTGACACCTAGTTGTCTGTTACAGGCGCGTCTGATATTGAGTAAAAACGATATTTATTAATTTACATTTTCTTTAAGCTGTGAGATTTACTCTACAATTTGTGTAACTGGATTATTAATTAGTGATATTTCTACTTCAAAAGAAATCTATTTTATCGACTACAGATTTAAAGGAAGGGGGCTAAATGTCTTCAATTTACATAATATATATTTCCGTCTGTTTGCCCAACATTCCGTTTTTTCCACGCCCTCCAGAAGACCCCGTTGACCCAGAGCTAAGACTGAACGCTTATAGTATAGGGCACAGAACAGAACCTAACGGAGGCAGATTTTCGATTTTCTCCCCGCGGACGAAATACGAGGGAGGGGCTGGTTTCGAAAAAAAAAAAAATCTGACGAAGACAGTTTTATACAGATTGTATCAAATTAAAACTGTGCATAGGGCGTTCTGTGTGTAAGATAGAGATCGATATAAAGCAATAATTAAAAACAAGATAAATGATCGCTAATAGGAAGTTTCTGTAGTTACTGACTACTGAAATAAGAAATTATTGATAAAATCCCAAAACAAAGATGACGCTATCAGGTTGTATGGGTTAGTATGGGTATTATTTATTTACAGTAACTACAGAAACTTCCTATTAGCGATCATTTATCTCGTTCTTATTTACTGCTTTATATATCGATCTCTGTCTTACACACAGAACGCCCTATAACACAGCTTTAATTTGATACAATCTGTATACTAGTAAATACACAAATAATCATACCATGATCTTCCTTTGTTCCATTCTCATTGTCAGGTTGACTTGTTGAACTTTGGCTGACTGGATAGCTATAATAATGCGGATGATATTCGGTGCTTTCGGTTCTTTGTTTTTGTAACTGACTCTGCTGATGGTAAAATCTTTGCAAGACAATAGGACTAGTATTACCAATATTAAAGTGCTGATTTGGTGGACTATGTTCTGTAGTGGCAGGTACTAAATTAGTGTATCGTTTTCTAACAGGTAATGGCGAACCAATTGGCACCTGCCAATAATTATTATCTCCTTGTACATTCTTTTTCTGTTGATATGAATTGCTGCTAATATCTGTAAACCGTCTCTGTTGAAATGGTGAAAATCTACCGTCTTGAGGATAACCACTAGGCGGCAGTATTGGCTCATTTGCTCTTTTTTGAAACGGAGAAAATCTACCGTCCGATACTAAATTTGATTTTTGCTGTTGAAACGGTGAAAATCTACCGCCGGTATCTTGAAAGTTAGGCGGAGATTGGCTACATCGATCATTATTCGATGACGGTTCAACCATTCTCCGTTGGTGGAAAGGTGAAAAACGTCCACTCGATTCCGGTGGTGAGTTATTTATCCTGGCGTGCGGAGACGCATGCCTATCGGGAGGTGAACGCTGCTGATAAGGTGAATGACTGCTCGTACCACGACTAATTTGATACGTTCTGCCATCTGGTGGCAAACTCGATACATTCGGTATTCGGTCATTTGCTGCAGGAAGGAATGTATTGTTTCTTGGAGGTGAGGATGGTGCCGCGGTATTCACCATAGAAGAACCATTTGTTAACGGAACACCATTTGTATCTGACATAGTGCGTTGGTGCAATGAAAGATGTCTACGTGCGGGAACGGGAGAAGGAGGTGTGTACCTACAAACAAGACAAAGAAAAACTATAATTTTATTTTTCAAAACACAAACTTTATTACAACATCAACATACACAAAGAACGATAACAAGACAAAAAAAAATTACATGACATGAAAAAAAAACAGCACGAGCAATATATAAGTGTGTCGAATAGTCTTAAAGTGCATACCACAAAAAATTTCTTTTCAAAATATGAAATTACTTTCTAACAATAATTTTGTACTTTGAAACCATTCTAAATGCAAAAAAAAATAATGAAAACATATAAATTAAACAAAAGAATATTCAACTGGAGTGAAAAACAAAAACAAAACACGAAACTAACCATGCAACCTACCTACGAGTCGCCATGTAAGGAGTCACTGTGGTACTATTAATCGGAACCGATGGTGGACTGATACCGATCGAAGCTTGTTGTTCAGTTTCTTGAGTGATTTTCTGAAACCACTGGTCCACTGGTATATTCAAGGATTCATATTTTTTTATAAACGGATGTTCCAGAAGTTTTGGATATTTCGGTCGTTTTGTGTAATTTTTTGTTAAACTAGAACAGAAAAATATTCCTTTATATAACGAAATTTTGTAAAATTATGGCTATAACAAAAGTGTTGAAGACCACGAGACGCGTTTCTTAAAAAATTAAATACTAACCAACAATCCACAAAAGACCGGAATTCGTCACTAAAACCTCTGTCTCCTGGAAGAGTCGGAGGTGTCTCATTCATTATTCTACATACGACTTCAAATTCTGTTTTACAGTCTTGATACGGAAATGTCCCCAGTGCTAACTCTACTAGCGTTATTCCCAATGACCAAACATCTGCACGAATATCATAGTCTGGTTTTGCAGGATCGGGAGGATCTATTCTTTCCGGCTGAAAATACATATATATTTCAATATTTTCAAACATTAACTATGTCATAAACAGAGTGAGTCAAAAAGATGTTACCGCTGTTTCTTTTATTTATTCATTCAATCATATTAACATCTTTTTGACTTACCCTAAATTACAGTATAACAAAAACTATTATATTATTATCGCCTGAAACAAGCTGTCAAAAGTTGACTTGGTTAGGCAATCTTAAGATTAATATTTTTTACGAGTATACTTTTAATTACTACAGTTGAATGTGATTTGAATTAAACTTTGATTTCCGACCTAACAATTAAAACATGCTCAAACAAAATATTCACCGTTAAATTCTAGTCGCACGCGGTACGCGCATGTCCTAAGCTTTACTTCATAGTGTCGGAATTTCGAAAATCTCTTTTGTGCATCACATTTTAAACATCGTTTTAAAATACTGAAATTCGATAACGTGATTTCTTTTCGCCCATTTTATTTTTCATTATAAATAAAATATAATGATATTCCACTTCCCATGTATTACAATATCAAAATTATAACGTGTAATATATATAATATACAGTAATATCTCGACTTTACCCTGGCTTATAGACCGATAGCTACTGACAATTTTTAAGTGTTATTTATTTAAGGCCTTATTTTTGTGATGATGTTGAGAGAGGCATATTAAAGTACCCTGAGTAAGGGATTTTGCTAGATAGCGGTATGGCAGGGATGCAGACCGCATCCAACATGTAACAAAAAAAAAATGGTCACAATTATTATTGCTTCAAGGCTAAAATTGTTTGTACAGCTTGTCGGTGACCCAATAATGCCATTATAATATTTGCAGATCGATTGGTCAGTATGAAAGGGATGGCAGATCACCCTAAACGTGTCATGTACCCGACGAAATTTATATTATTAGTTCAAGGTTCAAATTTAAATATGTTGTTACAGCGACTGTTTTAAGCATATATTTCAATTTGCAGAACAAAATGTCGGTATTAACCCCCTCTCTTAGAGAGAAACTTGCTCGCCTAGGTGTTTATATTGTTCTGCAAGGGGGGTTAATATCGACATTTTGTTCTGCAAATTGAAATATATGCTTAAAACAGTCGCCATAACAACATTAAAATTTGAACCTTAAACTAATAATATAAATTTCGTTGGGTACATGACACGTGATCTGCCACCCCTTTCATACTGACCAATCGATCGGCAAATATTATAATGGCATTATTGGGTCACCGATAAGCTATACAAACAATTTCAGCCTTGAAGCAATAATAATTGTGACCATTTTTTTGTTACATGTTGGAGGCGGTCTACATCCCTCCCATACCGCTATCTAGCAAAATCCCTTACTCAGGGCACTTTAATATGCCTCCCTCAACATCTCCACAAAAATAAGGCCTTAAATAAATAACATCAAAAAATTGTCACTAGCTCTCGGTCTATTACGCGAACTTGGATTTGCGCGGTTGCTTGTTGTCCCCACCCACTTCGCCCCCCACCAACATTCGAAGCACTCCATCTGCATGTCATGCAGTATCCCAAGTTACGCGAATTCGATTTGGCCCCGCCTATCGTGTAATCTCGAGGTAATACTACTGTGTAACACGATAATGTATTTCAATAACTATTTTGAATAGAATTTTTAATCATTTTCTAAATCACTGAATATAGAAACATTTAATTGCCAAATTGTAAGAAAATAAATAAAAATACTTACAGCCATATACGCAGCACAACCCGCACTTTTTGTTTTTGCTTTAGAGTCCACAAGTCGTCCACTAATACCAAAATCACAAAGCTTTATATTTCCTTTTTCACTAAGTAAAATATTCGATGGTTTAACATCTCTGTGTATTAAATCGTGCTTCTCTTTAAGGTACGATAATGCTTTTACAGTCTGAAAAATATCATTATTAAGCTTAAATCTGCATGAGATTTAATCTTAACTTCAAAAATATCGGTGTTCGTTAAATTCAGATACATTGGAATACAGCGATGGTAATAAGTAGAGACACAGTTATACTATGTATAAGAATGACACCGAGACGTCATCACTTGACAACGGCTATTGTACCAGTTATAACGCAACGGCTCTAACAATAGAAAATACACGCCGCCTATGGTAAAAACCATTTAACAGTAGCAGAGAGGGTAACAGTTGTCAAGCAGACTGTCCGTTGCTAATAGGCTGATGACGTCACAGTGTCAATCTAAGAGTAAACGGGCTATACCAGGGGTGTCAATCTTGTTGGAAGTGGAGGGCCAAATTAAATATTTTACATGAAATTGCGGGCCGCAGTATAATAGTATTAATAATTAAATGAATGCATAATGACTGCAAACAGTATATGAACACCTATTGTAAGAACAATGACGTAACACAATACTGTAATCAGGAAAGATTCATTAATTCAAACCTATGTCACCGTAGGGATTCTAACCCTAAACTGTCCACTATCGCGGCGGACTGAGATAGTGGAAAGTTTAGGGTTAGAATCCCTACGGTGACATAGGTTTGAATCAATGAATTTTTCCTGATTACAGCATTGTGTTACGTCATTGTTCTTACAATAGGTGTTTCATATACTGTTTGCAGTCATTATGCATTCATTTAATTGTGTATTTACTCACGACGTCCGTGTTAAAATTTGTATTTATAGTATTAATAATAATAATACTTCAACAACTATAGTCCTGCATAATGCGCATCTAATGACATGCGCCCAGGCTGCGCTTGCGCTTTATTTAAACATGGGCCGCAACCTTGTATAAATTAATATTTTACCGAGGGCCGCAACTGCAGAGTGACTTTTACTGTATCTGAACAGCTTACATTTGGTTTAATTAAATATAAAAATAGTAATAGGGGGTTTTGAGTATTTTGTAAGATGTCTAGACGGGAAAACGTGTTTCCAGAATTTTTGTCCGTTTGTACCAGCGTTACTCGACAACGAATGGACCGATCTCAATGGAACTTAGTATACCATCAACTGGCACATAGGGTATGTCTATTTATCACGCTAATGACGCTACATTTGAATTGAGATAAGGTTCCTGTTAAGATTGGCACTATTGCGAACGGAGTCGCGGGTAAAGGTTAACGCAAAATAAATATTTAATGTAAAAATCGAACTGTACATACCGCGACAGTAACTTTTCCTAAAATATCTTCCGGGATGGGTCCTTTCAGTCTTTTTAATAATTTATCAAAACAGGAAGCCATCAACTCCATGCAAATCCACACTTCACTTTCCATAATAAAACAACCTAGACATTGTACTATATAAGGACAATCATACGATTTGTAAACTACATCGATGTCCATTACTATTCTTTTGTTTTCTTCACTATTTCCAGTCCTCCTCATTTGCTGCAATAAAATCAAATACTCAGTATGGAAGCGATATTTTGGAGCCAACGCACATATGCTACTTTTTGTAGTACGATTTTGCGATTAAGGGCCGGTTTTACATATTCGGCTTGGACTCAGTTTAACTGTTGAACCTAGCTTAAAATATCGTGTTTTACAGTCCGAGTTTAATTGGTAAGCTTATAAATATACTAGCGGCCCCGTCCGGCTTCGCCCGGGTGTTAAGAAAGCCCGGGTGCAATACACTACTCATTCGCTTCGCTCATTCTCTTTCTCACTCGCTACGCTCGTTCACTATATACAGCGTGTCCACGAAAGTTCTTTACAAATGGAATTTTTTTTTATTAATTATTGGAGCAAAAATTTTTTTCTGTAGAAAAGTTCTGCTTCGTCCAAAACTTCTAAAACACCAAAGAAAATTTTGGAAGGAGAACTGTTCTTTGTATGGAGAGAGATGGAGGACATGTTGAATTCAGATTTATAATTCTGAATAAATAATTACTTAGAAGTTAGTTATGTTATAATTTTGAATTAAATTTGATTATGTAACTAATTTTGCGAAAATCTTGAATATCACAGATAATTTTTAATTTTAGTAAAATAAAACTTTTTGATTTCCCTCGTATAACTTTAGGCCGAAAAAAATTTTCTTTGGTGTTTTAGAGGTTTTGGACGAAGCAGAACTTTTCCACAGAAAAAAATTTTTACTCCAATTAATAAAAAAAAATTCCATTTGCAAAGAACTTTCGTGGACACGCTGTATATATAAACCTTTCGTGAAAAATTATCTAACTGTTGGTGAAAACCGCATCAAAATCCGTTGCGTGGTTTAGGAGTTAGCGCTTAAACAGACAGACAGACGCGGAAAGCGACTTCATTTTTTATTATGTAAAGATTACTGTGTAACAGACAAGGACAACCAAAACATGTTTCTAATAAATCTGTATAAAAAAACTGTTTTGACACATTCTATTCTACTTTGCAAAATCTATGTAGAAATTTCTCCCCTTTCATTTAAAACAGGTTTCGAGCCGACCTGACTTTAATTGAGCAAACTCTAAGTAAAAAAAAGCCGTTTTTTTGCGTTTTTTTCAAATTTGCTCTTCTCCGGCACGAAAATTCGGGCGACGTCACGCACAATTAGACCTCGAAAGGAATCGAACAAAAAAACTTTGGGCTGTACGAGTGATACAAAAAAGTAATATAAACTAAGGCTAGCTTAATTTTAAACTCAGTTCCCTTAAACTGGCTTTGAACTCACATAGTAAAACAGGCCCTAAGTCGCTTGGAGACAGTCAAATACAGAAAGCAACAGCGAGAGGCCACAAACTCTTTGCTGAAATACAAAAACTGATTTATCACGAACGCGCGATTGTCGAAAGCACTTTACACACTTGCTCACATTACTCTAAGCTATGGATTCCGATGAGACTGCACTCTACGCGCGCAAGCGAAACAAACGTATCGATTGTTAATAAGATAGTTTGCATGCTGTTGCAAAATCGCGCGATCGAACAAGAAATTTCGAGTTGTTAAATCAAGCGTTTTTGATACAAAAAGTATGTACGTTGGCCCTTATCTACAAAAAAAAAACCGAAAATTAAATCTGAGATAAACCGTAACTGAAACTGCAAATCGCAATTGTAAATTTCAAAAAAATTAAAACCGAAATAGAAATATTGTTACATTTACACCTAAATAAAATCATCGAATTCAAAATTTGCAATCAATAATACATGAATGCAAAATGTGGTCCAGTGGTTAGCGTCGCGGCCTCTGGATCAGACTGTCGTGGGTTCGAATCCCGCCTCCGCTCATGGATGTTTTGTGATGTCATTTAGTTTTAAGTTAATTGTTATTTAATGTAATCAAGACGCTAATGACCTAAGTTGTCGACGCGTCTATAATTTACAATAAATACAAAAAAAAATAAAAATGTAAAATAAGTAACTTCCAATTTTTCCAGCCGAACATCCAGTCAACAATGTGATAAACTGAAACGAAACCGTAACCGAAAACCAAATTAATTTTGAACAAAAACCAAAACCGTAACCGAAAACTGAATTTAGGTCCCCTTGAAAACAGAAACCAATAATCGAACCCAAATGAATTTAGAATTCGGTTTAAGATATCTATACAAATTTCTGAAAAAGGACACGACTAATTTTTAATGATAAACATTATCAAAAGCATGCATGTTAGCAAACGTATTCCTTTCATACGTTAATAAAATAAAATATATTTATGATAAAAATTAATAGATTTATACGGCTGAATGCTATTGAAAATTTTTCGTTGGAAAGCAGCCAATTATACAGGGTGAGTTCGACCACCCGTATCAGTCGTTTTTTTCGAAAACGGTTAGTCGTAGAGAGTTGTGTCAAAAATTTGTATTATAAAAGCCCTAATAAAGAATCGAATGGTGATAATTTTTTTTCCGAGAAGGTCGGCTTCCCTATTAGTTTGCTCCAGAATGTCCAGAACTCCGGAATTATAAATGTAACGATAGGTCAAAAGTGGTATTGTTGAAAATATCTTTAAAAAATAAGCAAGTTTTGTAGGAAAATTTTTTTTATTACTGCCACCCCTGTAAATTTCTATAAGTATAAATATAAATTATTATATGTTCAAAAATCCGGAATTTTAGAAAGCATGATAGGTTGAAAGTGGTGCTGTTGAAAAGCTCTTTAAAAAATAGGCAAGTTTTGTAGGAAAAATTATTTAATTACTGCCACCCCTGTTAAGTAACAATCGTTTGAAATTATTAAATCAAAATTTCATAATAACGATCGAAGTCGGCATTAAAAATCTAGCAACCTTAGACATTGTCACAAGTGTTCAAACTGTCTTCCATTTACTCTTTAATACATACTACTGAGCTCTTCTGGTTATACTGTGAGTGTACTTCTTCAGTGTTTAATGATCGATAGATAGGTAACTAGATTTTAAATGCGGACTTTTAAAAAGTTCGTTATTATGACATTTTAATTTAGTAATTTCAAACAAACATTACTTAACAGGGGTGGCAGTAATAAAAAAAAAATTCCTACAAAACTTGCTTATTTTTTAAAGATCTTTTCAACAATACCACTTTCAACCTATCGTTACATTTATAATTCCGGAGTTCTGGACATTCTGGAGCAAACTAATAGGGAAGCCGACCTTCCCGGAAAAAAATTATCACCATTCGATTCTTTATTAGGGCTTTTATAATACAAGTTTTTGACACAACTCTATACGACTAACAGTTTTCGAAAAAAACGACTGATACGGGTGGTCGAACTCACCCTGTATAATTGATTCAAAACACATTGGAAAAAACCATTTTATCAACCATAGTCACAGTCAGGATTCTAACCAATTAAAATATATTTATTTCATAATGTGTGCAGTGTTTGACATTCCTTGAAACACGATGTACCTATACTCTATTCAAACTGTTTAAAAAAAAATTAGATACATACTTTTACTGCAATGATCTCTCCGCTAGGCTTGTGCAACATTTTAACAACATGCCCACATGTTCCATTACCTAATTCCCCTAAATGTTCCATGTCTTTAATGTCCGTCTGATACTTAATACCATTTATTGTTAATATTCCACTAAGTTTCATAATTTCCTTCAATTTTAATTCAGTCTCAGTCATGTCACTGCGACGTGGTGGAAATTGATTGACTGGAAGTTCCAAATTTCCTCTACGGACTGGAGTGTCCATACCAACTGAAAATTGTTAAACAGATCATGTAATTTACAGTAATTATCAACCTTTAAAACAAAAAAGTTGTAAATATTATTATTAGTCTAATACAGCGTTTCCAAAACTTTTTCAACTACGGATCCCTCAGAGATTAGAGCAATATTGTCGCGGACCCTCGTTAAAAAAACAGAGTAATAAAAGTTGTATATGCTTTATCTTCATAATTAATCAAATTTCTAAATCTACATGTATTTTGTATCATTGAAACCAATTCTCAGTGTGATCGTAATTTGTTTATTTATTTATTTTTTTCCCAATATACCCCAAAGATGAATACGCGGACCCCCTCGGGTCTCAGATATACTCAGACGATTCGAGTACGAGCAACAAAAACAAACATATCAAAATACTGTCGGTGACAAGCGATTATAATATACTATAGTCTATATTAGCCGGGAAATTAATGTTTTTCAACCAATTATTTTCGATGCGTTAACATCTTTACGCCCCCTCCCCTCCCTCAAAAAAAAAAAAAAAACAAAAAATAAATATACTTCAGGCAGGAGTTAATTCGTAAGATTTTAGATGACGTGGGGGATGTTATGATAGTTGCAGCAGTTGCAGGCGTTTTCTTTAAGATGATTACACAATATACTACGTGTGTTTGTTGGTAAATTCTGAACCTGTACGTTCTTTCAAAAGATGGTTATTTGACCTCTTGCTCTTCTTCTGAAAGAACAGGTACGTAGCTTTACGAGTCATTTCAAAAGATGAGCATTTAGAAATAGTAGATTGTGTATCTAGTGGCGTAATGAGGTATATTACTAACGAGTAGTGATAGTATGTTTAAACAAGCGACAACGAGTTTTAACTGTCACATGAGTCATAATATCATTACGCACGAGATATACATATATGGTATTTTTTGCAATGTCCGCTATAAAATAGCTGCTTTTCACTTAATTTTCAGTATTTTCAAAAAATGTTGACAGTTTATTTTGTGTCGCCAGCTTCGGTTCTATAGTTGGGCGAGAGTAGCTGTCAGTCGGTAGCGGGCGGATCAGAACGAATAAACATAAATCACTATGGAAATGGTTTACTTTCCCACACTAATGTGGGAAATATACATTCCCGCACACCGGCCTGTCAAAAGTCAGTTTATATGCATACATACATGTAAAGCAGCTATTTTATAGTTGTTTTTTTACCAACACAAATGTTTTTTACAATGATAGTTCTTGATGAAAAATCAGCAGATCGCGCTAAATTCGAGGCCGCTTTATAATCGGATTAATACATTGTGTCTCATTTTAAAAATTTATTAATTATCGACAGTAACAAAATATACTGTTCAATAAAAGCAACATCTTTCAGCTGATACCTGTAACGTTGGTCATATGTGACAATACGGCCTACACTGTATCATAACACTGGAATATCACCATATTATGTACGGCTGCTATTTAATACAAAATCCCTTTCCACAATTTTTGTTTTTTAAGTTGATCATGTATATGATTAATATCAAATTGTCAAAACCATAATTAATGTGACCATTCCTCGCTAAAAAGCTGAGAATTAATTTATTTTTAGCCATACCCACTATAAAATAGCTGCTTTAAATGCATTATATGTATACATGTAAATCGAGTTTTGACAGGCCGGTGTACAGGAACGCTATTATATACTTCTGTGCATGCCACGGCCTACTATAGGAGTGAAGTTTGCGACACAAATGAACTGTCAAAAATTTTTGAAAATACTGAAAATGAAGTGAAAAGCAGCTATTATCTTGTGGGTTTGGCCAAAAAATATTATATGTATCTCGTGCGTAATGATTATCACTCGTGTCTGTTAAAACTCGTTCTCACTCGTTTTAACGTATTGTCACTACTCGTCAGTATTATGCCTCATTACGCAACTAGATATACAATACAATCTACTAATATAATAATAGATTATGTGACAAACGTCAATGTTAAAATGTTGTATAGGTATTACATTTACTACGAATTACGATAAAATAACTTATCAAGGCTATTATACACACTGTATTGAAACATTCTGAGCTAAAAGAACGTGAAAATTCCTATTAACAAAATCAGGACATTTACCATAACAAGTAAAAATATATATTAAGTATCGAATTATATTGCCCAAATGACGATTAATGATATTTTACACAAATTATAATGCAATGAAACCACTATATTACTGTTTTCTGTTAAGAAAAAATGCTTTTGGTATTTTTATAATTTTATGGGTAAAATAATATTTTTATTTTTATAATCTAAGGGAAGGTTAGGTGTGTATTACATCTTTTACTTACGTATTCGGGGCCTTCCATGTCTGGGACTACTTTTCATAGGACTATCTGAAGATCCTAGTGATAGATCACGATCCCTTGATCTATTTTCTGCCATCAGTCGTGCCTGGAGGCCCTGAATTTTGCTTTCAATTGACGAAGTAGACATTTTTGTAGGCGGATACAAGACTGCGTATTATTTTAAACAATGACCCAAAAATAAATGTCCCTAACTGTTGTATGGAATAATGAATTTCTTTCTTTAGACATTTTTATATTAATAGGTAATTATTATTGACGTATTTATCGATTTACGATTACATTCGTAAGAAAATAAAAAAGCACTATCTGTTACTAGAATACAATAATAATAATAAAGAAGCAAACGAAACGAACAAAACAAGCATTTAAGTTTTAACAATCACCAAGAATTAATAATGAACATCAATACAAGTTGACAAATAATATGTAAATAATTTAATAATAATGCGCTATAATATTTGCAAATATTCTAAAAAATATCAATATAAGTGCTCCCTAGTTTCAAATAGATTAAAATTTTACAAATTGATTTACAGAAGAAAACATATTATTACTTCCAGTTGGAAAATGGCTGCATTTTTTTAAATTTAGCCTAATGAGAGCTAATTAATAATAACAATAATTAGCAAACATTAATAATGACGACTTTTGTTGTTAATCAATGTGGACGAAGTTTATCTAAAATTTTTAAATGTTTGTGGCAACCATGGACGGTATTTAATATTTACGCTATGGCAGCCATGCAGGCTCAATGAAAATTTCAAGGACATATACGTCATTTTGGCACATATGGTTGTCTGATATGCACGTTGTTTTATAAAACTGAGATAGTGTATATTTATTTAAAAAAAATAATAAATAAAAATGTCTAGGAAAAAAGGAAACAGAAAAAATCAAGATTTTGACAGTGATTTGGAAGAAAAAGTTAAAATTACTAATTCTGACAACATAACCTCAAAAAATGCAAAAGGTAAAAGTGCTACAAAAAAAGGTAAGAAGAGCAAAAAAGGTGACGATTGGTCTGACAATGAAACTGGTGAAGCAAATGTTAACAGTGTAGAAAATGATAATGAAATATCCAGTAAACCTGTAAGCAAGAAGAAAGGTAGGTTTTCGACGTATACACTACTGTGCAATGTAATTTAGCAATGTTCATTGGCGGAGGAACAATTTTTCTTGGGAGGGGGGGGGTCTATGGGCCCACGATAAAAAAAAACTTACATTGTAAAGAGTATTAAACATAATAGTTTAAATGGGTGGAGGTACTTCCCGGGACGTATGGCAGCCTTATACTACTAAAATGTTCATATATTTACTATCTTTTTCTGCTTTAGAGAAAAATAAGAAGCAAGCTTTACCAGCTGATTCTGAAAGTGAAGAAGATAACGATGATATCTCGGTTACAAGTGCTGGAGATAACAGTAAAGCACGACAAAAAAACGCAAAGAAAAAAAAAGGTAAAGGAAAGAAAGATGATTGGTCTGACGATGAAGTGAAATCAAAAAGTAGTAAAAAACTAATTACCAGTAAAGTAAATGATGATGATGAAGATGACAGTATTCCAAAACCTATTCTGAAAAAAGAGAAAAAGAAAAATAAAGCAAAAAAATTCGAAATCGATGAAGACTTAGATGAAGATGAAGATATACCTAAGCCTGTTTCGAAGAAAAATAAAAATAAAGGAAAAGTTGTACAGATCGATAGTGAGGAGGAACTGAGCGAAGAAGATTTCTCAGAGCCCATTTCATCAAAAGATAAAAACGAAAAAGCAAAGAAGGTTGAAAGCGAAGACGAATTGAGTGAAGAAGAAATACCTAAGCCTGTCTTAAAAAAAGGTAAAAAAGAAAAACCGTCAAAGAAAGTTGAAAATGAACAAGAATTAAGCGAAGAAGAAGTACCGCTCAAATCTGATCCAAAAAAAGATAAAACAGGGAAAAAAGATAAGAAAAATCAAAAAGCAACAAAAAAAGTAGAAAGTAATAAAGAAGAGAACAATGTTAATGAAATAGAATCTGAAAGTAAAACAAGTAAGAACACGGCTAGTGAAATTGAAAACCTCACTAATAAAATGGATGATTTAGATGTTGAAGAATCGACTGTAGACACAAAACTCGAAACAATACAAAAATACGATCAAAGTGCCGAAAAGAAACTTACACATAAAGAGAAGAAAAAACTTAAGAAACAAGAAGAATATGAAAAACAGATGGAACTAATGACAAAAAAAGGTGGACAAGGTCATTCTGATTTGGATAGTAATTTCACTGTATCGCAGTCTCAGAAATCAGCAGGACAAATGGCTGCACTGGAAAATGCTGTCGATATCAAGATTGAAAATTTCAGCATTGCTGCAAAGGGGAATGATTTATTCGTTAATGCAAATTTATTAATAGCTCACGGTAGACGTTACGGTTTAGTAGGACCGAATGGCCATGGTAAAACAACCCTGTTACGACACATTGCTCAAAGAGCTTTTGCAATACCGCCTAATATTGATATACTGTATTGTGAACAAGAAGTTGTCGCTGATGATAATACTGCTGTAGAATCAGTACTTAAGGCTGATGTTAAACGAACTGCGTTATTAGATCAATGCAAGGAGATAGAAACTAAAATTGAAGCTGGAAATTTGGATCTACAGGAACGCTTAAATGAAGTTTATGCTGAATTAAAAGCAATTGGAGCAGATTCAGCAGAACCAAGAGCTAGACGTATTTTAGCTGGTTTAGGGTTTTCTCGTGAAATGCAGGATAGAGCAACTAAAAATTTTTCTGGTGGTTGGAGAATGCGTGTTTCTTTAGCAAGGGCTCTGTATATTGAACCCACTTTACTTTTACTTGATGAACCGACAAATCATTTAGATTTAAATGCTGTTATTTGGTTGGACAAGTAAGTTGAAATTTATTTTTTTACATGTAGGTACGATCTGTTGCTATGCGTATTTTTCTTTACTAACCTTAATAATAATTTTGCATTTTTTTAGTTATTTACAAGGCTGGAAGAAAACTTTATTGATTGTATCTCACGACCAGTCATTTTTAGACAATGTTTGTAACGAAATTATTCATTTAGATCAACAAAAGTTGCACTATTATAAAGGAAATTATTCTATGTTTAAAAAGATGTACGTTCAAAAACGTAAAGAAATGATAAAGGAATATGAGAAACAAGAGAAACGTATTAAAGAATTGAAAGCGCATGGATCTTCAAAAAAGCAAGCTGTTAGTTTTTTTTTTATTTTTTATTATTGAACGAGCAAATCTTGTGTATATGTACCTATATAAATATTTTCTCGAAAACGACCCTAACGATTTGGATGAAATTTACTGAAAAGAGGTTTTGAGGGGCAAAAAATCGATCTAGCTAGGTCTCATCCCTGGAAAAAATCGTTTTCTTATCGATTTTATCGTTTTAAAAAACAGTTTTTTTAACGTTATAAAACTGTCGTAACCGTGAGTAGGCTTTGGAAAAAACAAACTATTTTCATTATTTATATCAAATTACTCTGACAGTCAATCTTTAACTTATGTTTTGGGGGGCAAAAAATCGATCTAGCTAGGTCTCATCCCTGGAAAAATTCGTTTTCTTATCGATTTTATTGTTTTAAAAAACAGTTTTTTTAACGTTATAAAACAAGTGTCGTATGGTGAGTAGGCTTTGGAAAAAACAAACTATTTTCATTATTTATATCAAATTACTCTGACAGTCAATCTTTAACTTATGTTTTGGGGAGCAAAAAATCGATCTAGCTAGGTCTCATCCCTGGAAAAATTCGTTTTCTTATCGATTTTATCGTTTTAAAAAACAGTTTTTTTAACGTTATAAAACAAGTGTCGTATGGTGAGTAGGCTTTGGAAAAAAACTATTTTCATTATTTATGTCAAATTACTCTGACCGTCAATCTTTAACTTATTAAAATAATCAGTAATTATTTGAAAATACATATGTAGGTACATATGTTATGTAGTATGATGTATACTGACGTATAATAATATTATCTACTTATAGGTATGTAATTTTTTTTCTTAAAAACGACTAACGATTTTGATGAAATGGGAACTTTAAGTACTTTTTTTTTTGAACTCATCCGAGCAAAGCTCGGTCATCCAGATATTTATTATTAAAAGAGCAAAAAAAATTTTGTATTGCATGTCATATTATTTTTCAGGAAAAGAAACAGAAAGAAGTGTTGACTAGAAAGCAAGAAAAGAATAAAAAAATGCAAAAACAGGACACAGATGAAAATGGGCCGACTGAACTTTTACAAAAGCCGAGGGAGTATTTGGTCAAATTCTCGTTCCCTGATCCTCCACCATTGCAACCTCCAATTTTAGGAATGCACAGTTAGTAGAAATGTTGATCTTTTTAGAAAACGTTAGTTTTCTGTATTTAAAATTGAATAATTTTTTTCCAGATACTAGTTTCGCTTATTCCGGTCAAAAACGATTATTCGTCAATGTGGATTTTGGTATAGATTTAAGTTCTCGAGTGGCAATTGTTGGACCAAATGGTGTTGGAAAATCAACATTTTTAAAATTGCTGACGGGTGATTTGGCACCACAGCAAGGAGATATCAGAAAAAACCATAGATTGGTAAGTTCAAACTTTCATCATTGATATTAATAAAAGTGTATTGTGTAAACTAAGTGTATATTTAATTATTTTACAGCGTATTGGAAGATTTGATCAGCATTCTGGTGAGCATTTAACTGCAGAAGAAACACCAAGTGAATATTTAATGCGCCTTTTCGATCTTCCTTACGAAAAAGCAAGAAAACAGTTGGGAACGTTTGGTCTGGCAAGTCACGCACATACTATTAAAATGAAAGATTTATCTGGTGGTCAAAAAGCACGAGTTGCTTTAGCCGAGTTGTGTTTAACTGCTCCCGATGTTGTCATTCTGGTACGTGAAAGTTTTATTTTCATGAATTTTACATATATTGCAGGCGATTTTGTCTCTTGTAATCATGAAAACAATAGTAGAACGTAATTGGAGAAAGAAGGCTGGTAATAGAGATGAGCGGAAAGATCCCCTGAGGAAGGCTATAGCCCACCCTGGGCTGTTATGCCAACGCTAAAATATATATACAGGCGATTTTTACAGTCTGCTCTGTTCATCGTTTCCCGAACTCCACAGTCCTGTTCTATAGTTCAGTTCGGAAATTGCAGTCAGTGACTACAACACTTAGTTTCGCAATGCAATATAAGTGTAAAGCGGCACAGTTTGTATGCATGGGAAAATCTATTATTTTTATTTATTACTTCTCCGCTCCATTAAGCTTCTTAGTCTACTGTCTACAATTTCCTAACTGAACTATAAATATCATAAAGTTTTGTGGCAAATTCCACTGAAATATTAAAAATGATTTTGAAACATACATACTGATATTTTTTTATGTGGAAATTTCAAAAACTCAAAATGATAAACCTTTTGATTTTTAGGATGAACCTACTAATAATCTCGATATTGAGTCGATAGATGCATTAGCCGACGCTATTAACGACTACAAAGGAGGTGTTATCATTGTATCTCACGACGAACGTTTGATACGTGAAACGGAATGCGCTCTTTATATTATCGAAGACCAGACTATTAACGAGTTAGATGGTGACTTTGATGATTATAGAAAAGAACTGCTTGAAAGTTTAGGAGAAATTATTAATAATCCAAGTATAGCAGCTAATGCAGCTGTTCAACAATAGGAGCTGATATTACATTTGTATTTTTATAGCGATATAAATATTATTAATCAATACCTATTTTGATTTCAACAATAAATAAAATACAAAAATGTATAATGCATCTGTTTACTATTTATTTCTAAAAAATCGTAATAATCCGTTTCTTGACATTGTCATAACAGACGCCACTCGCACCATAATTATTTATTTACCAGTCCCCGTTATTTTCTAGTTTTTTTGAACTTCAATTTAATAGTAATGTGCGAATGGAGGAGCTATAGAAAATTAGGATAAGATAGATAACTTTGTGAGCATAGGAGTTTGGCAGGTAATCGGCCATGGCCCTAAATAAGGAGCCATCTCGATATTTATCTGGAATTATTGAGGGAAGCAATGGAAAAACCTTAATAAGATGGATGGCACAGGAATTCAAACAGTGAATTTTGAAAAAAAAAAATAAAATCATTAATTTTAAATATCCACTTTATTACAGTACCATTTCAAGCTATTATTATAAAAATTACTGTTGTGAACTACCATCCAGACAACCATTTCTTTCTTAAATATCTACGAAGAGTATTTCCATCCATTCTTTTTGGATTGTTTTCATGCGCTTCAGTAGCCTCCTGCACTGCAGGATCAACACTGAATTTATGAGAAATCATAAAGTCGCCATTCTCACGTAAATATGTCCCTACATTTTTTAAATTATTCATATCTGGTACACCGTTTGGAGTTTGTATCGGTGTAACTTTAATTAAATGTTTAATTCGATATAAATGTGCATTGATTTCGGGGATATTTTTGACGATTGCTATGTCCTGTAAAACAAAATTGTATGAATTATTTCTAGCTTCAACCATACACTGATACAGCAAACTGGGGTTCGCAGACCCCTAGGGATCTGTTGTAAGTATACCCAAGGAGATCTGCAGACTCATATCTGGTGTAAGTAAGCAAAACTATATAGTTCGACCAATGATGGCCGAGCAGTTATACAGTTCAGCTTACGAAGGCCGAACTGTATGAACGCCATCCGGCGAACAGTAATATGTTGTTTACACAGCACACTACAGAAGTAAAATTTATTTACGCACAATCTAGATATGTTTGGTTTATAAATGACATTTACACTTAAAAAATTAAATAAATAAATTACTATTTTCTATTAATGGGGGTCGGCGACAATTTTGCTAATCTAAGTTCAAGGGGTCCTGGGTCTGTAGGCAAAAAAATTTAGGAAACGCTGCGCTAATGGACTTGAGCTAGGGGGGGGCATTAAGGGGCAATGTCCTACCTTAAAACATCCAGTGCCCTACTTCAAAGAATTATAAACAAGCCGCAAAGACTGTCACGACAGACTTGATCTATCTGGCATTTGGAAAAACAAGATTAAATTCGTTGGACTAAATGAAGTTCTTCGGAAATTTGATAACATGGCAAGTTCTGTATTTTTTTTTTTTTTTTGAATAAATTGTCATTTACCGTTTTCTTGCTTTTGTAATTTGATATCACCAGATGAGGTGGGCAATCCAATTAAAAAATTGTAGTCTTTTGCTTCAGCCCTACTTTAAACTTTCAGTGCCCTATCTTGAATTCAGCTCTAGTTACGGCCCTGACTTGAGCAGACCATTAGTGTATAACCGAAGATTTCTTGAAACCAGTTCCTAGAGGCGCATATTCTAACAAAATGTGTCTTTGTATCTTTTTTTTTTGTGTGTTTAAAAATATTTCAATTATTTCTAATGGCGGTTTCTTATCACCTGATAGCAAAATATACATTACGTATATTAATACATTTATATCAAACTAGATGCTTCGCCCGGGTGCACTCGAGCTATAATTAATATATTACTCACTCGCTTCGATCGAATTTATAATTAACTGCTCGCTTATCGTTATTATTTGGTGTGTTATATTTCACACCGCTTTTGACATAAACTTGATTTCAATATACATAATTTGAAATCAATCTGATTTGCACCTGCGCGAAGCCGAGTTGGACAGCTACTAGCTAGTATAGCCCCAAACCTTTCCCAAGAAATAAGCTAACGAATCGTAGAAACCACATTCAAATCCGTTCAGTAGTTCTCGAGATTAGCCGATACAGACAGACACCTACCGCGATTTCCTTTTATACTCTGTATAAATAAGAAAATAAGCAAACAAAAATAAAGTTCTCAGGTTTGTCCTGATTTGTTTATAAATCCTGATTTTTATTGCCGTCTATTTGATTCTTTTCATGAAAATAGATATAGCAACCCTAGTTGGTAGGCAGGTTGATGAATAGATACAATCGGGACGCAAATTTTAAGTTTCGCCTAGGACGCATGAAATTTTTCACAAAAGTTGTATTATCTACTTACTTTTCCATCCAATTTGAATTTTTCTAATATAGATCTGTCCCAGTGAGGTGTTCCTTTTACAGGTTTAACGCGTTTTATCATCAGAAGTTTTGTTGGTTTATACTGGCGGTCCTTATAAGGCTCATTCTCAAATCTATCAAAATAATTTGACATTTAACTAATATATTTTAATTTTTTTTTTTATATATATAAAATACAGTGTGCAGCAGCTGTGGCTAATATTTTAATTAATTAGCTTTAGAGTTATTGTCATTCACCGACACAATAACGATATATCGTCGCAGACACTGATATCAGTCCACCTCAAATTATATACAATGCTTTTTCACTTGCCGATAGGATCCCGATTTATCGACGTCGACATTGTATCGACAAGTTAAAAATCATTCCGTAGACTTCTATACATTCAAAGTGCCCCGACATTGTTATATCAGCACCAGCGACGACATAATATAGTTATCTTGTCGGCCAATGAAAAAGCTTTATCTTTTGTTAAAATAGGAAAACAGAAAACAATCGTTCTCGCGTTTAGGTGGTAATTATCGACTACAGGAGTAACAAAAGTAAATAATATAATAAATCAATGAATTTTACTGCCCATACTACCTACGCGTACCAAAAGATGCACATGGAATAATTTTATTTACAGAAAAATAATTCGGTACCAATAATTCAAGAATTACAAAACGCAAAACAATTTTTTTCCCAAAT
This sequence comes from Mongoloraphidia duomilia, assembly GCA_039654895.1. Classification (NCBI taxonomy): domain Eukaryota; kingdom Metazoa; phylum Arthropoda; class Insecta; order Raphidioptera; family Raphidiidae; genus Mongoloraphidia; species Mongoloraphidia duomilia. The sequence continues at coordinate 45,133,672 of CM077519.1, read as the reverse complement.
TTTATAGCACAGCACTTGATATTTTCATAATATAAAATATATAATTAAAACATAACCTCATTTACCTTGGATAATATTTAAGACCACCAGGATATCTTACTCCTTCTCTAGGATCATAACGCCGAGTATACCTAAAATCTCTCTTTATTAACGATAACTGATTAAACGCGTAAGTTAACAATTTCCTAGACATTGTTATTTTTTCTCTTTACTCTTAAAAAATATCAAGTGTCAATTTGAATTTTATATATCTGTGATATCATGGCGTCAATGGTACCACTGATCTCTACTCTTTCGTAGAGATCGTGGATCCGGGATCGATCATATATGTAAAAGGATCGCATGGTGGAACTGGAAATATTCCATTTTCTACCATTGTAGTCGGATGGCAGGACCTAGAGATCGAACCAAAATTTCTCGACGTTTCACATCATTCTTATCAACTTGGCAACTTTTAAAAATGTTTATAAGGGAGTGTAGAACGCCCAGGCCAAACCGCTGAAGCTACAAAAATGAAATTTGGACAGTTGGTTCCTTTTGTGACGTAAGACGTAAGCACCTACTAAGAAGGGATTTTTCGAAATTCCACCCCTAATGGGTCAAAAGGGGGTGTAGTGTTTTTTGACAAAATGTTCATCTCACAAATCGTTAATCTGAGAAGTATTGAATTCAACATACTAGCTCTTCTTTGAAAATAGGAAAACCAATTTTCAAGCGTTTTTTTTAATTCCACTCCTAAGAGGGTCAAACGGAAGTGTAAGATTTTTTTCACTAATCAACGCCCAAGGCAAACCGCTGAAGCTAGAAACTTGAAATTTGGACTGTAGTTTCCTTTTGTGATGTAAGCACCCATTAAGAAGGGATTTTTCGAAATTTAACTCCTTAGAGTTAAAATGGGGTGTAGCGTTTAAATGTTCATATCTCACAAAGGTATTGAATTCAACATACAAAGAACTCTTCATTAAAAATAAGCAAATGAATGTTCAATCGTTTTTTTTTTTTAATCAAGCCTTAAGGGAGAGAAAAGGGGTTATAAAAATAGTCTTTTTCCGAAACTGCTAAAGTTAGAAACACGAAATTTGACGAGTAGTTTTTGTTAAAATCAAAGACTTCGGTGTTCAACAAATTATCGAAACTTTCATGAAGGATACGCTGTATCTCTGAAATTGTTTAAACTAAAAACGTGAAACTCTGAATAAAATACTCTTCTTAGAAAATAAAGAAATACTTATTACATGTTCGACGGTCTTTTGAACAAAAAAATTAATTAAAAACGCACACTGCTGAATTTATAGCCTTCCCGATAAAATCTCATATGTAGATATCAATTAGGTAATTATTAACATTGTTTTAAAGTTAAGCTGACAAATAAATTTCATAGTAGTAGAAGTTTAACTGATTAATTTATTTAAAAAAGTACTAGGTATAATAAAAAATATATATTTATACACATACATATTATACATCCACTTGTGTAATAATATGTACGTGCACTTTTATTTTTGAATATTTTACTTTGTATTTCAAACGTTTGAAATATGTATCTAAATTGTATATTGTAAAAATAAGTGGCCTTATTCTCTATTGGTATTTTTTTATTTGGTATTATATTGTGTTGATTTTTCATACTTTAACTTTTCTTTCTGGCATATGAATTCTTTTATGTCCAGACAGATAGCTTCTGGCAGCAAAACGTTTGCCGCACACTTGACATTCATATGGTTTTTCACCAGAATGAAGTCCAATGTGTTCCTGCAAATTACTTTCTCTCGTAAAACATTTATGGCAGATTTCACAAACAAACGGTTTTTCACCAGAATGGATTTCCAAATGTCTTTTCAATACTATCGGATTTCCAAATCTTTTATCACAGATTGAACAACAATATGGTTTGTCCCCACCCATGGTATGCATCAACATATGTATATTTAAATTTATTTCCGATTTAAATCTTTTATTGCATGTCGAACATCTAAACGGTCGATTTCTATAACTTGGTTCTTTCTTATGACTGCGTTTGTGTAACAAACCCGGACTTTGAGCGAATGTTTTGGCACATATTTCACCCTGAAACAGTTTCTCTCTAGTATGCACACGCTTATGAGTTTTTAAACTAAAATTGCTTCTAAATGATTCAGGGCACGCATCACACTGATATGGTTTCTCTCCAGTATGTAAACGCTTATGAATTTGAAAATTATAACTGTTTCTAAATGATTTAGGACATGCATCACATAGATATGGTTTCTCTCCAGTATGTATAAGTTTGTGTCGTGCAAACACATTGCTATGTCTAAAACATTTACCACACATTTCACACATATATCGTTTATTAATTAAATGTTGTAATTTTTTATGCCTAGCCCGACGATTTTTCGATGTGAACATCCTTTTACAAACGCCACACTGAAATGGATATTCACCTGTGTGAGTCCTCATGTGATCGTTTAGAAGACCCTGAAATGGATATGTTTTAATACAAAGATGACATTTAAATCTGGTTCTATCTAGTACTTTTCTTTTTTTTATAGGGTCATTTCGATATTTTTCAAGTTTTTGCGAATCGTTATTTTGAACTATTGTTTCATTTTTTGCCTTTTCCTTCAAATGGTTTTCTTTTCCTTCGTCGTTTTCATTACAATTGCCTGTGAGTTGATTTGGTAATTCACTACAACCATATTCATTCTCGGTGCAATCTGTATTTAAGCCTATTGTCTGTATTTTTAACTTATTTTCATTGTCTACAAACTCTTCTGAAGTTTTGAGAACACATTTTCGTTTCTTTTTGCTTGTTACATTTAAGCTCTGTAGTATTTCATTGTTTTTCAAAATTATGTTGTTTATTGCATCCTCTAGAGATATTTCATTAGCATACTCTGTTTCATCAATATAAAATCTGACGGCATCTGAACTGTCACTGGCTTCCTCTTTATTATTTTGAACTATTGATTCATTTTTTGCCTTTTCCTTCAAATGTTTTTCTTTTCCTTCGTCGTTTTCACTACAATTGCCTGTGAGTTGATTTGGTAATTCACTACAACCATATTCCTTCTCAGTGTAATCTGTATTTATGTCTATTGTCTGTATTTTTAACTTATTTTCATTGTCTACAGACTCTTCTGAAGTTTTGAGAACACATTTTCGTTTCTTTTTGCTTGTTACATTTAAGCTCTGTAGTATTTCATTGTTTTTCAAAATTATGTTGTTTATTATATCCTCTAGAGATATTTCATTACCATACTCTGTTTCATCAATATAAAATCTGACGGCATCTGAACTGTCACTGGCTTCCTCTTTATTATTTTGAACTATTGATTCATTTTTTGCCTTTTCCTTCAAACGTTTTTCTTTTCCTTCGTCGTTTTCATTACAATTGCCTGTGAGTTGATTTGGTAATTCACTACAACCATATTCATTCTCGGTGCAATCTGTATTTAAGTCTATTGTCTGTATTTTTAACTTATTTTCATTGTCTCCTGAGTTGCATACAGACTCTTCTGAAGTTTTGAGAACACTTTTTGGTTTCTTTTTGCTTGTTGCATTTAAAGTCTGTAGTACTTCATTGTTTTTTAAAATTATGTTGTTTATTGTATCCTCTAGAGATATTTCATTAGCATAATACCCTGTTTCATCAATATAAAATCTGACAGCATCTGAACTGTCACATGCTTCCTCTTTAACTAATTCTTCGATTTTAACAGTTTTCGTATTTGCCTCAAGGAATTTATGAAGAACTACATCTGCCTGAACGCAATTATTGCGAAACTGATGAGCTGCTTGCAACTGATCCATACAGGACAAACAAATAATTGTTGGCAAACTGTCGTTATGCGAAATCTAAAAACATTTCATTTCAAATCCATCATCAAAATTCTAATATGTAACAAGTTATTTGTTTTTAGTTGGTTACATGTTATCTGACGAAAATAAATTAATATTTATCTGTAATAAAGGTACCTAGCATAACATACCTGGACGGGAGCGCACTCCATTATATTATCCGCTATTGTGCTATCTGTTGACAGTCCTTTTGCATAAACGTCATGAAAAATTTCTGCTGAATGTAAACATGTTCGACACATTACGTTTAATTCATCTATTTTCATATTAGATATATCCATTTGGCAATATTTTCCGCAACCGTAAGTATTCACTTTTTATATGCCTCTTATATTATCATTAATCACGTATGTTAATATTGTTAGCACACTGCACACTTATCAGCCAACACAAAAATTTAAAGAACAGCGTCTGAGCGTAGGGATTTCTTCTTGTGTTTTAACTGTCTATGGTTTAAACTGTATCTTACCCAAGAATGTCATATTATGTGGAATGGGTGGAATGTCTGGGTTTACATATTTTAAAAGCGTGAATTTTAATTTAGCGGAACGGGCCGTAGGCGCCACGCCGGCAGAATTGATTCTAAAGAGGTATAAATGCGTATGTTTTATTTTTTGTTATTTATTAATATTGACGCATTAAGTTTTCTGTTTACTCAAAGTCTCAAATAAATTATATCCTATAAGTAATAATAATAATGCAACACATATTTTTGATGTGAAACATCTTATGTCGGGCTGTGAACAGCCGCGTGAGGGGAAATATGCAATGAAATGTTTGGTCCGCTTCTTCGCTGCTGTTCTCCCCACCACTGCGGCACTCTCTCTCTCTTGGCTTAGGCGTGCACTGTAACACACGCGGTGTTACATTGCAGTACCTATATAGGATTACGTCAGCATAACAGTTAGTTGCTACTTTTGAAAAAATATATACTACTACATAGAGAATACCACCGAGTTCAATAACGTTTTCTTTGATGTTTCACATCTGTCGGGGGTCCCAAGACCCACACTCTTTTTTTTTCTTTTCCATCTTCCGTATTCACTATTTTTATCTTCACCGACTCAAAGTCAGGGGGTGCAATCGCGCCTCCTTGCACTCCCCTCGTGGCGGCGACGAGGACGGGCCTATGAACCTAGAAATCCAAGGAATCTATATTCAAAAAGATCTCACTGAAAATACTATAAAAATACAAATTTAAAATCTATAGGTTCACTTATGTAGGTGGAATCTCATCTAAATAGTGATAACTTGTCAATGAAAGGTTTATTTCGTCATAAATTATATCACTAACAAATAAAAATTAAACTAAAATACAATCAACTATACTTAATTATAATGTTCAAATAATATTTACAATTTATTATCAATATTAGATTTATAACATGCTATTAAAATTGTTTAAAATTGACTATTATAGATAAATTGAAACTCTATCGAATCTATCGAAATTTATAAGTAAATTTTTTTTGATTTTTTTTTTCGTTTTTGTTCTGGACGCAAAAAATATGTTTCAATTTAACAATTATTTTGACCACTATTATGTATTAACGTCTGGATGGATTATTAGCTTTACAGGAAACTATATACGAAATGCAATAGGTAATTATTATCAATTTTCCACATTTTCTAAACAATGTCAAAATTAACTTGACATTGAATAAGTTAATGATACAGTAGAACTTCGATTATTCGTCACCTTCTATTATCGGTCATAGGCAAACAGGTAAGGCCGAGATACTACGAGTATAAACTATAAAGTATTATAATGCATGACGTGTGTACCTATACCTACTCAGTACATACATATTCTTGATATCTTGTCCAGCGTCTATAATCCACAATACTATCTAACCCTAGCACTTGCTTGTTTACATATCTAGTTTTTTTTACATATTATAGAATACGTACAAACCTACTGTATATGTAAAAGATTTACATATTATACAGTGTACTATGTAGGTATATTTGTAAAAGAAATTATGTAAACTAGCAATTGCTAGTTAGATATAGCTTTGTTCCAACCTATTATAAATGGATCGTTCTGAAACGGTAACGAAACTGTATGTATCGGTTTTGTGCGCATGCGTCCATTTAGCACAGTTCTGTGACGATACAAACATAGACATTGGTTGGACCGCTTTTGTGACCGTTTTGTGCATCAAATCATGGCCTCCATGCATCAAATAATCAAAATATATTATCAATAATTGTCATTTGTCAAATGTAAATTCCTCATTTTAGGCTTTTTTTGTTGTTAAAAACATTTAAAAAAAATTCTAACATTTATTTATTTAAAATTTTTTGAATTACACGAATATAAATATAAGTAAATTTTATTAACTATAAGGAATCAAAATATAAATATTTAAATTAATAATTTTGCAAAAACAAAACAAATCTCAAATGAAGAATAAAGAGGTATTTGAACAGAGACGAGACAAAACAAATTACAAATGAATAAACAACTGTCTCCAGTTGGTATTGAACAGTGACAAACGTAACAAAGTGCTTAATGCGCATGTCAGTTTCACAGTTTCATTTTGGTTTCATGTCTAGACCATGTACCGAAATGATCGTTCGGAAACCGTTCACAAACGATTACAAAATACAAATTCGGTTGGAACGCTTTAAGTATCGTCCACAAACGATCACAAGTTCGGTTGGAATGCATTCTATCCACTGCGCATGATCGTGACGGTAATACTACGGTTTTCAGAGTGGTTGGAACAAAGCTATTATTGTGAATAATGAATTATTGATGCTGGACAAGCTATCGAATAAATAAAACAACAATAATTAAAACACATTCAATTAGGCGAAAAAATTAGATTATTTTAAAATTAATGTTAAAATGCCATCGTAACAAATCATTAAATGGCTGTGTAATTCAAATAGAAATGACATATTGAATTACTTTCTTTAATTTAGTTTGCATTGTAACACAAAAGCTTCTCACTGTCACATACATACATGACAGATTCATAGTTATCACACTGTCACACGCTAGACACAAAACACAAACACACTATCTCCCTCTCGACACAGAGCATGCTCTAGTGAGAGGGAGAATCCTTTCTGTATATTTTTTGTATGTAGGTAATTATTGTGCATTATTTAGAAAATAAATAAAATAAATAAATACCTACTTATTACTTATGTGTTGTATTGTAAAAATAATAGACCAGATTATTTTGTTGACTATAGAACTCTAACGGATAATCGAGGTTCCACTGAATTCGCAAAAATGTAGATAACCAATTAAACACTATATGGCTAGTAATAGACGAGCGTATAATACGCCGAGTGTTTTTAAATTATTATTTTTTTCAAATTAGAATTTTCGATAGTCTGTACTTGTACAAGCAATATCTTGTGTAATATACCGGGTGGAACAGCATACCTGTGTACATAGGCGATTAACATGGAAAAACAGGTTTTTCGTGCGCATTGCTCCCCAATATATCCACGTGTGTTAATAAACAATGTATTGTTTTGCCGCTGTTTCTTAAACGACGCGTACAAGACGCGATCATCAGCTTACGGCCAGCTGACTCGAGACTGTTTATTGCTTGTGTATTAATTGCTTCAATTTAGAATTAGTCCCAGAGCCGACCGTCGGATTTCCTATAATGTATTGATTCGATGTTAAGTACATAAACAAATTTATCTACATGAGTCAGCATTGAAGCAGACAAATAGGGAGTAAAATTATTATTATTATTTTGATTCTACCGGAAATTTAAAAATTAGGGCTGTCAAGGGAACAGGCGTTGCGGCAGTATTCCATTATCCGGCAGAACAAAAATAATAATGTAGAAATTGTCGCAAGTGAGCACTTCCTTGGCACGTAGGATCAATAAAAGCAATACTGATTAATTCAAAATTTGCATTTAATACTAACGTTTCGGTATTCTTCATACCATCTTCAGAGTCTACAAGAATAATTATAATGTTGATACAATGGTTGTATGTAAACATGGGTGAGAATATTTATATGGTTTACATACAACCATTGTATCAACATTATAATTATTCTTGTAGACTCTGAAGATGGTATGAAGAATACCGAAACGTTAGTATTAAATGCAAATCTTGAATTAATCAGTGCTTTTATTGATCCTACGTGCCAAGGAAGTGCTCATTTCCGACAATTTCTACACTGTTTTCAAGGATCAAATTGCTCTATTTAATTATAGCAGCTTCGAATTGAAAAATAATAATAATTATTGTGGATCCCTATTTGCCTTCCCCAAAGCTGACCCTCGCAGACAAAGTGTGTGTATTCGATACATAGGAAATTTGACGGTGGACTCTCTCACTAAACACTCTTCTCATCCCGATGGGAAAAACGCTCGTATCTATTACTAGTATAAAAGTACTCAAAATTTTAAAATATATTTTGTAAACTGGGGATCGGCGTTTAAAATTTTAAAAACGGTACATTTTAAAGCAACTCGGTTATAAAAGGCAAGAACACCAAAAAATGTTATTAACGCCTTCACTAAATATTTGATTTTAATATTTATTTATTTTTGAATATAACATTTCTCCGCAAATTGAAAAAAAAAATCGGGAAGATGTAGGATTTTTGGAGCACTTTTATCACTGTTAAATTGAGCGAAATTATGTCAATGTCTTGTTTACACAATTTTACTAATAGCGTTTTCAGCTGGTATGAACTTTTTGACACTAGTGGCGCGTAGTTGTGCACGAGTGTAACACTAGCACCGTGTCAGTGTTGAATAGTGTACACACTCTTCGTGTAGGCCATTACTCTGTCATTTTGCACTTTATTTACACGACCTACCTGCTACGGTTGTAAAAGTGTAACACTGAAGGTCACACTAGCCTCCCACCGACGCTCAGCCGAATACGATACACTGTAGCATTGCTCTCTACACTGACCTGTCGAACACGGTTCTTGGTGAAAATTTACACTAGTGCAGCCTAGTGTAACAAAGTGTAACCAGCTGAAAACGTTATAAAATAATCACTTTTAAGTTTAAACACAGTGCACGGTGTAGCTATATTTTTATAGCTACTGTCACATGTGCAGTCAGTTAAATCATATTTTTTATTTACGTTTAAACGGCAGGTATTTGCTGTGACGTAATATTTCCTCGTCTTCTACGACGTAATTGTTTCCAGAAGCGTCTGTCTAATTGCTTGTCCTAAAAAGTAAACAAAATAATAATAGTCTGAGCCGTGAGCTCCCACGGTACAAAAGTCCACTGGACAAAGCTACCATAATTTTATTAGTGAATTGAACAGATAATATGATGGAAAACATTAAATCGGTGGCAGTTAGGGAATGCAATCTCGATCTCGCGAGATCTCAAGCCATTTTTCGAGATTTAATCTCGTGGGCAGGTAATCTCGTTTTTGAAATCTCGTTCGAGATCTCGACCCGATATATGGTCGAGAACGGACGCGCTGGAAAAAAAACTTATAACTTATACGTAATAGCGTTTGACAGTCGCGCTAATTGACTATTCAACGCCTAGGCCAAAGGCGTTGAATAGTCAAAAAACCCTTACTCCCTCGTTTGCCCCCTTAGGTATTGAATTTAATTCTAAAATCGATTGAATCATGTATTGTCATCGGGAATGCATATGTGTACCAAATTTTAAATCGATCGGATACGTGGAAGTCGTTCAAAATTGACTTGCAAGATTTGACCTAAACAAACAAACTAACATACAAACATTGCAAGTTAAATAATAAAAGCTTGTAAAAAAATCGTACATTTTGTCGTCTGGGTGAAAACGGTCGTTGAGAATACGTTGTAGGAATATCGTCTCCGTTGCTGGTTTCTTTTGAGAACAGTTTCAGGATTTGTCTTCCTGTGCCATGGCCGATCTGTTCTTCTTCTCTCCGGTCGCCACTTCTTCCACTTAGGAACTCCAACCTGAAAACATTTCGCTAGCACGTACATGAACAACGCTATAAATTTTTATTATTATCACGGTGAACTAGAATCCCGTTTATCCGACATAAACGAAACTGGCAGGTGATTGCACGAACGGAAATGACAGGTGATTGCAAGAACATTTACTCAACTGTGACAAGATTACGAAGATTCCGAAGCATATAAGGGGAATGTTAGATTAGTAATCTTGTCACGGTTGAGTAAATGTAAGTTCATTCCGCCGCGAAAGTGGAAAGGTTCAGGTTAGAGTCCTGACTGTTACTATGGTTGGTAAAATGATTTTTTCCAATATGTTTCGAATCAATTATATAATTGGCTGCTTTTCAACGAAAAATTTTGTATTTTTAAGTAATTTCACCTTGGTTTCAAAAAAATTATAATTATTGTTAAAGAAAGAATATAACAAAAATAAAAAATTATATAAATAAATTCATGTAGAATTTAGAAAAAAAAACGCCAAAAAATCTAAGCTGCCATCAGGTCTCGAACCCAGGTACCTATACATAGAACGCAAAGACGTAACCAATTGCGCTATAAGTAGAAGTATGTAGACGGCCGTTTTTATAGTATAAGTATGTTGCGAATTCTTACGGTCAGGTTGCGAATTCTTACGATTAAAGCTTCACGTTATTTCAGTACCCAGGCAAAAAGTGCCTAACGCGCCTAAGGAAGTTTTCACTTCAAAAAACGTAAATTAAATAAAAATCCGGTATTAGGTTGATTTTTTGCATGGGATCGCCTTTTATAATCTTTTCAATACTTCAAATGTTTGCTCTATTGAACAAACCATATTTTTCACTTGTCATTTTTTGTTGTAATTTACTAGCGCCCCTCGCAAAAATGTCTACTAGAGTGACACGGTGAAATGTAACGGGAGTTGTGTGTCGCGGAATTGACGCTCCGGTAAAATATGTCTCCTTGATCAGTGGTTAAACATTTTTAAGGTTATTCGATTCTGAATGTTTATACATTTCTTGAGAGTATAGGAACTCACTGTTTTACAAAAAAATACGATAGTAGTTTGTATGGTCGGATAAACAAGAGAACAGTGTGGTGTAACGGTTAGCGTAGCCGACCTTTAGATCACACTGTCGTGGGTTTGAATACCACCTCCGCTCATGGATGTTTTGTGATGTCATTTAGTTTTAAGGAAGTTGTTATTTAATGTAATTTAGACGCTAATGACCTAAGTTGTCGACGCGTCTATAATCTACAATAAATTAAATAAATCGGATAAACGAGACTACTATATTTTCTATATCGACAAGATTTACAAATCACTGATGGTGGATAAACGTGTATATCTACAATAATCAAGCGCGCATGAACAGGCGCGGATCCAGGTTTTCGCTCGGGGGGGGGGGGGGCAATTTTTATGACAGTTATCTATCTTCCAGGAGATTCATTCTGATTTTGTGATTTCAGTGTATGAAACCAAAAATTGGGTAACATAATATTATTTTTAACTATAATTTATATAGTCAAAGCTTAGGGGGGGGGGCAATAGTCCCCATTGCCTCCCTATTTGGATCCGCGCCTGTGCATGGCACATACAGACGGTTAATTCTAAATTTTGTCATCGATTGATTGATTCTTTTGTTACGTACGACAACGACCACATTAACATTGAAACTACAGACTGATTCAAAAGTCCTCGAATTCTATTTTTAAAATCGAAAAAGATCTCCAAGTCTTGTAAATATAGGCGACATAGACCTTTCATGCCAGTCGACTTGCAGGTCGAGTTCAACTCAGTGCAAGTCGACCAAGTTTCGACTATTTACAAACGGTGCAAGTCGACAAAGTAGTCGATTATCGATGTGGATTGGAAATCAAAGGAAGTAATGATAGAGAGGAAAGCATTGATGTTATAGTAATCAGTATATTCTCTCCATATTCTCTCTTTATCTATGGATCAGTGGGCGTGATTCAACTACAACCGCCAATCAGAGAATGCTGTGTGAATGACGTATTTCGTGGCGGTATAATTCTATATTTAAAATTACATTGAAAAATACGCACTTTTGGAATTTTTTTTCTTGTAGAAAAAGCTTCCGAAAAATTCTGAAAGAAATTGCTTTTTTATTTATCTGTAACGTAGGTTCCAACCCTTAAAAAAATGTCGGACGACCCTATTGCATTGTTAGAAGTTTATTCTGTGGAAAAATCTTACGAACGTTGAATTCATTTTTTTCAACGAAGTTCCTTGATACTTTTATACAAGGGAAAAAAGCTGTGTAGACAAACGGGTAGTGTTAAAAATTGGCTTAGAGTTCAGGGACATTTGAATCACTCTTTATTTTTTATGGAAAACAGCGATTAGCGAACTAAACTAGACTGAGCTGCACAGCGCATTTGCTAGAAAATCATGGTTGACGATAACTTATTGCGACTATAAAATTAGAGTTTAGGTATAAGATAATAATGAGACCAGTCTGAGGTCGTTGGTAAACTTTAAATTATTTACACTTTAGTTACATTAATTAGAATTTGTTAAAAAAATGATATTTTTATTATTATTATATTAGGTATATAATATAACAATTATTAACATTTGTAAATTAGTACCTAGTAATTTTGTCTTTACTAATTAAAAATATGGTGGAAGTGTCGGAATATGTGGTGTAAGCGACGGTATGGAAACTATGGGACAATAATAATAAATTAATAAAATAATTAATTTACATAATTCCAAATACAAAAAACTTTTTACTCGACTCACGCTTCGATAACCACGTTAGTTACATTATTACATCAGGAGACGTTACATTTAAATAAATTACATTTAAGTGTACAGCCGGAAAATAAATAATTTAATAAATTCAATACGGTTCATGGGTTCTTGGATTAAAATAAATTGTTATTGATTAAAAACTCTTTTATTTATCTTTATGTGAAAATTTAACTGATTGGTTAATTTTAACAACATATAAACAATAATTATTATTACGAACAATGACAATTAAATAAATCATAATAAACTATCGAAAAACCATGAACAATAGTAACAGCGAAACCATTAGATCATATTTGTCTATTTTGGAGAATAACAATTTTTTTACCTCAATAACGTGTCATTAATTGTCAAAAATTATGCTTAAAATACCAAGACATGAAAATAATAAACTATAATTATAGTAACGTCGTTTCATCCTTATAATCAATAAAATAAATAATTTTAAGATAAATAAAAGAGTTATTAATCAATAACAATTTATTTTAGTCCAAGAACCCATGAACCGTATTGAATTTATTAAAAAATGGATATGAACCGAGTGAATAATTTAATAAATTTTATTTAAAAAAAGAAAATATATGTATAATATGTATATCAACTTGGCGTATACCAGTGCTAGAGTGAGTAAGAAATGAATGTTAGAATGTAAATTTCTGATTGATTAATTAATTGAACTAATAGTGCCACGGAGCACAAAACCTACAAATTGGGACGCGTCTTTAGAAATGTACTTAAACACTGAGAAATAACACAATTTTCTTAATATAGCGTTTTCAACTGGTTACACTTTGTTACTGTATAGGCCGCACTAGTGTAAACTTTCACCAAGAACCGTGTTCGACTGGTCAGTGTAGAGAGCAATGCTACAGTGTATCGTATTCGGCTGGGCGTCGGTGGGAGGCTAGTGTGACCTTCAGCGTTACACTTTTACAACCGTCGCAGGGGCCAAGGAGGTCGTCTAAATAAAGTGCAACATGACAGCGGTAATGACACTACTCAGCACTGGCACGGTGCTAGTGTAACATTCGTGCAAAACTATGCGCCACTAGTGTCAAAAAGTGCATACCAGCTAAAAACGCTATAAATTTGATATCAATCTAGTCACTAGCAGCAATGAATGAACGATCTAATATGCATAATGCATAAAACGATTAACATTCACTGAAATACCGACCTTGTCAGTACTTTTTTCCAGTCCATTCATTCTTAATACAGAATAAGGCAGTAGAGGGGATCTTTTAATAGTTATATTTTAGTTTAATCATCATAGTTTATAATTACTCAACAAACAAAATTTACTTTATAACAATTAATCAAATATTCTTTTTATTTACAAAATATAATACTTAAATATCGAAATTTAAATGTTATATTTTTGTCAATTTTAAGATTTTTTAAAATTTTGCATAAATTACTACAAGTATATGTCTTTATTAAAAATGAAATATTTTTTTTGTCTAATTTTAATGAATATTGTCACATCGATTTTTGAAATAATAGAATTAATTAATTTCAAAAAGAAGCTCTGTTCTTAGGGATATTAGTTTTTTGAGCTAAAATGTTGTCGTGTGTTTTTTATCTAAGGCATATTCTGTTTAAAAATAGTAGATTGCATTTCCAGTGTCGTAATGAGGTATATTACTGACGAGTAGTAAAAGTGTGTTAAAACGAGCTGCCGTGGCGTAGGTTACAACCTCTGTTACAATAGATGCATATAAAGTAGCTATTTTATGGTGGGTATGTGACAAAGAATCTATTCCGTAATAAAACAGCTATCATTTTGATTTAATGTCGTTTCAAAAATAAATTTCAGGAAATTTTTTGCACAGATTTAAAATTCTCATCTTTGCTATGCTACTGCTTTCTATACTACTTTATCCACAAAATTAAGGACCCATAATTTAGTAAATGACTCATTACAGAAAATCATTTTATTTATCCTGATTTTTATTTAATCTTTCTATCACAATGACGATTGACACAAAGTCTAAGGGTCATATAAAATTAACTAAACATTTTAAAACCATTCACTGAATACGCTTATGATCTGAGTTTCCGAGCGTCTATAATCTACAATAATCTAATCATTCACTGAATAAAGTAAATAATGTAAATATTTGATTTCATTTAAATACAATATTTTTAGAACATTTTTAAATATCATTTATAATTAACTTTAACTGACAAGTAAATGAAAATATAACTATTTTATAGTGTCATTGACTGTTTAAGTTGGAAATTTGAACAGACCTACAATAAATTGTTAAAAATAGATAGTTGTTTAAATCTCAAAAATAGAAACAGGTATATAATATGCAGGAATTATAAAAACATAGATTCTGCGCCTGTCAATAATTAGTAGATACTAATAGCATTTTCAGTTGGTTACACTTTCTTACACTAAGCCATACTAGTGTAAACTTTCACCAAGAACCGTGTTAGACTGGTTAGTGTAGAGTGCAATGCTACAGTGTTCGGCTAGGCGGCGGTGGGATGCTAGTGTGATATCCAGTGTTACACTTTTACCACCGTCGCAGGGAGGTGGTGTAATATTAAGTGCAGCATGACAACGGTAATGACAGAGTAATGGCCTACACGAAGAGCCTGTACACTACTCACTGGCACGTTGGTAGTGGTAAACTCGTGCAAAACTACGCCCCACTTAGGCTTGCCAGATCAAAAACCAAGATTTTTGGGATATTTCTAATGCGAAGGCAATTTATTTCAGGGGGGAAGTTATTGTGAAAAAAAAATGTTTTATTATTTTACTATTTTTTGTATTTATCATTAGACTTGTCTAACTTTATTTATTTATCACACACCAGTACACGGTGAGTTGTGGGACGCGCTTCTGAGTGTGTAAATCACACATAATTTTGTGTGAATCTTTAATAATTCATTTTATTGTTCCCAATTTGTCTTTACCGACATTAAGTAAGTCCGAAAAATACAATTAAATACAAGTAAAAATATATATAATATGTACAGAAATTGCTGATAGTGCTAAATAAATACTACTTAGAATGTAACTTAGTGTCGTTTCTTGCGATCGCGAGCACGAATTCGTTGAACTTATGCATTTCCGGGATAGAAGACTTAAATTTTGGAACAGGGGGCAAACCAACGAATTCCGGGACATTCCTGGAAATCTCGGCCATCTGGTAACCCTAGCCCCACTAGTGTCAAAAAGTGTATACCAGCTGAAAACGCTCTAATAAAGATGTAATCAACTTACAATCTTGTACTTTTTGACCTGTGACCTGTAGAAACGGTGATGTGTTCAAAATCAATATCTTTGTTGACAATCGTAGTACGTTTCCTCGGTAATGGCCGTATCCGCGAGAAGAAACTCGAATCGTCCTCCACTGTAGCTTCAAAAAACCAACAAATTAGCAAGTAAAGTAAAGCACTAGTTTATAATAAATAAATAAGAAGTAATAAAAAAAATTCCAAGGCATTATACAGGGTGTTTCATAATATATGCGCAGGACTTCAGGATGTGATAGCTCGTCCAAAAATATGAAAAAATTTTTCTATTAACTTACCCTCTAAAATGCACCATTTTAGAAATACAGGGTGTTCATACAGGGTGTTTGGGGAATTTTGAAAAGACAACTTTTGTATCATTTTTTCATTTTTTTTTAATTTTGCAATTATGAAGTTAACGTTTGGTTTTGTTACTTGTTCTGACGTTTAAAGAAATTTTGTTTAATTAGTAAGAAAAAAATTTTATTTAAAAAAATTGACCATGTTTTTCAACATAAAAAATGATTTTTCTCGAAAACAATCGACTTTAGAGCTTATGACCAAAAGTACCTTTTTTGTGTAGAAAACATTGGCGGTTCAAATGGGCGTCTCAAAACCGTACTTTTTCCAGTAGCGTAGAAGTTGGGGAGAAAAACACCCACTACCCCTTCAAAACCTTCACCAATTATGACTTTAAAAAAAAATTCTGCACAAAACATAGCTTATTATGAGTAGAAAATGCTTACGAAAGCTGTTTTCTGTACGATAAACGGTTCCGGAGTAATTCGTAAAAAACGAAATTTTTTTCAATTTCAACACCCTGTATCTCTAAAATGGTGCATTTTAGAGGGTAAGTTAATAGAAACATTTTTTTATATTTTTGGACGAGCTATCACATCCTGAAGCCCTGCGCATATATTATGAAACACCCTGTATAGATTTAAAATGGACTTAAAAAAATTAAATACAATATTTAAATTTATTTGGGTGTTATGAAGATCGGCGTTTGTTAATAATGAAATTTGAATTAAGAATTTTCCGATCCAATATTGGATCGGGAAAAGCTTTATTCAAAATTTTATTTTAATTATATTTAAAATACAAACACATCTTATGCTATTGATTTTATGTTTAAATTGTGTCCCCAGAAGGGATCAACTGTTAGAAAAAAAGTACGTCGCCCGTGAGAAAAGTAGAAAAAATGCAAATATAACACCTTTACTTCCACCAGTCTCTTTGCTTCCACCAGTTGTGAATACAATCATAACAGCCCACTGTGCAGTGCGGTAATTTAATCGAAACCGATCGGATTGCATATTCACAGTCACACAATTCAATAGTTTTTTTTCCCCGTATAGGTACACTTTTTCTTGTGATCATTTGGTGTTCGATAATTATATGTAAATTGATAGTTTTGTATTGTACCGACAATATTCTATCGATGTGAAAAAAAAATTTAAAAAAATGCTAGGCTGTATCGTAAGTACATACAGATGACGTAAATACAGTTAAACACAAATATGAAATAATTGTATTCGTTGTCGTGGAAAGAAATATATCCACTTTTATTTATCTCATAAAATCAAATGTTCTTAAAATATCATAAACAAAATAATTGCAATTTCATTTTTTTATATTTTAAATTGTTATCCAAAACCAATATATCTTCATTAATAAAAAACATATTAAAAGGCTTCGGGATTCGAACCTGGGCTTGGCGTTTGTACCTGTCGGCAGACTCGTACTTTTTCGCACGACCACCTGGCTTACTGTGTCTGAGACTTTAACATGCTGTGTTTTGTTGCACATGTAAACCACTTCCAACTATTTCCGTGAAAATGACTTCAGTAGAATTATCGCCAGGCACTTGGTAGAACATGATTGAATAAAATAAATACACAAACACTTACAAAATTCTACACATTTTTTAATTTCTGTTAAATCTAATATTTCTAAAATGGTACCCTAGTATGAGACTTTGGACGCTATTCTTGTCAAAATTCAGTTTTAGATTTGTTACTTGGTGTGAAAATTAATATTTTCCAATTTCTTTTTACATCGATAAAGTATTTTAACGGTAAAATATGAAACTAGAGATTTTACAATAATAATAATAAATCTATTCAATATAAATATTAAAGTAATCGACCACAAGTAGGTGGTCAAGAATCGGTGCCTTTACGATAGTTGGTACAATCAAATTTACTATAAATTTGAGTTTCTCTATTTTGTAATTTTTACGTTCTAACTTCTACACCTAAGTCATGATACGATGCTAAATTTCATCTATGTTTAAATACTTCACAACGTTACCTATATTCTATCTAGAAATTTTACTAATCGTCAGTCGATATTATAAATAAAAAATAAAATGGGTAAATTATTGTATTTTTCAAATAACATATTTGAAAAATTTAAAAATAATAATACAGTGCAACCTCGATATTACAAAACTGAATGGAATTAGAAAATATTCGTTATACCAAGTAATTTGTTACAATGAGGTTTGTTATATAGAGGTTAGGTTGGACTACGATTCGTTTTAACAAGGTTAAGGAACACCTTTTTCGTTTCTCAGCCATTGCAACTTTAAAACTAATGAATTTTTCCTGATTACAGCATTGTGTTACGTCATTGTTCTTACAACAGGTGTCTTCATATACTGTTTGCAGTCATTATGCATTCATTTATTTAAAACTAACAACACAACAGTGACAAACAGCAGTGTTTACATTACTTAGCATCAAACAAAAATGATTGTCTTACGAAAAATTTAACGTGTCTGAACCTGTCGAGACATGAATTATTGTGGAATTGAGTGTGAATAATAATTTTATAGGATACGTTATGTAAAGGTTATATAAAGGTTAATAATACTTTCTATTTATATTTTGCAATGATTGAAAATTCGTTATAAAGAGGTTTTTGACAAATGTATTCGTAATGTAAAGGTATATTTTGCATTATTTTGCTATTACGGGCAGTTCTAGGGGATTTCGAAAAATTTGTTAAATCGAGGAAATCGTTATATTGAGGCTCGTTATATTAAGGTTACACTGTAAAAACTGAAAAACTAAAACTTTATATGTTTATAATATCGAATCTAAGAAAATAAACAAAGCGTTGCCTATAAATATAATATTTCTATTAAAAACCAAGTTTTTATATTTGTTTCATCGCTAGAAAAACTTTTCAAATTATTTTTTCTACATCTATTAAATTATTTAACAAGGCATAAAATATTATAGTACAAACGTAATAATACAAAACATTAGAAGTAAAAAATCTAGGTTACCTACCAAATTTTGTACAAGAAAATTACATTAAAGTAAGTATAGTACTTCCTTTCAATTTTCTCTTGTAATAAACATATACTATTCATTATTCAATCTATATTATAAACTTAACATACAAAAATTCTAATTTGCTAAAAAATATGTGTAGATAAATATGTTTTTTTTATTCTCGTACTGATCACGGGTCGAAGAGCACCGTGTCCCTAAAATAACAAATTATTATTTTAAAATAAAAAAATTTCTTTGTAATACGTGCCTTAAAAGCACATTACGTAGGTACTTGTTTTCGGGGACAAAAGTTGGCATATGCATGCCAATGACGAAAAAAAAAATCGGGCATGGGCAGATCAAAAGTACAGTGTTCTCGTCCCTTGAGTAATTCTTTTTGGGTCAAAAGTAAGCGAAAGTGGCCCCATCCTACGCGATGATTGCAAACTATATCTGACAGTTCGCCTAACCTACAATATCCAGTTACGGTACTTTTTTATGTTTTTAATGTTGTTCTTTCAATTTATTGGCAGTGCAAATAAATAAATATTATTATTATTACTTATTACAAAAGTACTGTGTGTAGCTCGGGCGTAACTGGCGATTGCGACTCATGTGATTGCCGCCCTCGCTGCGTTCTAGCAGGCGAACGTTACACTCATTCTCAATCGTCAACTTTCCGCCCTAGTTGCACAATGTACCATTTCGTTGTTTGTGTTGTGTTAAATTTTTATCTGCAACTTAACTTGATAACGTCAGCAATAAAACCTTTGACATTTTACCTATATGTCTGTAACTCGATGTCCGAGCCAGACGCTCCAATGCCGGCGTCGTGACTTCTATTTCTGGACTGCTGAAGGTTCCACTCGTTCTTATTGCTATAGTCGTCGCTCCAGCAGCTTCCATCAAACTGGTGTCTGGATTTCTCCGGCTCGCTGGTGGAGATAATAAACGGGGTTCGTCCTCGTCCAAACTGCATTGCCTGCTTAGACTTAAAACAGGACTCTGGCCAACATATTGACGCCTGTTGTCCAGTAATTGCTGATTCTGATGAGTCTGATACTCGTCTTGTTGATTGTTTTGATCTGATTGGTTGTTTTCTTCTGACGGACTTAAAGCAGCAGAGGAAATGTCAGCAACACCGCCAGATTCGCTGCCCTGCCAATATTTCAAATACGGAATACACTCGTTTACCTATTTTTAGCCTTGGTATACATTGAAGATATTCTCTGATGGCCAATTTGAATGAAGTTTTAAAGCTCTCCAGAGATCAAGGATCGTTAATTAATGTTTGCAACACATTAAAAGTACAAATTATTTTAGATGGATGTGTACCGTTTGAAAAGTGATTCTTAATGGAAGCTTCTGATGCGTTCGAACGGTAGAGTGCCCGCGGTGAGAGATGAAGCCAGGCACGTCATCAATAATATGCTAGTGAACGCCTGCTTGCCCGCAGACAGTGCCGTATACACAAAACTGCACATTGGGTTTTATGACGTTAGGTACAATTTTGGCAAACCGTTCATGGATCTCCAAAACAGCCAATAGCAAGCTAGAAGGCGGGCGCAATGCATTCACGTTACTATGACGCAGTGGCTTCATCTTTCGCCGCGCGAGGTCTAGTGTTTAAAGTAAATTTTAATGCACTCCGTTCTATAAAGTACTGCTGTTTTGTTTTGCTTTATAACACACGTGCCTAATAAAGTTCTTTATAGATTACTTTGCTATAATGTCACTAATAAAATATTTATCCAAAGTGTGTTTTATTTGCTTAAAATTGAACTTTTGAAACAGTTGTTGCAAAAAATATTGTATGTAACGTGTGGCTTAAGTGACGGATTATATGACAGTCGCGATTTTACAATACTCTCTGGTATGCTGCATTTATACCTGAGCTCGTGTGATCAACGCACTCACCTTCGACTCGCGCGGTAAACACACACTCGTTCTGGTATAAATGCACCATAACCTTAGGCTCGTATCGCTAAAACTCGACCATCGTATAATCCGTCACATAAGCCATTAGTTGCATAAATTACTACAAAGTGTCAATATCCATTTTTTTTGAGGTCTCATAAATGACGGAGTTCTGAGGTAACAAACATAAAAAAAAAAAATACAACCGAATTGAGAACCACCTCCTTTTTTGAAGTTGGTTAAAAAAAGATACCGTTTCGAATCTCTATAAAATCATACCCCAATTTAGTACTATTAACACTGATCCTGTGTCTGCTAGTATACAATAGAGTAGGTTAGACGTTATAGGTACATCACGTTTGTTATTAATTCACCGCATTGTAAATAAAATGCCCATTTTAGAAAAAGAGCGTTTATAATACAAATACTGATTTTTAGTTACATAATATAAGTATCGTAAATTCAACAAAAAAAATTCGACTGATGACCAGTCCTATACTTCCCACCTAGTAAATATTTGCAAAAAATAAACACTCTTTTTTTTTATTCTTTGACTAGGCCCAAATAACCTTAGCTGTTGGTGGTCTTTAAAACACAATTTAATTTTTATTCTTTGAAAAAAGCATGGCCCTCTTTTTTGTTTGGTGATCTACTGATGGCTATAGCTTAATATAGCAAAAATCATGGTTACCTTGATTTACGTACAATTTTTATTTTTTTTTAGTAAAATAATTTTTTTTCTCGAAAACTATACATTTTAGAGAAAAAAAATATTTACATTTTTTTCATATTATAACATCTAGAATTCATTTATATTTTTTTTTACCTATGTTAATACGTGACATTGAGAACGTTTTTTTGAATATCTCAGGATCCACTGAACCGATTTGACTCAAAATCTAATCAGATCTAAGTTAAAGGCTGATAAACACAATAGAACAATCGGCATGCCCGTATGTTGTTCCGTTCTTAAGATATCGAAGGCGAAAAATTGACCACACACATACACACACACACACACACATACAGACATCAGTCAGAAAATGATCTTAAACGATTGCTAGGGTCTCAAAATGTGAAGATCTGTTAAAATCTCGAAATATTTTTTTCGGACTAAATCCATTACTTCCCTACCATAGTAGAGGTGGGAAGTAATAAAGAGCTAAATATGAATAGATATATTCTTTTCATAATGTTTTTGAGATTATATATCCTGACTTGGAGAGGACATAACTTTGGAGACATAATGCAGATCTGACTGCAGATTCTTGAAAGTAAAGTATATATTCGAGAAAATTGACAAATACTCAATTTCTTTTAAAACCCCGTAGTTACTGTTTGAAATCAAACAGTTATAGTTGGCTGTTAATTTAAAATTAGATTCTTTATATGATTTTTTTTAATACAAATATAGCCACTATCCAAGTGTGCAAGCTTTCACGGCCGGCATTGTTCCAAGTCTTCATGGTTTCCGGGCTTGTAGGCCGTGGTCCGGTGGTATTTCTACCTGACGTTTCGTCTACAACTGCGGTAGACATTCTCAAAGGCGATGTGGCAGCGGTCGAAGTTTCACTTCGACCGCTGCCACATCGCCTTTGAGAATGTCTACCGCAGTTGTAGACGAAACGTCAGGTAGAAATACCACCGGACCACGGCCTACAAGCCCGGAAACCATGAAGACTTGGAATATAGCCTCTGTTATTGTATTATTTGTAGATACATCTATTCCTTCAAATACAGCTTTATACGTAGAATGTTTTATCTTTTGTAAGTTTCTGAAGAATTTACAACAAAAGGTTGACGCAATAAATTACTAAGTAACCAAGGCCAGTGGAGCAAAAATAAAAATATATAAATAATGAATTCACTTGATGTGCTCGCATCACTGGAAATTGTGAACAATTCAGCCCTAAATTTACGACCATGGTACGTCGTCAAATATGTATCTTTCACATTTCTAACATAATCCTACTGTAAAATAATTTAAAATACGGGTAGAATAACTTACTGAATAAAAGCTGTGTAAACGGTAAAGATATAACTGGACAATGTAGTATATAAAATATATGAATTATGCGACTGAACAAACACATTTTAACGAAATGTTTTGTTTTACAGCGATGGCGCGAAGCGGCACTCTATACCTGTAAATAATTATTCTCAATATTTGGTTTTAAACTATATTTTCACGTTATATAAAAATATATGAATACTGTGGTTGGAATAAAAACAAACATAAAGATAGTTACTTCTTACCACAACAGTTTTACTGATGGATGTACATTTCGAAAGCTATGCTTTCATCTTCAGCAAACACTAGTGTTTGCTGAAGATGAAAGCATAGCTTTCGAAATGTACATCCATCAATAAAACTGTTGTGGTAAGAAGTAACTATCTTTATTTTTGTTATATTTTCACGCTAATTTATTTTCACTACGAATATAAATGTTATGATATACTACCATGGGCGTACGCAAGGGGAGGCAGAGGGGCAGCCACCCCCTGGGATCTGGATTAATGAAATATAGTGTGAAAATTCATGAAGCTTAATTACTTCCCGTTATTGAACTTTGGCGCCTGAAAATTCCTTGAATTGCACTTAGAACGTTTGGACTATCGTTTATGTCCTAATTGCAGTATGATAACCGGATATCCTGATTTACTCTCATAACTCTTGCCCTGTCTGAACAAAATTCAGCGTACGCCCTTGTAAACTACAATACGATGCCACGTACTGTGCTACCATGCATGTAATAAGCTGTTTTTAAGAATTAAATGCAACTAACAATTTTTTTTAACATTTAATACCTATTCAAATAAACCACTATCATGCATTTTATTTATATTTGGACTAAGAATTATACTAAATAATATTTTTAATTTTGATGAATTTTAAGAAGTTTTATGTCTAGTAATCATACCTAATGTATTGATCTGTCATAAAAACTTGTTCAAGAAGCAACGAAGTATATTAACTCGACATAATATACTTCACTGCTTCTTGAACGAGTCGATAATAATTTAAAACAAAAAAACTTAATTATTTTCAATCAAAATTCAAAAGATTTCCTTTATGATTTTGATACACCATGTCGAGCGACATGGTGTATCAAAATCATAAAGGAAATATTAATCAAATAAAATAAAAACGTATTTTTGAAAAATTATTGATGCAATATTTTATATTTATTTGAGATCGCCATCCGATTAGCTCCAATAGTGTACTGCCGTTTACTATAGGATAGGTGTATCTAAAATGCTTGGCCAAACTTCACGAACGTGATATATGGAAGAAAACTGTGAAAAAAGTTCCTATAGGCATATATGTGTCCAGAAATGTTTACTTAAAAAGTTACACGCAAATTTCAAAATTGCGATAAATCAGTCACATTTTTTTATTAAAACAGCAAAAATTTATTAAATGTGCTATCGTTACAGTAATATTTAATTTAAGTACTATTGGGGTCCGTCAAATGAGCATCTGACATCTGGTGGCAGAACATTATACTCAAACGAGGGAAAATTTTACATGCTAACAGTGCAAATTAATCATGAAATTGTTTATTACAAAAATAAAACAAGTAAAATAAACAAAAAGTTTATCGAAAATGGAATTCGCGACGTTTTCTAATATCATGGCAATAAACACTGTCAGTTATTGCCTTGTAAAACTTACATTAACAGAGAATTATTTTCTAATGAAATGTGGAAAAACTGTATTTATGAATTAAAAAAATATTTTATAGTAATAATAAGATGTACTTGTTATCATACTGCAATAAAATAGTTGAATCCCTGATGATTAACAAATTTATAGGATTAACTTCGTATACAAATATTTTGAGGTTAGTAACTTAGCTACTTATTACAATATAACTTATTATGTTGCAGTTATATGTTTACATTATTCACCTAACCCAGCCTTAAAAGCGCATTGAACGCGCATGATTAATTTCGTGGAGATTTTCTTTTAATTTTGATGTTTTTAAGCAATATGTCGTAAAGATTACTACTTTTGACAGTTCATTTTGCATGCATTTTTCTCGTTATATTTCCGTTCTCCTTCAACGAAATTCCTTTGTTTAGGATTCGTACCGGCCCAATCACAAATTGCACTTATATTTACCATTTTTTATCACTTTGAAAATCATAAAATTATACGCAAAAGTATACCCCGTATATGAAATTTCCCTCCGTCTGCGCCATGTTTTTGAAGCTCCACCTATCTGACGGATCCCAATACAGCGCATTTGATAAAATCGAATAAACGGTTGAAATAACAACCTTATTATATCAATTTTGAAATTCACGTGCAACTTTTTAAATAAGCATTTCTGGACACATGTCTATGAAAACTTTTTTCACAATTTTGTTTCATATATACATCACGTTCGTGAAGTTTTAGTAACACCCTGTATATAGGCAAATACACTAAATAACAACCGCAATCTTTCAACAATTCATATACCTGCTCCGGTGAAGGTGTCGTGTCATCTTGTGCATTGTTAACGGAAGTTGTGGTGCAACTGTCTGTATCTTCTTCTTCGAGTAGTGGTTCTAATCGTCTTCTGGGTAATAAACCTCTGATAGCACCAGCTGTCATTGGTGGAGCCATTAATAAATCGTCCATCATCAAGTCATCATCGTCACATGTCGCTGATGAATTTGAATCATGTGGTGACTACGATCACATTGAAATTATTAATTAAGCTATGAAAACAAAAAAAAAACATTTTCATATCTCACTTACAGAAAGTGTGCCTCCGTCTGAATTAGGAAATGTAGGAATGTCATCCAATTCTCCGCCACTGGTAGGAGTTCCCCACACTTCTTCACCAGACGTAGCACCGGAATTTTCGTACTCTTCTTCAAGTCCTCCGGAACTTAAAGTTGAAGGATCATTTTCATAATCTTGCTTGGTTATCACTGTCTCTTGTGGCCTTAAGTATCTAAAAAATGTTATCAGAAATTCATTTTGATCAAAATCAGCAAGAATTTATATTTTTAAAACATTACCTATCTAATACGGCCTTAGAATCACCACCTAATTTTTCAAAAAGCGCCATTTTCTCTGCAACAAATGAACCAGCTCTAGCTGTCCAACCTCTTAAAGAAGTGGTAATTGGATCTTTTTCTTCGTTGCCAGATTTTCTATCTTCGTATTCGTCCTCTTCATAATCGTCTTCTTCTGATTCTTCTTCCGAAGAAGAATTTTTATCGTTCTGTATTTCCTCAGCCTCCACTAATTCATCGGATGGTATTCTAAGACTAGACCATGTGCCATAACGTTTCAGTCCGGGATTTTTTGGCACCATAACCAAATACGGCGGTTCTTCGTTTTGTATCGATTCATCACCCGAATCTTCATTGTCGTTCGCACCTTCTTCTTTTAACTGCTTCATATAATTAAATTATTTCATTTATGTATGGCTTGCATGCATCAGTGCTGGATTTAGGATAGGGAAGACTATAAGTCTGCCCAAGGGTCTCACACAAAAAGAAGGCTTGTGTAAATAAGTAAAAATAAAAATTTTCCAGAATAGACAAATCAAGGTCGCTGAAAAGGGTCTCAACCGACTTGGCTTTCCAGTGGCCTTCATAACCCTAAATCCGGCACTGTACTATAATACGGGTTATTTTTTACTGAATATCAGCAGTATGATCGCATCATTTTCATTACCTACAAATTTAAATCCATGAAATACTTACATTTAGTCGTTTTGGAGATCTTTTTGGACTGAAAGCTTTTTTCAGTTCATTATCATTATCACATATCAGTGGAAACTGTGTAGTTTCAGTACTACTACCACTGCGAGGTAAAGTATCTGGCGTCGGGGGCAATACTGATATCTTTGGCACTTCGGTTGGGGCAAATGGATCCATTTTTAAAAAACTTGCTGCTGGATTGATTGCAGTTAGCCCCATTAACATTAAGGATCCCCAATCGTCATATGTTTCCTCACAATTGTTATCTATGACAAATTATTAATCACATAAGAGTTACAAAATTTAAATGTTATAAAAAAATTAATCTATTGTTGCTTCACATTCATACTAAATATAATCAAAGACAAGTGACTAGGCCCTGCAGTCAGGGTCCATTCTGACTGGTTGAATACCCCATCTTGATGTCGTTTGACACACACACACACACCTAACAACTAACTAGTAAACTCTGTATACTAATATGGATAGTTGATAGCGATTAAAAACGAGTTTTTGTATGTGCGAGAATGTTCAAACACATATTCTTCAAGACAGGCATTAATTTTCGCAAAATTGGATTGAAAACTTCAGGTAAGGCTTGTAATCTAATTCTTTTCTATAGAAGTTGATCAATTTTCTGACATTTCAAAATAAAACTTAAATAAAATTTATTTTTCTATTCCAATTTCTCAAGAACACTGTTATTGTATAAATTTTGGACATCCTATAATATCTCAAATAATAATAATATTAAATTTGAAATGTCAAAAAATTGATCGACTTTTGATAGAAAGAATTAGATTACAAGCCTTACCTGAAGTTTTCATTCTAATTTTCTGAACATTAATGCCTGTCTTGAAGAATCATAATATATAAAGAATAAAGAATATTTATTTGTTCCCAAAACATGTCATTATACAACAAAAATACAATTTTCTGTAATTATACAAAGGGAACTATAGGTGCATCCTTAGGAAAACCTGTGTTGGATGCACCGTTACAATAAACATATTTCTATTTTTCCTAGCCGAATATTGAATTATACATTTACATAAAAAAGATCATTGACATCATTTCTTAGCAAGAGCCATTTTTTAATATTTTTCAAAAAAACCTTTGAACTATAATTAATATTCTTATACTGAAGTGGCAGCAAATTATAGAAATATGGGCCGGTAAATAGAAAATATCTCTGAAACAGAGATTTATTTGTTTTAGGAACAAATACATTTACGTTTCTAAAGTTGTATTTTTTATCTCCATAATTTGTGCCACTTCTTATGAAAAATATTTTTAATATTTTATATACATATAAATATCTCACTGGTAAGATTTGTAAGTTTCTAAATAAGGAAAGTGAATGCTCAGTTGATTTTTTATTTAAAATTACTCTAATAATTTTTTTTTGAAGGATACTAGTTTGATTGAAAACATTAGAATAAGCACCACCCCAACATTCGATGGCATAGTTAAGTTTAGAATGCACTAGTGCATAATATACATTAATAAGTATGTTAGGAGGGCATTTAGCCCGAAGAAAATAAAATTTTACTAAGCTGTATCTTAAGAAAGAATTTAATTTATCTAAATGTTCTTTCCATTTTAATTTAGAGTCTATATGTATTCCTAAGTATTTGTAAGTTTCAACTCGTTCAATTTCAAAACACCGATCGTTCATACATGGAACTGAATTACAACTACCATGATGATAAATAAGGTTAAAATCTTGTTTGTTCGGATTGTTTAGATCAAATAAAATATATTTAGACTTGTCACTAAGCTTTAGACGATGAAGGATAAACCATAATCTGATTCTATCTAAATCTTCTTTCATTTTAATGTTTAATTCATCCCAGGTGTTTGCCTCATATGTAAGTGCGATATCATCAGCAAAAGCTATTAAAGATCCCGAAAAATTACTTGTAACTAGACTATTGATATAGATCAGAAACAAGGTCGGACCAAGAACCGAACCTTGAGGTACACCACAATTTATAATTGATGGAGAACTTAATTTATCAGAAACTTTAACATTCAGTGAGCGATCTTTTAAGTATGTTAAGAACCAGTTATGCGGAATACCTCGGATACCGGCAGCATAGAGTTTATCCAAAAATATTTTGTTATCAATAGTGTCAAAGGCTTTTGAAATATCTATAAAAAGTCCTGCGGCTTTTTTGCCATCATTAATATTGCGATATAAACTATTACAAAACTCTAATAAGGCTGCTTCAGTGCTTTTATTTTGAGTGAAACCGAACTGTTTACAGCTAAAG
Source organism: Mongoloraphidia duomilia (assembly GCA_039654895.1). Taxonomy (NCBI): domain Eukaryota; kingdom Metazoa; phylum Arthropoda; class Insecta; order Raphidioptera; family Raphidiidae; genus Mongoloraphidia; species Mongoloraphidia duomilia. The sequence goes on along the minus strand of CM077519.1, from coordinate 45,104,734 downwards.
AAATTAAGTTGATTTAAGAATTTAAGTATCCTAGTTTTCATTAAAGACTCTAACAATTTCGAAAATATTGATAAAAGAGAAATCGGACGATAGTTAGATACATTGCTTCTTGAACCTTTTTTGTAAACGGGTATAACGAATGCTTTTTTGAGAATACACGGAAATTTTCCTGTCACAAAACTTAAATTGCATAAATGACTTAATACTGGTGCTACTATGTCAGCAACGTTTATATTTAAACATTGTCCACATACTAAACCCATTTTTAATCGTTATCAACTATATCCATATTTGTATACAGAGTTCACTAGTTAGTATTTACGTTCATTTAGGTGTGTATGTGTGTCAAACGCCATCAAAATGGGGTATTTAGACCAATTAGATTGCACCCTGACTGCGGGGCCTAGTCGCTTGTTAATCGCAGTATAACAGGAATTTGGACAAAAATTATTATTTATTTAAATAAATAGCAATTTTTGTGCAAATTACTGTAAATACTCTGATTAATAAAATTAATGAGTACCTATAATTAAAGCATATTCTTTAATCAGTCATTTTACTGGGAAGCTAATAAGGCAAAACCGGTAAAATAAACTGTTTTCTAATACTCTATACATGATATTTTTTAGTATTATCTATATATTAATAAGAATAATTAAGAGCACTGTGGTTTAATTTAATAACAAAGAGTTTAGTCACGTCTAACCACAATAATTTTATTAATGAATGTACATTTCAAGAGCTATGCTCCCATCTTCAGCAAATACTAAACTGAAAACGAGTTTAGTATTTGCTGAAGATGGGAGCATAGCTCTTGAAATGTACATTCATTAATAAAATTATTGTGGTTAGACGTGACGTAAACTCTTTGTTATTATAATATATTAATAGGCCAGGCATTTTTTTGTACGCCTATTTCCTTCTAAACTACTGGAACGATTTTGACGATAGAGGCCTTATTTGAGAGGGCTCGTGGTTGTTTTTAATTTTTCAAAATACAAATTTTTTTAAATATTAAATGGAAATCATCAGCAAATCTTTTTTAGTATAGAATGTAAACTTTATTTCTTACCATTTTTTTCAGTTTTCATATTATCTACGTTGTCTGTATTTCTATTACAATTGGTTGTCGTTGCACTGTTTGTACATTTTTCAACGATATTGTTGTTAGTATGATGTATATTTAGATTAGGACTATTATTAGCCGACAAACATGTCTTATGACATTGACGGCATACAGGAACTGTTTCAGGTACAATTGGACTCGATCTTACAGTTACCTGAAAAATAAAAAGAAAAATACGTGTGACAAATATAAAAAGCCAATATAATATTTAATTATTGTTAATAAAACTCTATGATATAGGTAGAGATATGGTGATCCGTAGATAATGATTGAAATTAGGAGAGGAAATCTCTGTGACCAAAGGATCAAATTAAATTGCAATACTGAAGTTTAGAATTGCATTCTTAGCTAATGTGCTCTGAAGATGGTGTAAAGAGCACCGAAACGTTAGCTAAGAATGTAATTCTAAATTTCAGTAATGCAATTTATTTCATCCTTTGGCCACTGAGACTTTCTCTTCTAATTTCAAATATTTAATTATTACTAAAACGGAATGTTTTAAAAGTAATTTTGTAAAGAATATTTCTTGTAATTTCTGAATATAGGTATCAGTTACGCTTTGAAGCAGAGATTCAATTAATAATTTTAATTTTTTTCCCTATTTGAACGCACAGCACCGGATATAAAGAGTGGGCCAATGAAAACAGTCAAGGCAAGTTTTGGCCACTTACAAGTTAAAATGTCATTTTCTCCGCAATTAATGATCGGATTTGAAAAACAAAAAGACTGTTGTAAAAAGAATTGAGAGGCCTTTCGAACTGCGAATCGTTTGACACCCCTTTCCATTAAAAATTTTTGGGGTGCAATTCACCCTGGTCTCAGGGTTAAAGTTACGTAAATATTACTAATCGATTTAGATATCCCCCCTCGATTCTAAAATTGACGTGTGTGAGCTTTTTTCGCAAAACTGGTGTTAAGTGGCCAAAACTTGCCCGGACTGTTTTCGTTGGCCTACTCTGTATATGCGTTATTTAACAAAAAAGAAAAAAAGCGGTCAAGTGCGTGTTGGACCACGCACAGTGAGGGGTTCCGTGGTCGGCCTAAAATATCCCATATCTCAAAAACTACACAGCATATCTTATTCAAACTAATTTTCGTTGAAAGTATTTTATAAGTTCTACTTCCTTAATTTTTTTCAGAATTTCCCACCCCATAGTTGAAGAGTTCGAGGGGGAACACCTTTTTACGACTTTAGAAGCGCATATCTCACTAGCTATTGACTTAAATAAAAAAGTCATTTTGAAACTTCTTCATCATTTTCGAAGACCTAGGTATCTAATGATACCCCACATCGCGCATATGTGGCACTGGAAATTTTTTTTCATCCCTTATTTACATGTATGGAGTGCCACCCCTAATTATTTTTTTTCGTAATTTCTTCACCATTGTAGAGCGGTTTATAGAAGACACCTAGAGCTTCCAAATTTCATCTATATAGTGCCAATAGTCTCTGAGTAAAATGGCTGTGACATACGGACGGACAGATGAACAGGACGAAATTATAAGGGTTCCGTTTTTGGAATTTGGCTACGGAACCCTAAAAAATATCATAATTCATACTGTGCTATAAACTGTTAGAAGATGAATGTTATATAATGTTGTTGATGATGAAGTTAAAGACAGTGAAGATGATAATATATGCTGGTGGCGATGTCTATATAATGATATTATTTATAATTAATTAAATACTAGTTTCTTTCACTTAAATCCAGTGTAAATCAAATGGAGATATAGCCTATTATTTTCTTTAACTTGAATCCGACAATGCTGAGCATTGATCGAAAATGTACAGCAAGGCGGGGATCCCGCACGAGATCTTTGAGCTTAATCGATATATTATGTTTGCTAAACGAGATACAACCGTGTTTAATGAGACAATTCTTGCTCCTGATTATTTAGCTGCTAAATTAAAATATACCCGCGCGAAGTTAATAAAACACCGACTTACTTGACTTCCAGAAGTGGTACTTTTGGAAGGACTCCCGTCAGATATAGTTATTTCCTCGCAACGACTTTCAGTTCTTTTCAATTCGTTGTCTTTATTTTTTGTGACTCCATCAATATCAAATAGATGAAGTTCACGCGACCTCCGTTTCAAATCTTCTTGGGTCCAAATTTCTGGTTCAGGTTCTTCTGGACTTGTTTGCTCACTGTTAACTACAGTTGGCGTGCCACCCAACTGACCTTTCATCCACTGAGCTAAATGAAGGGCACTTCCTTTGTTGGCACCGCTTTTACCCAACTGACGACATTTATGCTCTATTAATTCGTCGAGATGTTTTTGTGAACCTTGAGTCGCTGACCGATTTGAATGTTGTGGTGTCTGTAAATTTCAAATTGAGTTTCATAAACAGTGACTGTTGGATAATTTTCATTTCGTTAAGTCTGAAAGAGAATTTACGTTCTGTCTTCTTTTAATTCATTAAATGGCATCTTTAGAAATAATTTCAAGTAGGTATTTTTTTAGAAATTTAGATATCAATGTATATTTTTCGTATTTTTGAAAAAGCCGCTATTGTAATGTCATAACGAAAAAATTGTTGAAATGTTTCAAATTGATTTAAAACTGAAAGAGTGAAAGAAAGTTTGTTTCTACTAAAAAAACTATAGGCAAACACTAGCTAATGCAATATATTTAAAATAATTTGCAACTAAATAAAAATATATTCATGCAAGCGTTCAAATATGTCAAGCCCCCGTAAAAGCTGCTAGCAATAACTTATACCCATTTGTATAGCAAGAAGGTGCATAAAAATAAAAACAAAAATTGATAAAAAAATGCAACTTTCAATTTTGATATAATCAATATTTTTATTTTCATCATAACTATTTTATAAGAATTGGTTTTATTACAATTGCATAGTCAATAATAACAATAAAACTTTTTTACCAACGTATTTTAAATTATTATAATAAAAATATTGTTACGTAATTGTTAACTTGAATTACTTAAATAATCAAGCATTATAATGTTAAGGTACTATTGAAGTTTAGCGCAAAAACTTCATAAAATACAAAACAGTGTTGCTTTGAGTGTCATGAACGGATTTTGGATTTAAAGGATACTTTGGAAATCATTTAGAGTTATTTTATTTGATATTTGGGTTTTGTGCTTTGTTGAATCTATCGGAAAAGAAAGGAAAAAAAACTGATAGAAGAAATAGCATTTCAAATTTCCAAAAAATCAAACATGATAAGTTCACGTGAATAAAACATTAATGTAAAATATGCCTAATTAATTTGACAGATTTTAGAAAGTCTCATTTTTTGGAAAAATACAAAAGCGTTCAAGATAGCAGCATGACAATTTTTAAACAGGTTTCTCATATAAAAAGCATGATATTTATGTACAGTTGATAATATTTAAACAAAACAAAAATTGATATAGAAAATATAAAGTAAAACGAATTTTAGTGAAAAGTGGTAAAAATAGTTTTGCAGCATTTTTATACAGAAAGCTAAAATGAAATTATGATTTGTGTATCTTTGGTTTTCTTTGGTTTGGGGATACACATTATGATTTTTTTCTTTCTTTCAAAGAAAGTACCTAATTTAAAATAGTTTCTCTGTGATTCAATTTGGCATTAAAATGAGGCAATTTATTTACTAGTATAAAATTTGGCAACAAATTCAAGGGCACATTTAGACAAAGAAGTATCAGTACTACCTATAAGTTTGACAGGAATTTGATAAAACTTTACTTCGCACGCGATCAGAACACTCGAGAAAAGTGATATGAAAAAAATGTTCACAATAATAGTTTTTCAATTGATTTGTATAATAAAATTTTCGTGGTCCAAATTTGTTTTTTTTTTAATTTAATTCTATAAACACGTATTTTTGACAGAATTTAACAATATTTCATAAAAAATAATACGTGTATTATAAAACCATCAAAACTCCAACGAGGAACTTTTTTCGAGCTTCGACTCTTTACTTTCGGATTCATTTTCAAATGTGCCAAATTTACTATCTCCAACAAATTTACTATCAAAAGAATTAATGTCCCACGGATCATCTTCAAAACACTGCGACAGATTTGGCGGAAATTCCTGATAATCTTCAACATTAATCTGATTATCGGTACCGGAAACATCCGAACTCGGTGTTAAAATAGCCGATGGTGACGTCGGTGGGTCCAAGTTAACATTATCGTTACTAGAAGCGTCGTTGTTTTTCGGAACCAAAACTAAACTACTGATTGACGCGAAATGCGATGTGAAAGTTTGTGAATTTTGAGAATCGTTAGAAGAATCACTCGGAGTTAAATTAGCCGAGGGCGTATCGGGAGTTTTAGTTTGATTGCTGTTTTCTTTTCTATTGTCTTTAGAAGAGGACTTCGTCGGAGGCGGCGTGGTCGGACTTCCGGGATGACAAGGAGAAGTCAACGAAGGCTTATAGTTGCGGCGGGTCTGTCGTGCGGGCGGGATGGTATATGAATGGTTTGCGGACGCAGCGGTTTTCGGTTGCGAGAGGATCGGTGGTGGTGGCATGAGATCTGTGGTTGTCTGACGCACCTGACGTCGCAGTGAAAACGAATCAGCCGATTGCAGCGTTGCTACGGAAGACGTTATCGCCGGCGCGTCCGGCGAATCCATCGGACTACTGAACGGCGTTCCGCCGGTGCCACTGTGAATGTGATATCTGAAACAAAGATAAAATACACATGAATTGAAAACTTGCATATTTATCTTTAAGAGATTCAAATACAAATTCCCTTCGTTATTTATGTGCATTAGTCTAAAACAAAAATAATGAAAATTAGGTTCAGGTATGTCTTTTGAAAGGACAGCTGCGCAACTTCTCGATCGGTACTATTATCGTACTTAGTATTCACAAAACTATTGTAACAGTACCGGTACCGTCGCGAAGTTACGTATAAGTACATGTCGTTTCAGAAGTACCTACGTCTATATACAGGGTGTCACAAAATTGCTGGGACACAGAGCTACCACGTGTAGTAGAGGTCAAAATAAGTCAATTGGACCCAATTTATTTATATACCGAAATGTACCGTTTGCCCGTGAGAAGAGTTCAAAGTTTACATAAAAAACACATTTTTGCACGCTGTTCAGAAATGAGTGAAACAAATTGAATGAAATTTGACAAAAGTGCATTTTAGAGGATTACTCTCCTTTCGGTAATCAAAAAAACCCAAAAGAAATTGTAGAAGGGTTAAAACCACCCTCACCGCCTGACATTTTTTTCAAAACTTTCTTAGGGGTGGTAATACGGTTCTCAAATTTTTTTAGCGAGAAGACTGATTAATTATCTTCATTTTGTTACTCTTTTAAAAATTTCGTATTCCGCATAGTTTCTAAGTAAAAAAATGTTTTCTTAAATAATGCTAACAGATATTCCTAGTACAAGTTTAATAAAATTGTAATACAAAATTTTATGTAAACTTTGAAGTCTTCTCACGGGCAAACGGTACATTTTTGTATATAAATAAATTGGGTCCAGTCGACTTATTTTGACCTCTACTACACGTGGTAGTTCTGTGTCCCAGCAATTTTGGGACACCCTGTATAGTCTAACTCGAAGAGCCTAGCAACGTCGGAAAAAAATAATGCTATTATCACGTAATTTTATAATTTTTTCACCTGCATAGTTGTTACTCAGACACGTAAACGAACGTCTCCCGCCAGCCAGACCGTCCGCATGCCTACTAAGTACCTACTACGCCATAAAAAAGGAAGAGATATAGAAGAATCAGCCTTGCTAAAATCAAGTGATAAAAACGTTGCTAGCTCTCGTTCTAATGGTTCTAATACGAAGGGGAAGACGCTAATGACCTCTGTTGTCGAGCGTTTATAATCTACGAAGGGGGAGATATAGTACGCTATCTCTTTTGAAACATAATCCTATTTAAAATTAAAAATTGTTTATTTTATCATTTATATTAAACAAATAATAGAAATGTTGTAGACATATTTTATTAATAATTGCCAATTGGTCTATAGTGTATTGTAATGACTATAACTTACATTTGACGTTGTAAAAGATTTTGCCAAACAGCCTTCATTTCTGTCGTTGGAGCTCTAAGAACTAAGCATCTTCGACGGGTGTTTTTTCTTGGTGTCCTTGTTAAATCGGGGCCACAGTGCGCCGTGGGGCTTTCGGTTGGGTTTCCACCGGGATCTATGTTTATCCTAAATTCAGTGGCTGTAACGAATATTAATTCTTGTTGTTAACAAAATCATGAAGATACAAAAAAAATTGATCAAAATCAAAAATTTTAAAAAAGCAAAGAAAGTAACGTGATAGATTTTATCCCATATGAACGGCAGTTGCATTTGTGTGGTTGGTTTCTAGATTAGAATACTAAAAAAGGGTCTTGACGGACAGGCAGACGGACAATAAAGTGATTCTATATAAGGGTTTCGTTTTTTTCTGAGGTACGGAACCCTAAAAAATCATAAAACAATTATAAGGATATTTACATATGCGGGTTATTTTAAGATGTTTTTTCTCGAATCTACAAACTATACTATACTATAATATACAGGGTCTTGAATTGTTTTGCGGGTAATAGGGATTAAACCCGTAAAATCAAACTTTTGCGATTTCCTGCTTCCCTAATTATTTTAGGAAAAATATCTTCGAATAAAAGTTTTAGAACATTAAATTCTGCATCTAAATCATTAAACAAAATTAATTTTGCTTGCTTTGTGACGGCAGAAATTTGATATGAAAATGTCAAAATTACTTCAAAAACAGATAGCGATTGCCATGAAACTTGAACAAAATGATTAGAAATTATTCTGACAGCTAAAACGTCATCATATGATCATTTTGTTCAAGTTCCATGGCTATCGCTATCTGTTTTTGAGGTAATTTTGACATTTTCATTACAAATTTCTGCCGTCACAAAGCAAGCAAAATTAATTTTGTTTAATGATTTAGATGCAAAATTTTATGTTCTAAAACTTTTATTCTAAGATATTTTTCCTAAAATAATTAGGGAAGCAGGAAATCGCAAAAGTTTGATTTTATGGGTTAAATCCCTATTATACCCGCAAAACGATTCAGCACCCTGTATAATTTTTTTCATTGGTTCTATTCGAGGTTTTATGAAGGTATCTCGAAACATTTGCATATTTTGTATTGAAATAAACAAACCTTTTTTCCTAATGTTAAAAAATATATCTGTAATATTCGCCAGTGCCAACGGCTCTTCGGTAATAAATAAAACACGATCTCTTGATACTTTCGCAAACAAAAGAATGTCGCTGAATAATAGCGCCCAATACGATCTCACATTGCGTCCTTCGACTCTACTCAAATCGCCACCGAATATCCATTGTCGACCGGGTGCGTTCAGAACAAATGGCTGCAAAATAGACATTATTATAGTAGAAAACAAAAAAGAAACATTTTAATTATAGTTTTATAATAAAATATTATCTTTTTATATCGGACCATTTTAAGGGGAATAAAAAATATTGTCTGAGCCCAAAAACACTTAAAAAATTATCAGAATTGTTTCAATATCGTAATTTAACCTTTTAGAAGACATTAAAATGCGTTCCAAAAATTTTAATAAAATCGACCAGACGTATTTGTAAAATTCATGAAAACACTAGTTTGAGGATAATGAATGCTGAATTGATAAAATGCCAAATATTGAAATTAAGAAAAATGTTATTATTTCAAAGATTGTATCTAATACTATTTTGGTTCATGTCCATGTTTATATATTAATAATATAAATTTTCGTAGGATTGTGGACGATAATAATAATTAAAAGACATTACATAATTGTTTCGAACAATTATGTAATGTCTTTTAATTTATTATTCTCGTCCACAATCCTATGAAAATTTATATTATTATATCTAATGGTTGTATTTTTCCTAAAAACAAATTAAAGTTTACATAATAATAAACAAATGCCATAATAGTGCAGATATTAGCAAATACACTATTTTGTCAGCAGCGTTTAGTATTGCGACCCGAGTTTTAACTGTTGTTTTGTAAGTCTATGTTTAAGATTTAAGCCTCAGCTTAAATTGTGCAGAAGTAAGCTTTCATGATATTAACTATGAGGTATAAAAAAGTTACGTGCTGTTAATTGTTGGTTCCTTGTTTAGTTTGGAAAAATACGGAAAAAAAGAATCTGATTCAGATTGATAAACTAGACTCTAAAAATGATGTCACTTGCACTTGCACTCTTGCACTATTTCATTTGATAATAAATTTTATAATCTTAAAATATTGTTGTATTTAAAATTTAGTTTTAAATATTCCTGGTAGCAAATAGAACCAGAGTACTTACTTTGCATCGAGTAAATACTAATCGACTTTCAAGATCCTGTACAGATAGTAAGGGCCGACCTTCTCCAACAGGCTCCATTAACCCAGCACTTGACGTCATATCTCTATATGTTTGCTAAAATCAGACATGTTCAAACATTATACTCGACTAAGCCAAGAAAGAATGTACGGAAGTGGCATTATTTAATGCCTCCTCTACACTATCAGCCATGATGGACGATTACAGGCGATCACGAATGTGTGGAGGGCATACTCGTCTGTAATTGCCCATGATCAGTGACGATCGAGCCTAATCGCCGCTGTGTCGGTTTTTCGGACAAACATCAAAGGACGTTGGGTCATCAAATGGATAATGCACGATTGTGTGGACAACTGCGCAATGATAGTGGCAATCATGGCCGAATCGTGATCGTCCATCATTGCCGATAGTGTAGAGGAGGCATAAGAAAGTGTCCAACCATATTATTAAGAGGTAGAAGTATAGTACTAACGTATGGGACATAAGTTTTGAAAAATGTTGGTCATTCAGGGAGAAGCTGTGGATGCTGAATTTTATACCTAAAGATATTTACCGAAAATGCTTCATTTAATAAATATTCATCATCAGAACGACGATATAATATTTTGGCCTGATCTTGCTTAGTACCATTACGCCAGGAGGACTAGGGAATGGTTGAAGCAGAATAAGGTAAATTATGTACCGAGAAAAGATAACCCCCCAAATGTCCCTCAAGCTCGGCCAATAGAGGAATTTAAGTCATTATTGTGTCGAAATGTCTATGAAAACGGCTGAGAGGCCCAAAATAAACAGCAATTGCGAGCACGCATTTTTAGAAAAATTCGGGAAGTGGACCCGAAACCGTCCAAAGGACGATGAGACTAGTTTTAACCAAATTGCGTGCCATTGACGACCATGATCTGTTATCAGTTCTGTAGATTAGTTTTCATGTTATCATAAGTTGTAAAATTAACCATTAATATTTAAGTTTGAATAAAATTTCGTTATTTTACTGATTAAGCCTGTTGATTTTTTTCTCAAAACTAATGTCCCATACGTTAGTAGCAAATATATAAAATATTTTCGGCACGAAGCAAAAGAGAAAAATTTTAAGTTTCCAACTTCGTCAGAATTTGAAATCTTTAACTGCATGGTGAATATAATCCTTGCACTAAGGGCCACCATACACGTGCAGCTTGAAGCGGTTGGGGCCGACTGTCGCAGTTGGGCGATCTGCAGTTTCAATACGAAATTCTCGTTCCCAATACATGGACCTGTTCGCTTGCGGTCGCAGCCAAAAAATGCAGTCGGCGTGCAGTCAAGTCTCGCCGTGCTGCCGGTAGCAAGAAGCTGCCCAGCGCGCCGTACACGGACCGCTTCAAACAGTCCGCTCCGACTGCTCGACACTTACGCAATAATAACAGAAAAGCAGTGTTTGCTCCTCAAAATCCACGATGTGTGGAGCATAGAACACAATCAACTGGAACAGCGGCAGTTTGAAGCAGCCGTGTTGCGGAAACAACTGCAATACGACTGCTCGAAGCAGTCAGCTTGCAGTTAACTCCAACCGCAAGCCGACTGCACTCGTGCAGATGGCTCCGACTGCTTTAAGCTGCTGGTGTATGGAGGCCCTAATACGTGGGGTTATTTAGGCCTAATAAGATAAAAGTAAATTGAAAATAATTGACACTTTTACCAGTTCACGGATTATAACTTGGGGCTTGTAATAGAGGAGCTATTGAAACGCCATTTGAAAAACGGCATCGCTATACGCTCGGCTATTTTGTGTTATCGTTATTCATTACAAAATAGACCACACTAACCTGTAATTCGGTTACGACTTTAGAAACAACTGGATAATCTTCGCTATTCGATTTGGTGTGACTTAGTATCGTCTGAAGTAATTTTAAAATTTCCCTGTAATGTTCTAACGGTTTGTGTATAAAACTAGTAATATCCGGCCTTCTTCTTGGTATCATTGGTGTATGTAAAAATCTCACAAACTCCGAATTGGTGTTCCTCGTTTTATTCGCCAATATACAGTCCGCCTTTTTCAGGCCGCTAAAATATTTTCTGTACTGCGATGTTATCGTTGAGGCTTTAGATAAGTACACGCGTGGTATTAAGTGGATTTGTACATCGCCATCTTCTAATACTAAATTGTCTAATATATCTTCCGTTATATGACCCAACTGAAAAAAATTCACATAAACTATAAGGCCGGGCGCATACACACAATTGTTTCCACAACTAAACAGTTTAGTCGAGTTGTGTACGTGTCGCAATTTCAACTCGACTAAACTGTTTAGTTGTTAGAGGGGCGCAAACAATCAATAAGTTATGCTATAATTTCACTATTAAACTAATGGGTCGTCGAGCAACTATTTAGTCGAGTGTATGTGGACATAAGCTGACGACAACAGAAATAATATTAATTAACAATGAAAGATAAATAATCAATATGATTAATTTCCTTAGACCGTAACTAAATACATAAGAATATCAGACGACATTATCGCCATGATATTATATAGAAGGCTGTATAGGAAAAATGTAAATGCACCGCCGGGATTCGAACCCAGAACTCCCGATTTCGCGTCAGGAAAGTTTCCACTTACTACACAGAGCCCAACAGTGAACATTTAATTTTTCCTATATATAGCGACGATGTACCGCAAATCCAGTAACTGCGAGAGCTATTAATTTGATAACAACATTACAATGAATGCTGCCTTTCTTAAATGGCTGGGACTGCCTAACTTATAGTCAAAATACACACGTGAGAAAGCTTCAAATATAGTATTTGAAGCTTTCTCACGTGTGTATTTTGACTAGAAATAATATTGTTCAACAGAAAAGTCAAAATATGATGGAGACGGTTTTATGATTTTTTTGTTGTACAACTATAGTGTCGATAGTATGCGCAGTCCCTTCTTATCCCATAGCGGCATAGTCTTTTGACAAACAACTAAACAGTTGTGCGATTAAAAATTGATTGTATGCGCCAGCCCTAACTTGAATTCTATATTTTCATAATTTGGAAAATATTATCACGCGCATTGAAAGGAGATAGGGCAATGGCATATAAATTTAAACATTCATAAATATTGGCTCTCCTGTATATCTTAGTGTAAAACGGCAAAGAAATAATTTTTAGTCATACCTACTATAAAATAACTACTTTACATGCATGTATACAGGCCTGTAATGAGTCACTTAACAGGCAGGTGTGCAGGAAAGTTACTTTCCTGCATAATTTTCTGTATACAAGTAACTTTCCCGCACACCGATGTGCTGTCAATTTTTTTTTAAATACTGGAAACTTTCTGAAAAGCAGCTATTTTATAGGAGGTATGACAAAAAGTACTTAGATATCTCGTGCATTATGATATTATCACTCGGGTGACTGTTTAAACTCGCTGCGCTCGTTGTAACATACAGTGTGTAAGCCGTTTTACCGAACATAGGGAAGATAACATTGAGAACATTTACAATTTTGTAGTAGGCTATGGGCCATAAGATCCAATGTAAATATGTAGTGAATTAACATAGAAAAATAGATACCTACAGTGAATTTTTACTTCCCACCTCTACTATGATAGGGAAGTAATGGATTTAGTCCGAAAAAAATATTTCGAGATTTTAACAGATTTTCACGTTTTGAGACCCTAGCAATCGTTTAAGAACATTTTCTGAATGATGTCTGTATGTGTGTGTGTGTGTGTGTGTATGTGTGTGGTCAATTTTTCGCCTTCGATATCTTAAGAACGGAACAACATACGGGCATGCCGATTATTCTATTGTGTTTATCAGCCTTTAACTTAGATCTGATTAGATTTTGAGTCAAATCGGTTCAGTGGATCCTGAGATATTCAAAAAAACGTCCTCAATGTCACGTATTAACATAGGTAAAAAAAATATAAATGAATTCTAGATGTTATAATATGAAAAAAAATGTAAATATTTTTTTTCTCTAAAATGTATAGTTTTCGAGAAAAAAAATATTTTACTAAAAAAAATAAAAATTGTACGTAAATCAAGGTAACCATGATTTTTGCTATATTAAGTTAGCCATCAGTAGATCACCAAACAAAAAAGAGAGCCATGCTTTTTTCAAAGAATAAAAATTAAATTGTGTTTTAAAGACCACCAACAGCTAAGGTTATTTGGGCCTAGTCAAAGAATAAAAAAAAAGTGTTTATTTTTTGCAAATATTTACTAGGTGGGAAGTATAGGACTGGTCATCAGTCGAATTTTTTAAGTAATTTTCTCGGAACCTGCTAAATAAAAAAACAAAGCATCTACTACATATTTATCTTATGGCCCATAGTCTATTGCAAAATTGTAAATATTCTCAATGTTATTTGCCCTATGTTAGGGTCTACCGTTTATCACTGTAATGTCACACTACTCGTGCGTAATACATCTCATTACGACACTAGATATACAATCTATTGATTCATGTTTTAAATTTTATAACCGTTCTCTTTCGAAATAATAAAAAACGAAGACTTTCTTCTACTACTTGGTTGTAATGAAAAACGTTTGCAATTTCAGTATTTGCTTAAATATCGTTGTTCCTACGATACTTTCCAAACGTTTTTTATTATTTATTTCAACGGTTCTCGAGATATTTACGGAGGGTAGTTTTAATTGGCGGTGTGTCCCAATAAAAACGATCCAGCGTTTGAGGTAAATAATAATTTATGCAACTAGTGTCTTAAGTGACGGATTATATGACAGTCGCGATTTTTCGATACGAGCCTAAGGTTATGTTGCATTAAGAGAGTATTGTAAAATCGCGACTGTCAGATTCGTCAATTTAGACACGCGTTACAAACAATATTTTTTGCAACAACTGCTTCAAAAGTTCAATTTTAAGCAAATAAAACACAATTTTGATAAATATTTTATTAGTGACATTATAGCAAAGTAATCTATAAAGTACTATTTTACGCACGTGTGTTTTAAAGTAAAACAAAACAGTATAACTTTATAGAACGGAGTACGTTGAAATTTACTTTAAACACTACGTTCGAACGCATCAGAAAGAATCACTTTTCAAACGGTACACAGCAATCTAAAACTGTACTTTTGATGCAAGTGTTGCAAAAATATACTTTATACTGACATCTTCAATATTTTGAAATAGAATATGATGATCAGATGGAGACAACAAATCCTTCCGTTCAGCAAGCGGGGCAGAAAATCTATTAATTCCGAACTGCATGGCTGTCGAATAATGCTGTTCTCTTTGAATAAGTTGATACATCGCTCTCTTGCGCGCTTCCTCAGGACTCGCGCTTGAACTCTGTTAAATAAAAAATATAGTTTTATAAATATTAAGTTAACAGATTTCTTGGACAAGTCTTCGAGCTAATTATTTTTATTATAAATCAACGTTTCGAAAAACAACATTTTTTTTAGGCCACCGACAGCCAGGGTTATTTGGGCGTAGTAACAATTCATGGTTAATTATTTTTTAATAATAAATTGGAAATCCAGTTGATACTTTCATCATCGAGTTATAAACATATTCAGTGCTAGTCTACTACTGCGCATCCAAATGCACTGGATAAAGAAGGCATGAATAGGAGGGAATTATAAACATAAAAAAATATTAAACGTCTAATAAAGAAGAGCAATTTAATATGTACTCGGAACGTTGATTATTAAAAAAATTAATTGTTTAGGAGACCTGTTAACTTAATAATATTAACTGCACGTATGTAAACTGTAAAAAATGGATGTAAAAATACTTTGAAAGGTAAGGTAGAATTCGCTTGATTTTCTAAGTGATTTTACATTATTATTTATTTTTACACAGAAAACTTCATAAAAACTTGGACTTTTACTGTAAGGTTAGAATTAGAATGCACAATAGACCTTATTGGTCGCAGTGTTTACCTTATGGTCCCTATCTTTTAATTCTAATTAATTCTACTGTAAGGTTAAACAAATTTGTGATTTTTACATAAAGTAAATTAAAATTACATAATTTGTGTAATATTTCAATAAAGTGTGTAAAAATTACAAAATAAAATGTATAGTTACATATATAAAATGGATGAATACAAAACAAATTAATGTAAAATTAGTAACCACGCATGCGCAATGTATTTTTCTGGAATCTACGCGTTGTGGCGATACCTGTTTGCGACGCCATTGTCTCTTTGTGTTCCTATTACCAGATTAATCGCTGGCTACAAATGGACCATCGATAATCTATGTAATCGGCCTTCTCATTTCTTACAGTGTACTAAAATCATTCAAGTAATATATGTATTAACAAATCGACATTTCTTTTTTATTGAAATTAAATTGTTTTAATTTTTAAATGATTTACAAGTAGAAACTAAAGTAAATCATTTTTATACCTACTTTATATTGTTACTAACACAACAGTCACTAATCTAATCTATTTTTAGTATTACAGGAGTTAACAATCATACTTTCCTCAAAAAATTCAATAGAATCAATAGAATTTTGTTCAGTCATTTGCATTTTATAATTATTTTTATATTGAACGGCTTGACCGATCGAATCGCAATTTGCGGCATTCGAAAGGGTTCCACTGAACTTAGATTTCCTGAAATTGAACCGATTCGGCCCTATAGAATTTTAGAAATTCCAAAAAAAAAACGAAAAAAAAGTTGTTAAAACGATGTTTTTTCAAAATAATTTCTAGAATATTGTACCGATTGATTTCATAATCTAATCAGCTCTTCTCCTCAAAAAACTGCGTCGAATGCCGCTAAGCGGATAAAAATCAGTTAATCCGTTCGAGAGATATCGTAGTCAACAGATTTCGAAAAAAGTGTTTTTTCAAAATAACATCGAGATTACTCAACCAATTGATTTTGTACCTCTTACAATATTTTTAGAGCTTAAAAAACTTCGTCGAATGCCGTTTTAAAGATCAAAATCGAACAACGCGTTCAAAAGTTATAGCTTTTCAAAAATTAAAATAGTGTTGTTATCAGCAATTTTCACATTTTTGAGCTCGAAGAGCTCAAAAATCTACTTTTGGGTATATTATCAAGTACTTCGAACTCAAAGCGCTTGAAAATAGCGAAAAGTTCCAGAGATAGCCTGCAGGGTCAACCGATTTACAGATTTTTTTTATTGCTGATAGTGGCGTCGTATTTTTTCTATTGATTTTTAATACCCTGCATCTTATAAAATGTAGGTACCTACTTTAAGAAATAAGATAATATAATTTTCACTCAGGAATATAAGTTTTTTGAGCACCTGTATACAAACTGTATTACATTCATAAGCAAAATTATATAAATTTCTAATACACGTTCATTAATTTATTAAAAACAATAAAACTTATTTTAATTGTAATGAAAAACTTTCGGTTATTCCTTTATGAAAAATTTTGTATTGAATTATGAAATAATTTGCCCTCCCCTAAGTCCGACCCTGGCAACAATTTTAACGAATTAATGTACTCATATAGGTAGTCATAATTTAGGCTATAAATCTGTAAATTGACATCTAATACTTTTTTTTTACATAAGTTCAATAACATATTTTTTCTGCATAAATGACCAGCAATGATGATAATACGGGCAGTGGGTCTCGTTTCAACCGGCTTGTTTGTTTATTTAAACGTTTTGTATTGCAGCGTTTTGATAACAATGAACCATAATGATGCAGGGGATAGATATGTGGGTACAGCTGATGCATATTGGATGTTAAAAATGTAAACATCAACATTCACACTCCGCTGTCACTGCATTGCCCATCTAAAGGTACGTGCAGTATGGAGATGGGATTCTAGATGGTAGCGTAGATCATAGCAGGGCTTGCTTAAATTAATGCATTGTTATATATGCGAGCGTACACAACGAAACAGTGAGTGTAGCAGGTATAAACGCTGTTACAAGAGCTGGTAGATTCAAGAATGTATGTCACCATTCTTTCAGCGCGCTGACTACTACAATCAACGTGTGACAACTGTCAAATGGCCGTTACAAGTTTCGCAATGGATGTGACTAGTTTAATACATGGAATTTTGCCAGTTTTTATTTAATTTGTTTTGAGTTTTTTCTAAGACGTATTTAAAAGTATTAGGTTCCATACGCAAATATTCAAAAAACCGGTTTGGGTAAAATTTTAATTCTTGATATAAGTGATGAAATTCGCCATGTTTAGATCGTTTTCTATTAATAGGGTGGATATGATAGCTCCTACCCAAATTTGTATTTAAAATATACCACTTTGTAGCAGAAGAACACAAATATTCGTCTTCGCTATCTGACATTTCAAACGCGATTTAAGCTTGTATCAATGCTAGTATCAAAGCTAGTACAATGCTAGTATAAAAGCTTCGTTGTGCAAACCTATAAGCGCTTATAATTTCAGCCACCATCTACCATACATGCTACCATCTAGAATCCCAGCTGCGTACTGCACGTACCTTAATTCGTTCCAGTTTGAACTCCACCATATTATAATAATATACGCTGGTGTACGACCGAAACAAGGTGTTACGGCCGAAAGCTCGATTTATATTATCCAGTCAGACACGACGCGGGAATGTAGCGTTTCCGACAAGACAAACATTTTTACATGCATTTCAATTACGAGTAAATTGATACGTGTCTGAACGGACGGGATCCGCTAAGTATAAATATTCGGATTTGAAATGCATGTAAAAATGTTTGTCTTGCCGGAACCGCTACGTTCCCGCGCCGTGTCTGATCGGATAATATAAATCGACCTTTAGGCAGAAACCGAATTTCGGCTTCTGTCCTTATAGTTTTGGCCGAAACCGAAACTTATTAAGGGTAGTTTGTAATCACTATATCTTAGTTTTAACTTTTTGACAATGTTTTTTTTTGTAAATCACAGAATTTTTAAAACTAGTTACTACTACGAAATTAATATAAGTAGGTACCTTATACTTCATTATTTATATAAGCGGCACTGTTTTTATGCATGGAACGCGTATGCTTACAATGTTTCATAGCTTTTCCGCGCCATTAACCTTGTTACGAACTATCTTATATTTTAGAACTTGACTATAATTTTGGTTTCGGCCGAGTTTCGACCAATTTTTGACCGATACTGGCCGAAACCGAAATTTCGGACGGACATTAAACATACCTGCCTCCTCTGCGGCGGTAAAATGTCAAACGATACTTTGAGTTTACAGGATACGGTTTATATTGAGTGGTTGTGTTGAATTTTACCCGATTACGAAAAAGGAAGGGTTTTGATTTTAGCAATTTATGTATGCATGTTTGTGTGTATGAATATAAGTTCCTTACCAGGTAGGGTCATTCACGCGTGTTCTAAGCTAAAAAATATTTTCTGAATTCAAAATGGCGGCCGTAAGGTACACGCACCGTGATTGGGTTACTTTTTAAGTGAATGCTTGGAACACGCTTTTCGCGCTTGGAATATAGTCCAAGAGTTTGTGATCAAAAATTGCAAGAATTTTGTAACGGCTAATATTTTCAGATCAGAAAAAAACAATCAGACGTCATTTTGTTAGAACCGACCTAGTCAACAATCGGTAGAAGTTTCAAACCTTCTACCGGCTGCTGACTAGATCAGTAGTTTTTTTTATACAAAGCGCCCCGACTTCAGGTGTCCTGACCGATGACTTGCTGGCTGTAGTACATTTATTTACACCCTAAATACTAGCTAATTTCCTTTACATCACACGTCGGTATTCCCGGTAATGAACAGGCTAAGACAGCTGATCATTGTGCGGCAAATGATAACGCAGACATAATCCGAGACAGCTTCGTCTGCTATAGCCAGCGTCATAGCTATAGGACCTGGCAACAGGGGCGCTAACCCCGGAGAGGGCGCAATCAGCGATGCGAATATGATTATTTTTAAGCAAAGAGCGCGAAATCAGCAAACTTAGGGAGATCAAACCATTCAGTTAACAGTGGACGACTCCTACACTATCTTCGAGGAAGGATCAGATAGTGGTGGCCAGAGTTAGAATAGGAAAAAATTTCCCTGGCGGTAAATATCTTTTTGACAAGACCGACCGTCCGTAGTGTGATTTGTGTAAAGTCCCTGTCAGTCTCAGTATCAAGCGTATCTTCCTGGAGTGTCCACAGTATGCTGCTGCACGAATCTCTTGCGGATTTCCTGACGATCTCCCTAGTATATTTGAAGATACAGAAAATAGCATCTTAGACGCTAATGACCTCAGTTGTCGAGCGTCTATCAGAAAATAGCATCAATCGCATACTATTGTTCCTCCACTCAGCAGGATTGTATACGTTCATATAGTTTTATTAGATTAATAATCTATAGTTCCGGACTTTAATGACCTTCAATGTTTATGCGTCCATAAATAACTATTAAAAAAAATTTTTTTGCAATTTGGGACCACGAGCTCTTGGACTAATACGATGAAATCTAATAATTATAATTGTAAATTCTCACAACTATCATATTAAATTTTATTTTTGAATTCAAAATTTAATAAATATTCATGAGTTGATTGGAAAAAAGTCATTTGTTTTTGATTACTCTGTAGTTAAGGCACCCACAATTACCATATTTTTAAAAGTTGACGCCTATGACAATCAGTAGGTACTATAAAAAAGGGATCTATGGATACAAAATTAAAAAAAAAGAAAAACATAAAACAAAACACGTATATTTACAAAAAAGAATAGAAAAAAAAAACATTTTTATAACAAAAACAGGACATACAAAAAATAAAACGCAAACACTAAAAAATAAGTTAATAAATACATAAAAAATAACGAAAATTAACATTAAATAGTAACAATTAAGAGATAAAAGTAACAAAATATTTTTTAACTTGAAACTGTTCTTGATCTCAAAATAAATTGGTCACTTACATAGTTGAAAGCATAATTTATTGAACAAAAAAATTGCAATTTGTAACTGTCTATTTTACAAAAATCAGAAACAGTTTCATGATAAAAAGCACTAAACAAAAAAAGAAAATAATAATAATAATAAAAAAATACAGTCTTAGTCCATAAAAATTATCTATAAAATGCCCAAGAATTGCCATATTTTTAAAACTAAACACTATGCATGGTCCTATAAAATATTATGCTTTTTCATGTATTAACTATATTATTTCTAAAAAAAAGCATTATAATAAAAATTTTAACTAAAAGCGAAGCAGATAACACAATTGTTTTGCTAGCGTAACATAATAAAAATAATTAGGTATATAAAAATTACAAAATAAAAAAAAGTAATCCTAAAATATTTACATTATCTTAGCTGCATTCTAAGTCTCGTGAATATTTTTTGAATAGATTTTTTAAGGCTAAAATGCACTTTAATTAAATACTACTAAAGGTGTAATCAGTTAATATTTTATATCAATTGTTTAAAACAAATGTATTTTTTGTCTAAAGACATTATTTTACAGATTGACAAAATGAACAATACTAATATAGCTCGCTGCTCGGGTTAACGATTATCCGGAATCCGCACAGACACAATATGTTGGTTCAACACCAACAATGTTTAGTACATAGCCCGATTACTCATAGAATAACACAGTGACATCATCAGCCTATTGGCGGCAAAGCACCGTCCTCACTTAGCAACAGACTGCTTGACAACCGTCACCCTCTCTGCTGCTCTCTAAAGGTGCGGCCTCATGCAGTCGCTCGACGCTCGTTTAGAGCGTCAAATTCAGTCAGGTGGTGAAATTTTAAATCTCCCACCACATGAAAAATCGCAGCGACAAAATCCACCTGGTGCGGCCTCATGCAGTCGCTCGACGCTCGTTTAGAGCGTCAAATTAAGTCACGTGGTGCAATTTTAAATTTTAAAAAAGTGTAGCGTCAAATTGCAGCTTCAACATGGCTGCTTGCATAAATAAACGTCAAAATAAATCGATATTTATATAGCTTGTCCCTAACCTCATTTAGTAGTATATATAATAATATACAACCAGAAATATAAAATCGTTGTAAAGCTGTTATAATAAATAATTACATATTAATAATTTATACCGAAATTTCCTATAAAATACGTTTTGAAGAAAAATCGTAATAGAAAATAATTTCATATTGTTTAATTTATTATACATAGGTTATCAACATAATAGAGCGATGTCTGATATCAATAAATATCTATCAAATGTGGGTTTATTATTATTATTTATTACTATTATTAATGAAATTTTCCGGCAATCAAATGAAAAAAAGCGTAATAAAAACGTTTTTGGATTCATCCATTATTAAAATTCCTAGGAACTCATCGGCTTTTTGAAGCAGCTTCCAAGCGTCAGAACTGCACTAGAATCGCGCTGCAAAACTAAACTGGTTTAGTTTTGTCGCTGCGATTTTTCATGTGGTAGGGGGATTAAAATTTCGCCACGTGACTGAATTTGACGCTCTAAACGAGCGTCGAGCGACTGCATGAGGCCGCACCTTAATGGTTTTACTTTTTATTTTTACCATAGACGGCGTGTATTTTCTATTGCGTTGTCGAGTGATGACGTCTTGGTGTCATTCTTATAGTATGGTGTCTCTATCTACAAAGGAGTGTCTATACTGATCCAGTTCGCTTGGCATTAATTTTCCCAATGCAAATCTGATAAACAATGTTTTATGCTTGTCTGAGAAAATAAATTCAATCACAATAGTGAAATCGTAACAAAATTTTTGTAGAGTAAGAGCGATTCCTGATCACCCATACCTGTGGTCGACTACTTTTATATTTATAGTTGATAGCATCGATTATTATACACAACATTTTTTGTACCTAACATATACAAATGAATGCTTTTTAAGTTTGCATTAGTGTTAGAAACACCCATCGAAAATGACGTAACAATATTATGCAACATTGGAAAAATTCGTTCTTTAAACTTATATCATCGTCGGGATTCTAACCCGAAATTTTCACTTTCGCGGTGGCTGAGTTGACAATTACTCTACAGTGACACGTTTTTAAACAATCAATAATTGTTTCCTTATGAAGCAATTTGTCACTGAAATATCACTACATCCGAGAGATGATAATTGGGTACTACAGAGATGTACCTTCTCGCGAGAGCTAATATTTTCTAGCAATAATAATTATTATTATATTATTTTAATTTTTAAGTAACATATTTTACCGACAAAATACTTTACTAATGCACAGAAAAATTAGAAAATATTAATTATCAAGTGAGTTATACTTACACATCAAACAGATATAACTCATTTGCAAATTAATATGTCCTAATTTGTCTTCGCAGCGATCACAGATAGAGCAGGTCAGCTGGTATATTATAGGTAAAATACGAAACTAGAGATTTAAAATAATCACATTATAATGTTCTTCATTCTACAAATATGTTATGTTAAAATATTCTGCCGACATAAATATAAATATATACAAATGAATGCTTAAGTTTGCATTCGTGTTTGAAACACCCATCGAAAATGACGTAACAATATTATGACGCAACAATGGAAAAATTCATTTTTCAAACCTATGTCACCGTCGGGACTCTACCCCGAAACTTCCACTTTCGCGGTGGCTGAGTTAACAATTACTCTAAAGTGGCACGTTTTTAAACAATCAATTATTTCCTAATGAAGCAATTTGTCACTGAAATATCACTACTTGCGAGAGCTGATTTAAATTAGTTACTACTGTAGAATGAATGAATTGTAAATTATAGACGCCCGACAACTGAGGTCATTACTACTGTAGAGATGTACCATCTCACATGCCGGAGCTAATATCACGGGTGCAAACTTAAACATTCATTTGTATATTATATTAAGAATTGCGATACTTTAATCGCACGAACAATTTTCTGTATAAAAATATAAATGTTGGCGATTGTAGCGGACCTCTGTAGGGGCCACTTCAGCGGCCATAGTGCCTTTACTCTACGGTGCATTACATTTTAAATTAGACACAAATATTTTAATCAACAATAGTAAGAATTATTTTTTTAATATTATAAAAAATGAAACAATTTAATTTATTAATTTACGTATTTGTTTTAAATATTAATATAAAATATTTCAATTACACAGTTAGATTTCTTCTCAAACTATTTGTACAATGTGCAAGCTTATGAAATTAGCTATTTATAGAACTTACTTGACTGGTTACTTCATTTTCATTATAAATACGCATCGTTTCCTATAATAAAGTATCGAAAATACTAAATTATACCAGAATATAATAAAGCAGGATTTATAGGTACGTATCTAAAGAAGTTTATTACGTACTTTTAGTTTTAGTATCGTAGTATCCGGGAGTAAAATGTTATTTTTTAATGAAAGGTGTAACAAGTATGCCGGTTACCAATAATTGTCAAAAAATAGTAGTGATGCGCGAATACGAGATGTTTTAGTCGATTGTTCAAACATCTCTATGACTCTCGATGGTTGTCACTTGGACTCGATTGTTAAGTTTAATAGTTCATAGAGACCGAGTCGCATAGTACTGAATCGTACACTGTCAAGAGCCACATAATTTACAATCGTTCATCACACAAATACTGTGTTCGAGTCGATGGTCGATTATGCAGTGTGAAACAGTGTGAACAGTGAACAATCAACGAGTCGCGTGAAAGTCAGTCGACTAGCATATAACCTTGAATCGCGATTATATGTATTCTCATTCGCTGCTATTGCTATAACCTATGTGGCAAATAATCAACTTGAACAATCGAACATTTCGATTGTAAAATCAAACTTCGAGTCGATTGTGGACTCGATTGTTATTATGAACGAATGCAATTGTTTCGATTTTAAAAACATCTCGTATCGCCCATCACTAAAAAATAGTCTGTTCCGCAACCAGCACATTACCTTTTGTAACAAAAATATTTAATGAAAAGCCAAAATATTAGAGATAACAAAAAATGACTATAAACAACAAATAGCAGCATAATTTTTTTATAATTATTTTTTTGGAAAACGTCTATTTTTCGGTGACAGTTACTTAAAAATTAGTTCGTACCACCATTTAATTTATGGAGCCAGAAAAGCACATGAGGTAAGCCGTCAGGACTTACTAATGATCAAATATGTCTGAGGCAATGAGGCTGCCTCAAATCAACGTACGCTGTACAGCCTGCTTTAATTGTTTGCCTCATTTACGTTCATGCTCAAATGTCCACGCATCTTTGAATTTGACACAAATTTTATTTTGATAATAAATTTACAAGTTTAAAATAACACATGATTGGAAAAATTGTATTTGATTAATAGAAAAATAATTAAATTTCGCATTATATTTATTATACGTAATTACCCGAGAATAGTCTTTACAGTCCGAAGCATCGAAAACAAAATTGTAAAATTAAAAAACCAAAATTTTGCGGCACTGTAATAGTGCATAGATACGGAACTATAAATTCAGCTTCAAAACACAATATTTTATTTATAATTGAAGATTTGACTATTTTACTTTTTGAATGTTAATATTTTAAAAGAATAATTAATATGTATTTTTGAAACTATAAATATATAGCATGCAGATTAAAACATAAATAAAACATAATCACATGTAAATTAATTATGTAAACAACCGAAAAAAAATAAAAATTACAAAAAAATGTTCCTTAAATTTCAATAGTAGGATTCATTTGAAAATGAACTAAAAGTACTGCGTAAACAAAGCAATGGACTAATTATCGTCTGTTAGATTCCTATTTTTAAAACAGAATTAAGTTGAGAATAGGACTGAAGTTATTTATCGATAAATAATAAATTTTATAACAAACAATATACAGAGTGTTAAAAAATGAGTGTAACATATTTAAAGAGGTAATAGTATGGATCAAAATAAACAAAAAAGTCTTAGTAAACATCCACAAAGTAACGGTTTCGGAGGTACGGAAAGTATTCTTTTTTGAAATATTTATTTGCAATTATTTATAACTTATTTATTATGTACAAACAAACAAAAGAAGCTTCTAGCAAAACCAAAAAATAAAGTTACATAAGATGTTCAAAGTGCTCTCCTTCCATTTCCAAGCAGGCACGACATCTTTGTCTGAAAGATATTCGAACTCTTTCTAAAACCCCCTCATTGGCTCGGATTTGTTGGCATTTTTGATTAATTCGTAGCTGCAGCTCCTCGATGCTATTTACAGGAGTACCATAGACTAATGTTTTCAAATATCCCCAAAAAAAAAGAAATCCAGAGGGTTTAAATCAGGCGATCTTGCAGGCCATAATACGTATAGACCAAGAGCCGGGCGTAAATATATGAAGCTCATTTGTGACAGTAGGTATTATGTTTACTAAGACTTTTTGTTTATTTTACTATTACCTCTTTAAATATGTTACACTTTTTTAACACCATCTATAGAAAGAATATACGGGAAACAACCATGTTGAAATAATTATAGATAACTGCGCTATTGCTAGTCACTATTCCAAAACTTTACATAAGAAATTTTGTATTATAAGTAAAAATACACATAAGTATAATATTTATTGAAAGAATAGTGATAACCAATAAGTCTATACTGCACAGAATAATTAAATAAAATACTTATTATGTCTATAGATCGAAAAAAATCAACAGCCGGTAGTACTATTAATTCTAAAATAAACGAATAAAATGAAAAAATTTATAAGTCATGGCTTATTTTATTAAAACAATGTTGAATTAAATCAAAAATGAGGAACAATATAGATGTATATCGGCTTTAGTAATAAGAATTTGATTGAATTGCGCCATTTTATTTTGACGTTTGGAAAAATCTGCTAGAATACGTTCGGAATTGTTTAGGTGGCTCGAATTGCTCGCTTGTCACGTGACCAAAAATCCGATCGCTCGGCTCGATTAATCGAATCCAAACCGAACTTACCCACGAGAATTGAAAGGGGAAGTACAGCTTACTTCATTTGATTTACGTAAGCGTAAATTCTTTACGTAACTTCGAGTTTACGTAAGTCGAGGTCTGTCTGTACCTACATGTATAATTAGAAATCACTTAACAACAATTCGTAACGCTTATGACCTTAGTTACTGAGCATCTATTTAATCTGCAATATCTAACATTTCGTAGACTCTACTATTTCTATATTTTGTAACCTTAAATATTTTGTTAGCTGCATTACTTTCAACTTACACGCACGCACTGAACACGCACGCACCGAACACGCACGCACGAATACGAATGTGCGTAGAGTGCCCGCGGTGAGAGATGAAGCCAGGCACGTCATCAATAATATGCTAGTGAACGCCTGCTTGCCCGCAGACAGTGCCGTGGACACAAAACTGCACATTGGGTTTTATGACGTTAGGTACAATTTTGGCAAACTGCTATTCATGACAATAAACAGCCAATAGCAAGCTAGAAGGCGTGCGCAATGCATTCACGTTACTATGACGCGGTGGCTTCATCTTTCGCCGCGCGAGGTCTAACATTAAGCTAATTAATGTTACTTATAGCGTTTTCAGCTAGTATCGCTTTGTTACACCAGGCCGCACTAGTGTAAACTTTCACCAAGAACCGTGTTCGACTGGTCAGTGTAGAGAGTAGTGCTACAGTGTTCATGTTTGGTGGGATGCTAATGTGATCTTCAGTGTTACACTTTTACAACTGTCGCAGGGAGGTTGTGTATAAACATGACGGCGATAATGACAGAGTAATGGCCTACATGAAGAGCGTGTACACTACACAGCACTGACACGGTGCTAGTGTTACACTCATGCAAAACTACGCGCCACTAGTGTTAAAAATTGCATACCAGCTGAAAACGCTATTAATTATAATAAAAGTTTACACTAAAAACATGTAATTAGGGATTCTTCAAATTCGAAATTATAATCTCTAGAATCTAAACAGCTGAATTTGATAGTTTTGACGCGAAAAATATCTGCAATTAATGTCGGTTTATCGTACATTTAACACGCTGTTTTGTTAACCGCTGTTAAATTTTTACACATAAAACATACGAAGTATAACTATAGAAATAACAGCGAAGTAACAAAACAGCGTGATTAATAATGTAGGATAAATCCGACATAAGGCTTGGTTCGGTACGTTCCATATGTTTTTTGTATATGAACTACTCATTGACACAGAGAATGGATTGCGCAACAGGTCAGAAAAAGTGTCACCCTGCAGTAAAAGGAGACATGATATTTCACTTTCTTTTTTTCAGGCTCGAACCAATAGCATTCACAGACAATCAGACTCGGACCAATGGTGTTTACAGATATTGGTATAGCCACTTTATTTTATTTTGCTCGCATAACAGCTATAATAGGCAGCACATTGCTGGAATATGGAATGTGCACTACTGCGCAGTCTGTTCTTTATATCAATGTAAAAATATAACATCGCTAAGTTCCGTCAAACATAAATAAAGTTAAAATAAATTTGTAATAAATAATAATTAAATACGGAGCAAGCTTAAGAGCATATTAATAAAATTAATAAATT
Source organism: Mongoloraphidia duomilia (assembly GCA_039654895.1). Lineage (NCBI taxonomy): Eukaryota > Metazoa > Arthropoda > Insecta > Raphidioptera > Raphidiidae > Mongoloraphidia > Mongoloraphidia duomilia. The sequence continues at coordinate 45,076,939 of CM077519.1, read as the reverse complement.
AAATTTCCTATTTATTAGAACTCTCCATTTATTCTATATTTTCTACATTTTTAAAGATAATTAATATGTTATTCTTCTTCGATTAAAAAATACAATAGTTATTTAGTAGAGTAGTATTTTTTAGAGAAAACGCCGATCTGCGCGGTAGAAATAGTGGGGAGAGCTATCAGTGGTAGAATATGAACTAGTCCGGCATGAAAGACGCATGTCAGTCTGTTGCATGTCATGCGCGACTCCTTTAAACAGAATATGGACTCGCTCGGACACTAAACTCTTTTGTGCGCATGTATGACGTTGGCGTCTTCTCTCAACAATGCTACTCTACTACCTACAGCACCTAAAAGAACTCACAGCACCTAACAAACCCTCTAATTAGTAATAATTGTTATTATCATGTCTCTTCAATGAATAATCTATAATTACGAGCATTTTTTATTCACTGGAATCTAATTTTCAACCTTGCATACGAATACACAATTTTATTGAGAAAATTTAGGTATAGAAAACAAAAAAAAATCAAATACATAATAAAAAAAATCCACAAGTTTTTTGTTTAAACTAGAGCTGTGAGAGGCCACGTCGTCTGCAATAACAAATTATAGCGACAATACTAATATTCTTAAAATAAGTATTTAGAACGTAATTGTGGCAAAAATATTCCAATTTTTTCACTATATATTTAAAAAAAAAGTGTTATAAGCTTGATTTCGATCAAATGATATTTTTTTTGATACGATATTTAGACCTATTTTTGTAATATCCGTTAATAATTTATTGACCTGTTGAACTATGATAATATAATGTGCAATTACAAATTACTAACTGCTACACAATAACTCCGTTACCCACCTCGGAACTGAAGGTGACTTGTGGCAGATGTAATCTGCGACGGTTGTAATCGCCACCCGATGCCGTATTGGTGGAACAAGCTGTTGACGATCTGGGCTGTGGCTGTTGTAGTTGTTCCCTAACAGGTAGCGTCATCCTAGTTGTGGGATCGGCAATTGTCACACTGGCCGACCGTGATCCAGCTACCAAACCATTTTGCGCCGACATACCCGACGATGCACATGTTGAATTTGTACCACGACGGAAGATCTCCAGGATTAACGTATTACCGAATGATCTGAAGAAATAATCATCACAGTTAATATAACGATTCAATTAATCTTATCAATTTATAGTATTATTAAATTACTGTAGAGTGTCTTAATAAATTAATGTCTACAGGGCTTGAGGGGGGGGGGGAATTCCATTCTCTTTATTACAAGCTTTTATTTAACTTCACCTGTTAGTTAGTATGTTACGGCCGTATTCATAGTTAACCCTTAGGTCGTAAGGAACACTTACTCATACCCTCAAATCGAATATGCGTTTCATAGTCAAAATTGACGTCTGTAAGGGCCTTTACATCACCCTCACCTTAAGGGTGGATAGTATGTCTCTTAAGTGTCGAAAAAGTAAAAACAATAAAACACATGAAAAACACGCATTTATATCAAAAATGACAACTAAACACAATCGGTCTGCAGTATGACCAACTGTTCTAAAGAAAAAAATCATGGAGGTTTATTATAATTCTTCCCTCACTCAAGGAAATGACTATGAAACACTCCTTTGAATAAGGTGCCCTCAGCACTTAAGTGACCCTCAGCGAAGGGACCCTTATCACTTACCTTAAGGGTTAACTATGAATGTGGGCATTAGTATATTAGTATCACTAACTGGTATGTTTAGGTCAAATCTTGCAAATCAATTTTGAACAACTTCTACATATCCGATCGAACTGAAATTTTGTACACATATGTATTCCCGATGACAGTACATGGATCAAACGTTTTTAGAAATAAATAACCAATTAATTTTAATAAATTAATGTTTTAATAGAATTCGGGGTACTGGTGACATCTAACGGAGTTTTTGTAAAGCGTATAGTTTATACATTAGGATGTTGATTTCGCGGGGGTACTAGCTTACTGAGACTAAGAATTACAATGACATGTTAATTCATTAATTAAAAAAACATGATTTTAAACTAAATCGAACAAACCTTAAAATTAACCGATAATATTGGTTGTTAGACCAAATAATTGATAAAAAAGTGGTATAGCATAATAAATAAATAAAGTACCTACCTAATTAAATTAAGAATATCGATTTCAGGCATCATAACAACGTTATGTTTATCAACAAAAATGATATAGTCTCCAGGTAAAATTCCTGCTTTATCGGCTGGTAAACCTTGCTCAACACGTTCAACTCTTGGAGGATGCGTCCACACAACCGAAAATCCAAAACCGGAATTATTCGGTCTAACAAGTCTTTTGGTTGTGGTAAACGGTGTCCTTCCACATTTGTTTCCGCTCGCTTTCCTCTGCATTGCAGCTGGAATCGCTTCCGGGCCCTCTGTTGGATCCAATTCTAAATAACGCAAAAATAAGTTCTCATCCGCATCTTTTTGCTGCAGATTTAATTTCTTTTTACTTGTTGTTATTTTATTTAAATCCTGAGAAACAACGTCTTGCATTTCTTCTAATGTCAATATTTCTTCGACACTAGATTGACTGTTATCGCCCATTTTGGATTCGATGCCCGACTGTTTAAATGATAAGTCTTCAGTTGTTAATGTGGATGAGGACTGTTTTGTGGATAATTGTTCGTCGCTTATGGATTCTTTTAATTGCTGATAGCCGACAGTTGGAGTTTTTTGTTGTTTAGAAGATAATTTATGAGCTGATGATGATCTTTGAGGATTTTTTGTGAGTTCTGAAGCTTTTTCAGGTTTTGCTGTGCTTTTTGTTTTATTACTATTACCGCTTAACGTTGACAGTGTAGAAGAAGAGTCGTTTTGGTATTGTTGAGGAGTTTCAAATTGAGATTGAGGTTGGTTAAGTAATGCAACAACGGGAAGATTTTGAGTGCGACCAGTTGTCTGGGATAAGAGTTTGTAGGAACCATCTATATCCTGAAATCAAAAGAAAAATACGCATTAGTCAAAAATCAATATTCATTATAAAGTCTCGACGGTGACAGGTTTAAAATTAATGTTTCTAGTAAATTGCATTGTAACGTTAAGTCATTCAATAAGTTTCCTAACCAGGAATGCGCTAACTTAAGCATTAATTTGTATTTATTAATCGACTTCAAAAAAAGGAGCTGGTTCTCAATTAGGGTTGTATTTTTTTTTATGTTTGTTACCTCAGAGCTCCGTCATTTATAAACCGATTTGAATTTTTTTTTTATTTGAAAGGGTACACTTTCAGATTAGTCCCATAGAAATTTTATCCAAATCGGTTCAGTAGTTCGGCTGATTTTAATAAAAGTGAGTAACGGCGTGTAATTCCTTAAGGTAAATGTCATTTTTTGACACATCAAACAGCGTAAGAAAGTCGCTTTAATAAAAGTGAGTAACGGCGTGTGATTCCTTTAAGGTAATTGTCACTTTTTGACACTAAAAAGTAAAAAATAAAAAACTTTTTAACAAAAAAAAACCTCCTTCAAAAAGCCACTAAAAAGAGGAAAATAATGAAATTTTGAGGTCTGCACCAATTTAATAAAATATGAAGTTAGTTAAAAAGAAGATATTAATCACTATACTATACTTTTTAACCGACTTCATATTTTATTAAATTGGCGCAGACCTCAAAATTTCATTATTTTCCTCTTTTTAGTGGCTTTTTGAAGAAGGTTTTTTTTTTGTTAAAAAGTTTTTTTTCATTATAAATTTCTGAAAAGAATTAGGGAATCAACTATCATTAAGTCAAAAAACATCAGTTTTCCAACTCATGCGGAAAAAAATCGTAATTTTTTTAATACAAAATTTTGGCGGGACAACCCACAGCTTTCAGTTCTTAACATTCAGTTTCACTGATGATGCTTCTGTTCGTCGCTGCATCCTTTCCAAGAGGACCGGAAAAAATTGCGAAAAATTATCAACTCTGAGTGTACCCACGAGCGTTTTATTACTTAACTGTTTAATAATTACTAATTATGTAATCTATTTTTGACTTTGTTCGTCCTACTTGTACACGCAATGCTCTTTTTTGTGGCACTCTATCTTTAGTTTGTTATCTTTGTTATCTTGTTTAATTTGTTATATCTTCCAACATAATATATTAAGCATTTTCAGTAAACGCACCATATAAAAATTCACATAAAATTGTCGTAAACAAATTTTAATGAAATGAATAAATTAAAGTAGCTGTAACGACTTTAATATGATTTTGAACATGACATTTTCATGTCAACTAATTTAATTCAATTATTTCGACTATAAAAAATCGTATTCGTCACATCGAAAAAATTATTAGCTGCACAATTACCAAAATTAATTTCAATAATTATTTTACTTACAGAAGGCGTATTTTCACTATATTTTAAGTTTTCAATATCACAGTGTAGGTAATTGTTACTTGAACAAAAAATGTGAAGTAAATAAATTGAAGGTCGTCATATTTACTCTATATAGGTACCGACTTTTACATAAAGGAAGCCATATTTACTATTCATCGACTGTTATAATGTAGGTAGTACACGCCATTATATATGGCTTAGCCCAATATTTAACTGTGATTTTAAACAGATTAATTTACTTTCACTTTCAACGTTTTTGATATAGCTTTCAATTAAAAATATCGTAAAGTAAAATTCTATTTGAAATTTTTTATACAGTCAAATAAATAAAAAAATATTAAATTTCTTATGACACCTTGTTTGAATATTATGAAGTATTAGAAATACCTTGTATTATGTACGTCTTGTGACTTCTTGTGAACTTACACTACGCGTTTCAGCAACAAGTTGCCATCTTCAGGTGTGGTTAATTATTTAAAAAACACACATTGAGTATTCGTAACAGTATATAATATTATGATGCTAAGCACAGTGCTTAGCATCATAATATTATATAGTGTTACAAATACTTAATGTGTGTTTTTTTTAAAATAATTAACCACATCTGAAGATAGCAACTCGTTGCTGAAACGCGTAGTGTAAATTCACAAGAACTCACAAGACGGACATAATACGCAAGGTATTTCTAATACTTCATAATATTCATATAGTGACTAGGAGACCCAACACTAAAAATATACCTTGTTTGAAGTTTAATTACTTTAGAAGAAGGCAAAAGAATGATAATATTTTTTGCCAAATTCTTTTATGGCCAACGTTTCAAAACTAATTATGCCTTCTTTCAAGGCTTCAAAGAATGTAGCAAATAAAAGTTATTATTTTTATATTAGTTGTTTATATTCATTTTTCTATTATGTGCTATTATGTTTATTGTTATCTATATTTTAACTACATTTTATTTATATTTTATCCATATTTTAACCATTGTGTCACTGTAATTCTTTTATTTATGTATAATATATTTCTGTAATATTTGATGGGTTAAGTGGAAGAGCAGTCTGGCTGAACTCCGCCCCTAATGTAAATTAAAATATGTAGATATTTTATAAGAGTAAAGAAAGTATAAAAAACAAACCTTTTTAACTGCATGTTTTATGGAGAAGGACATACATCCTAGGAATTCACTGCGCCTGAAACAAAAAAAACAACTAAATTTTAATCTTTTCAGAGTAGTTTTCAATGTACATCTAGAATTAAGAATATAACTGTAATAGATTACCTATGTGGCAACTAAACCGAAAGGGCAATTTCGAAAAAAGTTTTAAATGTCAATAGCTTTATGATTTATGAAACACCCCATATATCATTAGAGTTTTTGAAATTTATGCAAAAAAAATTCATAATTATGTGCAAGACAACATATATCTAAAACTTACAAACAGATTTTGAGTTATTTACATTTTTGATAAAAAATATTAATCCATTCCAGACTGGTTTTAGGTCTTAGCTAGAAACTAACACTACAAAATAATTCATACATCAGTCAGTCAAAGCGATTTTTTTCAAAAGACTGCGAAATTTATATTTTATATATAAGCAGATTATTATTTCACAATTATTTGTAGTGTTTAAATATTTGAGAAAATGAATTAAATAGTATATTGCAGTACAAGGGACGAAACACAGCGTTTGCAGCTAGTGTGAAGTTTGCTGCCCGAGGAACGAAGAAAGCACTTCATAGTTCACACGCACTGAAAACGCTGTGTTTCGTCCCGAGTAAAGGCATATTATTTTTCACAACTCTATTGACAATTCAATTTGAGGTACCTGCAATTTGGGAGCGCAAAAGAGCCGCAAAAATATATTATAGATCAGTCAGATCCATGTGAAAGTTATGTGGGGTTATGCCTGTCATTTTGACGTTTTCGAGTATTATATGCGAATTGAAATTGGCACGATTCATTCGTTCTATCCCCTCTTAACAACCTTTATAAACAGAGAAAACCGACAACTGAAAATTTTCATCCCTAGGGTTGAAACTCTCAGCTAAACAGGTAGAGTGCCCGCGGTGAGAGATGAAGCCAGGCACGTCATCAATAATATGCTAGTGAACGCCTGTTTGCCCGCAGACAGTGCCGTATACACAAAACTGCACATTGGGTTTTATGACGTTAGGTACAATTTTGGCAAACTGCTATTCATGACAATAAACAGCCAATAGCAAGCTAGAAGGCGGGCGCAATGCATTCACGTTACTATGACGCGGTGGCTTCATCTTTCGCCGCGCGAGGTCAACCGAAAATCGAATTTTCAATAACGGCATGGTGAAAAAATTTATTTAATTCAGATTAAATCCACACGATTGTAGATGAAGAATAACAACCGGCTTCTATTCTTTAAAGTTTGAATATCATTCAAATTAACGCATTGGGGTCGTCCATAAACCACGTAACGTTTTTTTACCCTCCCCTCTCCATAGTCATTTAGTGTGACTCCTTCTTTCCTCCTCTTAAAGGTTACGTAATATCCTCGCATTCAGAAGAGGTTCAATTTTAATTGATATTTTTATTATATTAACAATTTCAAAAAAAAATGTCTAGTTATATCCAGGTGTGCAAGCTTTCACGGCCGGCATTGTTCCAACTCTTCATGGTTTCCGGGCTTGTAGGCCGTGGTCCGGTGGTAGAAATACCACCGGACCACGGCCTACAAGCCCGGAAACCATGAAGACTTGGAATTTTTCTAGTTTTTCATGATGCAAAATACAAATTTTCTTTTTTACAATATACTGATAACTAGACAGCATTGATACTACTCTGAGGATGGTATGAAGTGCACCGAAACGTTAGTCATTAAATGCAATTAACTTAATATCAGTATTGCAATCATTGATCCTACGCCATTAGAGTTTCCTCTTCCAACTTACTGAATTTCACATTAAAAATTTTAATTGAAAGTTTCACAGCATTTTCTTATTCAAATTTTTGCTAATTATTACATCAGTAATGTGACGTGACAATAATAATTAAACCTACCCTCCCTCTTTGTAATATCATGTAAACTTTTGAGGTCACCTCTTCTTCTCCCTCAAGAGCGTTACATATTTCATGGACAACCCCTTTCTTATAAATCTAAATGACGAGTACAGAAAAATGGATTTCATTTTCGATAAAATATGCAGCCAGCAACTTATATTATAAAACTGCGACTTGGTATAACTTTCAGATCTAAATTATTGCACCGATAGAATTGCAAAGTTAATTTAAAAATGTTTCAGTTATTTCTCGAGTGCATACATAATGGACTGTAAAGTGTGCCTTTATGGGAAGATAATCTAGTGGAGCCTCCAGCCAACTGTTTCCTTTCAGCCAAAGTGTTCATGGTGAACAGAAACTATACGCATGCGGTTATACAATATACATGTTCATAATAATACAAGATAATATAATAGAATTATTGCAGACAGTTGAATAACGCCGGATATAGTGCTCGTAATTTTATTACACATGGAGAACAGTGCCAAGCCATTTGTTTTAAATTGTTCTCGCGTTAAAACAAGATAGGTTAAAATTTATAGCGTTGATTTTTTATCAATAAAGTAATTTTTGGTGTGAATAACGTCTAATAATACTGGGGTGGAATTTTAGAAATATTAGATGAAACGGAAATAGTCGGAAGTGGTTGACGCATGTGAAACAAAACACAGCATGTTTAATTATGTTAAGGTCTCACACACAGTAAGGCAGGTGGTCGTGTGGAAAAGTACGAGTCTACCGATAGGTACAAACAAGCCCAGGTTCAAATCCCGAAGGCTTTTAATATATTATTTTTTATAATGAATATATATGGGATTAACAATTTAATATATAAAAAAGTAAAATTACAATTATTTTATACATTATATTTTACGAACATTTGGTTTTATAAGATGAATAAAAGTGAATGTATTCATTTCCATGACAACGAACACAATTATTTGTGTTTAACGGTATTTACGTCAACTGTCTGTACTCGCGATACAGATATATTTAAGTGAGTTTTTACTGTTATAATTTATAATAGGAAATAAAATTTTTCCCCACTTTGTTAAAAATGTTCATTAACATCTCTGTAACGGGTGATACTCGAATCCAGGAAGTATAGAATTGTGAATTATAGACGCTCGATAACAAAGGTCATTAGCGTCTGAGGAAGTATAGAGGTAAACATTATACTCCATGCTCAAACCTATGTTTATAGAACTTTTTTTGTTTATTTTAATCACCGAACCCTATTCTCCAAATATTAGATTTTTATTTTTATTTATTGTAGATTATAGACGCGTCGACATCACCGGTCATTAGCGTCTTTCAATTACACTAAATAACAACTATCTTAAAACTAAATAACATCACAAAACATCCATGAACGCAGGTGGGATTCGAACCCACGGCAGTCCAGTCCAGAGGTTGCGGCACTAAGCACGCTAACCACTAGGCTATACTGCCCTCTCCCAAATATTAGAGTTTCCGTATATTTATTACCTAACATAGTCGCTTAAATGAGTGAAAACAGCTGATAATAATATCTAATAATATAAACGACCATGAGTCTACCGCGCCAAGTTTCATTATATTATGTTCCCATCGTTTGGCAACTGCAAAGATAATAGTATAGGCACTACAAATGCACATTTATCGCTCATTTTATGCATATTACATCCAAGAAATTACCAATAAAATTTATATATTAGCAATATAATTTTCCTGTAGGTATTATGAAAATTTAAACATACCTATAATCTATACAGGGTGTATCACAGGATTAAATACATATAAAAGTAATGAGTGCAACAAGGAAAACATAATCAAAATGAGTAGCGTGACAAAGATTGAATACACATAGCTAACTTAACTAAATTAATTATCGTCCAGGTGTGCAAGCTTTCACGGCCGGCACTGTTCCAAATCTTCATGGTTTCCGGGCTTGTAGGCCGTGGTCCGGTGGTATTTCTACCTGACGTTTCGTCTACAACTGCGGTAGACATTCTGCCACATCGCCTTTGAGAATGTCTACCGCAGTTGTAGACGAAACGTCAGGTAGAAATACCACCGGACCACGGCCTACAAGCCCGGAAACCATGAAGACTTTAATTATCATGGTTTTTTACATGAATAGAGGGCAAAGCAATCTTTGATCTTAACTAATTTGTACTGTGTACTTTTCCCTATGTTCGGTTTCCTGTGATACACCCTGTATATTAATTTAAAGTGAATGAACCTTGAATTTTTCACATTCGGCCATTTCTTACAATGACGTTATTAGCCATAATTTAAAACTAGGAGGTGCAATTTGTTATCTCTTAGCACTGTCACGACATATTATAACCGATACATAAATCCATGGTTCACAAAAACTTTTCTTAACCTATACATTAAATCCTCTGTTCAAACATCGATATTGAATTTCTGATGCATTGGGAAAACATCGATGATTTGTCAGTACAACATATCTTATAAAATTTGTGCTTCCTTAATAATAGTTCCATGCAATTTCGACCAATAATCAGAAGTGGATCTATGAATAAGCTGTGTTTGTTGACAACTTTTGAACTGATTCTGAACTGCTAAAGCGCTTGTCGACAATACAGAACCCTTCAGACACAACTGCGTGATAATGTTGGTTGTATTCTCTGATTCTTCGAACTGTTTGAACTTGGTTCTAGCAATTTTAGGTTCCTAGAACCGTTAGAAGCTTAGAACTGAAGGTTCAAATAGTCCGAAGAGTCCGATAATTTAACAAATAAAAATGCAGTTGTGTTCGAAGAGTTCTGTATTGCCGACAAGCGCTTTAGTAGTTCAGAACCAGTTCTGGACTTGCGAATAAACACATCTCATATTTTCGCGATAAACTTGAATACCGCTGCACCAATTTCAATTGGGTTTTCACGGTTTTACAGAACATTATTTTATTTATTTTATTTTATTTTATTTCAGAGCAAGTAGCAACGCCGGGTTTGATATATTCAAATCAGTTACAAAATACACATTGTACAACCTTGCGAAAGTAAATTAGTTGCCTGAATTTCAACGTAAAAAAAAGTTTGCTGTCAAACAAAACAAAAAAATAAACAAGCCGTGAGGTGGGTCGTTTATTAGGACTAAAGTGCGACCCTTGAGGTCCACACGACGAACTTCCCAGTTTGATAAATATTTAATAATAATAATTAAATTAGATATTACACAGAAAAGTAATCATTTTAATCATTAAAACATAATTATTATTTATTTTCAACAATAATTAAAAAAAAATAAACGGATGAACCGATTTTTATAAAATTTATGTCGGATCAAAATGACGTTAACACGCCTCGATTGACACCCTTACGAAGTCGATATAATTTTTTATCCGCGAGATATTGTGTAAAATCTACTTTTTTGGAGTCTATTTGGTTAAGAAAAAAGAACAGCTGAACCGATTTTAGAAAAAATTCTTTCAGATCATATTTACGTTAATGTACGCGTCGATTGGTACCCTAACATAGTCGATATCATATTTCATTCTCGATATTTCGTCTTAGAAAGAAATGGACACATACGTACGTACGTACACACACACACACACACAGACACACAGACATCTTTTCAAAAATAGTTTAAAAATAGTGTAGTGACCTTGAAACATAAAAATTTGTTAAAAATTTTGATTTAGATTTTCGGACCCATTACAATAACTTCCAATGGGAAGTTAATAAATAAACACGCATTTGTGTCCAAAGAGTTCTGTATTGCCGACAAGCGCTTTAGTAGTTCAGTACTTGCCAACAAACACACCTAATATCTGCTGTAATATATTTGTATACAGTAAAACAACAATCTTACTGTTCATGCTGTCAGGCGTGATCATTTTCAGGTATGTCGCGATCAAAAGAAGAATAAAATTGATCTAGACTGTTTTTGCGCGCCACGGCTGTTGTCACAACTGTCGACAAGCTCGATCGTCTGATCTGTTGTTGAGTTGTTGCTGACGACGTCGATACTCCGTGATGATCGTGTTGATGTTTTCGACAACAACAACTTCTGGAGGATGAGGAAGGTAACAAAGGGACTGAACAACGTCGGCTCGAGCCACAACATGCAGCTGTTTGATACACGAAAGACATTTGCTCGTCTGATTTAAATTTTTAAGAATACACGTTTACACTTTTGAGAAAATAACAGTTTGGCAGTCATTAGACCTTAAACACTGGTTATATTAAACTTCCCGTTTCGAGGATAATCTTTATTTTAAAAGTATTAGTAGAGTAAGTATTTATTTTCGATACACAACAATACTGATAGTCCCAAAAGTCTGATTTCAACGTATCAGTTTCATTGAAGGGTCAATGAAACGTGTAAATAATTCAATCTACTCGCAATGCGTAGTAAATTTTATTACCTATTAAATGCAATCTGTCTTTAAAAACATCCTTCAGTATTCTACTTTGAAACTATATACTGATTTGCCTGATCATTTAAACCATTGATTCCCAAAGTGGTCCAGGTAGACCCCCAGGGGTCCAAGGGATACTCGACGGGGGTCTACGTTGGTGTGACAAAAAAATGGGGGTTCACAATGCGTAAGTGAGGGTCCACGAAAATTTATCTGGTTTCGATAGTGAAGAATTAAAATGTTGGCTTGACTTCACCTATCAATGTAGGCAGATAATATTTTAAAAAGCTCAGCGACTGTTACTTATAAAAACTTGCATATTCTTAAATATTTGAATAAATACAACACAAGAAAATATATTATTTTTCTTTTTATTTTTACCACTCCGAATGGGGAGTTTTCTAAATAAAATAAGTGAGAATTGATTGGTTTCTTGTGCTGTGAATAGATGTCAAAAAAGTAAAGTTGAATGGAATCACTTTTTTGATTGGCCAACTTTACTTTTTTGACATCCACTCACAGCACAATCAATTAATTAATTAACCATTCAATTCTCACTTTTTTTTCGAAAACTGTTATTTCGTGGTTGGAACTAAGCCGCAACGCGAATTTCCATAGTTAGATCTAATCTTCACATTTTTTGTCGAGTTTTGGGAATATGGTAGAAATGTAGCTGCAGGGGGTCCACCGGAACCAGCAAAATTTTTAAAGTGGTCTATGAGGAAAAAAGTTTGGGAACCTCTGATGTAAACCAACGGTTATCAAAATGTGAGTCGCGACCCTCTAAACAAAGTTTTTTATAATATTCCAGAAAGTGTGTTTCTTTCCTAAAAAAATACAGTGATTCCCTGGTACTTCCTGGTATGACAGCTTCATATAACCTCAAAAAATTTTGACAGATCAAAGGTGAATATAGCCGACAGTGCGGAGCTTTTCATCACTTTCGCGACAGACAACTTTCTAACATTTCACCAAGTCACTCTAACAGAAATTGGGAAGGGGGTTCGTAAAGATGTTTACATCTTTTACTACAAAGTAAAAACTGAAGTTAGGATATCGATAAAAATTGTGATATTGTTTTAATTATAATAACACGTGTTTCAAAATATGAAATTTTAGAAATATTTTCTGTAAAAAAATTTGTAAATAACCCTGATTTAAAATGATCGTCAAAACATGTTACTAACATTTATAAATATTGTTTTGAAAAGAAAATATTCTTTGAGGGTCTCTTTGCTGTGTCGATAAATTGATACTTACTTTATTTTGTAAATTTCACAATTATTTTTATTAGAAGGCAGATAATTTTTACTTTATTAACTGTTCGATTTTAAATAGTTTTTAGCAGTGTACACACTACTTTAGACATTTTGTTCATGAACTGTAAATTTCACTTTTCCGAGGATTATATTTTACATCACATTTAAAAAAATTAAAATCTTATAGCTTTGCAACACTTCCATGTAACCTTTTATAAAACAAAATTCATTATGTACCATTTTAAACATTTAAAAACTTTTTAGATACATTTTTAAAACACTAACTTTGTGATGCTTTTTTTAAATGTTTGTAGATTTCCGTTTAATATTATTTTCTAAAACACGTTTTATTTTACTTACAACTCTAAAAATCACTTCATATTTTTGTATTTACACACGTACATATGTATTGAAGCCATACAAATATTTTTTGTACCAGAAATGCATTTGTACTATCGGTGCACTGTTCTTTAAACGAATCCAGACGGGAAAGAACTTAACCCCGGTATAACATTACTTGTACCACGAAAAAAAAAGAAAACAATTTTTGAATGGTTTTTCCAATGTCATTAATGAGATAAAAAATTCTAGACATTTGTAGTATTACAAAAGTCAAATCTATGTTAAAATTTCATATGCGGGATTACAGTTTTTTCATTGTTTCTTCTAATAAAACGAATATATTTCATCTAGCGCGTGAGGCGGGGGTACTAGAAACTTTACTGAGTTTCATTCTAAATCAATTATAAATATGTGAACAACACTATATGAATTTGTTTTGTCTGCATTCTGACCAGACTAAAAATAAAATTAGGATTTGTGTGTTACCCAACCCGTCTCTATTCCACCATACGTATAGAGTGAAACGGCCCGTTGACTCCACCATATGTAGTTAGAAGGGGCCCGTCTACTCCACCATACGTAGTACAAATGAAACGGCCCGTCTATTCCACCATATTATGTTGTACAGAAACAAAAACAGAATACGTCAATGTTTAAGAGGTAAAAAAATGCTGTGTTTAGTTATTGGTATTTACATTAGAAATCGTTTATCGTGATTATAATAAAATTAAGAAAAATCGCAGGATAGTGGACAAAATATTTGATTTATTAAATGTACAACGTTTCGTCTATAGATTTAGACTTTTTCAAGTACATACATAAAAATAACAATATTTATGAAAATATTTCATAAATATTCGCTGCGTGTATATATAGTATAAATAGCATAGCATAAAAGGTACATGAAAATTATTTATTTTAAGTTTTTTTCTTTTTCAATTTTGACGTATAATAATACATAACTAATTAATTTATATCAGACATGGAGATGTGCCTACATCTATGTCTATTGCTTATATTGACAGACGACAGCATAACCTAAAACCTTGGCGCCTGTAATCTTGCGGACTGGGTTTAAAAGTGTCAAATTTATCAGATTTATAGTAATAATTTCCAAATAAATTAGACGTAAATTCATGGTTTTACTTACTTAACTTTTTAAACAACAATGCTCACTGACAATTACGGAAAATTAGAGTTCCGAGTTTACAATGGATCTCACAACGAGCGCTCGCGTCGATAGTATTATAACTCCGCCCCCCTGCACATAGTCTATACCATTTAAATAACAAGCAACTTCAAGAAATTACTGCGTTTCAACGAATCGTTCAATATTTCTCAGGTTAATTTTGTTCAAATTTATATTTGCATTCTGCATAATAAAAATGCGATAAAAAAATGTCATGCAAGCACCCTATTCTGTTCACTTCAAAAATGACCGTTATCAATAAAAAAATGTTTTTAAGGCAAACGGGTAATTTCTTTATTATTTCCATTTCATTTTCAAACTGTTAACCTAACACGAATACCTCATAATATAATTGACTGTATATTTGACAGTCACTACTACAACGTAACGATAATAGCTGAAAGGGGTCAGACTAATATCACGTCATATGAATATTTCAACAGCAATCCACTTATCGTGCCATGAACAACTAGACTGTACTTATCAAACGGTGGCGTGGGTCGTCGCACTTCGTTTATATTTATTTATTGTAGATTATAGACGCGTCGACATCTAAGGTCATTAACGTCTTTCAACTACACTAAATAACAACTAACTTAAAACTAAATAACATCACAAAACATCCATGAGCGCAGGTGGGATTCGAACCCACGGCAGTCCAGTCTAGAGGTTGCGGCGCCAAGCACGCTAACATCTAGGCTATACTGCCCTCACTTCGTTTATAAAATGCTAATGTATATACCTAACTGTATATTAATTACTTTTGGTAACATCTTAGCTCTCGGTACGCAGCATTTGGTGGGACTAATTTCGTGAATGCGACGGAAATTTGTAACAGGAAGTACAGTGAAGTGCGCGCTATTCAATTCAATTTAATACAAGCCGTGAGGTGGGTCGTTTATTAGGACTAAAGTGCGACCCTTAAGGTTCACACGACGAACTTCCCAGTTTGATAAATATTTAATAATAATAATTAAATTAGATATTATACAGAAAAGTTATCATTTTAATCATTAAAACATAATTATTATTTATTTTTAACAATAATTAAAAAAAAAAAAAACGACTGAACCGATTTTTATAAAATTTATGTCGGATCAAAATGACGTTAACGCGCCTCGATTGACACTCTTACGAAGTCGATATAATTTTTTGTTCGGGAGATATTGTGTAAAATCTACTTTTTTGGAGTCTATTTGGTTGAGAAAAAAGAACGGCCGAACCGATTTTGAAAAAATTTCTTTCAGATCATATTTACGTTAATACGCGTCGATTGGCACCCTAGCGTAGTCGATATCATTTTTCATTCTCGAGATTTCGTCTTAGAAAGAAATGGACACTTACGTTCACACACACACAGACATCTTTTTAAAAATAGTGTAAAAATAGTGTAGTGACCTTGAAATATAAAAATTTGTTATACATTTTGATTTCGATTTTCGGACCCATTACAATTACTTCCAATGGGAAGTTAAAAATGTTATTTTAATTTTTGTATTTAAAAATTTGTTATAATATACCTATATATTTTAAGGAAGTTAAACGTACACGTAATGTAAACTAGATTGCACTTTGAACTCGGCAGTATTGCATACAAAGAATTATTTTTTTAATACAATATAAGAATTAATAAAACGCATGTTCACAATATTTTCGGAAAGAGCTCAAAAATTTTCGTCGCGATTCAGTGGTATGCATTCTGTTGTATATAGAACTTATGTAATGTTTGATACATTATATATATACATCCCTTTTGACTTCACTGCAGTATGTAAAGACATGTTCAACAAATAAAGATAGTTCATATTTTCAACAGCTTACAAGTTATACAAACAAAATTTTGTGCCGAAGCTTTCACCTGCGGATTTTGGTTAATTACTTTTTAACATTCTTTTATTACATGGAAAAATAATTAAAATGGGATTTCAATAGATACTTAATCAAAATGAGAAAATCAAAATTATATCCATTTTCTGATTAATAATAATCATATTATTATTATTTTTAAAAATGGATACTGCATCGTTGTATTCAGCTGTTATGTTTACTTTACATGTTGAGTTGTTTGTAGTCTAGCAGTGGTGTTGGAATATTGACTCTCGCATGTAGTGGTTTTTCAGTGACAGAATGCTTTAAAGGGATAAAGTCGATCGTTTGAAAATGTGTCACTGTGTGAGTAATGTCAACTCAGTCCGCCGCGATAGTGGAAAGTTTAGGGTTAAAATCCCTACGGTGACATAGGTTTGAATTAATGAATTTTTCCTGATTACAGCACTGTGTTACGTCATTGTTCTTACTCAGGTGTTTCATATACTGTTTGCAGTCATTATGCATTCATTTAATAATCATAGTTTCCATTTATCAAATAAAGCGTAAAATGCTGGGTTGCATAATGCATTGTCAGAAAATAAACGGTGCTCCAAATAATCAAACATGTAGTAATTGATATAAAGAAAATCCCCATATTTCGATCCCACTCCATACACAGACCCTAGCAGAAGGTGAATGTTTGGGTTGGTATGTTTGGTAACAATATAATCGGAACTTTTTTTATCAATGGGACATTAAATGCCCAAAAATACTTGAATATGTTGCGAGATCAAATATCTCCGACTATTCGTGCTGTGGTTGAAGACTTTGGGTCGATGATTTACCAACATGACGGAGCATGCCATGCCTGTCAGACATTTTTTGAATGAAATGTTTCCAGACAGTCGACAGATGGATAGGACGTCGTGGAGCAATTCAATGGCCGCCGCGCTCCCCTGATTTGTCACCTGACGATTTTTATCAGTGGGGCTACTTAAAATTAAAATACTTAACAGTGCAAGGATATCCTAATTTAGGTTCTATGCGAGATAAAATAGTGGAAATTTGTTTCAATATTTCACCACAAACTCTGCAAAACATACATCGCCAATTTTATAAACGTTTAGGACGAAATTTGTTCCGCCTACTGCCAGCAGGCGAAACAAATTTAGAACATTTACTATAAGTATATTATTTTAGTTACTTTTTTTATCCTATTTTTGTAAAAAAATCAATAATGATTTTTAAAAGCAATTTATTGATATTCAAAAATAATATTGATACGGTAATAATAATTTAATAATTATTAAATAGACAGTAGCCATTCCACAAGCAAATACTTTTCTTAACATAATCAGTCGGCAACCTGCCATCGTGATGTTAAACGTCAAACAATTAAGATATACAAGGAAAAATCAGAAACCACTGTCAGGACTACTGTCTATTTAATAATTATTATATTATAACCACAAAAAACTCAACTCATTGTTGTATTTAAAAACGGTCTTGTCTGGATTTACGAGTTATTATTATTTAGTTATGTTTATAACTTAAATAAAATCCGCGCTCGCATGATGTGTGATTTAGTGTTGAAATAGGTATATATAGAAAAGGAACAGATCCCACTCTCGGGGCACTGTGTGAGTAAGTGGTAACTCAACCAGCCGGAAACTGGGAATTTCGGGTTCAAGTCCTGACAGTGGCTTCTGATTTTTTCCTTGTATATCTTAATTGTTTGACGTTTAACATCACGATGGCATGTTGCCGACTGATTACGTTAAGAAAAGTATTTGCTTGTGGAATGACTACTGTCTATTTAATAATTATTATATTATAACCACAAAAAACTCAACTCATTGTTGTATGAATAATAATTTAGTTTCGGAAAAATGTTGCTATAACGCTAAAAACCTTAGCTGTTGAACGTTTATAATTTACAATTTTTTAAAAGCCAAGTAAAATAAAGATAATTCAAAATAAAATAGAAATTCTGTAGATTACCATATAGCAATTAATGCAGTCATAGCTCACTCTGATCCATTCATTTTTTCCCAATGCTAATTTTCCTATGTGAAGCTTACCTGTTTACATACTGTATAGTGTATATTATAGTAATATAAAAGTCCGTCCGATGTTGCTAATACTACTAAAGTCACTATTTTCACTCACTGTTCATTCCCCTTTCGTCGTAACGTAATAATTAAGTAGCCTAAAATAATTAGGAAGATGTACCTACACTTCTAAGCAGTGAAAATGGTTAGCGTGGACAAACACACGAACAAAACAACAAACGTTACCTCTTCATAAATATTAATATAGATTATTGATTTAAATGTCAGACAGCGACACAATTGTGGAATATAATATTATGTACAAAGTACAGGTACTGACACAAAACTCTATGTAATTGTCAAGGGGCTTAAATTAATTTAAAACTGTAAATTGTAACATTTAAAAGTTATTAAAAATGAGTATTTTTTTCACAGATTATTACAATTTTAGTCTTTTTTGGTTTTGATATTTGTTTGTAAAATAGTTTTTGAAGTTATCCTGCTTTAGCGAGGGTATTGAATCGGAAAAACAAAACATAAACCGACATATTAATAAACCGACTCAAAAATTACATACCGACAGGAATAAACGGCTCTAACGATTTGGATGAAATTTACTGAAAAGGGGTTTTGGGACGCAACAAATAGATTTAGCAAGGTCTCATCCCAGGAAAAATTCGTTTTCTTATAGATTTTATAATTTTAAATAACAATTTTTGACGTTTCAAAATAGTGTAATATTGTAACCAGGTTTTGGATACTTATGTGTAGATGTCATTCATTATAAAAAATAATGAATTGAAAAATTGATAATATGTCAAAAATAGAATTAAGCAAATAGGAAGTTAAAATTAAAAATGCCAAAAATTTCAACGTAACGTATTCTAATGAAAAATGTATGAAGTATAACTTCGACCGTGCGCTTATGTGGGTGAGGCACATACCCTTTTTTATTTCCATTAAAATCGTGATAACTTTTATAATCAGATTATTTTTTAAAAGTAGTTCATAAAATCTAATGTATGCAATTTTAAATCTATCATCAGACATCTAGTTTGATGACCTTTTGTATTGTAGCAAACCCCAAGACGTTACACCACTGCCTCCAATAGAAATCACGAGAAATAAAGGTCATAGTAGTAAAGCGTGGAATGGTATCGAAGATACTGAACAACGAGTACCTGCCGGAATGTTCTAGAGAATGCGAGAACGTACTAGGCTGGGCTGCGCGACCTATATAAGCGAAGTACGAGTGAGTCAGGGGCAGTCAACGGGAATCAGTCAGTGTAGATTGTACTGTAACAGTGTTGAACAGTGAAATAAATCTGATATAAATACAGTGACTAAAATAATTACGAATAAATAATCCTTGTACATATAGTTATTTGTTAAGTGTTATATAAGTGGCTCGTTTAGTTCAATAATTACCGTTTAAGTTTTTTTATTGTTAGAATTGACTTTTCGTTGTTGCATTCATTATTATTGTGTTTTTAAACATTGTAAATAAATATTTATTCCGCCAACTCAGAAAACAGTTTTGTAACAGTTTGAAGTTAAACATTGTATACCCTAAATGAACGTTTTATAAAGAACAAATAATGTTTGAAAACCAAATAATCAATATGCAATATTATATGAGCACGATCAATGAAAGAATATAACTGTGTAGTTTATATTATAGTTTTTAGATTCAATTTCATAAATTGCCTATGAATATTAATGAGTGTAAATTACCTAAGTAATCTTTTACATCCGTGGTTCGTAAGAAAATGGTGATAAGGTTTAAAAATTGTACATTATAATAGCAAAATAATTTTTGTTTGCCGTACCCACTACAAAATAGCTTCTTTCAATGCATGTATACCGGCTTATAATGGGTCATTTAACAAGCAGGCGTGCTGAAAGTGTTTTCAAACACACTAGTATGGTAAGTAAAATTCAATAGTAATTTTTTGTAAATTCAATAGCAATTTTATGTTTTTATAGTTATTTTCGATACGTGTTCGTCTAGTAGGCTTAAATTGAGACACAAGCTAAGGGACCGACGCATACATAACCAGATCCAGTGCGCTGTATACCCCCCACTCGCCTAACGGCTCGTGGGGGTAAGCGCACGAGATCTCGTTGTGTATGCGTCAGTTCCTTTAGCGAGTGCCTCAATTTAAGCCTACTAGATATCTCACTTTAAGCGGACGTATCGAACATAATTTTTTATAACGACTGCTTCTAAAATTAAGAATTATATTTGTTATTTTATTAAGAAGAGTGCCATGAAGCAAATAAATTACAGATTGCATTAATATTTTGAGAAATTTAAGAAATGATTTTTTTTTTACGAAACTTCATACTCAGGAGTTTCTTGTGATTCTAAACCCTACTTTTTATTTTAATCGTAGTTGGCTAGATTTTGACTTTTGAAAAATTTTGTTCCTACAAAAAAGATGCATCTTAATGGCCTGCATAACTGCTGAAAATTTTATAATTATTGCTTTTAAAATGAAAAAGTTATTTAGGTGTCCTCATGTAAAGTGAAATACACTGTATAATTGAGCAACTTTTTGTCGGTGAACTTGAAAAGTTCAATGTTATAAGTAGATATAGCAAGCACACATTAAGTACGTGGTCATACTATACAGTGCGTATGTTACAATGTTTAGTGTGGAAATCCATATAAAAAAATCCCTGTTCATCCGCGGCCAAAATCCTCAGACAGCTCAACCATATTTTTTAATAAAAAATTTTTGTAACGGGTTATTTTTGATGTGAAACATCTTATGTCGGGCTGTGAACAGCCGCGTGAGGGGAAATATGCAACGAAATTTATGGTCCGCTTCTTCGCTGCTGTTCTCCCCACCACTGCGGCACTCTCTCACTCTCTCTTGGCTCAGGCGTGCACTGTAACGCACGCGGTGTTACAGTGCAGTATATAGGATTACGTCAGCATAACAGTTAGTTGCTGCTTTTGAAAAAATATATACTTCTACATAGAGAATACCACCGAGTTCAATAACGTTTTCTTTGATGTTTCACATCTGTCGGGGGTCCCGAAACCCACACCCTTTTTTAAACGCGCATCTTTTTTGATATAGCGGCTTTTTTTAGCCCCACCTCTTCCCGGAATGACGTCATCGCCCTTATTTTAATGGCATTCCCCCAAATTTTCTTGCAGTTTTAAATAGATTATCAAATTCTGATTTCAACAATATACTATTTGACATTTGCGCTGACAATTCCCGAGATATTAATTGTTAAAAGTGTACAAAAATTCGAGATAGTTGCATAATTTTTTTTATTTGAAACAAATGAATAACGGGTGTACGGACCGCCAAATAAATAAAATAATAGTTCAAAAAACAAAAACAAAAATCAAATGAAGTGTTCAAATTGAGATCCGTCAGCTTCTTGGCAACTACCTATGTCCAATTTTTGATTTCACTTCTAACAATTAATATCTCGGGAACTGTATGTTCAAATATTAAATATACAATGGCACATTGCTGAAATCAGAAATTAATATTCTATCCAAAAAACTGAGGGGGTGCCATTCAAAAAAGGTGATGACGTCATTCCAAAAAAGAATAATACTGCAAAAAAAAAAATAGCGACTATCAAAAAAAAAAAATGCGCGTTTAATAAATAAGATTTAGTCGGTTTCGTGTCCATATTTATATTATAAGTAATGCAGTAAATTCGCAAGTATGTGGACAGTAAATAAATAAGGTTGACCTGTCCTAGGATTTTGGCCGCAAATGATGTGCGGGATTTTTTATATGGTTTGTTTTATACTAAACGTACGCACTGTATATAAGTACATTATGTAATACTTATGTATTACATAAGTTTTTCATACTTTTTGTTAAAAAGAAAACGTAAGAAAAACAAAGGTCAACAGCACTTTTTTACAATAAACAATGAAAGTCGTTCGAAATAGAACATTAATCGGCTAAGCATGCAAGAAAAACAAAAATAAAGATAGTTACTTCTTACCACAACAGTTTTATTGATGGATGTACATTTCGAAAGCTATGCTTTCATCTTCAGCAAAGAAGTAACTATCTTTATTTTTATTTTTATTCCAACCACAGTGCTCATATATTTTTATGCAAGAAAATACTTATCAACGAAATATTAAAATATAAAAGACGCTACAAAAACAATGCGACATTTCCGAGAAATGAATATGAACAAATGTTATTAAGAGCTAAAATATATTTATTTTATATCAAACATGTCAGAATTTGATATGATGGATAGCCCATTAAATAAATATAAGTATAATATGACGTACACTGTACAGTATTATTCATGAAGGATGATGACTTTTCAGAAATTATATGTATTGGAAAATATATCATAATTTCTGCAGAGATTTTGTTTCTTCTAAATAGGTACCTCTTAAGCGTCCCCTACACGCAGCGGAATGTTTGTATGTTTTGTTTGTACTACAAATATTATAGCTACACGTAGCGATTTGTTTGTACGATTTGTTCGTACTGTTATGTTTGTACAAACATAACACTACAAATAAATCGTTCAAAGAAATCCCAGGAAGTTGATCTAAAAAAGCAATGTTTCTTTCCTTCTATGTTTGTACAACAAAACACAACGATATTGTGTAGTTGAGTGTAGTTTCTCGACATGTATATTATGTCCATACAAAATTCTGAAAATTGTTTGTACAAATTTGTATGAACGTGTAGGGATGAAACATATTGTTTATCCGTTTTGTTGTACATACAAATCGTACAAACATTCCGCTGTATGTAGGAAGCGCTTTACTAAGGGAGGTTTAAGTATCGTAATCAACTAAGGTACCTACATCAAATTTTTTAAAGTAAGAAAAGGGAAAATTACACTATAAGTGTGGATATTGGGCAACAAAAGAATTAAATTAATTGTTCCTACACAACTTGATTTAACTTTTCCATATAAGAGTTATAAAACTATAGGAATTATTAGCCTACACGATCACCACCACAGTCTCTCTCAGTGTATTTTAAGATAGTGAGGCATGCATAGTTCGTAATAAAGTTAACGAAGCGGAAGACAATGAAATAACGTAAGCAAAAATGTGCCGCTTATATAAATATAGCGTATAAGTGCATGACTCACTGTCTTAAATTTTGGAACTTGACTTTAGTCACGTTATCTCATACTGATATACTAAGAACGTATCCATGTATAAATTTTATTAAAATCGTTGGAGCCGTTTTCAAGAAAAAAATTATTTTCCAATTATTAACCTGTTTTTACCCGTTTTTAGGAGACCACTTCTTCCGCATTTGAACTAATAGCCATTTTGCGATTTCGTTTCGAGGTGTGATTAATTATTTGTAGATTATAGACGCGTCGACAACTCAGGTCATTAGCGTCTTCAACACAACAAATAACATATTTGTGTATTAAAATCCGCCAGCCGGCATACACAAACCGACTGGTACGAGCTCGGGTCCCTGGGAGCGCTAATTCCCAAAGAACATTGGAATGTAATTTGCGATGTTTCGAGGTGTGATCATCCTGAACACGCATGCACAATTTGAGCAAAATCGCGATGCAGTGGTTTCGGCTCTACGTGCAACCACACAGACAGACAGACAGCAGACTTTTTTTTGGTTCAGAGAACTTGAAAACGTGTACATAACAAAAAATTAAAAATATAATTTTTGCATGATTACAAAACTTCCCCTAAATATACCTATACCTATACTCGGCATAAATGTACAAACGTCCTAGCATTGGTTTTTTGAGTGAGCAACTTTAATTTTTAATAATAAAACATTTTGGAAAAGATTTTTAGAACATATGTAGGTATTGAAATTTCGTAATACCTAACAATAAATATATGATTCTTAAAAATCAACATAAATGTACTGGGTCCAGATATTACATAATTAATATTTATTTACCGGTACTTTTAGAAGTGAACCGAATTACTGTTCAATGAAGGTACACAATGACATATAATTCACAGATAGTGACACCGATATGGATATAACGTGGACGATTCCTGGACATCCTGTATTACTCTAATACTCCACAATATGACAAAATCATACTGTGATAATTACGGCAATATACCTACCCCATTTAAATCTTTAACATTCTAAAAGAAAAAACTTTTGGACAAACTTTATATACATTTTTTCTCCATTTTGATGACCCATATTTATTAATATTTACAGTAATTTTCTGTTTTACCCTGTATAGTTGCTTCCTAAAGGAAATGTTTTGCCTCCCAGAATGTATTTAAATTATGTATATACCTACATTAAATAGGCCGCACCTAAAAAAACACAAAAAACGTTCCCTAATCAATAATGCATATAAAACCAAGTTTTATTATATTATACATTTTGCAGTACAGACCCCAAAGAAATATTTACCGTATTCAGCGTTAAATGGGACAGAGTTGCTGGGGCAATAAAAAAAAATCTATTTTCAAAATAAAAAAAATATCAAATTGAAAAACCAAAATTACCAGATATTCATACACGATAACCTTTTACAAAATAAAAAATATGCACACAGATTTAGAATTTTCGGACATAATCCACTATGAATTATTGTATTAATTATCGATAGCAGGTATCCTAAAATTGTACTAATTTTTTAATACTCCAAAAAATCACATTTTTTAATTAACTTTATTAATAAAATTAATTATTTCGACAATTTCAAAGTTTCCGTCACTATTTACACATAATTTACGTTACTAAATCACTTTTTTAAAAATTTTCTAATTTTAAAGTAAAAAAAACCCGAACGAACATTTTGAAACTATCACTTAGGCCTTCAACAAAATCCACAACGAACTTTTCATAAACAGCACTTCGTCAAATTATTAAGCGGCACTAAAATGCACAGAGAACAATTGCACATCGACATGAAGCCATTAAAAAACAATAATACAGTTAATAAACGTTTTACGTAGAGCCGTTCCAAAATAGTGTGAATGTTTTACTGTGTGCTGTTGTTGCGGCCATCACAGCGGCATCTTCTGATGCGGCAGACATTTGTGTGCGTGTAAATTTCTGTGTCGGTGTATGCGTGCGTGTTACGCGCGTATGTGTGTGCTGTAGTGTGTTTGTACCGGGTAAGTGGTACAGCCTCCTGTAGGAGCTAGTAGCTCTTCGCGGGATAGAGCTATGACGATGTGGACGCCGGTGTGGTGGCCATAGTGAACGAGCGCGCGCTGCTAAGCTTTCCGTTGCTCTCGTTTCACCGTACTACTGGCATGTTTTACAGCAACGTTCAAACTTTTCATTCTCAAAACATCAAAATGCATATACATTTGAGGACTGGACATCAATAATGGCCTAAGTGCCAAAATTAGCATTGGGAAAAAATGATTGGATCAGAAGTATGTAAACCGGTAATACATAGGACATTTATCATTGCAGGGAAAAATGATTGGATCAGAAGTATGTAAACCGGTAAGGTATCCATAGGACATATTTTGGCATTGGGAAAAAATGATTGGATCAGAAACATGTAAGCCGGTAAGGCATACATATGACATTTAGCATTGAGAAAAAATGATTGGATCAGAAGTATGTAAACCGGTAATACATAGGACATTTAGGATTGGGAAAAATGATTGGATCAGAAGTATGTAAACCGGTAATACATAGGAGATTTATCATTGCAGGGAAAAATGACTGGATCAGAAGTATGTAAACCGGTAAGGTATCCATAGGACATTTGGCATTGGGAAAAAATGATTGGATCAGAAATATGTAAACCGGTAAGGCATACATATGACATTTAGCATTGGGAAAAAATGATTGGATCAGAAGTATGTAAACCAGTAATACATTGGACATTTAGGATTGGGAAAAGGTGATTGAATCAGAAGAATGTAAATCGGTAATACATAGGACATTTAGCATTACAGGGAAAAATGATTGGTTCAGAAGTAATGTAAACCGGTAATGCATGAGACATTTAGCATTGCAGGGAAAAATGATTGAATCAGAAATATGCAAACCGGAAAGGCATACATATGACATTTAGCATTGGGAAAAAATGATTGGATCAGAAGTATGTAAACCGGTAAGGTATACATATGACATTTAGCATTGGGAAAAAAATGATTGGATCAGAATGATTCATGACTCATAATGTACGTATTTATATAGGGTTGCTATAGTTATTTTAGTTTTTCTCTTTTATCTCGAATTATTTTTATTTTACTTGACGTTCAAACGGCAAGTAAAATAAAAATAATTGAAAATAAAATATAAACACTAAAATAACGATATAGCAACCCTATATATTATATACGTACATTATGAGTCATGGCCCATTCTGGTCCAATCATTTTTTCCCACTGCTAAATGTCATATATATACGTTACTGGTTTACATACTTCTGTTCCAATCATTTTTTCCCAATGCTACATGTCATATGTATGCCTCACCGGCTTACATATTTCTGATCCAATCATTTTTTTTCCAATGCTAAATATCCTATGTATACCTTACCGATTTATATACTTCTGATCCAATCATTTTTTCTCCGTCGGCCACCCAGCAGATCGGATCGTGTGTAGGGGCTTTAAGAAGTGACTAAATTGTTGTTTTTTTATAATTATCAAAGCATTTTTGTTCAGGGTGGAGCATCGGGTTATGAGAGTAAAAATGGTTATCCTGTTTATCATACTACAATTAGATTATAAACAATAGTTCTAAGTGCAAATCGGAGAATTTTCCGGCGCCAAAGCTCAATATGTCGGCCTCTCCCCCCTTTCGTACGTCCATGGTCGTACCATCATATCTAATAAGATAAGCACGTATGACAAACATCTCCTTACAAAATGAACCAGTAAAGTATATACATGATAAGACAACAAAGGTGATGGCGCGCTGTGTACTGCAGCGTCTATACAAATAACGTTTTATTTTAGAAGCGCTGATCTTTGCAGAATGTGTGGAGCTACTAGTGGTTCAATGGCAAACGTAGAGGTATCCAAAGTATAGAGAGACATACCTACAACACACACACACATATAGCGTCACGACGGATACCGGGACGCCGTTGCCTAATGCCTCTGTGACTATGTGAGAGTGAGAAGAAATATGTGCGACAGCAAAACTATAGAACAGAACAGATAGAGATGCAGAGCATACTCTATAAAATGCGAGAATCATTGTATATACTCTATTTCTTTTCAGTCAAAACCTTAATCGAACTTTTACTATATATTTTTTTTTAATTTCTTTTTAGGCCACCAACGGCTAAGGTTACTAATTCATATTTTCAAGTTATTATTTTTTTGCCATACCCACTACAAAATAGCTACTTTCGATGTATGTATAGCGGCCATTAATGACCCATTTAACAGGCAAGTGTGCGGAAAATGGTTTAATTTCTGCACTAGCGCAGAAAATAACGGTTGCCATAGCAACTTCTGTTATTCGCTCTGCACGTCTGCGTACGCTTGCGTGCACGAACTTCGCGGCACACTGGGAGGAAACATGGCGACGCAAATGAACTGTCAGATTTTTTTTGAAAATGACGTGAAAAGTAGGCGTTTTGTAGTGGGTATGGCAAAAAATACCATATATGTCTCGTACGTAATGGTAATACGGCTCGTGTGACTGTAAAAACTCGCTATCAATCGCTTTTACATACTGTCATCACTCGCCGTAATATTCCCCATTACGTATCTGTTGACATACAATCTACTATGTAATAATAAATTGAAAATCCAATTGACACTTTTACCAGCTCTCAGGTTAGATTTTATTTATTTTTATTTATTGTGGATTATAGACGCGTCGACAACTTAGGTCATTAGCGTCTTAAATACAACAAATATCATAATATATCACTTAAAAACTAAATAACATCACAAAACATCCATGAGTAGAGGTGAGATTCGAACCCACGACAGTCTGATTCAGAGGCCGCGACGCTACCAACTGAGCCATACTGTCCTCTCTCAGGTTAGAGCTTCACTATATAATTATTATAATTCCCTTGTTAAAAAGCCTTAAGGCTCCTATTCCATTCTATCAACCTTCTACGGAGAGCACATACGTAATTTTTTTTTTTTTCGTCAAACGCTCCTTTATGAAAACAAAGGATAGTCAGAAAATGTGACTGCGAGCATACTCGTATAACACGCGTTTAAATACTTTGAATGACGTTTTATTTAAGGTTATTATGATTGTATGAAGATAGTCAAGACATACGTTTTATAGTTCATAGCCACCTATATAGAACCCTACCTGAAGCCAAGGTGGGGGCGGGTAATAAAAAATATATACAGGATGTATCACAGGATTGAGAACATAGAAAATAAATGAGTGTAACAGGGAAGACATAAACAAAATGGGTAGCGTGACAAAGATAGAATACACATGGCTAACTCAACTGAATTAATTATCATGGATTTAAGCAATCACTGATCCTAACTAATTTTCACAATGGAGTTTTCCCTATGTTCGGTTTTCTGTGGTACACCCTGTATATATGATCAGTATGAGTTAAATTTAATTTTCAAATACATATTGCTACGAACTTTTTTCCTTCCTTCAACCACTTGAATTAACCTATCAAATTTTTTGAACGGATTATTTCATACACCCTGTATATCTTCACTTAAAATAATCAAAATTTTAATGCGCCGCGAACAAACGTTAAGATTATTGGCTACATAAGGACACTGTATCGGTTTTGTCGCATTATTTTAAAGGATAAATGTTAATATTCGTATTATCGGTCATTACTTAGAGTGACGGCGGGTGTAGAAAGCGCGATGGTGGAGGCGACGGGTATGTGCATGCATGTACTGTGGTATCAGCGCATGCTTCGAGCAAATCGATCGCAACTACCGGCTCGGTCGTAGCAGACCGTCGAGCGCAGCTATGAGTCGATGCACACTGCTCATTGGCGTACAACGCTGTTGACCGTCGACTGCAGAACCGGCCCTGAAGGTCGAGAATTTCAATATAGACGAAATTTCTCAGATCTGACAAAAAAGTAACCACAAATAGACGGAGATTCCATCGTCAGATTTCCAGTGTGTCGAATACACTACAGATACATTTGTCTGTGTGGGTTAAAGCACTGGGGCCGACAAATAGGGAGCCACAATTATTTTCTTTTTTTTATTCTGCCGGATAATGGGATACTGACGTTACTTCCGGTCATTTTTTGGACTGTCTTCTTATGTCACATAAATAAAATTGACGTCAAAATGTCAGTCTCATCGAGTACTGTCATAACATCATGGGGTGCAAAACTTCTTTTTATCGCAAGCAGCGCATTTTTTCAATTTCGGGCAGAATAAAAATAATAATAATTGTGGATCCCTATTTGTACAAGCAACTAGGCCGTGCAGTCAGGGTCTATTCTGATTGGTCGAATACCTCATTTTAAGGATTTTTTTTATTTTGTTCAGAAACAAATTATTTAAGCTTGCAGAACGATACATTTAAATACCAAATTGCATGTATAACCAAACGCACTACTTTGTCGGCAGGGTTTTGCACTACGACCTGAGTTTTAAATAATTATAATTGCGTTGAAAGCGCTTGTGTAATTTATAACTACGTAGTTACTAGTTTAGGAAATTGTTTTCATTAATGAAAATTGTGGTGTATGAATGGGTTAAACCATCAAATGTGTGATCTCACGAGAATAAAATGTTATTCTTGAGGGAACCATTTTAAGTTGCAGAGAGAACATATCACTGTGCAATATAAATATATAATGAGGTGAACTAGATACTATGCTTGCAAGAGAAATTGTTACAAGAGAACATTTATACCTATACAACAGGTAAAATCGAAAGAACACTACATTTCAAAGTAGGACAGATGTAGCAAAGATTACGTATTTTTCTAAAAGACACGACACAAGGATGCTGATTTTTGATAGAGATAATCCGAACCAGTCGCAGATTTCCGATCATATTCGGGTCGATAAGTAAATTGACTTAGGACACATGCGAATTATTTTGTAGTTTGACTTATATTTAAATCCCCCTATATTATTAAACGAGTAAATCTTGTATATATGTTTCTACCTATATATCTATGTTTCTATGTATCTATATAAATATTTTCTCGAAAACGGCTCTAACGATTTTGATCAAATTTACCAAAAAGGGGTTTCGGGGGGCAAAAAATCGATTTAGCTAGGTCTCATCCCTGGAAAAATTCGTTTTCCCATCGATTTTATCATTTTTAAAAACGGTTTTTTGACCTGTCAAAACATTGTAATATCGTGAGTAGGCTTTGGAGAAAACAAACTACTTTCATTATTTATATGTCAAAATTATCTGACAGAATTTTTAACTTATTAAAATAATCCGTGAACTATTTGTATAGTAAAAAATAACAGAAATAAAAACTAAACATAATTATGTAAGTAGTTTTAACTAATATTTAAATAAATAGGTACCTAAGTATGTTATTTTTATATTACCTATATAAAATATGTATTTTATGTACGTTAAATATAGTATGACGTATAATCTTACCTAGACTTTTTTACTTCCCACCTCTACTATGGTAGGGAAGTAATGGATTCAGTCCGAAAACAATATTTCGAGATTTTAACAGATTTTCACGTTTTGAGACCCTAGCAATCGTTTAAGATCATTTTCTGACTGATGTCTGTATGTGTGTGTGTATGTGTGTATGTGTGTATGTGTGTGTGTGTGTATGTGGTCAATTTTTCGCCTTCGATATCTTAAGAACGGAACAACATACGGGCATGCCGATTGTTCTATTGTGTTTATCAGCCTTTAACTTAGATCTGATTAGATTTTGAGTCAAATCGGTTCAGTGGATCCTGAGATATTCAAAAAAACGTCCTCAATGTCACGTATTAACATAGGTAAAAAAAAATATAAATGAATTCTAGATGTTATAATATGAAAAAAATGTAAATATTTTTTTTCTCTAAAATGTATAGTTTTCGAGAAAAAAAATATTTTAGTAAAAAAATAAAAAATTGTACGTAAATCAAGGTAACCATGATTTTTGCTATATTAAGCTAGCCATCAATAGATCACCAAACAAAAAAGAGGGCCATGCTTTTTTCAAAGAATAAAAATTAAATTGTGTTTTAAAGACCACCAACAGCTAAGGTTATTTGGGCCTAGTCAAAGAATAAAAAAAAGAGTGTTTATTTTTTGCAAATATTTACTAGGTGGGAAGTATAGGACTGGTCATCAGTCGAATTTTTTTCTCAAAAACGAATAACGATTTTGATGAAATTTACAGAATGGGGATTTTTCGGGGCGAGAAATCGATCTAGGTAGGAATCTTGGTCCCAGAGGGGAGTAATTAAAAAAAGGGTTTTTTTATTTATAACTCGGTCAATTGTCAGATCGATTCGAAGCCTATTTCTACATAGATTTTGTATAATATATCACAAGGGTTAAAACTGTAAATGAACACTAATATAAGAAGTGTCTTGCACAATATGTAAACAATGACAAACAGGCGGCCCGAAGGGCCGCACTTCTGGCAACGCGAGTCTGTGTAAAAACACATCGATTTTTGAAAACTATTGTTAAGATACATACAAAAAAGTTTTGTTTAAAAATTTGCACGGCGGCCCGAAGAACCGCACTTCTAGCGACGCAGACATGCAGTATATCAAAACACATCGATTTTTAAAAACTATGGTGAAGATGCATGCAAAAATGTTTTGCGCTGCAGGTTTATAGTCTGACGTTTGTTATTAAAAGATATAATATGAATTCTATTTCTTCGAAAATCGATTTTTGTTAGTTTTTCAGTAGGTACTTTCTATGCAAAAAAAATATTTGAAATTTACTGGAAGTTGCTAAGATGACATCACAGAGAAAAAGTACTTCGATAAAGTTGATATTTGGCATCAATGTTTAAAAACGGATTATTGAAACGGCAACGGGCAAGCAGAATTTCATCTGATTCGAACATTTTTACAAGATATTCAATCTATGAAAATCGGTTTTTGCGAGTTCTTCAGTCAATAAAACAATAACGGCGGTAGATTTGAAAATGGCGACTTAAGTAATATTTACAAGAAAAAATGCTTGATTCAAGTTGATACTTAGTTTTTACGCTTAAAAATACACATAGGTATTTAAAATATTTAACAGAAACAATTATTTAAATTATGTTTCAGAAATAAATTCGTTTCGGAATAATATTCTGAGAAAATAATATCTCACAGCATACAAGTACTATTTTTTTGAACTCATCCGAGCAAAGCTCGGCACCCAGATATTTTTAAATTAACGACGTTGCGAAGCATCTACTTTTAATTTTCAAACTATAAATCCCTAAAAATAATAACCAACTCCACCTCACTAAATTGATAACTCGAACAAAATTGGTTGACAGTAGCGTCAAGAGTAAAAATTAATATTATTTGATAACTCGAAGTCTTGATAACTCCATTTGTTGTGGCATGTCATGGTTCAAGTTATCGAAGTTCGACTGTATATTGAAGATAATAAATGTTCGATAATAAGTTATTTAATTGTCGTAATAAACGATATTTATTATAGTATGAGTATTACCTATGCGTTGTACTAATGGCTTGACGGCAAATGCACGTTTCGTATTTTTTGTATAATAATAAAAAAATAAATTAAGAGTTTGGGTAAAATGGGGCACCGTTCAGGTATCATACTTAATTAGGTTATTGTTTCATATTTATTGTTTACGCACGCATTAAGCAAATTAAATATAAATTACCTAAGTAAATACGTCAATAAAAAAAAACATAAAAAATATTAATCAAATAAAAACTTTATATTTATTCTTTGAAGAAAACGGATATCACGAGTGTATTACACATAGTATATAGCACATACACTATTGACACGCGCTGGTCAGATGGCGGAACCTAGGAGTAAGATTATAAAATCTGAGCAATTTGGTACTATTGTTAATTGATTGGAACAAAATTTGGTATACATATTGGAATCCACCGCACGAAGCCTATTTAAAATAGGCATATCAGACCATTTTAAGAGTTTAATTTAGGAATTAAAAAAAATTGAGTTCAAAAACAACAAAAAATCAGTGAAATTACTTCAAAATTCGAAAGATTAATATATGTCCTTAAAATTTTAATAAAACCGACCAAACAGGGTCGGACTTACAAGATTAGATAATAAATTGTAGACGCTCTACAACTAAGATGATTCCTATCTATACGCGAACTTGCAAATTTTATGAAAAGTGAAAACACTATTTTGTGGATAGTGCAATACATATTGAAAAGTTTACCTACACAATTTGGTGCGGATGTTGGATTGACAAAATGAATGCTGAATATTCAAATATTTTAGAGGATGAATTAAGGGACTAATTTTTTAATTTAAAGTTTCTTAGAATTTTGACTGTACCATCGCTTTTCATTTTACAGTGCGCATTATTTGTCAAAAAGAATATTTCTTTATTTACATTGACCTCTACTGTACATTCTTATAACACGAGGCAAACTGAAAATTTGTACATTGAGTCATTCAGTACTACATTAGGCAGTAAAGGACCTAGGTATGTGTGTTAAAGAATATATAATAATCTACCTTCTGATATTATAGGCAAATTGCAAGTTACAATAAATTTAAAAGTTCTCTAAAGTTCTATTTAATTGAACAGGCGTATTTCTGTCTCGATGAGTTCTTTGGGAATCCCAGTAAATCAGTATAACAAATAAAGAGAATTTATCATTATTAGCATAATACATTGAAGTAAATTTGAGTTAAAGTACGTGCAGTACGCAGGTGGGATTCTAGATGTTAGCATGTATGGTAGATGGTGGCTGAAATTATAAGCGCTTATAGGTTTGCACAACGAAGCTTTGATACTAGCATTGATACAAGCTTAAATCGCGTTTGAAATGTCAGGTAGCGAAGACGAATATTTGTGTTCTTCTGCTACAAAGTGGTATATTTTAAATACAAATTTGGGTAGGAGCTATCATGTCCACCCTATTAATAGAAAACGATCTAAACATGGCGAATTTCATCATTTATACCAAGAATTAAAATTTTACACAAACCGGTTTTTTGAATATTTACGTATGGAACTTTTAAATACGTCTTAGAAAAAACTCAAAACAATTTAAATAAAAACTGGCAAAATTTCACTTATTAAACTAGTCACATCCATTGCGAAACTTGTAACGGCCATTTGACAGTTGTCACACGTTGATTGTAGTAGTCAGCGCGCTGAAAGAATGGTGAGATACATTCTTGAATCTACCAGCTCTTGTAACAGCGCTTATACCTGCTACACTCACTGCTTCGTTGTGTACGCTCGCACACACATACACACACACATATATATATATATACACACACGCTACCATCTAGAATCCTAGCTCCATACTGCACGTACCTTTATGGAGTGGAAGATCAGTTTCGACTGAACTCCGCCATAATAAGTAGGTAAATTAGCCAATACCCTATTTTGTTGGCAGGGTTCTGCACTGCGACCCGACTTTAATTTAGTATGATTCGAATATTATTGATTAATAAAATGCCCTACCTGCATTCTTTGTCACGATGCCAAACAGCTAAATGAACACGTTTGGTCAAATCAATTTTGGATACGTCGAACGTAAACATCTGATCGAAGAAAGGATTAGTCGAGTCCTTATGAACGGACGTTCGCTGAAAACCGCCGGACGATTTTTCTTTGCAGACACTGTCATCTCCCGAACCGGATATCAGCGCCACCTGGAACAATTGACATACTTTTACGAGAGCAATTTCATTTACATATCGGCGTGTCGTTTCACAATAATAGTTTCGATATTATTATATAGTCCGGGAACCCGCGATTGATTTTGGTCAGACATTTGGCCAAGACTGATTAATAAATTATTAACAATGAAACATTTCGCCAAGACTGATGTGTATTTATATGTTAATACAGGGTGTCCCAAAAAGAATGGGACATAAAGTAACAGCTGATTTCTTACAAAAAAATATTGCGATAGACCCTCGGATAGACTCCAACTTGTCTATTCCGAAAGTTGATATTAAAAGAGATGCAGGGTGTCAAAGTTTAATTTTTATTTTTGATTTTCTTAAATAACTTTTAAAATAATTTAGGCATTTTAATGAGATTTGCTATATGGGGAATTTTTGACATGAGAAATTCAAACCTTACCTTGGTATGGCTCTTACTTGTAGGGGGCGCCATTTACATAAATTTTCACTCATTCATATAGTCATAACTTTTTTGTACGAACTCGTACTATATTTTTGAATTAAAAAATTGATTTTTAAGGCGATTACTCGATTTGTCTATGCCTCTGTTAGTCACGCTTTTTATTAATGAAATTAAAATTTAATTTAATGGAAGAACATTTCTTACATCAGCACACTTTTTGCTAGTATCAGCCGTTAAATTAATGCCTACGCCTGTCAGCGAAAGATGCACGCAAGGTGAACAGCTTACTTCGGAAGTAATACCGATTATTACAGCTACAATACAAGTAATCAACGTAAACTCCCACTTCCGTATTTATAATCTGATAAGGTCACAAAAACCACGTCAGATTACGTATGTTGCAAAAACTATAGGTACAATTAGTCCAAGAGCTCGTTGCCAAAAACTGCAAGATTTTTGTAAAGGCTAATATTTTGAGATTAGTTAGTATCAGGGCTGGGCATTTTAACTACTTACATGTATTTGAAATACGTATTTCAATTACAATAAATTGAAGTATTTTCTTGTGTATTTCAAATACTTCGGAAAAAAGTATTTTGTATTTTGTATTCGAAATACTTTATGGAAATGAAACTATTCTTGCTTCTATCAGCAGCTGATATATCTCAAAAATAATTTAATGTTTAGATAATTATACACTACTTATAGACCGAGAGCTAGTGAAAATTTTTTGGTGTTATTTATTCAAGGCCTTATTTTTGTGAAGATGTTGAGGGAGGCATATTAAAGTGCCCTGTGTAAGGGATTTTGCTAGATAGCGGTATGGGAGGGATGCAGACCGCCCCCAACATGTAACAAAAAAAATGCTCACAATTATTATTGCTTCAAGGCTGAAATTGTTTGTATAGCTTGTCGGTGACCCAATAATGCCATTATAATATTTTCAGATCGATTGGTCAGTATTAAAGGGGTGGCAGATCACCCTAAACGTGTCATATACCCGACGAAATGTACATTATTAGTTCAGGGTTCAAATTTTAATATGTTGTTACGGCGACTGTTTTAAGCATATATTTCAATTTGCAGAACAAAACGTCTGTATTAACCCCCTCTCTTAGACGAAAACTTTCTCGCCTAGGTGTTTATATCATTCTGCAAGGGAGTTAATACCGACATTTTGTTCTGCAAATTGAAATAATATATGCTTAAAACAGTTGCCGTAACAATATATTAAAATTTGAACCTTGAACTAATAATATAAATTTCGGCGGGTACATGACACGTTTAGGGTGATCTGCCACCCCTTTAATACTGACCAGTCGATCTGCAAATATTATAATGGCATTATTGGGTCACCGACAAGCTATAGAAACAATTTCAAACTTGAAGCAATAATAATTGTGACCATTTTTTAGTTACATGAATTGGGGGCGGTCTGCATCCCTCCCATACCGCTATCTAGCAAAATCCCTTACTCAGGGCATTTTAATATGGCTCTCTCAACATCTTCACAAAAATAAGGTCTTGAATAAATAACACCAAAATATTGTCACTAGCTCTCGGTATATTAGTCGTGTGTTAGTTGCCATAGTTATGATCAGAACTAAGGTTTTTATCAACGCGAGTGAAGCCACGGGCAAAGGCTATTATAACAAACGAAAAATAAACTTTAATATATATTGTAGATAGGTAGTCCTTGTACTCAATCTCAGTATTGCATTATAATTTACTTCTTAAAAAGAATTTTA
Source organism: Mongoloraphidia duomilia (assembly GCA_039654895.1). Taxonomy (NCBI): domain Eukaryota; kingdom Metazoa; phylum Arthropoda; class Insecta; order Raphidioptera; family Raphidiidae; genus Mongoloraphidia; species Mongoloraphidia duomilia. The sequence goes on along the minus strand of CM077519.1, from coordinate 45,039,640 downwards.
ATTTAATTAGAGCTTAAAATGTACCGACTCTTACCTTGACATATGCATTGACGCTTTTGTTTCCCAGTCTGTAGAGGTCTTTGCAACGAATTACTGCAACAAAAAATAGTGGATACATTATTGTTAATTCTCTTTCAGATAAAAATAAAGTTCCAGTTAAGAGAATTCTCTACCGGAAGGTACCCTCTGCACACTTCATCTCAAGTACTTTGCCCTCGCCTAAAAACAATTACCGCTCTCCCGACGCTATTGTTAAAGCTAATGGGTTCGGGTAAACGCCAAATGAAGAACCAAGAATCACACTATAGATCCTATAGGCGAATTTTTTGGAAAAAAAAAAATTCGGCAACGTATAAAAGTAACATTTTTAAAAAGTTGTCAGTTCTTTTAGGAATTTTTTTCAATTTTTCGCCTGTAGGATCTGTAGGTGATTCTCGGTCCTTCATTTGGTGTTCACTCGAGCCCTTTAGTTTTAAAAATAGCGTTGGGAGAGTGGTAACCGTTTTTAGGCGAGGGGAAAGGATTTGAGATGAAGAGTGCAGTAGGTAACTTTCGGCAGAACATGAAAAAAGGATAAAAAATAACAAATGTTTAAATAGTAAACTGATAATAATAATAAATTGTTTTTTAATTTGACTCGACTTTCAGGACATATGAAATAAATAAATGATTATATTTACCATGAACAAGTAATTTTCCGTCATTATATCTGATATTGAGATCAATAGTTCCTTTCAAAACTAAATTGTCGCGTGACAGTTTAGTTTTCGGTGTGATAGTCATTTCCAAGAAACCTTTCGCATCACTCGAAATATTCAATAATGAACTACATGCCTTCATTTGCCTAGATTCTTCAGCCCAGATCGGTGTCCATGGCTCACTATATGGAGTTTCTGGACTGTTAGCTCCGAAAAGCACCCTTTTTACAGAATTTTTATTTGGAACTTCTCTCAAAGAACGGTACGGAGAAGTGTTATCATTTATTAAGGTTAAACCAAATTTATTACTATTATTTCTATCAGACATTTCGTCATTTTTACTAGTATCTAAAATGTCACGTTCCATAATCGGTGTTTTAGGACTTGGAATACCGTTTTTTAACGTCAATCCGAAGTGTATTTTATTTGCAGAATGGCGATATCCTGGCAAAAAATGAAGAGGTGTTTCTTCTAGGTTTTCTAATAGTTCATCGATATTGATAGATCTTTTTGGAGTTAATGGAATATCGTTTGGAAAAATAACACCACATCGTTTGATTTTAAATTTATCTTCACTTTGATCGATTACTATTAAATTATTATTGTCACTTTTTGTGCCTGAATTGTTTCGATTAAAATCTTTCAAAGCTGAGTTTGGACTTGGAATTCCATTTTCTAATGTTAAACCAAAATTTTCTATTTTATTATCTTCTAACGTATTTTTTTTTCTTCGCACACATTTTTGTCTTTTTAAATGAACACCAGGCTCTAAACTTTCGATACTCAAATTAGTTGATTCATTATTATTTACAATTTTATCCGATGTTCTTTTACGACTGTTTATCTTTAATTCAGACGAAATATAACAATTTTCAAAATTAAAGTCAAAGGTTTCGTTATTACTTAATTTCGTTTCCGGAGTTTTTACTTCTCGCTCGTTAAAGTTTGTGATTACATCATTACAATTGTTTTGATTCAATTTAACTAAATTATGACAATTTACTATACATTCACAATTTTCTGACATTCGCTTTTCATGTTCTAAATTGACGAAATTATCCTCTTTTGTGTGATTCAAATCATTTTCTCGTTCTTGCAAATGCTTTACTACAGGATGAACATTATTACGCGGAGTAGAACAACATTTTTGTACCACACATCGATTATCATTTCCATCACTTCCTTTATGTCTTGGTGTACTTGTAATATCGAAGCAAACATTATCTGGTTCTTCAGTTGTTTCCAAGATAGCTTCAACCATCTTATCCAAAGATAAATTATCAAAATCAGAGTCATCATCTACTGTTCCCTGCTTTAACTGACTATCTCGTGTTTTGTTATAAATTTTACTAAATCTTAAATCAGCTAATCGATTTGTTAGCGGAGAAACTGACATTTTATTTTCTGTCAGTATATTTTTCTTCATCCTATCTGAAACACTCGAGGGAGTTTTTCCACTGCAGTTATCAACAGAAATATGATTTTCTTTCGGTAAACTTTTTATAATATCCGGTGTAGGATTATATTTCCGCTTAAAACCAGTAAATTGCATTCCTATGTCTTCGGGAGACGTTGTAAAAGAAATTTGATGCAGAAAATCATTGACGTGATCTATTTTAGTTTTCTTATTCTCTAAATTATTAAAGTTATGAGAATAATTTAAATTTGGTAGTGTCCCTAAACTTTTATAAGGCGGTATATTTGAAAGGTTAGTATGTCTCATACCCAGAACACTTTGAGTCGATCTCATTGGACACGGTGAATATTCAATTTGAAACGTTGGTAGAACTGACGTGTGAGTTGTATTTTGTTTTTTACTATTTGCTAAAGGTCCTTCAAGACAAATTTTATCGTCTGAACATACAATTTTGTTTTGCGATTTATATTTTTCGCAGCATGCATTTGTTTCTGGAAAGTCACATTTTAAAAATGTTTTTTGACTACTGTTTTCTCTCAAAGTTTGCGCTACTTTAGGTGAACTTTGGAGCGGAGTATTTAACGACGTTTCTTGACAATTCTCGCTACTTTTGTGACTCAAAGGTAACGTGTTTTTCAAAACGTGTACTTTATTACAACTCTTTTTCGGTGCTATTCTATTTAAGATTTCATTTGGTTTCTCACATTCGTTTGTTTTATCGAAATACAAATCAAAAGGCTTAGCCTTTTTCATGACCGGAACACGATTTTCAATATCGTCATGATCGTTAATCAGAAATCTTTTTTTGACCGAGGGCCTCGTCGACGGTGGCGTTAAATTAAATTTATCGTAATCGTTTTTCGTATAGAACGTTTTCTTTTTTTCGTGAGGCTGACTTCGGCACCTTTCGTAGGTGCATAATTTCCTATTCGGTGGGGTATTGGTAGGAGTTATATTGCTAACATCTCTAAGCGCTATAGTGTCAAATCTAAAATACGATCCTGAATCTTTAATTAGGGGCCGCGGTGTACATTGATGATCGTTTTCCTTATCTGTTGTGATTAAAGATTTCATTTTTTTAACGTTGCCGTGACTATGACGTCTTTTTTTATGACGTTCTTTCGTTGAACTACTAATTTCTTTACCGATACTATGACGTCGACACATGCCGATTTTAGTTTGTCCTAAACGAGTTTCTTGTTGTGTACTAACACCGTCCGGCGCATTTTCACCGCTTGTTTTCTGCGTGTTTGATAGCGTGTTTGTTTCATTCGCAGTGGTGGCAGCACCGCTCGCGCCATCTAACGCCGTTGACGTTCGCTTGCTTATGACTGCCCACTTTAACATGCTGGTTTATTTCTGAAACAAAATTAAACAGTATATAGTTAATAGATTATTACAAAAATTACAAATTTTAATAATAAAGATGCTTGCAAAATCAATTTTTTTTCTATAATAATTCGACGGAGTGATTAGTGAAGATATCTGGAAAAGTATCTTAGAAATTAATTATATTATTATTCCTTGACTCATTCCACACTGTATTGCAGTATTTTTTATGGAATAAAGACTATTATTATTATTATTAAACCGGTCAAGTGCAAGTCAAACTCACGCACCGAGAGTTCCGTACAATAATAAACATTAGGAGTTAAGTAGTGGTAAAAAATAAACAGATTTATTTATTTAAGCTTGCTTTTAAAAAGTTTTCTTTTCTTATAGGTATTTATTTTGTTCTTTTTAGTGTTTCAAAATTTTTCCGTATCAAATTTAAATAAAATAATTTTTAATGTACCTAATAAAAAATTAGGTAATATTTGATGAAAAAAACAAACAAAAATATTGCGATCCGAAACCCGGAATTGAATCAGGGACCTATAGTTCTTTAGTCGAACGCTCTACTAACTGAGCTAGTCGAACGATGATGTTACACACTCTATAGTACAGTATACAAAATGTCAGTATTAACTCCCTTGCAGAACGATATAAACACTTAGGCGAGTAAGTTTCCCTCTAAGAGAGGGGGTTAATAACGACATTTTGTTCTGCAAATTGAAATATATGCTTAAAACAGTCGCCGTAACAACATATTAAAATTTGAACCTTGAACTAATAATATAAATTTCGTCGGGAACATGATACGTTTAGGGTGATCTGCCACCCCTTTAATACTGACCAATCGATCTGCAAATATTATAATGGCATTTTTGGGTCACCGACAAGCTATACAAACAATTTCAGCCTTGAAGCAATAATAATTGTGACCATTTTTTTTGTTACATGTTGGGGGCGGTCTGCATCCCTCCCATACCGCTATCTAGCAAAATCCCTTACTCAGGACACTTTAATATGCCTCCCTCAACATCTTCACAAAAATAAGGCCTTGAATAAATAACACCAAAAAATTGTCAGTAGCTCTCGGTCTATAAAGGGCGCTGATCACTAGACAAAATACCGACATTAACGCGACCGAAGCCACAGGTAAATGCTATGTATAAAAATATAATACGTGCACCATAACAATAACCAACGGTGAAATGAATTTCCCACAGGAAAAAATAACAAAACCTATATAAAACACAAAGTGAGTTAAAATTATCAAAAGTGACATCAGTAAATTTGTCTTAATCTAAACGAAGAGAAGTCAGTCATAGACTATAGAAAAGAAAGATAAGAACGCAAAAGCTTAGAAGAATGAAGCATTGTTTCGCTCACGCGAATTAATGCAACGATACGTGACAAGAAACAAACATGAAACACATGAACCTATTACTAATTGCTCGCACATATTCCATTCATTACTACAGGAAGTTGACATTATACAGCCGTTAATCTTTCCTTATATAAAATATAGTGCACTTGTTTGTGCATATCGATGAGAACAAAGTTGGTAATTAATTTTATTAATAACCAACTGTTAAGCTCGACCTTGCCTGTACTCCCCCTTGACTTTAAGTGATTTCCTTTTTAAAATGACCAAAATATAATTTATATTCTTTTATTTCCGAAACATTAATTACTACAGCTGATAATTGTACAGAATTGGAGGCCAAGATGCAAAATACATTGGATGATGTTTCCTTGAGGTGTAATGATAATGCACTATGTTTAAACAATACAAAAACTCATTATATGATCTTTCAGGCCTCACTGATAAAAAATTATTCTTTGTCTCTTAACCTAGACGGTAACATACTCGACAAAATATCTGAAGTCAATTTCCTCGGTGTGACTATTGACAGTAAGTTAAGTTGGATGCCTCATATAAATACTTTATGTCTTAAGTTATCAAAATCTCTATATGCTCTAAGGGTAATAAGGAATTGTTGCTTTATAATTGAACCTTGTATAACTGCATATTATGCTTATTTCTTTCAATATGTGAGGTATGGAATAATGTTTTGGGGTCGCAGCTCCACTGGACTGCATAAAGTGTTGTTGTTACAAAAGCGAGCAATTAGAATAATTTTCAAGCTAAATTCGCGTGAGAGCTGTCGTGATACTTTCATTTCTAATAAATTTTTAACTATTCCATCAATATACCTATGGGTATCACTTTGCTTTATTAAAAAACATATTGCTGAATTTCAAACTACAAATGCCCACCATTCTTATTTAACTCGTAACTGTGGCAATATCTTATTACCTAAATGTAATCTCTCTCTCTTCAAAAACAGTCCGCATTATGCTGCCTTGAAGCTTTTCAATGATTTGCCTAATGACTTTAAAGACTTGCCTTTTAATTCATTTCAAAAGAAACTTAAGAGAAATCATTGATTGCACAATGTTTGTATATCGTTGATGATTTTACTATGTAATAATTTATTGTATTGTTTATACTTTACTTTTATAACTGCTATTGTTTTTATATTTATCATGTCTGACAAATTCGACTCCTTGTAGTCTTTTGAACGAAATAAAATAATAATAATAATAATGTATACGTTACCGGTTAATTCAGCATATTTGCTTTTTTTTTCAGTAATCTTATTATAAAATAAACAATAAACTAGCATGTAATTAAAAATTATATAAAATACACATGTCAGTGGAAAAATTACAAAATTATACTCTGAGCAAATCTGAAAATAATTTTAAAACCTGTAAATAATTGTAAATAAATAAAATCTTAATCTAATCTAAATTCAGCATTACCCAATATTTCTGGGTAAAGTCCGAAATAAAATTGAATTAAACTGAGTGAAGTTAGGTGTTGCGTTTGTTTTTATATATCACTAGCGGTTCCGTCCGGCTTTGCCCGGGTGCTAAGAAATTATTATCCCCCCGCAAGAAATTCTCCTCCTGCGAAGCGAAGTCGAACTGGTGGTGTTTATAATGTTAGTAGAATTCCGTCAATACTCGTATGTTAAAATGCAAAAGAATTTCAGAGTTACGTTTTGTTACTATCCCACAGAAATTATCCCCCACCCGCGAGAAATTCATCAAAATAAAATTTAGGGATAGTGTAGCTTTCTATTACTGAAAGAATTTTTAGAATCGGTTCAGTAGTTCCAGAGATTACCCCCTACATACAAACTCACAAACAAACTTTTTCTCTTTATAATATTAGTATAGATAGATAAATATTCCAATGTTTAGTTGGCTACTTTATTAACTTCCCATTGGAAGTTATTGTAATGGGTCCGAAAATCGAAATCAAAATGTATAACAAATTTTTATGTTTCAAGGTCACTACACTATTTTTAGAAAGATGTCTCTCTCTCTCTCTGTGTGTGTACGTATGTGATCTGAAAGAAATATTTTCAAAATCGGTTCAGCCGTTCTTTTTTCTTAACCAAATAGACTCCAAAAAAGTAGATTTTACACAATATCTCGCGAATAAAAAATTATATCGCCTTCGGAAGGGTGTCAATCGAGGCGTGTTAACGTCATTTTGATCCGACATAAATTTTATAAAAATCGGTTCAGCAGTTGTTTTTTTTAAATTATTGTTAAAAATAAAAAACTCGGGTCGCAGTGCCAAACCCTGCCAAAAATATAGTGTATTTGCTAATACAGGCCTTGTGGCTTTAATACGTGAACTTAAGTTTGTTTTTGGACAAAATAAAAAATTTAACCCCTTAATACATCCCTTAAAATAATATTTTTTTCTTAATTTCCATATTATTATCAATGCAACCTCTGTACCACATTAAATACACCCTTCCATAAGTAAATCCGTATCAACAAACTAGTGTTTTCATAAAATTTGAAAGTCCGGTCCTGTCGGGCCGATTTTATTAAAATTTTAGCAGCACGTTTTAATCTTTACTAAAGAGTTAAATTTCAATTTTGAAACGATTCTGACAAATTTTTCGGTATTTTTGGGCCCAAAAACTTTTTGGAACCCCTAAATACAACCCTGAAAATGGTCCGATCGGGCCCATTTTAAATAGGCTTCTTGCGGTGATGGGTCCCAATATGTGTACCAAATTTCGTTTCAATCGATTAAGTCTGTCGAGAGTTATCGTGTACACACATATATATATAAATATATATATATAAATAACTAATAAATAAATAAATAAATAAATATATATATATATATAAATATATACATACATATATATATAAACATTTACAAAAATGGTGCCAAATTGTTCAGGAGGCTATGAAACGTCGAGAAATTTTGGTCCGACCCCTAGGTCCCGCCATCCGACCGACGCCAATAGTGTATGTGCCATATTATGGCAAATACACTAATAATAATTATGTTTTAATGATTAAAATGATTACTTTTCTGTGTAATATCTAATTTAATTATTGTTATTAAATATTTATCAAACTGGGAAGTTCGTCGTGTGGACCTCAAGGGTCGCACTTTAGTCCTAATAAACGACCCACCTCACGGCTTGTATTGATTTGTTAAAGATTTTTGACAATGTTGATTTTGTGAATTTTTGTAATAAAAGTTATCAATGTTAAGACACTAGATTTTGTTTTTTTTTGTGGAGCGTTAGAGCACTGACCAATAATGTCAGTATAAACACATTTAAATAGAAAATTGCTCTCGTGAACAGACTGTAAGTGTCTGTTTAGGCGTCAAAAAGGTACGCGCGCTTGAAAACTAAAAACAAAACAGTTAAATTAACCACCTGCCACCTGCCAGAATTAAAACTCGACGACCGTAGGGTGCAACTACCTGCTTGGAATATTATGCGTTAAAATCATTCATTATAGGAAATCAAACAGATAATAAAAAAATAACTTTCTATCTGTCTACGATTGTAAATGCAGTCGGAGTGCACATATGTTGCACATATCCAACACCCCCGACAAATTACGATTTGTTCGATTAACAAGGAAATTAACAATTACTTTCAACGGTTTTCTTGCTACCCACATTAACAATAATATAACAATATATAGTTTGTTCGTCTACATATAATAAATAGTAAATAAAAAAAATCCATAAGAAATTTAATGGCATAAACCAGAATAATTTAATTAAATCTTTTGAAATGTATATGTCACTTATAACATCACGATGTTTTTTAATCACACTGTTAAATTTTGACAGCTATATATGTTCATTGGTTGCTGTGTTTCGTTACCATAGCAACCCGTCATTTAACAGTGTGATGATGTACGATAAACCAGTCATTAGATGTAGATTTTGCGTAAGTTTCACTTCTATAGAAAAAATTGTGTTTTAAAGACCACCAACAGCTAAGGTTATTTGGGCCTAGCACCAATTCATATTTTCAATTCATTATTTTTTTTTTAATAATAAATTGAAATTCCAATTGACACTTTTACCAGCTCTCGGGCTAGAACCCGGGAACTGGGGACTTGTAATAGAGGAACCATAGCAACGCCATGTAAACAACAGCATTGCTACACTCTCGGCTATTCTCAAGCCCTCACTTCTATAGAGTGTAGTGAAAACAACATATGACGTCTAATTCATCGTTGAATTATTATTCTGATACGAATTTTATGAGCGAGCAATTATAAGCCTACACATAAACTAGTTATAAGAACGTAAAATTTATTAGCCACCGACTTCATGTTTTGATGGACATTTAAAAAATTACATTATAACTATCCACCTGCCTTTAATTGAGATGCACCGACGGCCAAATGCCCAAATTGCATTTTAAGTAATTATATTATTATTCCCGAAGGCCAAAAGACATTTGTAAACAGTGTTTCCAATAAGCTGAATGTAGAATGTAGATTGTAGATTATAGACGCTCGACAGCTAAAGTCATTAGCGTCTGTACTGAATATACAAGGTGTTTCTATAACAGTTAATTAACGTTTGAGAGCATATAAAACAAAAAAAAACAAAGACGAAAATCATCAATAAATTTTTTTGAAAAAGAGATACAGCCCCGTAACTGTCACCTTCTAAAGATGATTTTAATTAAATATCTCGGAAACAATAAGTGATAAAATGATAAAATTCGGTATAGATAATATCTTTGTCATATTTTATCAGATGAAATTTAAATAATTAAAAAACTTATCCAGAGGTGTCTCTAGCGAGCAGTGCGAAGGGTTAATTTACTCCGTTAGTATACACTTTTTCAAAAAAATTTATTGATGGTTTTCGTCTTTATTTTTCTTGTTTTATATGCTCTCAAACGTTGATTAATTATTATAGAAACACATTGTACTTACTATATAAATGCGAAATACCATTCACTCACTGACTGACCCATTCATCACGAAATCTCAGGAACCATAAAGCCTACAAACATGAAATTTGGCAGTAGGTTCATTAGTGGACGTAGGCAACCGCTAAGAAAAGATTTTTCGAAATTCAACCCCTAAAGGAGTCAAAACGGGGTGTAGAGTTTTTTAACAAAATGTTCATATCTCACAAAATTGTTAACGTGAGAGGTATTGAATTCAGCATACTAACTCTTCTTTAAAAATAAGCAAACCCATATTTTTAAGTTCAACTCCTAAGGGGGTGAAAGGGGGTGCAGGTTATTTGACTAATCAACGCCCAGGCCAAACCGCTGAAGCTAGACCATTGAAATTTGGATAGTAGATTCCTTTTGTGACATAAGCACCCACTAAAATGAGATTTTTTGAAATTCAACCCCTGAGCGGGTCACAAGGGGGTGTATTGTTTTTTGACAAATTGTTCATATCTCAAAAATCGTTAGTGAGAGGTATTAAACTCAACATACGAACACTTCATTTAAAATAATCACATACTGTTCGATCATTGCTTTTAATAAACCCCTAAGGGGGTGAAAAGGGGAACTATAAAAATAGTATTTTACCGAAACTGCTTGAGTTAGAAAGAGAAATGAATAGCGGACGGGGGTTGGTCCACGAAGGAACCCATAGGCCATAACCCTGCAGTTATGTTATATAAATAAAACATTCAGACCATATTATTATCAAGTTGCAAGCATTTAATCATATGTACAAAGCATTTTATTATATAAACTTAATAACTAGGAAAAGACTTGAGCTCTTAGTATTTCTGTGGCCAAAAGATAAAATCAAGTATGTCGAATTTGTAGAAAAATAAATACGAGTTAATCAGTTATTTAAATGGTCTAATTATTACTGAATGGAAAAAAATAGGTATGTCTGTATCGTTAAATACAAATGAAAGTATATCCTTTCAAATAAAAAAAAAATTTCCAAATCGGTTCATAAATGACGGAGTTCTGAGGTAACAAACATAAAAAAAAATACAACCGAATTGAGAACCACCTCCTTTTTTTGAAGTCGGTTAATAATAATTTGTTTGACTACATCCACTTTTATATGTTTTATAAAATCAAATATTCGTATAATATTATAATGCATAAAATAATAATTGTAATTTTATTTTTTTTATATTTTAAAATTTAAATTGTTATTCAATACCTACATATATATTTTCACCTTAACATAGGTATAAGTGTTTTATTTCACATGATAAGCGCTTCCTTCTATTTTCATAACATCCAATATTTCTCAAGTATGAGACATTAGACGTTATTCGCCTAAGGAAGTGTTTACTTTAAAAATCTTGTCTTGATGACAATACTAGAGTGTATAACTTCCGTGACATTTCATCAACTCACTCTAGCAGAAATTTGGGAGGGCGGGTAGTAAATATGCTAAAATTACCGAAAATTTGACATGAGCGTTTTTGTCTTTTGACCGCAGATTTATAAGACATACAGTACATAATATTATACGAAATAATTAATTTATGCACATAGATATTATGTTCACGGAGTTCTAAAAGACCGTATAATGAATGCGGCACGCGCTAAGGAATATTAATTTAGCGTGACGAAACATAGTGGTTTTCGAAGTGTAATCTAATGACAGTTCTTTTGTCGTATGGGGGTGTTTTTAACTTCCCATTGGAAGTTATTGTAATGGGTCCGAAAATCGAAATCAAAATGTATATTAACAAATTTTTATGTTTCAAGGTCATTACACTATTTTTAAACTATTTTTAAAAGGATGTCTGTGTGTGTGTGTGTACGTATCGTACGTACGTACGTGTCCATTTCTTTCTAAGACGAAATCTCGAGAATGAAAAATGATATCGACTACGTTAGGGTGCCAATCGACGCGTATTAACGTAGATATGATCTGAAAGAAATTTTTTCAAAATCGGTTCAGCCGTTCTTTTTTCTTAACCAAATAGACTCCAAAAAAGTAGATTTTACACAATATCTCGCGAATAAAAAATTATATTGACTTCGTAAGGATGTCAATCGAGGCGTGTTAACGTCATTTTGATCCGACATAAATTTTATAAAAATCGATACAGCCGTATTTTTTTTTTAATTATTGTTAAAAATAAATAATAATTATGTTTTAATGATTAAAATGATTACTTTTCTGTGTAATATCTAATTTAATTATTATTATTAAATATTTATCAAACTGGGAAGTTCGTCGTGTGGACCTCAAGGGTCGCACTTTAGTCCTAATAAACGACCCACATCACGGCTTGTTTAGGTTTATAATTATAAAAGCGTGGGTCGTGACTAATAAACTATCATAAAGTTCACGACCCACACTTTTATAATTATGAACCTAAATTATTAAAAATTATTTTTTCCTTTTTAGTGCATTTAAATAAAAGCTTGTCTCTAAAAAGTTTTTTAACCTCTGCTTTAAGTTCAGTCGTTTTCGAGTGTACAGTCGTACAAACAGACAATTCTGGATATGCGTTCTGCCATTTATTATACGCTCGGCTATTCTCAAGCACCAGTTGCCTTGACAATTACTGTTATTCATAGGTATTGATAATTGAGCGGGGAGCGTAAAAGTACTAAACCCATTCCTGATATAGGATGGTATTTTCAGAGAAGGTATTAAATTTATTAATTATCATGACAAAGAACAAGCGCTAGGGTTACCTTGTGAATCCCCCCTTGAACTATTAGATATTGTAAATTAAAGACGTGGTAGACCTCGCGCGGCGAAAGATGAAGCCACCGCGTCATAGTAACGTGAATGCATTGCGCCCGCCTTCTAGCTTGCTATTGGCTGTTTTGAAGATCCATGAGCGTCGAGTGTTTTCTAGAGGTGGAATTTTAAAACCCAATGTGCAGTTTTGTGTACACGGCACTGTCTGCGGGCAAGCAGGCGTTCACTAGCATATTATTGATGACGTGCCTGGCTTCATCTCTCACCGCGGGCACTCTATCATATAGGTACTGATTTTGCTTCAAAGAATATTCGAATTCATCGCATTCCCTAATGTTGCGCATCTGTTAACAAATTCAAATTCAAATTGTTTATTACTCCTGCAGCGGCAAAAGAAAAATTGCATAGGAGAAGTCAGATACAATTACAATTAATATAAAAACATAATATACATACAGAAACATACATGGTTACATGTTAAAATAATCATTTAAGCAAAAAAACATTTTTCAACAAGGAAAGCCTTCAATTTTTTTTTAAACAGTGGAAAACTGGCTATATTTTTTATTTCATTTGGAACCAGATTGAATATCTTGGTGCAACAATACATAGGACTTTTCAAATAAACAGTATTCAAATAAACAATATTGAAGACGTTCTTCAAATTTTACCGTAATAATCATTAATCAAAAATATACAGCCTTTCCTAAACTTGAAAAGTCGGTATCTATACCTACAAACTGTTAGAGTAACAAGAAATAACTCATGGTGGCATTGTAATTTAAACATTTTTATCTGTCTCCTAAGATCTCTTTAGCATGTGTTAACCACGAGCCGAGTGGGGGACGGCGTTGTAAAGATCGAGGACCCCCACAAAAATAAACGTACTGAAACACCTGTTGCTTGACACAGAACTATGCTTGCATCTAACAAAATAGTCAAGTAAAACCATCAATATTAATGATGGATCAAACTGTTATTTTTATAACTGCTATTTGAAAACAACTGATTAGTAACTATCCAAGTGTGCAAGCTTTCACGGCCGACATTGTTCCAAGTCATGTGGCAGCGGTCGACCGCTGCCACATCGCCTTTGAGAATGTCTGCCGCAGTTGTAGACGAAACGTCAGGTAGAAATACCACCGGACCACGGCCTACAAGCCCGGAAACCATGAAGACTTGATTAGTAACTGTTAAAAAACAGTATAATTCACATTACCTTTTAAATGAAATATTATAGCTTCTATTAAATGATCAATCCTTTTCAATTTATATTTGTAATTTGTAAGAATCTCAATTATTCTCAAATTACTCTAAATTAAAAGAGTCATCAAACTATCACTACCTTTTGTATTAAAAATAGATGCACTTATCTATATTTCTAAAATATTGGTGAAGAACAAATTAAGAAAAGAACATTTCAGAATCATTCGGTCAATACGTCTTAAATAAGCATTCAAAATTTAATCAAAATTGAATACTTATTTATAAAACGGCAAATATATGCGACGAGAGCGTATAAGAAAATTCGGTTGTAAAATGAAAATTTTGAATCCGCGGGCTGGAATGTTTCTGATTTCAAATAATGTAATACAACAAATATTTTTTTAAATTTTATCAAAATCAAGGTGGGTTAAGAAATTTTAATGGTTTTTCCGCTTCATACTAACTGAACTAAAGTAATTAATTTGTAACAATTTTCAAATAAAAAATATGTTTTAAAATTATTTTTGCAGGAAAGTCATGACATAAACTTATTTTGTAAAAATTCAAAATCATATTTGCTTGAATATAATTTTTATGCCATTTTTTGAATTTTTTAATGATTAATCAATGTTAATGTTATGACTATTTTTAACTGACTGTTCATATATTTATACAGCTCTAGTAACTATTACTTTATGAACGCAGACAAACCCTTTGATGATATGTTTGCATTGAATGTGAAAAATCTTACAATTTCCAAGAACCTAGCTCTAACGTAGTGGAACTGTTAGAAATAGTTACTGTCTTGTTTGTTTTTATACACAGATATTATTAATGATTTTGTATCACCTGTTACACCTGTCATTCTCACTACCTAGGGGGTGCAAACTACTTCTATTTGGATACGAAGTACAAAGAAATGTTTAGATATTGTAAAATAAAAAAAATCTCTCTGATCTAACTCCTATTAAAACAAGCCGTGAGGTGGGTCGTTTATTAGGACTAAAGTGCGACCCTTGAGGTTCACACGACGAACTTTAATAAATATTTAATAATAATAATTAAATTAGATATTACACAGAAAAGTAATCATTTTAATCATTAAAACATAATTATTATTTTTTTTAACAACAATTAAAAAAAAAAAAAAAAACGGCTGAACCGATTTTTATAAAATTTATGTCGGATCAAAATGACGTTAACACGCCTCGATTGACACCCTTACGAAGTCGATATAATTTTTTATTCGCGAGATATTGTGTAAAATCTACTTTTTTGGAGTCTATTTGGTTAAGAAAAAAGAACGGCTGAACCGATTTTAAAAAAATTTCTTTCAGATCATATTTACGTTAATACGCGTCGATTGGCACCCTAACTTAGTCGATATCATTTTTCATTCTCGAGATTTCGTTTTAGAAAGAAATGGACACATACGTACGTACGTCCTACGTACACACACACACACACACAGACATCTTTCTAAAAATAGTGTAGTGACCTTGAAACATAAAAATTTGTTATACATTTTGATTTCGATTTTCGGACCCATTACAATAACTTCCAATGGGAAGTTAAAAATAAATAAAAATAATTTTTGATAAAGTGAAAAAAACTATTTTGATTTTTAAGGCCACCAAAAGGCAGAATTATTTAGGCCGAGTACTAATTCATATTTTCAATACACTATTTTTTAAGAGTAAATTAAAAATCCAATTGACACTTTTACCAGCTCTCAGATTAGAACTTGGGAACTGGGGGCTTGTACTTATTTATTTATTTATTTATTTATTTTATTTACCAACAGACATTGAGAGCCATATAAACAACAGCATCTCTACATGCTCGGATATTCTCAAACCCTCATCTTAACTTAAAAAATTAATCTAATATATTGTTATATCTCGGGGCTTGTCTGGTTATTGATATCAAAAATTAAAAAAAAAATAATTATATGAAACCAATTTATTTCTGAATAAGATTAATTTTTATCACCAACAATTGTGTGTGTTTTAAAGACCACCAACAGCTAAGGTTATCTGGGCTAAGGTAAGCACCAATTCATTTTTTCAATTCATTATTTTTTTTTATAATAAATTGAAAATCCAATTGACACTTTTAGCAGCTCTCGGACTAGAACCCTGGAACTGGGGACTTGTAATAGAGGAACCATAGCAACGCCATGTAAACAATAGCATTGCTACACTCTCGGCTATTTTCAAGCCCATCATCAACAATTAGTGGTGAAACGTTAGCCATTGAAATTGTCTTTATTTTGCCTCGTCCCGTTGTCCTAAAGTAAAAGTATTATTTTAACAATTTTATTCATAACAGTTCTAAATACGTTGATCAAAATGCAGCTCTTTAGTCTCTACAAAAGTTGTAATTATAATATACTGGACCATATTAATGTTACGTTGACTAAATCTAATTATAAAGTATAATTATATATTCATAAGTCACCTATATGCAATAAAAAACTATTAAATGATGAATATATAAAAATAATTGTATTAATTAACTTGTAACCGTCATTTATTAAATAACTGTTCGTGGTTATTTATTTATCAAAAAGCCATATGCTACATATTTAGGATTCATAATATTCTGTTAGATGGGTTTTGATACAAAATAAAAAGGAGACAGATATGCAGAGTATAGAGTTTATGAGCTGTTGACCTCTCTGTTCAAAAATATACCACACTCAAAATCAACTACTGTTAAATTTTATGCACGGCACGCAGTCCCCCGCAAACATCTGGTGATGAAGATAAATCGACATATGTAAACGAAACAAATTTGAATATTAGCGACGCAGACCACAATTTTATCCCTCTCCAGTTTATAAATAACTAATATTTTTTTGTAATTTATATTTAAATATACCTAAGTAATAAAAAAGTAAATTATTATTTCATCTATTAATTTAGATGACTATATGGTAAAGGAATGGAAATTATTAAATGTTTTTTATCGTATGTATATTTTTACATTTTAATTTAAAATACTGCACTGTTACACACGCGGTTGCGGCGTTTGAGCACACCTGAGCCAGAAACGCAACTAAATACACAGCGAAGTATCTATATTACATACCTAAACGTGTATACATATACTTTTGCTTTACAGTACGTTCGTATGTATACTCTCTCTCTCTCTCTTCCCGTGCCCGAGCGCGCGGAAGCCGAGAGAGAGAAAGAAACGCAGTGGTGGGGAGAACAGCAGCGTAGGAGTGGACCATAAATTTCGTTGCATATTTCCCCTCACGCGGCTGTTCACAGCCCGACATAAGATGTTTCACATCAAAAATTGATGCTTTTCAATGGTCTTGAAAGTTATAAGTTTTTCACCAAAACTAGGCTCAAACAACTTCTAGAACACGAATCACTGGCAAGTGCGAGATAACTCGTTCTTTCGCAAAATTATCGAAAATATATCAGGCCAGGATACTCTGGACTAAAATTACTCAAAATTACTGCGGTGGAACCTCCCCAAATAGCATCATCAAATCTTTAAAAATATGTTTTTTCAGCTCCCACTCAAAATATGTCTGTGATAAGATAAGATAAAATTGCACGCCAATAATTTTGTCGAATATAAATATACTACAAAAAAGTCCCCGACAGCATATGTCTAAAGTCAATAGTTTAGAAATGGGGGGCGCTCGAAATTATTGCATAACGGTGAGCTACAGGCTAGGCGCCATTTTGGTAAGTTCCGGCGTAGTAATTTTAGGAAATTAGTTCCAGAGTATCCTTACTTAATATTATACTAATTTCAATAATTTTGCGAAAGAACTTGTGGTTCTGTCACAAAATGTTGCAGGATATAATTGACAAAAAGTGTCATATTTAGAACAGTAATTTCGAGCGTCCCGCATTTCCAATTGGGCCCATTGTAAATAGGCTTTGTGCGATGATGAAGTCCAACGTGTGTACCAAATTTCGTTTAAGGTACTCAACATCGCCGTATCTAAATCGGTTAGAGCGCCATCTATCTACACTTACATACGCCAAGCCCAAGTTCGAATCCTGAAAGCTTACCTATAATATAGTACACGGATGGCGAACCTTTTCACAGCTACGTGCCAATTTCTTTAAAAAATGTTTAATGTTGCCATGACGTGCCAACAAGCACCGAAAGAAATTTAGTGGACAAAAAAACGTAAAAAACGTAGATATGAAAAGAATTATTTCGATAATGCATTTGAGTGCCATGAAACTTTCGTCGACTTTTATCGATTTCATAATGTTTATGGATCACTCTGTATATAAACGGCAGGCAAGAGTTCTGAGAAACGGGGTCTGCTTACTGAACTACTGGTACCTGCGCGAAAGTTCTAGAGAAAGCGAGAACACACTAGGCTTACGCCACGCAGCATATATAAACAGCCAGTACGAGTGAGTGAGGAATCAGTCAACGGTGAGTCACGCATCCAAGCCTACGGTGGATCAGTAATATAAGTAGTGCCGTGATATAAATAACCAAATTGATAAAATAAATACTAGCGTCGTGGTAATAATTACGAATTATTGTATATAGTCGTTTTGTTTTGCTTTGTAATTACTGTTTAGTTATTGTTTACTTGTGATGATTGTTAGAACTGACTTTTCGTTGTTGCATTCATTATTATTGTATTTCTAATTATTGTAAATAAATATTTATTCCGCCAACTCAGAAAACAGTTTTGTAACAATAATATACTGTTATTTGAATGATAGTCAAATTTTTTTGACAGCTTCTAACATATTTTTTAATTATTGGATCAGTAATATAAATAGTGCCGTGATATAAATAACCAAATTGTTAAAATAAATATTAGTGTCGTGGTAATAATTACGAATTATTGTATATAGTTGTTTTGTTTTGCTTTGTAATTACTGTTTAGTTATTGTTTACTTGTGTTGATTGTTAGAACTGGCTTTTCGTTGTTGCATTCATTATTATTGTGTTTTAATTATTGTAAATAAATATTTATTCCGCCAACTCAGAAAACAGTTTTGTAACAATAATATACTGTTATTTGAATGATAGTCAAATTTTTTCGACAGCTTCTAACATATTTTTACCCGACTGCGAAGCAAAGGAGTGGTAATGTGTTTAACAGTCTATGTATGTATGTATGTATGTATGTTCCTTTGAAGCACTACACAGACCAAACGCCTGGGACGATTTTTATGATTCACACCTCAATCGATTCCCCTTAGTCCGGCGAGTGTCACTAAAGACATGACGTTAGTGAAAATTCAATATAGCGACTACAGGACGCCATATTGTGAAAATGAAAAAATGAAAGTCAACAAACTATGTCAAGTGGGGTATCGTTGAATATAGGTATTTAAAAATCATTTTTAGTTTTCCCTCAATATTTTTCGATTCGACTGACCATTTAGGATCTATATCGATTTATTTTTAACTAAAAACATTTGAAATAAAAAAATTATTTTAAAAAACAAAAAACCCGACTGCGTAAAAATCGAACTTAAAAGATGGAAACAAGATCAAATGATAACATGCAGTCGAAGGCATAGTAGTAACAAATTGAGTAGAAATACCTCCGACTGCATGTTATCATTTGATCTTGTTTCCATCTTTTAAGTTCGATTTTTACGCAGTCGGGTTTTTTGTTTTTTAAATAATTTTTTTTTAATTATTTCTCAATCAATGGTGTGCCGACAACATTCCGTCGCGTGCCATAGGTTCGCCATCCCTGATAGAGTAGCTGACCACCTTGCAGATACAATAACTTGAAATGATCTGTTTAAACTTTAAACCATGACAGTTATAGCTAGCATACAGTAACTGGCCTTCTCAACTCGCAAGCTAGCTTACACTCTGTAAACTCGCCTTAACTGTTTTCAATTGCTCTTGAATGGCATCACTCCACATGTGACTCGTGACAGTGAAATGAAGTGAGTAGTGGCCGTGACTAGCAAACAGCCCGAAGCATGTACCGTTTACAGTAGCAACAGACAGACAAACACACAGACAACTATAACGCACGTACATAATATATCTAACTAATAATTTGCATATACGTTTGAATGATACACGCATATGGTGTATTCAGACACACCGAACATATTGCACTGAACAAGTACGGCACAAACACGACACAATGGGCCCATAACGATCATCGGACACTTGTCACACAATAACCTGCCCGGTTTTAATAATATTGTCTGATCTACTCTCAAATTCAATTCAAATTATATTACTGTTACGGTAAACCCTGTATATAAACGTCAGGCAAGAATTCTGAGAAGCGGTGTCTGCTTGCTGAACAACGAGTAACTACGCGAAGAACGCGAGAAGCACTGGGCTTCAGCCACGCAGCGTATATAAACGAGTGAGTGAAGCGATCAATCAATCAGTCAATGGTGAGTCTTGCAATCAAGTGGATCAGTGATATAAATAGTTCCGCGATATAAATACACCTGATAAAATAAATATTAGTATAGTCAATTGTATATAATTAAGTGTTAATTACCGTTTAGTTATTGTTTACTTGTGTTGATTGTTAGAACTGACTTTTCGTTGTTGCATTTATTGTTATTGTATTTTTAATTATTGTAAATAAATATTCCGCCAACTCAGAAAACAGTTTTGTAACATTACAATATTTTTATTACTATCGTTTATCGCGGCTTCGCTCGCGTTAGTGTCAGTTTTGACAGACACCTTTTTTGCCTGTATACAAATAGCATTAAATTATCTCTGACATATTGCAGCCACTGACTGAAGTACTACACTATTACTTTCATAAATGACTGCTGGATATCAGATCAGTGATCACTTTTCAAAGATTTCAATCGAGTTTTGACACAAACCTTTGTAGTAGCCAAAAACCTACAGGAAGATATCTGCAATTAACCACCTAACTAAATGATTATGTGTATAATTAAACATAAGTACTCCAAGATATAAATTTCACGTTCGAAAATAGGAAGGTGGTTTTTATTTCCCTAGGTTTTATAGGCAATGTTCATAGATTCCGGGATCCCCTTAAGTCGGGAGCCCTGGGTTCGTTCCCAACGTGTCCATTGAGTAAAGACGGAACTGTGTGTTTTCGACCAGATTTCCACTGATTCATAGATAATAATATTAGATCTAGGTAAATAAATTCCTTGGTAAGAATTCGATCGGTATACCTAGATGAGCCAGTTTTCACGGACTCCTTATAGATAAGTTAGTACTGATAATCATTGAACATAATTATTGTAGTCTATGCTCTAAAAGAACCCACAAAAGTAATTTTCCTGCAGCAAAATTATTCCCATTGATACCAAATGATTTTTATGGATTTCCAGTTTCTCGTGGATTGCCGTTCGCAATTAAAAATGTTATGGAGTCTTATTAACTATCCAAAATTTTTCATATTTGTATGTTAAAACAAGTAACTCGCTAAAGAAGATAGTATATTGTGTAACTAGTATGCTAAATACATCTTTATACGTCTGGCGCGATATTTTCAGCACAAGTAGTAGGCGAGCACACACGAGCCTTGGCGAGTGTTCATCGCGAGCCGAATACGAGTGCTGATGTTTTAGCACGAGTAGTAGGTGAGCGCACACGATCCTTGGCGAGTGTGCATCGCGAGCCGCATACGAGTGCTGAAAACATCGCGCCTGACGCATAAAGATTTAGCACACGCGTTGCACACTATACTTTATATAACACATGCATGGTTTTAGAATTTAATTGAATTAAAAAAACAGTTACATAATGGTTCATTATGCAATTGTTTTTCATTATAGCCCTGAAAAGCGTTGCATAATGGATCATATGTAACTAGTTACATAATGAACCATTATAGCACTGAAAAGCGTTACATAATAGTCACTAGTCAATAAACGGCTATTTAAGGTTCGCAAAACAGATACGAAAAAATACTATGTGTTATATAAACATATTATGTGGCCAATTCTTAATTAGTTACTGAGATACAGCCAATTGAATTACTGCATAAACACCATATCAGCATATTCGGCGTAAGTAAAATGTGTGACATTTTTTACTAAGAATTGGCTACATGTTTATATGAATGTTTTTTATTCAAAATGAACGATACTATAATATACTAAAGAAAAAATATGTGTCATTCCTCCTGGAACATCCTGTATGTCGCAAAATAAGTTACCTATATTGTGGACAGGTTTCTTAACAAAAATTTTAAAAAATTCTCCCATGGACAAATTTTTAACCAAGTCTGTAAAAAAAATCGAATAATAATTAAAAATTCTTGACATGGCCAAAATAAAGCATCAAGAAGGCAAATCATTATATCGCAGGGTCGATATATTTTAATTTGCATAAATATTTGAAAAGAGTGCTATTCTTTTTTAACAAACGACTAACAAGAAGCTTAGGTATTTACTAACAGACGGTCACAGAAATTAGCATTATAACAAACGAAGTGTTTTTTTTTTTTGCTTTGAATGCATGCATTTTTAACAACGTTTCAACTTCCCATCATCCCATCGTCTTCCGTCTTTGCATATAGGTTCCGGTTTTTGTAGACCAGTTTCCAACAGTTTCCAAATCAGTTCTTTTACCTTCTTTCTCTTTTTATCCAACACATACATACCAAAACAATATACAATATGTCTGAAAGACTGACTTCCTTGTTCATTGAACAGATAAAGTTGAATTTTAAATACCTACAAAAAATGCAAGAAAGCACAATATTCACTAATGGATTTCAAATTTAAAGATTATAACGTCTTCGATCTTGTTTTTTTTATTGTAGATTATAGACGCGTCGACAATTTAGGTCATTAGCGTCTTAAATACATTAAATAGCAATTCTCTTAAAACTAAATGACATCACAAAACATCCATGAGCGGAGGTGGGATTCGAACCCACGACAGCGTGATCCAAAGGCCGCTACGCTAACCGTTACACCACTCTGTCCTCTTCGATCTTATTGTATTACCAAAGACAGGACCCCCCCCCCCAGGGGGGACATTGGGATGTAGTTGTTATCGCAATTGCATTCAAATGTTCTTTAGGAATTAGCGCTCCCAAAGACCCGAGCTCGTACCAGTCGGTTTGTGTATGCCGGCTGGCGGATTTTAATACACAAATGTGTTATTTGTTGTGTTGAAGACGCTAATGACCTGAGTTGTCGACGCGTCTATAATCTACAATAATAATAATAATCCAAGTCTTCATGGTTTCCGGGCTTGTAGGCCGTGGTCCGGTGGTATTTCTACCTGACGTTTCGTCTACAACCGCTGCCATATCGCCTTTGAGAATGTCTACCGCAGTTGTAGACGAAACGTCAAGTAGAAATACCACCGGATCACGACCTACAAGCCCGGAAACCATGAAGACTTGGAACAATGCCGGCCGTGAAAACTTGCACACCTGGATAATAATAATAACCAAAGACAGGATACGTGATCAACAGATCATTCACATTTCGACGGTTTCTGATCCTGTATTTTGTTTTTACCCCACTACGGCGAAGCAAAAAGAGGGTTATGTGGTTAGCACTCCATATGTGTTTATAATCATTGTTTCCTGATATCTCACAAACTATTGAACCGATTTTGATCAATGACATGTTGAAAGGTTCACATTTCAATCGCGGAAGTAATAATGAGTATATGAAAATTTGAAAAAAAGTCGCGGATCGCTTATTTTGTCCAAATCAAAAATTATAAATTTTTGGATAGATCGTAGATTATAGACGCAAGACAGCTAAGGTCATCAGCGTCTATTTCTAACATTTTAATAAATAAATTAATCTTTGAAAAAGCGCACATAAAAAATTAAAACAAATTAAAAACCTGACTACAGTCAACACAAAAGTATATAAAACAAGGTTCAAATACGAAAATTTGTTATGTAAAAACATATTAGTTTTAAAGTCATCTTACTACTAACATATTCAAATTTTAATATGTTTTTTCCATATTTGAAGCTCGTTTGTAGTTTCATGTTGGCCGTAGTCGAGTTTTTAATTTTTAACTTTTGGTATAACTCGCGATCATTTTGTTCTGTATTGTAGTTTATGTTTAATTTTCAGATTACTCAATTTAAATTTATTGTAAAAAAATTATATAAAAGGAACAAATTTGATTTTTTTGAAAATTCCAAAGGTATTTTTTTTAAATGTAAATATGGTACAGGGTGTTTCAAAACAAGTCGTGCGTTATTAAATAATTATTAAATAACTATTACATGACGTTGTATAAGCTACGAAAAACGTCATGTAATAGTTATTTAATAATTATTTAATAACGCACGACTTGTTTTGAAACACCCTGTACCATAAACTATAGAAATACAGTTAGAAATAAATATAGGAATACATTTTGTCTCAGAAAAAAATCCAGGTGCTTATCCTGTTCCTTTTAGAGAATAAATCTTACCTGTTCTTTATTGTATAGCGTTACCTTTGACATTAGGTAATTTTTTTACCGCTTGCATTTGCAATAACTGATTTATAATAAGATTTTTCACTTTCTAAATTAGGGGCACTGTAAAAATATATAAGTACCTAGTTGTACAAAAAAAATTAGAAATATTTCTAAACCTTTTTTCAAGCAAAATGAATATTCCTTCTAAAATAGTAGGTATATTGTGTAACTAGTGTGCTAAATACAGCTTTATACGTCAGGCGCGATGTTTTCAGCACGAGTAGTAGGCGAGCGCACACGAGGCTTGTCGAGTGTGCATCGCGAGTCGTATACGAGTGCTGAAATCATCGCGCCTGACGTATAAAGTAGTAGTTACCATAATATTATATTGTCACCGGAGCTACACATGTATGCAAAATTTCAACTCAGTCGGATAACGGGAACTGGGTGAAAAATCGATCGCAAGATTTGAAACAAAGATAGTAACAAACAAACAAACACATAAGATACGGAGTCAAGCTAAATACAACATAATCGGGTCGATATAGAAGTAGGTGAAAAATTGATTTCAAATTTTTATCCAAAAAGACATACATACATACAGACACACATACAGACAGATAGACAGACAGACAGACAGACAAACAGGAATCCTGTTTGTCTGTTTGGATAATATAACTCATAAATATTGTCACAGGATTCTGAGTTAAATAAAATCGTGTAAAAATATATAAACTTTTTCCAATTTCGGAAGGTGATAACATTTAAATTGCTTATCCATTAATATTATTTCGATATCAGGAAATTCAAACAATTCACTATATTTTACCAGTTATCCCTTGTTAGCATCAGACTAATATTTTAATCGCTACTTATAAAATAAAAGATTTTTTCATGTGCAAATACAGACTGATACATGATACATATTATGTATAAACATTAAACAGTAACCTAACTACATTACTGTTAAGGCAAGGCGCATGAGTATATAATATTGTGTATACGGATATGTTCCTCAGTGTATACCCTACTCAAATAGGTGAACAATACGTGATCTAATTTTAAATATAACAATGTGTATTATTATACAAAATTCTTATACGCTTTATTGTTATCCTTATTTTTGTCCTGAAACCAATAACTTTCTCACACAAACACGAAATGGAGGGCGCATTTTGCAAGATGTAACGATTTTTTCCCTTTTCAAAGTGATTTAAAGATTTATTTTCGGAGAGATTTGGTGCACATGTTTATTCATTGCAATTCATACAAAAAAAATTGCACGCCAATTTATTTGAACTTCAAATGACTTCCGAGGTCTGGTTTGACCTATTCTGTGTTCATCTGGTAGATTTATTTGAATTTTTTGTTCACAAATAAATAATTACATTTTTCAATCTAAGAATATATTAACAAAAAAAATATAAAATGCAATTATGTTGACATTGGTTTACAATGCCTACATTATGAACAAGAGCGGCACTAAGTTAGAGAGAGATAATCTATTGTAGACGTTCGACAATGGAGGTCATTAGCGGTCCAGCACAAATTCTTACGCCAGCTAAGACTATTTGAAAGAGAAAGTGCTTTCTCATTGAGTCCAAGATATTGAAAAGTTTAACACCCAAATTAGCCTGAATAGTCCAGAAGGTCGTGATCAAAATTATTGCGTTGGGGCGCTTTAAACAGTGTAAAAAAAACTTTGTGATTTGTGAAAGTTGAAATTTGGCACAGGGTTATTTTATTGAATATTATAATTTATGAAAAAAAAAGCAGTCGTTAGAAGTTTAAACTTCTACCGACTGCTGACTAAGTCGCTTTCATCAAAATGAGGTCTGAATATTTTTTTATTCACAAATTATATTTAATAAACTATTAACCCTGTGCCAAATTGCAGTTTTTACAATCACTAGTTTTTTTACGATTTTTAAAGCGCTACGACGCCAAGTGTCCCGACCGCTGACTAGCTGACTGTAGTATATTTATTTAAACCCCAAATGCTAGCTAATCTTAAAATACTAGCCTTTACAAAAATCTTGCTATTGTTACGGATCACCTGTATATAAACGGCAGGCAAGAGTTCTGAGAAACGGGTCTGCTTACTGTACAACTGGTACCTGTGCGAAAGTTCTAGAGAAAGCGAGAACACACTAGGCTTATGCCACGCAGCATATATAAACAGCCGGTGCGAGTGAGTGAATCAATCAGTCAACGGTGAGTCACGCATTCAAGTCCACGGTGGATCAGTAATATAAATAGTGCCGTGATATAAATAACCAAATTGATAAAATAAATACTAGTGTAGTGGTAATAATTACTAATTATTGTATATAGTTGTTTTGTTTTGCTTTGTAATTACTGTTTAGTTATTGTTTACTTGTGTTGATTGTTAGAACTGACTTTTCGTTGTTGCATTCATTATTATTGTGTTTTTAATTATTGTAAATAAATATTTATTCGCCAACTCAGAAAACAGTTTTGTAGCACTATTTTTGACTAGATCGTTCACTTACGGTTATGCCAGTGCCTTATTAAGAAGAATGCTTGCTTAGAAGACAAAACATTTTTTTTAAGGTCACCTACAGCTAAGATTATTGAGTCCTAACATAAATTCATATTTTCAATTTACTATTTTTTTATAATAAATTAAAAACCCAATTGATACTTTTAAGTTTTACCAGTTCTCAAATTAGAATCTGGGAACTGGGGGCTTGTAACAGAGAAGCCAAAGAAACGGCATATAAACAACGGTTATATACGCTGTCGGCTATTCAAAAGCCCAAGGTCTTCTTATTGACAAAGCATAAATTATCATTAATTTATTTATTTCGAAAATGCGACTTTGCAATTTTTAATTTAGCGCAGAATGTGGTTCAAGTAGTATCGTTAAAATATTTTAAAATATACTGTATGTTTCAAAAATACTTATTACATTTAAAATACGACGATCTAAACTCCTTAATTTTTAATTAAATTTTAAAGTTCACAAAGTATTCTCATTAAATGGATTTGGTCCTAAATTTAAAAAAAATGAAAGAACTCTTAATTAGTAAATGTATTATAACAATCACGATTTCTTAAATGATCGTATTTTACAATTTTAACCTATGTAATTGTATGTGCTTTATTATTAACTTTTATTTCTGACCTTTTGTACACCATATTTATGTTTAAACGCAAATAATAAACATTCTATTCTATTCTATTTATTCCAAATTGGCTGCAAGCCAAGTTAAAACGTTATTTTGAAATTTAGGTGAAATCAAGTCAACAGGACCGAACGTCATCAAGCGCAACCTGATACTGAAGCCCCCTATAAAAGTTTTATATATTTTAAATGGGTTATCAAAACGGTAAAAATAAAAAAAAGCATGTGTCGCAGCACACACGACCGAAGTGAAACTTCTTATGTATGATTAATATAAAAATCAATTGGGGCTAGGAGCGCTTGTACAGTATACACTGTACGTTGTGCGAAGTTAAGTCGAATCACTTGCCACTGGCTGTTTCAGGGTTTATATGTAGGTACCGGTAGACAGACCGACCATAACTGGCGTTATATATTTTTGTATTTTTTTTTTGTTTAGTCATCAAATTTTCTGTTAATATATTTTTTTACTATAAAAATTAACAATTTTAGTACACCTTGTTGTATATCAATCATCTACGAGTTACGGGATACAATATAAAAAAAAGTCAAGAGGTGTCATGGGACACCAGACAGAAGCTATGCTTTTTAGGCATTGTAAATAAAACCGAATTTATCAAAGCTATAGACAATACAATTGAAAATTTATTATAATGCCATTTTGAAATCTGATGCAATTTTGATTTTTTGTGTCCTATAAAACTCTTAAATATCAATTTTCAAAAAGATCGGGTAATTTTTACAAAAGTACATATGGCCACCATTTTGAAATCTGACGCAATTTTATTTTTTGTATAGATACACACAGTACTAATATTGTACAACACGTTATCTTTGTGTTGATGCATATACGTGTACATAGGCCACTGCGCGTGCGCCAGTATATTACTTTCACCATGACTGACCATAGCTATAGATATACTTTTAATAACATGAGCGTGACGGTGACGCAAACCCATAAGTTTTTCCCCTCCCAGAAATCGTCTAACGCGCCTATATAGGCATAGCTTCAAAAAACAACTCCACTTGCTAAATTTTAATCATACCTTCTTCAGGAAAAGAAAGCGTGATATATGCCGAAACGTAGACTATTATAGTTATTTTCGATACGTGTGCGTAAAGTGAGGTATTCTAGTAGGCTTAAATTGAAGCACGAGATAAGAGACTGACGCATACACAACGAGATCTCGTGCGCTTATCCCCACTCGCCTAACGGCTCGTGGGGGTATACAGCGCACTCGATCTGGTTGTGTATGCGTCAGTCCCTTTAGCGAGTGCCTCAATTTAAGCCTACTAGATATTTCACTTTAAGCGGACGTATCGAACTTCTGTATAAATCATTAAAAACATGACTCTCTCATGATGTGGACTTTGTACGCGCGATACTATATATACGAACACATCGATCGATAGCCAGTAAGTGCTTGTATTGTACAAAGTGCGGAGATTTCGAATTTATAAGATGTAGAGATTATAATTTTACGCACGCTTTGGACTTTTACGCACTGTGACGGTACTTTTACGCACGCTTTGGACTTTCACGCACGGTAACTAAAATACGCCTCTTTACGCCCGCCTCACAGTGCTCGAATATTGAACTTTAGAAGCAGGAGTTATAAAAAATAATTTAGCAAGTGGAGTTGTTTCTTTTTATTTTATATTGGTCTTGTATCCCGGAACTCTAAGATTATAAAAATTAATTTAATTAAATTTAATATGAAAAAATTTTGAAACACTAAAAAGAACAAAATAAAATATAAGTAAAAAAAAAACTTTTTAAAAACAAGCTTAATGCGTGAGTCTGACTCGCTCTTTTCTATCACATTGTACATCTATAGGCCATTGTAAATGACACAGCAGAAACATTATGTATAATAATATTATCTAGACTAAAACCCGCCAAACCGTAACAAAAACTAGTCAAAAATAGACGCATAAGTTACCCAGTAATGCAGAGGTAATAAATCAGGTTTGTCTATCAGCACATAATGAAACATAACTCTTGGTCTTCAATATTCAAACTTGCTTGTTTTCCTGAACAAAGGGCATGCATTATAATATAAAATCATTTATATTATGTTAAATTAATAGATTATTTTAAAAATAATTTTTAAGTCTACCAACTGCTAAAGTTATTTGAGCGTAGTACTAGTCAACAGTCGGTAGAAATTTTAAACATCTACCGGCTGCTGACTTTGCTGCTGACTAGGTATGGAATTTCTATCGACTACTGATTATGTCGATTTTTGATGTGAAACATCTTATGTCGGGCTGTGAACAGCCGCGTGAGGGGAAATATGTAACGAAATAATGCAACGAAATGTTCTCCTTCGCTGCTGTTCTCCCCACCACTGCGGCACTTATATTGTACTGGATAAATAATTTATAAATTAATTGTCCAGGTATATTAAGTTATACATATATCAGTAACAATGGCTGTCTAGACAAGTTCATCCGCAGAGTAGTGGTACCACTTTAGCCTTCTATGCATGGGGACTTGGGTTCGGAAACTCATGGCATCGTACAATTTTTGACGCTTTTTTTTCTAAATTCTACATGATATTTATTTATAACATTTTTATTTTTGTTATATTCTTTCTTTGACAATAAATATATTTTTTTGAAATTTCATGACACCAAAAATTAATTTTTTTGTTTTTTTTTAAAAAACGAAAATTTGGGTAAATTAGGGTATTTAGGGTAAATTAGAGTAAAATAGGGTAAATTAGAGTAAATTAGGGTAAATTGGGGTAACTTAAGGCAAAGGGGGCTAAATAAGAGTAAATTAGGGTATTTAGGGAAAACTAGGGTAAATTCAAGAAATTAGGGTATACTAGGGTAAATTTGGGTAAACGAGGGAAAATTAGGGTAAATTGTGTTAAATTGTAAATTCTTATCTCTCGAACTACTGAACCGATTCTAAAAATTCTTTCACTTATTATCTTCGCAGGGGGAGAATGTCTCGCGGCGTTGTAATAAATAATAAATTATTATATGTGGAACTACTGAACCGATTAAAAAAATTCTTCTACTAATAGAAAGCTACACTATCCCTAAGTGATATAGGCTAGATTTTATTTTGATAAATTTGTCAAGTTCAATAAATAAAAGATTCAAGCCATAAAAATGTTTCACATCTGCCAGGCGTCCCGCGACGGCTCACATTTTTTTTAAATAAGTTCTGACTATTTTTTTCATAAATTAACACAGTACCAAACAGCTTTTACAAATCACTGGTTGTTTTTAAAAAAATCTTTCAAAGCGTCTCGACGGCTGACTTACTGACTAGTATATTTATTTAGGTATACTCTAAATACTAGCTCATCTCAAAATATTTGCCTTTACAAAATTCTAAATATTTTTGACTTCTCAAATGACCTGAAATGCTGAAACACTTATCACAAACGTCACACTGATATGGCTTATCACCCGTATGTACGCGCTGGTGTATTATCAAAGTACCGGATTGCCTGAAACTCTTATTACAAACGTCACACTGATATAGCTTCTCACCAGTATGGATGCGTTGATGTATTCTCAAAATACCTGATTCGCTGAAACATTTATTACAAATGTCACACTGATACGGCTTCTCACCAAGTGAGCCCTATCATTACAATTTTGGAGCTATTCAAAACCAGATAGATATTTTTATTTTCCATCCACTTCAGTAAATAGAATATACAATCAGTTGGAAAAAATGAAAATTACTTAAAAAAGGGAATAAATAATATCCAATACACTTCAGCAGCCTAACTAAAATATAAATTTGAGTACAAAATTTATTTTAAAAAAATCATTAAGTAAAAATAAAAACAAATGCTTGGGAGAGGGAATCACAAGAAATTATATGCGTATTTTATTTATTGTAAGCGCTTTTTTCGAATAATATTTTCAACATCAAAAAGTGTCAGTTTTTTGTATTACGGATCTTTTTTCTAAAACATAACTTCATTTTTTTAATGATGCCCACCTTTTGACAAAAAATTTTAAGATTAGTGCAAGGCCGAAAAAATAAAAAAATATCGTATATCTGTACCTACCTATATAAATGGAAGAACTGACACTGTTGAATTTTTTTGCATAATGTAAATGACGCATTAAAAGGGTTTCCAACCCCTTCAAAGCATTATTTTTACTATAAATCTAATATCCTGCCTTTTTATAGTTAGTTTTGACGTCAACCCTCTCTCAAATATTAATTAATTTTGGGCGGATTTTCTTTCACTTAACTAAAGTTGATTCAAATCTGTATTGGAACTAAAGAGGTTACCATGCATGCTAACAGTTTATTTATACAATATGCAAATTACTAATACCTAACTATTATATCTATACAGGTACCAGAGGATCGAGTTACTCCGTTGTAAAAATATTTGAAAGTATTCCAATTGAATTTATCTGCAACATCAAAAACTAGCATTAAAAAGTTGCTGCGCATTTATTTGAAAAATGCCCATATACAAGGACATTGCCTGATTTTGGCCCAAATATTGGCCAGATTAAAAAGATCAAATCATAAATAACTTGTTTTTATTATACCAAAATTATTTATCCTAGAGGAACAGAAATATCGCTTCATCAATTATACTAATGTTAATAAGTTAAACTATTATCTCTATATTATGTACCTAATATCTGGGTGCCGAGCTTTGCTCGGATGCGTTCAATAAAAATAGTACTTGTATGCTGTGAGATATTATTTTCTCAGAATATTATTCCGAAACGAATTTATTTCTGAAACATAATTTAAAATAATTGTTTCTGTTAAATATTTTAAATACCTATGTGTATTTTTAAGCGTAAAAACTAAGCATCAACTTGAATCAAGCATTTTTTCCTGTAAATATTACCGCCGTTATTGTTTTGTTGACTGAAGAACTCGCAAAAACCGATTTTCATAGATTGAATATCTTGTAAAAATGTTCGAATCAGCTGAAATTTTGCTTGGCCGTTGCCGTTTCAATAATCCATTTTTAAACATTGATTCCAAATATCAACTTTATCGAAGTACTTTTTCTCTGTGATGTCATCTTAGCAACTTCCAGTAAATTTCAAATATTTTTTTTGCATAGGAGGTACCTACTGAAAAACTCACAAAAATCGATTTTCGAAGAAATAGAATTCATATTATATCTTTTAATAACAAACGTCAGACTATAAACCTGCGCAAAACTTTTTTGCATGCATCTTCACCATAGTTTTTAAAAATCGATGTGTTTTTACAGGCCGCCGTGCAAATTTTTAGGCAAAACTTTTTTGTATGTATCTTAACAATAGTTTTCAAAAATCGATGTGTTTTTACAGACTCGCCGGTTTATCATTATTTACATATTGTACAAGACACTTCTTATATTAGTGTTCATTTACAGTTTTAACTCTTGTGATATATTATATAAAATCTATGTAGAAATAGGCTTCGAATCAATCTGACAATTGACCGAGTTATAAGCAAAAAACCCCTTTTTTTAATTGCTCCTCTCTGGGACCAAAATTCCTACCTAGATCGATTTCTCGCCCCAAAAAATCCTCATTCTGTAAATTTCATCAAAATCGTTAGTCGTTTTTGAGAAAAAAAAGTCTAGGTAAGATTATACGTCATACTATATTTAACGTACATATACATATTTTATATATATAATATAAAAATAACATACCTATTTATTTAAATATTAGCTAAAACTACTTACATAATTATGTTTAGATTTTATTGTTGTTATTTTTTTACTTTTTAGATAATTACTGATTATTTTAATAAGTTAAAGATTGACTGTCAAAGTAATTTTGACATAAATAATGAAAATAGTTTGTTTTTTCCAAAGCCTACTTACAAAACGACACTGTTTTATGACGTTAAAAAAACTGTTTTTTAAAATGATAAAATCGATAAGAAAACGAATTTTTCCAGGGATGAGACCTAGCTAGATCGATTTTTTGCCCCCCGAAACCCCTTTTCGGTAAATTTGATCAAAATCGTTAGAGCCGTTTTCGAGAAAATATTTATATAGATACATAGAAACATATATACAAGATTTACTCGTTTAATAATATAGGGGGATATACATATTTTATATATATAATATAAAAATAACATACCTATTTATTTAAATATTAGCTAAAACTACTTACATAATTATGTTTAGATTTTATTGTTGTTATTTTTTTACTTTTTAGATAATTACTGATTATTTTAATAAGTTAAAGATTGACTGTCAAAGTAATTTTGACATAAATAATGAAAATAGTTTGTTTTTTCCAAAGCCTACTTACAAAACGACACTGTTTTATGACGTTAAAAAAACTGTTTTTTAAAATGATAAAATCGATAAGAAAACGAATTTTTCCAGGGATGAGACCTAGCTAGATCGATTTTTTGCCCCCCGAAACCCCTTTTCGGTAAATTTGATCAAAATCGTTAGAGCCGTTTTCGAGAAAATATTTATATAGATACATAGAAACATATATACAAGATTTACTCGTTTAATAATATAGGGGGATATAGGGGGATAAGATGTACCTATAGAAATATTTTCTCGAAAACGGCTCTAACGATTATGATCAAATTTACCGAAAAAGGGTTTCGGAAGGCAAAAAATCGATCTAACTAGGTCTCATCCCTGGAAAAATTCGTTTTCATATCGATTTTATCATTTTTAAAAACGGTTTTTTGACCTTTAAAAACATTGTAATATGGTGAGTAGGCTTTGGAGAAAACAAACTACTTTAATTATTTATGTCAAAATACAGTGACAGTGAATCTTTAACTTATTAAAACCGTGAATTATTATTTGTATAGTAAAAAAATAACAACAATAAAAATTAAACATAATCATGTAAGTAGTTTTAACTAATATTTAAATAAATAGGTACCTATGTTATTTTTATATTATCTACCTATATAAAATATATATAAGTACGTTAAATGTAGGTACTAGGTAGTATGACGTATAATCTTACCTAGACCTTTTTTTCTCAAAAACGAATAACGATTTTGAAGAAATTTACAGAATGAAAAAATAATACAATATCAATATTTCACAGCATATTAAGTAGGTACTATTTTTATTGAACTCATCCGAGCAAAGCTCGGTCACCCAGATATTTAATAATTATAGTTCAGCTTATGGTTTATTACTCCTACTAGTGGGCAACCAAATCTCCTAGTAAAATGGGCAATGTCCTTTTTTGTGCTTAAATAGTCTAATTTTTAACTTTGTATTTGCAATTATGTTTTTCACTAGTGACGCATTCTTTGCCAGGGTGGCATGTTTGAAAAAAAATATTTTTTAAATTGAAAATATGAGAACAGCTTGGCGTAATGGTTAGCGTGCTGGCCTTTGGATCAAACTGTCGTGGGCTCTAATCCCTCCTTTTTTTTCGTAGTCGGGTAAAAAAGGGTACTTGAAGACGTGAATACTTTTGTATTGTTCATGTCTTTTTAAAGAGACTCCGCTAATCTGTCTGCTCAGTGCCCGGTTATTGACTGACCGCAGACGACAAAGGGTTGGTCATTGTCGATGAAGGGTCCATTTTATTATAGTATATACCGCTGTTGTATAGAGGTGTAATCATAATTTGCGTGTATCAAATTAATATTTGACACAAAAATCACGCCTATTTTTTTATATTGCAATAAATACAATGAACAGCACATTGTTCTTTATATTAAATAGATAATAGATATATACGGCTGTTTTGCAATTGAAAATTTCACCTTATACGTCATGAATAGCTCTCACTATTACAATGATTCACATCTACAACCTAGCTATAATTAAGAACACTCGCATGTAGTGGAAATCTATTGATTCCTTTGCATACATGGAGAATGTTAGATTGGTAATCATGTCACGGTATCAAAGGATCCTAGGGTATATTTTAAACGAGAAGATATTAGGTATATAACATTTTAGTAGAAGTGGGAAGTAACTATATGCCCACTGCAAAGCTGTCACGAGGTATAAATAAAAAAATAAATAATACAGTCCAGCCGTACAGGAGTTAAAGACGGAAATATGCCATTCAGTTTGATAATAATAATAATGTGCAAAGAAGCGTATCGTAGCTTGTCAATAGGGTGCCGTATAATACTACGTACACGTCGTATACATTCATAAATATCGACAGAGCTGTCACCATTGACAGATTTGTGTGGTTACGGTTCGATTGTCACTTATTATTTAATATTAAAGAGTGTAATTGCATAATATTTCGTATTTCTTGAGGGCTTCAGCTTAAGTACAATAATATTTATATTTTTGCCTTGAATATAATTTCACCCTTTGACTTTCCCATTATCCATTATATTCACCTTTTTATCAATAATTTATATTTTACAAGGATTATCAAGTCAAGAAAAATGAAATGTGTTGGTAATATTTGTATTCATAAAGTAGATAGAAAAATAATTTATTTTTCATAAATTTAAAATTATGGACGAATTGCAAATATTGATTATTTTAAAATGTTTTGTTTCAACCTTTCCAATTTAATTTAGAAAAATAAAAACATTACAAAAACTTTTTAACAACAAAAAACCTCTTCAAAAAGTGTGGGGTATGGCAAAAAATACCACATATTTCACGTGCGTAATAATATTATTATGACTAGTGTAACTGTTAAAACTCGCTAAATCGCTCTTTTTAACATACTGTCACTACTCGTCAGTAATATGCCTCATTACGCCACTAGAAATACAATCTACTATTTGTCAAAATCAAGAATTGAAAGATGTTTGATTACTAAACTTAAAATTTAAGAAAATATAACTCACAAAAAATAAAAATGTTAAAAAAAGACATAATGATTTCATATATGGGTATAACATATACTTATATATTGTATTTTTTACCATACCCACTACTAAATATCTACTTTTCACTTCATTTTCAAAAAAATTTGACACTTCATTTGCGTCGCCATCTTTACTTCTACAGTATGCCGTGAAGTTCGTTAGTAAGTAATGCCAGGCGCACGCAGACATATAGAGCGAATAAACAGAAGTTGCTATGGCAACCGTTTAATTACCGCCCCAGTGCGGTAAGTAAACCACTTTCCGCACACCTGCCTGTTAAATGACTCATTAAAGACCGCTCTACATACATCGAAAGTAGCTATTTTGTAGTGGGTATGGCAAAAATAAAATTTTACTATAGAATCAAGAACTAAATTGCGTATTAGAAATCTATATAAGCCCGGTCGGAACAAAATAAAGACAGATGTTCTTTGTATAGCATACCTACAATTGTATTGAGACCCCGACAGTATTGTCCTTGGAAGGAAAGGAAATTTATAAGAATTATCTACAGCTGAATGATCAATACGCATAAAAAAATCACATCAAAATGTACCAAGAATTAGTAAAAAAATGTTGTCAAACGTCAACTGTTATATAATAATGATTTAACGTGTGTTTGTAAATCGTAACGCAACTTGATTGGACCAGTTAAGTAACTATGGAAACGAAAAACAAATGTCATACAATTTTAATAATTAGTGAAATCTCATCCATCGTGGCAAACAGATCACAGGAAATTGTACAAAAAATTTTTGAGGCGTTAAATAAATAAAAATTCGACTGATGACCAGTCCTATACTTCCCACCTAGTAAATATTTGCAAAAATTAAACTTTTTTTTTTTTGACTAGGCCCAAATAACCTTAGCCGTTGGTGGTCTTTAAAACACAATTTAATTTTTATTCTTTGAAAAAAGCATGGCCCTCTTTTTTGTTTGGTGATCTACTGATGGCTAACTTAATATAGCAAAAATCATGGTTACCTTGATTTACGTACAATTTTTATTTTTTTTAGTAAAATTTTTTTTTCTCGAAAACTATACATTTTAGAGAAAAAAAATATTTACATTTTTTTCATATTATAACATCTAGAATTCATTTATATTTTTTTTTACCTATGTTATTACGTGACATTGAGGACGTTTTTTTGAATATCTCAGGATCCACTGAACCGATTTGACTCAAAATCTAATCAGATCTAAGTTAAAGGCTGATAAACACAATAGAACAATCGGCATGCCCGTATGTTGTTCCGTTCTTAAGATATTGAAGGCGAAAAAATGACCACATACACACATATACACACACACACACACACACACACACACACATACACACATACAGACATCAGTCAGAAAATGATCTTAAACGATTGCTAGGGTCTCAAAACGTGAAAATCTGTGAAAATCTGTGAAAATCTGTTAAAATCTCGAAATATTTTTTTCGGACTAAATCCATTACTTCCCTACCATAGTAGAGGTGGGAAGTAAAAAAGTCCGATTTCCTGTGATCTGTTTTATAAAATTTTAATGTCAAATGTCAGTTCATTTAATAATAGTTTTTATCAAAAATTAATTTAGTAAGTACCTATCATAAATAAACCGTAAATTATTTAAAGCTTAAGCAACCGTCCCACTTTCGACTATTCCCGTTGCATCTAATATTTCTACAATGCCACCCCAATATGCCGCATTAGACGTTATTGCGTGTTTTAAAGACCGCCAACAACTAAGGTTATTTGGGCCTAGCACCAATTCATATTTTCAATTCATTATTTTTTTTTTAATAATAAATTAAAAATCCAATTGACACTTTTACCAGCTCTCGGGCTAGAACCCGGGAACTGGTATCTTGTAATAGAGAAATCATAGCAACGCCATGTAAACAACAGCATTGCTACACGCTCGGCCATTCTCAAGCCCTAGACGTTATTCGAGTATTGGATGAGAAAGTATGAATATTTTTCTTTCAATGTATGACGAAAAATAATATTACCAAAAATAACATTTAAAAACCATCTTCAATTCCACATTCTTTTTAAGAGCTTTTCACGTTTATTGTTTCTGATGAAGTCACCTCATGAAAACATTTATGCTTTAGGTATAGCCAGCTGTACATACTTTTAAAAACCGGGTCAGCTCTCTATCTCTTAAATAATATTGAACCATTGTTCATCGTATCTTGTTTGTAAGTACATAGAGAGAAGTCCTGTCCCGGTATTTATAGTGAGGTACCCATAAGCAAAAACATTCCGTTACGGGACATAGACAGTGTGCTTTCCCACGGGACCCCTCGTTTGGACATTATGCCGTTTCTATTACATGTTGTGTGTCTATATTATCATTCTCGAAATGAAATTGACAAAACTATCAAGCATTGCCTTGATGTAACTTATACCTACATATATTATTTATAAATTGTAATAGTATACAATATAATGACATTTTAATTCAAACAAGGTGTTCAGATATGTATAGGTACCTACTTCAAAAAAGACTAAAGTAGGAATGAAGGCGCAGGAAATAATGGCGAAAGTGACAGAACGATATTTTATGTTTGACCACACAGCGACCAAGGGCGGAATTCCTTGCCGACTCTATCGTTCCGCAGTAGATGTGTAATTTCGAATTTTTGAAGTTATACTTCTTTAACGAGGATAGTGAAAAATTATCGACTCAAAAATTAATGTAACGCTGACAGGTATATAAAACGGCTCTAACGATTTGGATTACATTTACTGAAAAGGGGACCTAGCTTAGGTCATCCCAGGAAAAATTCGTTTTCTTATAAATTTTATAATTTTTTAAAATCAGTTTTTTGACGTTTCAAAATAGCGTAATGTTGTGAAATCCATGGATTTTATTAATAATAATTGATAATTATTTATTGATTTTAAAAATGCTGAGAGGCATGCAAAAAAATGTATGAAGTATAACTTCAACCGTGCGCTTATGTGGGTGAGACACACACCCTTTTTTGTCAGTTATATATAACATAGGTACACACTCCCTTGAATCTGTTGAAGAGTGATGGAATCTATGGCGTGTAAAAGCGGCCAAGTGCCTATCGGACCACGCACAGTGAAGGGTTCCGTAGTCGGAAAGAACGCATCCGCCATGTTGGATTTTTAATGATTTTTGATTTTTCCCGTATTTATCGCCTTAAAAACTATTTTTGTTCCATCTTTAAATGCTCTAACTCGATTAGAAGTACCCTAGGTTTTATTTCGTGTCAGAATCCGCCATGTTGGATTTTTAGTCCGCCATGTTGAATTTTCATTGATTTTTTATTTTTCTCGTAATTATCACCTTAAACACTATCTATGTTCCAAATTTCAAATCTCTAGCTCGATTGAAAGTATCCTAGATTTATGATGATCTATCAGTCAGTCAGTATTTATGATGATCTATCCCTCAGGAGTGCCACCCCTAATTTTTTTTTCATCATTTCACTACACCATTGTATAGCGGTTCACAGAAGACACCCACCTTCCAAATTTTATCTATATACTGCCAATAGTCTCCGAGTAAAATGGCTATAACATACGGACAGACAAACAGACGAACAGGGCGAAATTTTAAGGGTTCCGTTTTTGCCGGTTGGCTACGGAAACCTAAAAATCATCACCATTTGGTGTTTTGTAGTCATGATTTTTAATATTCAGCGACAGCATGTATTTGGTATACCTATATATGTATACTGACGCTAATGACCTCTGTTGTCGAGCGTCTATAATTTACAATTCATTCATTCGACAGCATGTATACTTAGGTACTGACATTTTAAACACACAAACATACGATATATTAATAGTTTTTTTTTATACGGCTGTATGCAATTGAAAGATTTTTTTGTTGGAGAGCAGCCAATTATATAATTGTTTCGAAACATATAGGAAAAATCATTTTACCAACCAGTGGTCACAGTCAGGATTCTAACCTGAACCTTTCCAATTTCGCGTCGGGACACTCGCATGTAGTGAAAATCTATTGATTCTGAAGCATATATGGAGAATATTAATTTAGCAATCATGTCACAGTTGAGTACTGTAAGCTCATTCCGACGCGAAATTGGAAAGGTTCATGTTAGAATCCTGACTGTGACCACTGGTTGGTAAAATGATTTCTTCCTATATGTTTCGAAACAATTATATAATTGGCTGCTCTCCAACGAAAAAATCTTTCATATACGATATATTTGTGCAAGATCGGCATAGGCACAAACTTACAGGGGGCGGCATATTTTTAGGGGCACCCAGCCGACATGTACATTCAATTTTGAAAAATCTCAACTACATTATTTCTAGTGGCTAGTCTGAACTTTGAAAAATTCCAAGGGCGGCAAATTATTATTTGCTTGGGACAGTAAAAAAAACTGAACCGGTCCTGTATCTGTGTGTTCAATGGCAGCAATCACATAAAATAAAAACTCGGGTCGCAGTGCCAAAACCCTGCCGACAATATAGTGTATTTGCTAATACAGGCATTGTGCTGTTATTATGTGAACATAAGTTGGTTTTTGGACAAAATAAAAAATTTAACCCCTTAATACATCCCTTAAAATAATATTTTTTTTCTTAATTTCAATATTATTATCAATGCAACCTCTGTACCAAATTAAATACACCCTTCAGTAAGTAAATCACTATCCGCAAACTAGTGTTTTCATAAAATTTGTAAGTCCGGACCTGTCGGGGCGAGTTTATTAAAATTTTAGCAGCACATTTTAATCTTCACTAAAGGGTTAAATTTCAATTTTGAAACAATTCTGAGAATTTTTTCGGTATTTTTGGGCCCAAAAACATTTTTCAACCCCTAAAAACCACCCTTAAAATGGTTCGATTGGGCCCATTTTAAATAGGCTTCGTGCGGTTATGGATGGCAACGTGCCTACCCAATTTCGTCAAAATCAATTAACTCTTTCAAAAGTTATAGCCCGTACACATATATATATAAATATATATATATATATATATATACATATATATATATATATATACATATATAAATAGACATTTCCAAAAATGGTGCCAAAATGTTCAGGAGGCTATGAAACGTCGAGAAATTTTGGTCCGACCCCTAGGTCCCGCCATCCGACCGACGCCAATAGTGTATGTGCCATATGGCAAATACACTAATAAACCAGTAAAATAATTCTATTTAAACAGTACACTCTGCGTGTTCTAAATTTCTTAAAATAAATCACCTAAAAACGAATCACTGAACATATGCTACAAGTTGTCCATTTAAACTTAATTGTTTTACGTGCTTTTCAACAAAAACTGGCTTTCCAATGTACCTACATTTAATTTAAACTTTAAAGTTAAAATTAAATGAAATCCCAGAAAATTGTGCAATCTGCAAAAATGTTTTTTACATTTCAGCAGTTTTAGAAGAAGGCATGTGCCATGTAGAAGTAGATGTATACAGGGTGTTTAAAAATTACAGCGATAAACTTCGGGGGGTGATTCCTTATTTCATTTAATAAGAAAAAGGTTTTATAACTATCTGGGTTAATTCAAGAAATCAGGACACAAAACAAAAAAACAAGTCCATTTACGAATTTGGATTTATTTAACAGTTTGTAACTCTGTAACAATGCAATGTTTTTCGAATTTAATAGTTATTTAATAAGTTCTGATTTTCAAAACTCAACGATAATAGATATCCTTAGTCACTATAATAATAATAATGCATGTTTATTGCACATAAAAGAAAAACGTACAAAAGACACGGTTCAACTTACGTTGATCTTCCACTTAGCCCATAATAAATTACATTAAAAAATTACAAAATTAAAAATATACTAAAAGAAAAAATTACTATCACAATTCACAGTTGTTCTGTCAGTAGTTTGGTAAATACAGAAAAATTCTTTTTATTAT
This sequence comes from Mongoloraphidia duomilia, assembly GCA_039654895.1. Classification (NCBI taxonomy): domain Eukaryota; kingdom Metazoa; phylum Arthropoda; class Insecta; order Raphidioptera; family Raphidiidae; genus Mongoloraphidia; species Mongoloraphidia duomilia. The sequence continues at coordinate 44,997,780 of CM077519.1, read as the reverse complement.
ATTTTTTACAATAATAACAAAATATGTGTGTCTTTTTAAAAATGATGATAAAATCGTTACGAAAAATGTGATCAAATTGCTATGGAAATAAAAACACAAAAATATTTAATGTCATGACGCACAGGGAAAATCCACATTTTCAAAGGGGTGCTACTCCGTAACAAAGCATTTCCGGACTCTCTACCATAGGAACTTTTTTAAAATCAACTAAGGAATCGCCTCCCGTTATTGGGATCGTTTTTAAACAGTCTGTATAAAAAGAAATCTCGAGGCTACAGCGCTAGCCGAGCATTGAAATCTCCCGTCTATTTGAACCGCTCTGCGACATGCAGTGCAGTGCATTACATACAATAAAGTCATGGTTCATTTACGGTAATTACTCAGCGTTTTACTTCATTTATTTTAAAAAATAAAAAGAATTTTAGACAGTTAATAAGAATGTTAAGTTTTCGTATACATATTATGATAAAGTTGTCCATGCATCTTCGTTGCACATGTATGCGCGCGTTATACCTAAACAGATTCGTTCGTGTTTCCTCAAAGATGGTTGATGAATGCGCGGTTTTTGAAGACCATACTTGACTTTAAACATGTGTGGTCTAGGGATAAGGGTTCTTAAAATGATATGCGTAATTCAAAACAGTCTATCTATATAATATAAAATTCAAGAACTGTCTATTTTTGCATCTGTTTTTTTGTACGTTCCGTTGAGATTTAAAAGATTGAAATTCGGCATGGAGTTTTCAGGAAACCCAGAAATGATATAAAAAAAACCTAAACCTAAAAAAGGGTGAATCTGTGGCACTAAAAATTCTCCATGCTTACTTTTTGGACCTAAAAATAAAATTGGTTCGATTGAGCTGAAATTCGAATCTCGGGGGTTTGTAACACTGCTAAACACAACCATGTTATAATTCAAGTGTGCAAGCTTTCACGGCCGGCATTGTTCCAAGTCTTCATGGTTTCCGGGCTTGTAGGTCGTGGTCCGGTGGTATTTCTACCTGACGTTTCGTCTACAACTGCGGTAGACATTCTCAAAGGCGATGTGGCAGCGGTCGAAGTGTCCTCCTTAGCGGCTCACACACACTGACCTGTGAGCCGCTAAGGAGGACAATTCGATCTGGGGGTTTTCAAGATCGATAAGATTCCCTTATTGGTTTTTCGAAATTCGAACAAACTTTTCGAATAATTAGACTATTTTATTATTTCAAGTGTTCAAATGCTCTTAAAATAAAAACAATCATCAGTCAAACGCTATACCGCTACACCACACGGGCAGTGTTATTAAAAACGCATAATGCAGTATAAAGCAGTACGACTCTAGCCGTTCTGCAGCTATAATACCTAAATGACGTACACTGCAGTCAGTAGAGATCTCTATAGTCTATACTATGAATGTAGGAGGACAGTGTGGTGTAACGGTTAGCGTAGCGGCCTTTGGATCACACTGTCGTGAGTTCAAATCTCACTTCCGCTCATATAGATGTTTTGTGATGTCATTTAGTTTTAACCGAGGTTTTAACAGACTTGTTAGTGTATTTGCCATAATATGGCACATACACTATTGGCGTCGGTCGGATGGCGGGACCTAGGGGTCGGACCAAAATTTCTCGACGTTTCATAGCCTCCTGAACAATTTGGCACCATTTTTAAAAATGTTTATATATATATGTATGTATATATTTATATATATATATATATATATATTTATATATATATTTATATATATATGTGTGTACACGATAACTCTCGACAGACTTAATCGATTGAAACGAAATTTGGTACACACATTGGAACCCATCACCGCAAGAAGCCTATTTAAAATGGGCCCGATCGAACCATTTTCAGGGTTGTATTTAGGGGTTCCAAAAAGTTTTTGGGCCCAAAAATACCGAAAAATTTGTCAGAATCGTTTCAAAATTGAAATTTAACTCTTTAGTAAAGATTAAAATGTGCTGCTAAAATTTTAATAAAATCGGCCCGACAGGACCGGACTTTCAAATTTTATGAAAACACTAGTTTGTTGATACGGATTTACTTATGGAAGGGTGTATTTAATTTGGTGCAGATGTTGTACTGATAAAATCCATGTCTAATATTGAAATTTAGAAAAATTTAATTATTTTAAGGGATGTATTGGGTTAAATTTTTTATTTTGTCAAAAAACAAACTTAAGTTCACATAATACTGCCACAATGCCTGTATTAGCAAATACACTATATTGTCGGCAGGGTTTGGCACTGCGACCCGAGTTTTTATTTAATGTAAGTATTTAAGACGCTAATGACCCAAGTTGTCGACGCGTCTATAATCTACAATAAATAAAATAAACTATGAATGTACTATGAACATGTAACAACATTAATTTATTAAAATTAATTGATTATTTATTTAATTATTATTTGCCAGGATTCACGCCATAACAACACACAATCTGTGAACATTTCTCTAGCTACCTCTTAGCTCTTTGTGAGATAGAGCCCTGTGACAGACGGACGGACATCGCTCAGTAATAGGGTTCCGTTCGGAGGTAGGAAATAAGGAAACCCTAAAAAAACTGTTCTTAACGCTCCTTTTCAACATGCTTGGTTGCTTCCTCTCTGATTCGCATGAAACCTGATTCATACATGATGTGTATTCGGTTGTTAGCTTTGAACTTCTCCGAGCAGTGCCAATCAGTCCCGATGAAATTCGATTCATACATAAGCATGTTAAAAAGGAGTGTTCAGAATTGTTTTTTTAAATAATATAAGCAATAATAATTAAAATAAAAATAGTGATTATACATCTGTGTACGGAACCCTAAGAAATAGCCTCATAGCTCCCTGACGAAGACAGACTAAAATATTAGCTAGTAAATTTGTACAAGTCGATTTAATAATAATTTTTGTCTGTAAATTACTGCTCGCAGTTCAAATATCACATACATAAATGCATAGATGGTCACAAGTTGTCCATATCATAAATTCATCTAAACAATGGCAGCCAGAACTTATTGCTAAACAACAAAGGGGTAAATGGCTATTGTCAAGATACGCGTATAGAAGAAACCATGACTAAATTTCATACTGCACTGAGCTTGAACTAGTGTTTATTAGGGTTGATCAAATTACTACCTGTTCAACTACTTTTAATATTAAATAAAAGTTGACGCATAAACAGTAATCTGGCCGGATTTCAATTAACTATTATTAAAAATATTTTGCTTTCATATTAAAAACAAATGCATTCAGATTTCATAAAAAATCAAAAGAAATCTTTTTAGTGCTCGAACTGGCACTGCCTCCAAATTTCCTAAATTATATTGTTCGCTGTAATCTAATTGAAAAAAAAACAACTATTAAAGAAAACAATAATTGTTTAGCATAATAAAAATCAATAAAAAAAATTATAAAAAATATCTCATTATTATGACCGGTTTATCATACATTTGAATCACGATGATTTTATATAATCACACTGTTAAACTTTGACAGCTACGTGTTCATTGGTTTCTGCGTCATTTAACAGTGTGATTTAACAGTGTGATTAAAAAATATCGTTATTAAAATGTACGATAAACCGGCCACTATTGAAATATATCAGGTAACATACATACCTAATATTAACATAATTTGTATTTTCAACCGTCTTTTCAAGCAATATATCGTCTACTACGCTTTACATTTGAGCTGGGGAATCTCCTGTATCTAAGATCTGTTTTGTATCTTCCATACTTTTTGTACCTACCTAAGATACACTTGTACCTTAGATACTGTTTATTGTATCAGTAGATATCCGAAAATGAAAATACTGATCAAAAGTGTCTGGTATCTAAGATATACTTATTTAAAGATATTTTAGATACATGCAAAGTAACTTAGATATTTTAAATAACTAAGATATACTTTAAGATATATTAAATAGATTTGTGCGGCTGTTTTGCAATTGAAAATTTTTATTGCTTTAATAGCTATAATTAATAACACTCGCATGTAGTGGAAATCTATTAATTCCTTTGCATATATTATGGAGAATGTTAGATTGGTAATCATGTCACGGTTGAGTAAATGTAAGCTCATTCCGCCGCGATAGTGGAAAGGTTCAGGTTAGAGTCCTGACTGTGACTATGGTTGTCAAAATGATTTTTTCCGATATTTGCAGGAATCAATTATGCAATTGGATATTTGAAGATATTTTTAAATAATGTATCTGTCGGTCAACTCAGATACTAAAGTTCATAATTTTACTTAGGTACTAATTACTTTCTTGCAAAGAAGCTTGTATCCTTTATATTTTGTGGTATACTGACTTTAGTATATCTTTATCTATACCTAATACTTTTTTAATTAAGTATCTTATGTAGCTCTGTTTTTAAACAGTTTTTGTTCTTATTTCTTTACATCTTCTTTATGATAAATTTAATATTACATCAGCAACTGAACTACTGAAATGAAACAATAATTAGGTGCCTACTTACTTTTTTTAGGGTTCCGTATTTCAGATGAAAAAACGGAACCCTTATAGGATCACTCTCGTGTCTGTCTATATGTCCGTCCGTCCGTCTGTCGCAGCTTATTTCATTTATGTCATCCACAATGTCAAATTCGATAAAACAAGTATTATTTTAACTGATATAAAAAAAATAAAATTTGAATAAAAAAAGCGTTAATTATAGAAATAGTTGCTTCTGAATATTTTTATATTTTTTTAACAACTACATAATATTATTATATAAAATCATTGATCGAGTGAAAATAAGGACATGCGTGAATATAAACTAATCAATGATTATATCTAATTTCTAAGAAATCTTAGACATAAAACATTTTCTAATTTCTACTGAAAAAGCAACATATTTCTTTCAGTTAAATCAATTCAATGAAAACATCTTGTCTTCCTTGATTATTTTGTTTTTATAATAAAAAAATATGTTTGTATGTAGGTATGTATGTATGCATGTAAAGTAACTTTTAACACGCCGGTGTGCGGGAACATACCTTTCCCACACTTGTGTGGGAAAGCAAACCATTTCCATAGTGATTTATGTTTATTCGCCGTGATCCGCCCGCTATTACCTATATACTGACAGCTACTCTCGGCCTACTATAGAAGTGAAATTGGCAATACAAAATGACTTGTCAAAAATTTTTTTAAATACTGAAAATGAAGTGAAAAGCAGCTATTTTATAGTGGGTTTGGCAAAAAATACTATATACATCTCGTGCGTAATGATATTATGACTCGTGTGACTGTTAAAACTCGCTATCCCTCGTTTTAACGTACTGTCACTACTCGTCAGTAATATACCTCATTACGCCACTAGATATACAATCTACTATATCAGTTGAAGTCCAGATTATGATTCTCATTTTGCAAAAATATACAAAAAAACAAGCCGTGAGGTGGGTCGTTTATTAGGACTAAAGTGCGACCCTTGAGGTCCACACGACGAACTTCCCAATTTGATAAATATTTAATAATAATAATTAAATTAGATATTACACAGAAAAGTAATCATTTTAATCATTAAAACATAATTATTATTTATTTTTAACAATAATTTAAAAAAAAAACGGGGGAACCGATTTTTATAAAATTTATGTCGGATCAAAATGACGTTAACACGCCTCGATTGACACCCTTACGAAGTCGATATAATTTTTTATTCGCGAAATATTGTGTAAAATCCACTTTTTTGGAGTCTATTTGGTTAAGAAAAAAGTACGACTGAACCGATTTTGAAAAAATTTCTTTCAGATCATATTTACGTTAATACGCGTCGATTGGCACCCTATAACGTAGTCGATATCATTTTTCATTCTCGAGATTTCGTCTTAGAAAGAAATGGACACGTACGTACGTACGTACACACATACACACAGACATCTTTCTAAAAATACTGTAAAAATAGTGTAGTGACCTTGAAACATAAAAATTTGTTATACATTTTGATTTCGATTTTCGGACCCATTACAATAACTTCCAATGGGAAGTTAAAAATACCTACTTAATAATGACAAAGTAAACAGTACCTATAAATAGCAAAAGTTAAATATATTATTATTATCAGTATTTTTTACATCCAACACAGCAAAGCTCCCAGTTCACTATAATAATTCTAATCTAATAATTATTGTAATAAATAAAACTATAACTAATAAAAACAATTTTTCATTCATACTTTTGCATTAAAAAACGCTAATGAGAGTATTTAGAGAAATGGCGCCAGTTTGTGTTTCTAAAATGTGAATTATTAGTTACGTAAGCAATAAATCGTGGAATGGTAGACAACAAGTTTGAAGTTATCACCTAGGGTGATGTGGAGTGATTATGTCCTATTGTTTTCAAATGATTTACGCGACTCACAGCTCTATATTTAATAGATTATGACTCGAATCACGTATTTACAATAATTTATTTGTTCATCCCTTAAAATAGATAAGAATGAGTGGCCAGTTTGAAGTAAATGTGACTTGACAGATCTTTTTATTGAGTTGTAGTTAACAGAAATTATTCTATTAGATACATATACAGAGCCTTTCTAATATAATGCTCGTTGCTCATAGAAAAAGATACTTTGTTCCAAACATACTTGGTTACGTTGAAACTAGAGTAAAGGGAGACAGATTTGTTAGATTTCTTTTTAATTCGCATAAAGGGGATGCTCATCTATGCATCACAACAGTGGTTTCCAAACTGAACGTCGTGATTTTTTTAATGCGATACATAACGAGTATCGATACATTTTGGATCGATACATTTTGGATCGATAGGTACATTGTCTAGTTCTTAGAATGGTTATTAGCCGGATTATACAGGTAGTTTTTTTTTGTTCGTTATTATGTTCTGGGATACTGGATCGATAATGTATCGATATATTGAGTATATCGATCTTTTATAATACGATTTTATACTGCACCGATACTTTATAATACGATCCAGATCGATACCTAATATCGATACTTTTTGGTGGATCGGAACATCCCTATTCCAGAGCATGTACTGTTCACGTGATAACTATATTAATGGTGGGAAATACCAGTGGCGGAGTAAGGGGGGCGGAAGAAGGCGGCTCGCCCCGGGTCTCTGATCCTGGGAGGCCTCCAAATCTCGAGAAGTCCTTCTTAATCAAATCCCAAACAAGGCCAAAATATGTTTAGTAAGTAAGAGGCAGTAATTTTGGAATTGGAGGCCCCGTACGTATACAAAATACGTAGGTAGCTCGTTTATTATAAATATTTGATTTTTTTGTCAGCCATTACATCTATATCATTCATTTTTACGAAATTTACATTACAAATGCATCAATTTCTAAGCAGACCGGAGGCCTCATTTAGTTCTGCCGCCCCGGACCTCCGACGGGCTTAGTCCGCCACTGGGAAAAACTATAATAATCAATAGTTTAGTTATTAACTATCGAAAAAGCCGACTATTGAAAGTTCTCCACTTCTACTAAAGAGCCGCAGAATGCCTATATTATAAACTAGCGGCCCCCTCCGGCTTCGCCCGGATGCTAAGAAAGCCCGGGTGCAATACACTACTCACTCGCTTCGCTCGTTCGCTTGAATATTATAATTACATTACTCACTCGCTTCGCTCGTTCGCTATAAACAGGGTGAGTTCGACCACCCGTATCAGTCGTTTTTTTCGAAAACGGTTAGTCGTAGAGAGTTGTGTCAAAAATTTGTATTATAAAAGCCCTCATAAAGAATCGAATGGTGATAATTTTTTTTCGGTAAGGTCGGCTTCCCTATTAGTTTGCTCCAGAATGTCCAGAACTCCGGAATTATAAATGTAACGATAGGTCGAAAGTGGTATTGTTGAAAAGATCTTTAAAAAATTAGCAAGTTTTGTACGGATTTTTTTTTATTACTGCCACCCCTGTTAAGTAATATTTGTTTGAAATTACTAAATTAAAATGTCATAATAACGAACTTTTTAAAAGTCCGCATTTAAAATCTAGTTACCTATCTATCGATCATTAAACACTGAAGAAGTACACTCACAGTATAACCAGAAGAGCTCAGTAGTATGTAATAAAGAGTAAATGGAAGACAGTTTGAACACTTGTGACAATGTCTAAGGTTGCTAGATTTTTAATGCCGACTTCGATCGTTATTATGAAATTTTGATTTAATAATTTCAAACGATTGTTACTTAACAGGGGTGGCAGTAATTAAATAATTTTTCCTACAAAACTTGCCTATTTTTTAAAAAGCTTTTCAACAGCACCACTTTCAACCTATCGTGCATTCTAAAATTCCGGAGTTTTGAACATATAATAATTTATATTTATACTTATAGAAATTTACAGGGGTGGCAGTAACAAAAAAAAGTTTCCTACAAAACTTGCTTATTTTTTAAAGATCTTTTCAACAATATCACTTTTGACCTATCGTTACATTTATAATTCCGGAGTTCTGGACATTCTGGAGCAAACTAACAGGGAAGCCGACCTTCCCGAAAAAAAAATTATCACCATTCAATTCTTTATTAGGGCTTTTATAATACAAATTTTTGACACAACTCTCTACGACTAACCGTTTTCGAAAAAAACGACCGATACGGGTGGTCGAACTCACCCTGTATATAAACCTTCCGTGAAAAATTATCTAGCTGATGGTGAAAACCGCATCAAAATCCGTTGCGCTCGTTTGCTATATATATAAACCTTCCGGGAACAATTCCATCATATATGATTTTTGCGTAACTTTACGCAGCGCACGCAACGGAAGCTCTCAAAAAGAATAATTTTTCCCGTTTTTGCAACATTTTTCATTGATGCTCCGCTCCTATTGGTCGTAGCGTGATATTATATAGCCTATAGCCTTCCTCGATAAATGGGCTATCTAACAAAAAAAAATTTTCAAATCGGACTGGTAGTTCCTGAGATTAGCGCGTTCAACCAAACAAATAGATATAGATAGATTGAAATTTGAAAAACAGGAAAAAAATTATGAAAACGGAAAATTCGCTCTTCTAGTCCTTAGAACTTTGCAATTACAGACTTGGTTACGATTTAGTTTATTTTTATTAAAGTTATTAACTTCTGTATAAATCATTAAAAACAAGACTCTCTCATGATGTGGACTTTGTAGGCGTGTTACTATATATACGAACACATCGATCTATACCCAGTAGTGCTTCTATTGTACAAAGTGCAGAATTTACCAATTTTATAATATTACGGCAGTTTTTCTCGTAGAGATTAGGAAGACGTAGCACTAAAAAGTTTGGAAATCACTGCATTAGAATATTAGAATATGCATATAGGTACGTCTATCATAGTAAAATAAAATAGCTACATATTATAATAGACACGAATGTTCTGCGGTTCGGTTATGACCTTAAAGCCAGTACACTCTGCCCGGTAGATACTGGTTTTCTTTACAAAATATAAAGTAACTCCTAACATTATTTTTTACAGTTTGTTTGATATAAAATATTACGGCAGTTTTTAGTATAGCGAATATTTATCTTTACATTTACAAACAAATTTTACCGCGAAATTAATTTAAAAATTCAGAAAAAAATGCCAAATTTACTCTTTTAAATATCTTCTCAAATTGAAAACAATAAAAATTAAAAAAACTATAATCGACGCACTTAGTTTCCTACATTAAACTGTTTTAAGATCTTAGGTAATTTTGTATTGAAAAGATATTTTAAATATCATCTATACTAATATTATAAAGATGAAAAGTGTGTATATTTGTTTATTTGTCGCAACTAATCTCAAGAACTACTGAACCGATTTGAAAAATTCTTTAACTATTTAAAAGTCTACTTCTTCCTAACATAGGCTAGGTTTATATTATTACGCTAAGAAAAAGGGGGGTGATCAGTGAGCGAAAAATGTAAAGCAAGTCGGGGATTTCTGAACTAAACTGTAAGAGATACAGTAAAGCGATGTATGAAAATTTATTGCTCTTGATTATTTCGTTGCCAAATCAAAATCTGCCCGAGCGAAGCCGGGCCGGAAAACTAGTAAGTAGATAATAACGATATAGTATACACTTGTATAAAGATACGTCAAACTTGGCCTCTTTATAATAATAAAGATAAAACTAAGTATTTTCATGCGTTTGACTTTTTTAATTCCAAACATAATATGAACTGACGAACGACATTACGTGACCACGAGATTGGGGACCAATGATTTGAAAGAGAGAGAGAAAGAGAGAAGGGGAAAAGATTATAGACGCTCAACAACAGAGATCATTAGCGTCTATATCAATGATTTTAAACTGTCTGTCAATGTTAAACCTCTTTGAAAAGCACCACACCATTTGGCGATGTTAAAGATAGCAATTAACACTGCAACGGATTAATTTCAGTCCAGGTGCAGTAAACATGGAGTGACAGCATAAACAACAATATGTTAAATGTTTATGTGTGTTACCATGAATAAGTTAGCATGTGCGTGTCCCACCAACTACTGACCATGCATACTATAGATACTCATTATCAATTACAATCGATTTATCATACGAAAATACTATTGTCTGCACAAGCTTATTTAGGGTACCTACTTACACGATATTTGTCATCATATTATTATCTTTATTACCTATGCAAAACGAAAACAATCATTATAATTTAAACAAAACTCTAAAACTTTGAACGATTCGTTAAACCGCAATAATTTATTAAAATATAAATAAACCTTAATTGAAGATATGTGATCGCAAACAGTGCGTGACGTCACATATTTTTATCGAGTGCCCATTTCCATTGATACATAGTTTACATAGGTACAAAACAACTGTTTTACCTGATTTTTAAAGACGCACGTTCTTCTTACTTGTATGAGATGTGACGTCACAACTCAGTAACGAGCAAAACGCTTTCTAGCGAACAGGGCTTACGTAAATATTTAAAAAATTATTTTTGAGCTTATTAGCATAAGCGTAGTACCATCTGGTCCACCATAAAAATTAGGATTAATACAAAAATAATACGTTTTTAGGGTTCCGTATCCAAAGGGTCCAAACGAAGCCCTATTATTGTGGCAAATCTGTTTGTCCGTTTGTCAAAGGCTTCCAGCTCGTAAACGGGATAAGATAGAAAGCTGGAATTTTCACAGATTATTTCAATGTATTTTCAACAAAAACTGATCAGATCGACCCACAGCCTGGGTCTGGGACCTCGCCCACCTGCAGCTTTAAATCCTATAGTGACGCCAATGATTCTTAGAAATCAAAATGAAGTGATATACTTAGCTGTGATTTTGGTCAGAATTAACTGCTCTATTAATATAGCATAAAAAAATTCCATGCAGGTACCCTATTTTGACTGCCAAATAATTTAAATTTGTTGCAGAGCTATATAATTTTGTAACGTTTAAAAAACAAAGTTATCTTATAACAACGTGATTTATTTATTGTAGATTATAGACGCGTCGATCACTTAGGTCATTAGCGTCTTTTAATTACATCAAATCAAATAACAAATAACTTAAAACTAAATGACATCACAAAACATCCATGAGCGGAGGTGGGATTCGAACCCACGACAGTGTGATCCAAAGGCCTGCTACGCTAACCGTTACACCACACTGTCCTCTATAACAACGTGACTTTTTTATGAAACATGCACAATTAGCGGGGCCCTTTTTGCAATGTGACATGATTTAATTAAAGAGTGAAGTTAGTACGACTGTGACAATGGTTGATAAAATGATTTTTTCCTAATAATGCAGAATCACCAATATAAAATTCTATTGTTTTTAATCATTTGAATATGGATATTTTTACAAAACTAATTGCAGTATTTTTTACCCAACCTTATACAGGGTGTCCATAGCTTAAGGGCGTGTTTAGAGTTAAAATTGCTTATTAAACATATGTCCGAAAATTAATTCCTGATAAAATTAATGACAAATGTATTTTACATTTTAGCACTTCAAGTTTCGATGGTTGTATAGTTCTGTTAGGAAGCATTTTCGGACATAGGTATGTTTATTAAGCAATTTTAACTCTAAATGACTTCATTAACACGCGTTTAAGCTATAGACCTCGACTCATTGGACATCCTGTATACAAAAAGCACTATTTATGAACATAATTTCTTTAATAATTTATATAAAACTAGCCGTCACCCGTGGCTTCGCCCACGTATATTTCGATTTGATTTATTATCCCCCCCTCGAGAATTTCCCCTCCTGGGAAGCGAAGCCGGGCTAGTGGTGTTTATTCGCTCGAATTTTATTAATACATAACTCACTCGCTTCGCTCGTTCGCTCGAATTTTATTAATACATTTTTGCTCACCTACGTTATATAAGGAACTCCTGTGCAAAATTTCATGCTTCTAACTTCAAAAATGATGAACTTCCATATATACAAACTTTCATTCCCTATTTAACATCCTTAAGGGATGAATTTTCAAAAATCCTTTCTTATTACTCATCTACGATATATAAGGAACTCCTGTGCAAAATTTCATGCTTCTAGCTTCAAAAATGACGAACTTCCATACAAACTTTTATCCCCTATTGAACCCTCTTAGGGGATGAATTTTCAAAAATACTTTCTTATTGTTCACCTACGTTATATAAGGAACTCCTGTGCAAAATTTCATGCTTCTAACTTCAAAAATGACGAACTTCCATGCAAACTTTCATCCCCTGTTTAGCCCCCTTAGGGGTTGAATTTTCAAAAAAAAAATTCTTAATGCTCACCTACGTTATATAAGACACTCGTGTGCAAAATTTCATGCTTCTAACTTAAAAAATGACGAATTTCCATACAAACTTTCATTCCCTATTTAACCCCCTTAGGGGTCGAATTTCGAAAAATCCTTTCTTAGTGGGTGCTTACGTCACAAAAGGAACCTACTGTCCAAATTTCAAGTTTATATCTTTAGCGGTTTGACCTGGGCGTTGTCTGTCAGTCAATCAGTCAGTCAGTAACGGAACTGTTTTATATATATAGATAAAAATAATTTGAAATAGTGTCATTACCTGTTATTAATTATTATAATAAAATCCTCGATTCTTCACGCCAGTGTCATAAAAATTTGCAACACTGCTCAGTATACCAGTAAGTCCGAACCATTTTCAATAAAACCGTTAAATAAATGTAACACATCGTGACATTATTACGCAATCACACAATTTAAGATTATGAAAATAATATCGAAAATATCTTTCATGATTAAAGAAACTTTTAGTACGATGAAAGTCAACCGTTTAATAATTTAAAAATACAAATTCACTGTTTTTCCTTAACTCTGTGTTTTGCATTTAAGATTTTAAATCACAGGTAAAAACACAAAAATCCATAAATCGCAGGTAAAAATTGCATTTCGAAAACCTTTGTCGAAAGACCGCACAACGGTACACTACTTTTTTTAATACATAAAGTCATGAAGGTTGTACAACAAATAATAAATATATTAATTAACGATATTTAATTTTAAAATTATGAATTTAAACAATCAAAATTTAATAATACTTTACACAAAAAATAGCGCCTTATTACTGCCAACAGTTATAAAAATTAACGAAATAGAAAACACTTAATTTTAATGTCAAAAGTTCTTTCAAATAATCAAAATAAAACAATAACAAAAATATAAACAGCTTGTCAATGTTTAAAAAAATTAAAACTTTATTAGTTGTTCTGAGTTCTTTCTTATTCCACTAGCAATTAATTTTTTGAAAACGAAACTGTCAACCAACTGTTGAATGTTATACGCGAGAGAAGTTACATAAATAAAAAACCTCTGTCATTAAAACGACTTATCGAAAAGTTATTACATAATTTATTTCAAAGCACGGTTGGTTTTTTTCATTCAAAATTTAAAAAATTAATTTAAAAAAATTATTTAAAAAAACGATATTATGTAAGGAAAGATCCGCACATGGTATAGAACTGATCCGGTAGTCGTACTACTTGAACGACAAACGTTATGATATGTCAAACACGTCTGAGAGCCCCGCACACCGGTAGACGAGGAGGTGGTTCGCCCCGGTCGACAGTATGTGGGTTTACTTGTCTGAATACCAGAGAATAATACGGGACACAATACTACACTAGACTATAATATATGTAAGCGCACACACACATACCTACATATGAGTTACCTGAGTTTATTAATGCAATTTACCTATAGGTATACCAGTCAGATAATGTGTCTGTGTATCCCCACTACTAAACCACCTGGACATCATTCGTGGTCGGTTTCTGTAGCCACATAATTACCAGAATGTTAAGAAACCTTAAGGCTAAGCGCACATGAGTGATAAATCAATCGGCTAACCGATTTATCGGATAACAATGACAACAATGTTATATGAAAAAATCGGCCGATTTTGTGTCGATTCATGTGCGCTTTTTTATATAACACCATTGTCATTACCATCCGATACTAAACCAATGCAAAGCTACGTCCAGGATGTGGTTCAGTATTGTCTTATTACTTCACACCTCTACTACAGGGAAGTAATGGATTTAGTCCGAAAAAAATATTTCGAGATTTTAACAGATCTTCACGTTTTGAGACCCTAGCAATCGTTTAAGATCATTTTCTGACTGATGTCTGTATGTGTGTGTGTGTGTGTGTGTGTGTATGTGTGTGTGTGTGTGTGTGTGTGTGTGTGTATGTGGTCAATTTTTCGCCTTCGATATCTTAAGAACGGAACAACATACGGGCATGCCGATTGTTCTATTGTGTTTATCAGCCTTTAACTTAGATCTGATTAGATTTTGAGTCAAATCGGTTCAGTGGATCCTGAGATATTCAAAAAAACGTTCTCAATGTCACGTATTAACATAGGTAAAAAAATATAAATGAATTCTAGATGTTATAATATGAAAAAAATGTAAATATTTTTTTTCTCTAAAATGTATAGTTTTCGAGAAAAAAAATATTTTACTAAAAAAAATAAAAATTGTACGTAAATCAAGGTAACCATGACTTTTGCTATATTAAGTTAGCCATCAGTAGATCACCAAACAAAAAAGAGGGCTATGCTCTTTTCAAAGAATAAAAATTAAATTGTGTTTTAAAGACCACCAACAGCTAAGGTTTTTTGGGCCTAGTAAGAAAAAAAAGTGTTTATTTTTTGCAAATATTTACTAGTTGGGAAGTATAGGACTGGTCATCAGTCGAATTTTTTATTTTATAATAAAAATCGTCACGTCAACTGACACATTAGGTACAGATTTTTCACAAATTCATATTTTTAATAATCAACTGGAAAACGAATTGAAAATTTCACCACTTTTTAGTTTTGAACCAGAAAGTTTCAAAACATTCTAACGGTAACTAAATTTAATAACAAAACTTTCTTCAAAATTATAGCGACAAGGATTTTTTGGAAACAGATACCACTTCTAAACCAAGAGATATACGCAGAAGTAAATGTATCCCCATTGGAATCAGCGAATCTTTTTCTACAATAACAATAATATTTTATTGTATTCATGTGAGTTTGAAAAAGTTTTGAGGGATTTCAAATTTTATTAAAAGTCGCATCTTTTGAATATGCTTTAAAAATCGGGATCTTTCATATATTTCCCAAATTGAGGACCTTTGTAGAAAAAATACGCTAAATTCTTTTACTCACTATTAAGTCGAAGTTTAAAAATATATAGAAATTAGAAAATAACGTAAAAGTGATAAATAGTAGATAATAATGGCGTATGTTATGACATAACGTCGATAAACGGACGTGTATTATTATTATAGAGAAGGAAGAATTCCTTAAATAATTTTGCATCCACAAGCACCCAAAACTTCGGATTCGTCACCATCAAACAAGGGATATTTGCGTAGCAAGTTGAAATTATAACCTCAAACCATGAAATGGGCGATTACAATGAGTTTGGGTCGTGCGCATGGAGTACACGGAGCGACCCAATAAGCACAGCTTTTTGCATATGGCAGTAACTAGTGATTTATTACGCTGATGTCGGCATGCTGGGATAGCTTTTATATTTGCCAACAGTGAAAGTTTAGATCCTCCAATAACACCAATTTATAACCTATAAGGACAATTAATTTCACAAATAATTCTGGGTACTGCTTCCTGAGCTCAAAAAGAAGTTCTTGATATTTTATCCGCTTCTCAGTCTCCTTCACGACTATGTTCGTTTCATCAGGAGCTGAGAACTCGATGACATACAAAAATTATTATTATTAAATATAAATCTAATTCAGAATAACGGAAAATATTGTTTTTAACGAAGACATGCGAATGTAATATCTATTATAGTAGATACAAGATACCTTTGCTTTCAGAAACTGGCCATTAAATAATTTCTAAATAATTTATATGTAAGAGTGTGTACCTATGCCTTAAGTGTACTTAGAACTTTTATTACGTAATAAAATTTTGGTGACTTGTTCGTTCTTTTTGCTATATCCGGAAATTAAAATTTATCCAATTTTAATAACTCGCCATAACATTAATGAAAATTTTAAAATACTTACATCACGAAGATAGTTTTTACTATTTTAACTTCCCTCTGAGAAAATTGAAAATTTTCAAAAATAGGGAAGTTATTGATTTCACTCCGATTTTCGAAAATCGAGTTTTCATCAGATCTCCACGTTTTGTGATCCTAGGAAGCTATTCTGACTATTTTTACGATGATGTCAGTATGTGTGTGCGTGTGTGTATGTGTGTATGTAAACCTCTTATAACTTTTGAACGGCTTGACCGATCGAATCGCGGTTTGCGGCATTCGAAAGGGTTCCACTGAACTTAGATTTCCTGAAAATTTGAACCAATTCGGCTCAATAAATTTTGAGAAATTCCAAAAAAAACGAAAAAAAGTTGTTAAAACGATGTTATTTCAAAATAACTTCTAGAATATTGTACCGATTGATTTCATAATCTAATAAGCTCTTCTCCTCAGAAAACTGCGGCGAATGCCGCTAAGCGATTCAAAATCGGTTAATCCGTTCGAGAGATGTCGTAGTCAACAGATGTCGAAAAGAGTGTTTTTTCAAAATAACTTCGAGATTTCTCAACCAATCGATTTTGCACAATATTTTTAGAGCTTAAAAACTGCGTCGAATGCCGTTTTAAAGATCAAAATCGAACAACGCGTTCAAAAATTATAGCTTTTCAAAAATTAAAATACTGTTGTTATCAGCAATTTTCAGATTTTTGAAGAGCTCAAAAATCTACTTTTGGGTGTATTATCAAGTGCTTCGAACTCAAAGCGCTTGAAAATAGCGGGAAGTTTCAAGGATGGCCTGCAGGGTCAACCGATTTACAGATTTTTTATGTAGAATTTAGTTCCATAGTTTTATATTTTTATTGATATACGTATTTAAGTTTAGTGCCGCCCCAGATTACTCGAAATTGCCTGTCCCTAAGCACCAGCATTTAATATTGACCATATAGAAAATTTAGGTTGATAAAAGTGGTGCTTAAATTTTGCCGCCCCTACAACCCTGCCCAGTCAGCCCATACGTAAATATACGTCTGAAAGGGCCCACACATATATATGCTAAAATGATACTACGTTACCATAATTAAAAAGATCGTTAATAATTATGAATGTGATTAATGAATTTCAAACGATATTCGCTGTTAAAGCAATGAGTTTATTTATTTATTTTTAAAGGGAAACTTTATTACCCTCGATTTTCTTTCGTTCGGTTACGCATATCGAGCGTCACGTCCCGTCCAAACGAAGCGATCGACCAGGCCAGTACTTATCGAAAAGCAGCGACGCTAAGTTCATAACTATAATATTGTACGTCTACATAACTAATATCGTACGAATATTAAGTAGAGCAGGACATCAAATACCCATTGACCACCAACGATAGAATCTAGATTCTTTGATCAGGGTTCAAATTACATTATCAAAACCATGCGTAAGCAAAATTATATACTTTTGGCGATTTTGGGTTAAAAGCGTTTAGGCTTATGGCAATAAAGTTTCACTTGCACCGTAGGTTCATAAAACCAAAAAATCTTTGTAAAAGAACATTGCTCATTTTACTAGGGACTTTCATCCAATGTTGCCCACAAGTAAATTCTATTTCTAGTGTTGTCTAGGTCCTAGGATGCATTAAAATGATGATATTTTAAAAATCCGTCCCATATAATTTTCATATTTCAACAGTATTGTTAAGAAACCGTAATCTGAATTATTCTGAGCTATAATTAATTTAATATTTTTACTTACTTACTAGAGTGCCCGCGGTGAGAGATGAAGCCAGGCACGTCATCAATAATATGCTAGTGAACGCCTGCTTGCCCGCAGACAGTGCCGTGTACACAAAACTGCACATTGGGTTTTATGACGTTAGGTACAATTTTGGCAAACTGCTATTCATGACAATAAACAGCCAATAGCAAGCTAGAAGGCGGACGCAATGCATTCACGTTACTATGACGCGGTGGCTTCATCTTTCGCCGCGCGAGGTCTAACATCAACATTGATTAGGCAATATTTCTGTTCCTCTATCTATAAGGATGAATAATTTTGGTGCAATAGAAAAAGTTGTTATTTGGGAACGTTCAAATATTACGTAACGTTTCTCATAGGAGGGTAGTTATCATCAGCGTTACTGTTATGTATTAGGATATTGATATAATGTCACCAGTTCCGTCTTTACCATAAGAGCACGTGGGGCACGAGCCCAGGGCCCCGAAATGCCGAAATAGCTAACCATAATAACCAATAGTCACTAAACAAAAGTACTTTTCATTAACGTTTTTTTGGCTTTCTAAAAGGGCCCCTAAACTCGGTATACCCAAGGGCCCCTGCATGGCCTAATACGACCCTGAATGTCACAATATGTTATGAGGGGGATAGAAGGTTCCAAAATAGCGAAAAAGAACGTTACATAAAATGCAGTGAACGATCTTTTTACAAGATTTTTCGATTCCTACTCTGGACAACATATGGACCAATTTCAGCGCTGGATTTACACTAGGACCACTAGGGGCTAATGCCCAGGGCGGCAAATTTTCAGGGGCGGAAAAAAATTGGAACGTGAAAACATTAATAAATTAAAATAAATAAAATACTTTTTCTCATTATTAAGAATGTGTGTAAAATTATAAACACTGCAGTTTTATTTACAAAATTGTGAAAAAAAACTTCAGTGTGGGGCGGCATTTTTCACGGTGCCCCAGGGCGGCACTTAGAGTAAATCCGGCCCTGGCCAATTTCGGAATTCTTCTAGTGTTACCGCGGAAATCCATCTCAAACTATGTTTCTAGCAAGCAAAGCAAAGAACTATTTCCGAAAGAAAACCATTATTCTTAGAATTATAACTGACCACTGACCAGTACAATAATATTATAACTTATAAGCTAAAAGTGTCAAAACTGGTCATGGTATTAATTTTAATATTTATTTATTTAGGATTGCACTCTTAACATAGGTATAACCAAAGAAGACTCTGCTTGTAGCTATAAGAATATTTTGAATTAATTCCAGGTAAACAAAAAGTTTGTTCTGAATAAAAGTGACTGCAGCATTGCACATCTGCAGATTTTATTTAGGTTGGATTCATCCATTCTTTTAAAATAATATAACGGCTTTGGATAGGTTCGGGGTCGTTACCTATTTGTGTATTCTGACGGCTCTAACTCGCACGAGCTGCCAAATCATTGTATTCAATAAAATGCATTTCTTAAGAAAGACCCATGCACCAAAAATTTCCTTATTTTTTGTAATGCGCTTATTCCTTTGTGCAAACATTGTGAAGATGTTTGTACAAAAGACAGTTTGACAGAAAGCACACGACAGCATTTTATTTCATAATATAATTCGCATTGTTATGTTTTTACGTTGGCTTGTGTATAATTGCAAGCAACAAGCGGGATATACTAAATACAATGGTCTCTTAATTAAAATGTTGCTCGATCAGTGCTTAAAACTTTTATTATCATTATTATAAAAAACTCGGGTCGCAGTGCCAAACCCTGCCGACAATATAGTGTATTTGCTAATGCAGGCCTTGTGGCTTTATTATGTAAACTTAAGTTTGTTTTTGGACAAAATAAAAAATTTAACCCCTTAATACATCCCTTAAAATAATATTTTTTTTCTTAATTTCAATAATATTATCAATGCAACCTTTGTACCAAATTAAATACACCCTTCAGTAAGTAAATCACTATCCGCAAACCAGTGTTTTCATAAATTTTTGTAAGTCCGGTCCTGTCGGGCCGATTTTATTAAAATTTTAACAGCATATTTTAATCTTTACTAAAGGGTTAAATTTCAATTTTGAAACGATTCTGAGAATTTTTTCGGTATTTTTGGGCCCAAAAACTTTTTTCAACCCCTAAATACTACCCTTAAAATGGTCCGATCGGGCCCATTTTAAATAGGCTTCGTGCGGTAATGGGTTCCAATGTGTGTACCAAATTTCGTTTAAATCGATTAAGTCTGTCGAGAGTTATCGTGTACACACATATATATATAAATATATATATAAATATATAAATATATAAATATATATATATATATATATATATATATATATATACATACATATATACATAAACATTTTCAAAAATGGTGACAAACTGTTCAGGAGGCTATGAAACGTCGAGAAATTTTGGTCCGACCCCTAGGTCCCACCATCCGACCGACGCCAATAGTGTATGTGCCATATTATGGCAAATACACTAATAAATATTTTTTTTTGTTTTGCCATATGGATACAAATCGTCCTGCCGTTTTTAACAGTTACGAGTCCCTATTCCTGCGCGCCATGATGTACTATTCACAGTCACCAAACGCGTCAAAACAATGAGATATATATCCAAAACTACCGACTATCATTGTACGGCAGAGGACCACTGGGTCCACTTGGTTCTGGGTGTAAAATTTATAACAGCAACTTTAGCTCTTTTAAACGCGCATTGAACAATTTCCTGATTATGAATTGCTTTTATGATTTGAAAGAATTTTATATTTATTTTGACTTGTCACATACATTTTGTCGGTATCGACTGTGATCAAATAAATATCTATCTATCTATCTACCTAACAGCGGTAGTTTCATACCCGTATAGTTCTAGAATCTACTGTCGTAGACGTTTGCTATCTTTCCCTAGAACACACCTTAGCATGCCAATTGTCCATAATTTAGTTCCGATTTAAGGAATCATTATCTGAATCTAGTTTTAAATACTATACTATAAAAAAGTGATCAGGGAAAAGAAAGCGTTGAAATAAGTATTCCCTATTGCAAAAATAAATTATAATTTAAAAAAACTAAAAAACACGCTTTAATGAACTAAAAAGTAAAAAATAATTAATTTTATTGTAAAAAAGCGTGGGGTAGTATGAAAATATGATACAAAGCACCCCACGCTTTTTTACAATAAAATTAATTATTTTTTACTTTTTAGTTCATTAAAGCGTGTTTTTTAGTTTTTTTAAATTATAATTTATTTTTGCTTTTTAGTTCTGGAGATCCTGGTCAGGATAATGGGACAAACTTATGGAATTATTGTATTGTAATCGGTCCTGGATAAGTGTGCAAAGTTTCAGTTCAATCTGAAGTTTTTTGCTTTTTTTTTAGTCCTGGAGATCCTGGTCAGGATAATGGGACAAACTTATGGAATTATTGTATTGTCGTCGGTCCTTGATAAGTGTGCAAAGTTTAAACTAAATCTGACCGTTCAAAGTTGGTCAAAATCAAGTTCAAAGAAGTCGATTACAAACTGACAAACAAGCATACAAGCAAGCACACAAGCAAGCAAGCCCGCAAGCAAGCATACAGGTGAAGCTAATATAAGCGTGTTAAAAACTAAAGAAAGGTTAGGAAAGAGTTCGATATTTTCTTTACTTCAACGCAACAGTAAAATAGTGGAATTAGATAGTTCCACGGACATATTTTCGCGAAATAGTTCTGCTCGACAATGGAAACATTTTATGTTCATTCCATTTTCGGAACTGTTTTCCGCAATCCTAGTTTAAATCACATAGTATTTCACTTGGACTGAGAAGAAATATAAAGAAGGGGCTCCCTTTATTAAGCGACTTCAAAAAAGAAGGAGATTCCATATTCGGGAACTATGTTTTTTTATCTAAGTATGTTCACTGATTTCTCCGGTATTTGTGAACCAATTTTGATGATTATTGTTTTATTTAATAGCGTATATCTCCGGGCTGGTCCTATATAAATTTAACTTAAATCGGTTCAGTAGTTCGACTGATTTTAATAAAAAGTTAGTAACGGAGTGTAACACCGTTAAGGTAAATGTCAGTTTTATAGAATAGAATAGAATGATATTTATTTCGAACATACAAATTGTACAGGAAATACGTCAAAAAAGAAAATATCTCTGAAACAGATTTATTTGTTTTAGGAACGAATACATTTACGTTTCTAAAGTTGTATTTTTTATCTCCATAATTTGTGCCACTTCTTATGAAAAATATTTTTAATATTTTATATACATACAGGGTGATTCATAATATGTGCGCAGGACTTCAGGATGTGATAGCTCGTTCAAAAATATGAAAAAAAGTTCCTATTAACATGGGTCCGCAAAAGCACCGTTTTCGAGATACAGGGTGTTAAAGTTGAAGAAAAAAATATCGTTTTTTGCTTATATCTGAAGAACGGTTTGAGGTAAATGAAGCTGCCGCACACATTTTCTACCTTAAAATTGCTTTGTTTTTTTTTTTCGAAATTTTTTTTTGTTACCAGTGGTGGAGATTTTGAAGGTGGTCTGTTTTGTTTGTGTAATTTTTTATTGACATTTTGTCAACTTATAAAATCA
This sequence comes from Mongoloraphidia duomilia, assembly GCA_039654895.1. Classification (NCBI taxonomy): domain Eukaryota; kingdom Metazoa; phylum Arthropoda; class Insecta; order Raphidioptera; family Raphidiidae; genus Mongoloraphidia; species Mongoloraphidia duomilia. The sequence continues at coordinate 44,975,073 of CM077519.1, read as the reverse complement.
AGTACGTAGGTGTTTAAAAAAATCATGTTTTTAATGTTTTTAATTCTAAAATGCTCTTTTTCTCGGAAACGATTGACTGTAGCGCTTTAAGACAAGAGTACCTTTTTTGTGTAGAATATCACGGCGGTTCCAAACCGCGTTTCAAAATTAATTTTTTCCAGTGGCGTAGAAGTTAGGGGGGAAAATACCCTTCAATCCTTCAAAATCTTCACCACTGGTAACAAAAAAAAAAATTTTTTTCGTAAAAAAAAACAAAGCAATTTTAAGGTAGAAAATGTGTGCGGCAGCTTAACTTTGTACTCAAACCGTTCTTCAGATATAAGCAAAAAATGAAATTTTTTTCTTCAACTTTCTGTATCTCAAAAACGGTGCTTTTGCGGACCCATGTTAATAAGAACTTTTTTTTCATATTTTTGAACGAGCTATCCTGAAGTCCTGCGCACATATTATGAATCACCCTGTATAGTCCTATTAGTCCTAATAAACGACCCACCTCACGGCTTGTTTTGTTTATGTTTTTAGTTCTATAAAATGACACAAATCATTCAATAAAGGCGCTCATAAGACGGTCGTTTTCTCCCATAAGGCAAGACCCCCCTGTAATAAATAAAAAATATTCTTAACAAAATGCATGGTGTAAATTTTACATAAATCTACAGTGTGTCCCAGGATAGATGTAACAAGAGATGTAATGAACAAAAATCGAATTTCGCAATGGTGAGGGGTGTTGGTGTGATGGCGTTTTTTATCGAAACGAAAAGGGGGGTGCAGGAGAGAGTTCTCCAAAAAACGTACGCGGGGGGGGGGGTATTGGTACGATGGCGTTTTTAATCTGGGGTGGGTGCGGGGGCAGAGTATTTGGATTACCTAATATGAATAGTAAAAAATTAAAAATTATAAATAGATATTACAATTTTTATTTCGAAAAAAGTTGATATCTCGAAAGCAGTCCGGAATTTATGATTAATTGTTTTATTTAAAAGAACAAATTTTTATTTTTGTTTAAAATGTATAATTTGTTATTTTAATTATTCCAGTGAAGAATATTACCCTTAATACACGAAATTCAAGATGTATGTTAGATATGGCAGCATTGAAAGAAGAATTGAAGAATACTGAATAGTGTTATAACCGTTTAAAAATTTTGAGGCGATTCGATTAGGGAACCGGACACAAATTAAAGAATTACAGACAATGACTAGGGCATCCAGTTCCGAGACTAAATGAGATTTCCCAGGTCCCGGAATCATTGCAGAGGTCCTGAGACCTACCGTATTCCCGAAATTTTAAAACTGGATGACGCACGCGCGCCCTTATGTGTCGGCTATAGCGCTTATATCAGTCGTAGGTCATAACACGCAGCGCCGTGCTCTCACTGCTCTGCTATTTTGTAATTCTGGGAAGTCCCGTCCTAATAATTAATCGACTGTTGTTTGTATTCGAGGAATAAGTAACACTGACAAATTTATCAGTGTTCTTTAAGCTACTGGCTTTAATACAATAATAAATATTATAATTTTTATAGGTAATACATTTTCTTTTATACTTATAATAGTATTCTACATTTTTAAACTTTTTTTTCCATTATCACTCGTGTAAAATTCGTTTAACTCAATATGGCAAAAATCCGCAATATTTGGTATTTCTGAGACTTCGGGACAAGTCCCAGGATTCTCGCAGTTAGGTCCCGAAGTCCCGACTTCCTCTTTGATCTCGGGACTTGGATGCCCCAACAATGCCGATTGAGCTGATGCAGAGTCTGATGCCTTTGATACTTTATGCGTTTCCTTGGAAGATTTCGTTTTTGTCTCACTATTTTGTGATACGTCACTTTTGGAGGTTTTAAGTGCTACCAGTGCAAGATTAATTGAGGCAATAATCCTCTTCACCACATCTAACTCTTCTTGTGACGTCATCGACTGTACAGTATTCAACATTTCTTGGAGTTGTTTCGATATTTTCTCTTTTTCATTCTCGCGAGCTGTTATTGATGCAATTTGTGCAGCTCTTTTCCGTTTTGATTTTGAAAGATTTAAATGTCCAATATCCCTTCCATGTCCTACGTGCGTTTCAATTAGATTTACTTCACATTTACCACTCTTAGTAATTTTAACTTTGATATTTGCAGGACACATAGCATCAATTTTTTTGCTACCCTGAATTTTTAAGGACCGTAACCCCTTACCTTCAGGGATGTATTTTCCAGATCGGTGACATATGAAACTTTTTAATACGTGATTTTTACGTAAACTGGAAAATTCCCTCACAAATTTCGCGTTGGTTTCTTTTTCAAAGCGTTCTTTCCAATCAACAAATTCTATATTTGTTTCAAACACCATTTTCTTATCTTTAATTGGAATACCGTGAAATCGATTATAATGGTCTAGAACACTTTTTCTGTTTTCATTCTTAAAGTTATTGCATAAAGCACATTTGTTTCCTTTGTTATGATTGTCTGATAACGTATCCTGTGCTGGTACTGTGGCTGGTACCTGCAGCTCTCCATGTGTTTTTCTATGAAACCTTAAATTAGCTGAATGCGTAAAATGCTTATTGCATTGATCGCATGAAAATTTATAGTCTCTGTTATTTCGCCACTGTAAACTAGCAAGATATTCTTCCTTATCAGGGTGAAATTTCCTAACGTGTTTCTTTAAATTAGAAAGGTTACTGAAGTTTTTTGTACACTGCACACAGATTTTCGTAACGTTTTCCATATTATTTCTGCTTTTACTTATACTAATAATTAAAAACAATATTATTATAAAAACAAGCGCTAACCACTCTATTGACAGTTGTGCTCGTGAATTTGACAGTTTGCGTTTCGCAGTCAACAGCCCTGTGGCGCTAGTAAATGGTTTTATGTCGATGGTATGACAAATGTATATTCCATACTCCTAATATTATCCCTTGTCAAAGTCTGTGTTGTCAACCATTAACATTGAGAAATAGACTGTACAACAAACCAAAAACGCTGGGGCACGACTATTTTCTAATTATTCAAATTTCCATGCTTCTAACAGCATGCTTATAGTATAGATTGACATTAACTTTATTTCATCTGAACTACTTGTCACATAAGTAGAAAATGAATGCATTTGGCTATAAAATAGGTAATATATTTTAATAATATTTCTAACGTCGTTTCGAATTTTGATTATAAGTATGAGTCAAAAATACAAATATCGCTATATTTTTTTTATATATTTACATTCCAAATTTTTGACTTAATTTTAATTTTTGTTAATCCAATTTACAGTAGCACACAATATAAATGAAACAAGTCTGTATTACAACAAAATAGCTACTAGGCAATAGTTCTAACTACTCATAAAGTTAAAAAAAGTATATTAATTATGTTATACACCGATGCTTTACACAAAATGATTGCGAATGCCTTTACCTTATCCATTTTCTATGTCAATGCCATGAACGTAAAATTTGGCACCTGCCAGCACGGCAGCACTTGCTTGGTGCGCTCATGATTTGTTCCTTCGTCTTTTGATGGACTAGCACTGAGCTAGGAGGTAATAGAAACGCTGTACCTACGTATATACAACTTAGTGCTAATACAAAGTTGAAGCCAAATCTGACGTCACAGGCCTAACAAACATGGCGTCAAAATAGAGGATTTTCTACTTTTTACAAACAAAATGAATGAGCTGACTATAATAAATATGGTGACTGGCTTCACTTTTAAATGCTTCTAGCGTCTCTATAACCTCCTTACTCAGTGTAGACGATTCACGAACTATAGAATTTAAGGAATTAAATAGAAGTGAATAAAAACGACAACAACCATTCTGAATTTCTGATTGATATTACATTACTGAAGTCTCCAAAAATATTTTACAAAATAAGTGTGTAAGTGACATTTAGTGATGAAACAGTTTTCCTAAATCAGATTCTCAGTGGAAAAAGCAACATTACAATGTCAGATATTGATAAGTATGTTAAAAAATATTCATAATATAACATTAGTTAATGTTTAAGTGTTAGGTTATTATATTTTTTATTTAGTTTACAATTTTAACACTTTTATTTTTTTACATAATTTACATAAGTATACCTAAATATGTCGTTTTGAACTCCCAATGAAACACTTTTATTGTTATCAGACGCAAAAGATCGAACTTCTAAGCTTCTAAGATGTGGCGTTTATTTTACCAGTATCCAAAAGTTATATAGTTTTTGTGATATCTAATGTACATTTTTTACATTCAGTGAGGACGAATTGCTCGGGGAGCAAATTGATGATGAAGACTATAACGAAGAAGTTGAAAAAGCACTGCTTGAAGGAGATGAAGAAGCGTATCTGGCAAGCACAGGCCGATCTCGTCAAATACAACAGCAAGAAGAACACCAACAGCAGCTTGTCACAGAAAGCGGAGACGCAGAAGATGATGTGCTTGATCTCGGCGATACGGATATAGACGGGCTTGACGAAGACGATCAAGGTCTGTTTTTCCTCAAACCAACAGTTTATTAAATTTAAAACGTAGAATTTAGAGTACCTACTTTGTTATTTTATTTTCCGCATTTGTTTCAGTTTATTCGTATAAAGGTGCCTTTCCACCAAGCGCGCAAAACGTTTGCAAACATTTGCGAATGTTTGTGAACGTGATGTATTTGCAGCGGAAACGGCAATGACGCGCAATCAACAAATGCTTGCGAATGTTCGCAAACGTTTGTCTCTGTAACGACTGAAGTCGATACATCAAATGGAATTCGTTGTTCATGCTGTTTTGTGCTTGTTTAGTGGAGAGTTCTTTGCGAAGGCGTGTTCAGTGGAAATACTTTAAACAAAATGTTCACAAATCACAAGCAATTGCAAATGTTTTCAAACGTTTGCTGCAAATGCTTTTTTGGTGGATAGGCACCTTAAGAATTATACTTTCCATTTTAATGTCTTTTATTAGAATGCACCGGATATTGTTTGTAGGTTTTTAGCGCGAATTTGTTGGAACAATTTGTAGGCTGTATTATTAAAGTATTTGCCATATAGCATTTATACACTATCGACATCGGTCCAATAGCGGCACCTAGGAGTCTGACCAAGAAATCTCGACGTTTCATACCCTCTTGAATAATTTCTTAATTTGTCATTCCACATTAAATGAACAGATGAAAATAAGATTTTTTTCAAAAATATTCAGTAATTATCGATGTATTGTTTTTTGTAATTCTTTTTAATTTTTCACAGCACATAATAGAAATAAAATTGAAGTAAATTTAACAACTGAAGAGTTTGGTGACGGTGAAGATGTGGACGAAGGACGTCAGGATCGTTTTAAAAACGAGAGACCTAATACATCGGGTCACACGCCCATTGTTTTTGATCGTGAAGATAATAACTTAGGTAAGCATAATATGCTAACGGCAGTAAATTTTTAAATGATCAAATTTGGGAAAAGTATTCTTAAGTATTTTACTTAAAATGTGCAATGAATCAATACATATCCACTGCGCATTTTTAATTTTTAGTTTGGTTTGAAAAATATTGCAAACAAACAAAACAAAAATATTAAGTACTAAAATGTTCTTATTAATTATTAAAAAATATAATAATTTGTTATTTTAGGTACCATTACACAAAAGAATTTATTTTATCTTATGTTTTAGAACAAACGAAAAATGATCAACGAATAAACAAATTTGGAAATCAGTCATTTCGAGGTAGAGGTCGTGGAGGTAGAGGATATTTTAATAGACAGTTTGTTAACAACAATTCACGTGGAAATTTTCAAAACCGAATTGGAAAGCCTAATAATTTTCGGCAAAATCAAAATAATATGTATCAAGGACAAAATATGAATCAAGGGCAAAATATGAATCAAAATGCATTTAATCAAGAGCAAAGGAACCAGGGATTTGTCAATCAGGGTCAGTTTAATCAAAACCCTATATTTAATCAAAACATGAATCAGGGTCAGCCAATTCCAATTGCTCATGAATCGAAAACAGTTCTTATCAATCCACATTTTAGAGGAAATGTTCAACCAAGACCCGACGGTAAGTTAAAAGATTAAAAAACGTTACATAAATTTGACCGGACATTAGCTGCATTTAGTTTAATGTGCCTCAGATCACTTTGATTCTAAAGTGAGTTTTCTCTCTTTTTGAACAAATTATTGCTACGTTACAAATACAGAGTAATCATGGCTTGAGGTCCATAACTTATGAACGTGTTATTGAAGTCATTTTAGAGTTAAAATTGCTTAATAAACATGCCCGAAAATGCTTCTTAACAGAACTACAAGCATTAAAAATTGAAGTGCTAAAATGTAAAAAAATATGGGACGATCCGTTGGATCAATTTTACACAGAACTAAACTTTGTATTGAAGCTGCAGGAGATAATTTTGAACAGAATTTGTAAATACTTTTTCAAATAAACAAGTTAAATAAATTTCTTTTTACATTTCATCAATGGTTGTAGTTCTGTTGGGAAGCATTTTCGGACATATTATGTTTAATAAACAATTTTAACTCTAAATGACTTCAATAACACGCGCTTAAGATATGGACCTTGACTCATTGGACACCTGTATAACGAGTCACGATGCTTGCTGCATGTAACAACGCACATTGATGGTGGACTCCGTTGACGTAATTTCGTTTTTATGTACAGCTCGATTACGGTGGGATCCCACTGCGCAAACACAACAAATTCCAACACAAATGATGCAGCCTCAGTTTACCGGGCCACCTCCACAACAGATGAATCAGTTTATGAATCAGCCGCAAATGAACGTTCAGAACAATCACCAACCGTGGGTTGTAACAAATCCACAACAGGACATGAATTCAAATTTTCAACAAACGCTTCCTATTCCAGTCGTTACGTTCAACAACCAGCCGGTTCAAGAGGAGTTTCCTCAACATGAACACATCCTGCATCCGGTACATGAACCGGGTCCGATGTTCATTAACAGTCCGCATTACAATGCAAACTTCCCGCAGGTATGTGCATAATAATGTATTTTATTATTGTCAGATGTATCTGTAAAATGCAGACAATCTAAATTCTACTCGTAACAATAATGCGTTTAACGTCCGTTTCTCGACATTATGTCGTAACAGACGCCATTCACACCATTACTATTTTCCATTTTTACCACTTCTCGTTTTATACATTTTTATACTTCAACTTTCTACTCGTAATAATTTGATATTGGTAATTGTGCTAATAGTGCTAAAAGTATTAAATTAAAAAGATCTAATTAGATATTACGAGTGTATTTAGTTTTTTGATGGTCGACTTCATATTTGTATAAATGATTACACGTGCCTACAAACGAGTGAAACTAGACGAACGGAATATACGTGTTTTAATTTCCGTCGGCGTGAGCGAGTTGAACGTTTCTGATTGCGTTGATATCGCCACTGTCACAACATGCTAGAAACGAAAAACATTGTTTAGTGCGGGGCAAACTAGACGAGGCGACGGATCACCAATAGATATACAGTCTGGGTAAAATGTTCGACACGAAGAAATTTATATAGTCTGTCTCTGAATATTGCATGAACCCACCGATGCCGTTTTTTCCTTCTATTCTTTAAAAATAAATTTGCGCATTTAACAGCAGCGCAACACAGTGGGGTCCATTTTGTAACTAGCAAAAAGCAGTTGTATTGTTTTGCGTGAATGTACTCGACGGAAAAAACGCTTTCTGTTTTGATATGTAATATTCAGCGGAAATCTCTTCGCGAGAAACGTGCCGCGAAAAATCCGCCCATGTAGTTTTGCTCTTTGGGTATAAACACTTTAGATATCATTTTAAAACAAATTGAATTATTGGGATCTGATATGGGGAATTGGGAGGAGTTTACTTGTGACATAATCAATATGGCGACATGAAAGGAGCAATTGTAAAATCAGTACAATAGGAACTATAGCATTTTTCCCTTAATGGCGTTAAAAATTGAAAAAAATTTCATAGAAGAAGAAAGAATTGTGAATGCGAGACATAATATTATTTTATGCTGAAAAGATACAGAAAATACAATGAAATTAGTTGAAAATGTAAAACTGCACTAGACCTCAAGATAACTCTAAAAGTTTGGAGTCTGTATTTTAGTTATATAAAAAAACAATCACTTCTTGTGCCTTGTAGCTGTTAATAAAACGGTTGAATTCAAAATTGTATTATTTAGTCGAAGTAAAAATTCAACTTTTAAACTGATTTTTTGTAAAGAACAAAATATAACCTTCACTTTTTATGCAAGAAAAAAATGTCATTATCAGTTTCTAATTTGTTGTCATTAGGGTGATTGTTCTAATCAAATGGATTGGTACAACACACCCTCCGCAGATACTGTTCCATCAAATAACACCGGTGAACAGTACTTCAAAATACCAACCCAGGTAAAAAGTTACTGTACAGTGGGTGTGTAAAATTTATTTAGTTTGGAAATTTTATTTTTGCTTTGTAATAATTATTTTTCTCCATTTTGCACTGAAAAGTAGACTTACTAGAATAGTTTCGACATCTCGAACAAAAATATTAATGCTGGGTTTCTGATACGACTTTCAGCTTTAAATCTAGATTTAGGAATGTCATTTGGTTTCAACCTCAGAACAGAGATAGCTATAGCGTAAGAAAGTCGGTTTAATAAAAGTTAATAACGACGTGTGATTCCTTTAAGGTTAATGTCACTTTTTGACACTAAAAAGTAAAAAATAAAAAACTTTTTAACAAAAAAAAAACTTTCAAAAAGCCACTAAAAAGAGGAAAATAATGAAATTTTGAGGTCTGCACCAATTTAATAAAATATGAAGTCGGTACATTATTATTATTGTAGATTATAGGCGCGTTGACAACTTAGGTCATTAGCGTCTTCAACACAACAATTAATAATCCATTTGTATATTAGAATCTGCCAGCCAACATACACAAACCAACTGGTATGAGCTCGGGCTCCCGGGAACGCCAATTCCCAAAGAACATTGGAATGCAATTGCGAGAACAACTACATTCCAATGTTCCCCCTGGGGGAAAAGTCGGTTCAAAAGAAGATATTAATCACTATAATATACTTTTTAACCGAATTCATATTTTATTAAATTGGCACAGACCTCAAAATTTCATTATTTTCCTCTTTTTAGTGGCTTTTTGAAGGAGGTTTTTTTTTTTGTTAAAAAGTTTTTACTTACTGATAATAAGATACACCTTGATTTTTCATAAACGCTTTGAAACTTTTATTGTAACATCCAGGCACACAACACGACATAAAGAGTAATTAACACTACAGAATACAAGCAAAGAATGATCATAATGTACCTGACATGTCGTACTTTAGTGTATAGTTTTTTCACAAGCAACGTGATATACTGTTCCTATAGCTATCTCTGTTCTGAGGTTTCAACTAAATAGAAAGTCGTATCAGAAATCGAGCAAAAATCTATTCAAGCATCGTCATCTTTTGTTAATGCTTTACTCCATGACTATTTCAATATTTGCATAATTTAATTTGTCTATTATTAAATTGAATAAAACAGCCTCTTCCCGATCCAACATTGCTAAAATTCTTAATTAAATTAATTTCTCTATTGTACGTATTTTTTTATGTGTATTCTTGTTGTACTGACTTGTTCAACGCCAGTTAATTTGGCATTTGTTGAATAAATATATTATATTATCCTCTCAGTTATAAAAGAAATAACCGGTCAAGTGCGAGTAAAACTCGCGCCATGAGGGTTCTGTACCGTTATAACAATTTAATGTAATAAAAATTGAGTTTGTCGCGTAATAATTTCCAGATATAGTTTACTACAATCACGTAAGATGACCCTTCGCTTATTTGTCGGTCGATCGAAAGATTTTTGTTTATGTTTGCATTCATAAACCAACATTCGCATGCAGTATAAAGTTGGCGATTAGTTTTTGACTTCTCAAACTAATGCTGGGCTTGAGAATAGCCGAGAGTGTAGCGGCGCTGTTGTTTACATGGCGTTGCTATGGTTCCTCTATTACAAGTCCCCAGTTCCCGAGTTCTAGCCCGAGAGCTGGTAAAAGTGTCAATTGGATTTTCAATTTATTATTAAAAAAAAAAAAAATAATGAATTGAAAATATGAATTGGTGCTAGGCCCAAATAACCTTAGCTGTTGGTGGTCTTTAAAATACAATTTACTAATTTCAAACTGATGCTCGAATAGATATATAATAAGGTGTTTGATTAGAATTTTTCATCGCATTTTTATTATGCACTATGAAAACGAAACTCAGAAATCTGAGAAACATTTAACGATTCATTGAAGCATCGTAATGAGCTATTTTCCTGAGGCTAATTCTTTCAATTATCCACGAGAGGCAGCACTTGTGGTAGGTACAAACATTATTTATTCCCCATTAGTGTCGTGTCAGTTTAGTGGTATAACTTAATTATTAAATTATTATTATTATGAAATTAATTAAATAATTAAGTTATACCACTAAAATGACAAGACAGTAATGGGGAATAAATAATGTTTGTACCTTCCACAAGTGCTGCCTCTCGTGGATAATTGAAAGAATTAGTCTCAAAAAAATGGTTCATTCGTGTGCTATTAAACGATGTGTGACATCAATAATAAATACAATTATAACTAACGTGTAATTGTTGACTTTCTTCATAAAATAACTATAGATAGGTACCTAATTATTTTAATTGTAGCTGTTATTATTATTGTACTTATTACTGACGTCACACATTGTTTAAATAGCTTCAACGAAACGTTTAATGTTTCTCAGATTTTAGAACTTTGTTTAAATTGATATTTTCGTTCTGTATAATATTATATAAATTCCATGCAAGCTTTTGATTTTGTTTAACCAATCATATGGTTGTGCATGATTACATTAACCCCACATTATTTCATACCACCAAAATATGTTTGCAACCAAAAACTGCCGAATCAATTTTGATTTGTTTTTTCGAAGTCCGCAGTTCATAATATTATTTTTTGTCTCCGATAAAATCTTGACATAGCTCTGCACACAGGAATAGGGTAATCTAGTGGCCGATCATCTAGAGCTCATAAAAAGATTTTTGCTGACTAGATCCAGTATAAAAAGGGGAAGCACAAAAATCCTTACAGGATGTGGTGCACTTTTTGGGTCAATCTAAGACCACCCTTATATTTTTTTTACTCTTTTAATCGCTCAGCAAATATTTATTTTGATATAAATCGTTTCTTGTGGTGTTTTGCTAAACCACAGTTTAATTAGGAACCTTCTTTAAATTGTTCATTCATCACTTAATTACTTTCTTTCTATAGATGCGTTTTAAAAAATTCTAGTGCGCAGAAGCCCTGATAAACAGGGCATTTTGAAAATAATTTTTTTATTACTTCAAATTTACCTTTCTTCTATGGATACAATATTTTAAGAATTCGTAACGCGTGGAGCTACATATATCTGTCATAATATGTATTCAAATCTGAATGTTTACACATCTCTTAAAGGCATCGGAGACTCGCTTTTTTACTCGAAAAAAAAAAACATGCAATTGGGTTTTTAAACGAATTTTTTTTTTTACTTAAATGGAAGGACCACATCAAGTTTTATAGCAAAACTGTTTTTATTTAATTTTTTTGCTTACTAATTAAAAAGTTATATTTAAATAAAAATTAATTTTTAAACTCAGTTCCGATAACGCGCCGAAAGAATCCGAACGCGTGTGACGTCATTATGTTATCTATATGGTCTTTGTATCCATGATTACCAAGTTAAAAATTTATTATTTTTGATAGTATGTGTAATACATATACACAAATACCAACAAATGCAGACACATTTTAACATAACGACGTCACAAACATTCCTGGCGCGTTTTGAAGTCACGTGATATTTTTTAAATTTTTATACATTTTAATTAATTTTTAGTAATTTGTCTATAGCTTTAAAAAAAATTTTCTTTTCGATTTTCAATATTATTTATGTTAAATTATTAGAAAAAAATAAAAAATTAATAATTTTTTTTAAACTTAAATACCTAATTCCCTATTCTTATATTAATTTTCACATACATAATTTATATTAATAATTTTTTTTATTATTTTTGCAGTCGGGTTTCCGTGGTGTACAAAGAAATGCAGTTCGCACGGTTGTAGCAAATAATTCAGTAAATCCTAGAATAAATGTTAATTTGCAAAATGGAAACGGATTCATGGGAAGAGAACAAGCCTTCCCATTTCCTCAGAATCAAGGATTAAATATGAATAATCAAATGCTTATCAATCCGAATTTCCCACCCAAACGGGATCCAGTATTTGAATCTCAACCTATGAACATTAATCAAAACATTCCTAATTTGAGTATTCCTAACCAAGGTAACAATATACCTCATCAAATGATTCAACAGCATCAACAACAACCACCACCACCCATGATTCAGAACCAATTACAACCGATAAACCAACCTTTCCAACCTGCAATGCAACAGCATAATATCCCATATAACATACCCCGTAATCAAATTCAAACAATAAGTAATATTCCATTCAATAATGAAAATATGCCAAATCACCAAAGACCTCAGTTTTTCCCAAATAATCAAAATGTCCAGATGCGTCAACAGCAAATAAACCAGTTCAGGCCAGATCAGAATAGACCTCATCAACAGCATCATCAGCAACGAAATAATCAGAACCAGAATATTATATCTCCTAAGAAAAATCATATGAATCAATCTTTCAATCGTGGAAATCTCAATCGAAAACAAGGACCTTACAATCAACAACGGTCGCCGCAAAAAAGAAATACTGATGTGGCAATAAATGAGTCACAAATTAAGAAAAAGAAAAGTGTGCCTGATTTTAGAAACTTGCAAGAAGTGCCAACTGTAGATATGCCAGACACTACGACTACAGTTGAAGAGAGAGCTCCTGAAAATGAAGATGAAGAAACTAGACAATATAGGATGAAAATAGAGCAGCAGAAGCGAGAGCGTGAAGAATATCTTCGCCAAAAAGAAGAAAGAAGGATTAGAAAAGCAACGACATTGAATCAAGGATCTAACGAGTCTTTAAATAATATTACTCAATCGAGTCCAACAAACAGTATGAATAGACAACAAAACACTGTAAATAGTACAACGTCAGTTTCATCATCAAAAACACAACCCTTTGCAGTGTCTCGACAAAATGTAAATGTTCAGCAAAGTGCAAAAGTTAATCAAGCGATAAATCGGCAGAATTTAAAAGTGGTTTCTGGAAAACCAGATGCAATTGCTTCGAGTAGTAGAGTTATTATAAGACCAAAGAATATTGTTGCAAATAAAAATATAGCAAAACCAATTCAAACATTGTTGAAATCAAATACCATTAACATTGTAAACAGACAGAACGTTGCACCTCTGAACACTCCTAATCGTAGAGTTGTTTTAAAAGCAAATGCTCAGGTATCGAGCACACAGCCCAACCCGCCACGAACGATAAGTGCGTTAAAAAGAATCAATGTAGAAAATGAAGTTACCACCAAGAATCATCTTACCTCATTCTTGAGTACCAGAACTGTAGTACCTAAAACGCCTATTACTAACGGACCACTGAGCAATATCACGGCGGGCTCGCCTATTGTTCCACTAGTCAAGACAGCTGTGGTTTCGATAAGTAATTTGGCTGCAGGGACTTCGGAAATTAAACTGCGACAAATGTGCAAAGGAGTCGGTCGAATTCAGGTAAGACGTGATCTCTTCACTTCAAAATCTGATTGTCGTAGCTGATAGAAATTAATAGTAGTTTTAATTAAATATGTTTTACGTGAATAGAATTTTGTGATTAGACCTTTTGCGTGTCACAGTTATCAAAAAGATATCTTTTCTATAAAACAAAATACATTTTAATAAAAATGGTCGGTAACATTGTTTTACTGTATTATTGACAATAATATTGTTTTATTTAAATAAAAAATTTTTGATAAATGTAATTCGCTTACCTACTTTAACTTCCTTCGAATGAAAAATTTTGATTTTGATTTAAATTCTTTGAGCTCACATTTTGTTTTTTATTTACTGTTTTGGTATTGCAAAATGATAATATTCATATAAAATAGATTTTAATCTTGTTCATTGTGTGGTAGTTTGTTTGGATTGCTTTTGTAAATAGTCTACAGCAGTTGTTATAAAAAATCTTGTAAATATTGTATAGAACACGAATCTTAGCTGCTTTGATTTTTGTTTTATTAAAAAAATCACTAGACTGATAATTTGTTGTATTGACTTATCCACCTTAAGTGTATTCAATAGCGGAAGTTACTCCCTGCACTCTTCATCTCAAATCCTTTTCCCTCGCCTAAAAAATGGTTCCCGCTCTTCCGACGCTATTTTTAAAGCTAAAGGGTTTGGGTAAACGCCAAATGAAGGAGCGAGAATCACACTACAGAAAAATTTGCAACTTTTAAAAAAAAATTATAAACCACGTAATCTTTCACACATAGCCAAAAATGTTTTTAAAAAATTCGTCTGTAGGATCTGTAGTGTTATTCTTGGTCCTTCATTTGGAATTTACCTGAACCCTGTAGCTTTAAAAATAGCGTCGGAAGAGCGCGAACCGTTTTTAGGCAAGGGGAAAAGATTTGAGATGAAGAGTGCAGGGGGGTAACTTCCGTTATCAGATACTCTTAAAGCGTTTATTGTGAGATGAAATTATTTAAAATATAGTTGAAAAATTCATTTTTTATGAGTGTGCTTTTATATAAGGTAGTTGTTGTGCTATGGGCATAGTGTCAGAAAATTCTAAATTTTCGTATACTCATTAAGGATACTATAATACAAATACCATTAAAATTTGAAGTTGATTGACCATCTCTAACTCGAGATAAACTTAATTAAAGTTCGGATAATTAACACGGAGAGCATAGGAAAGGTTGTGTTTTTGACAAGTTTTTTAATTAAAAAAAAAAGTAACAGTCAGAAATTTTCAAAAAACTAACTGTTCATTGATGTTTTTGTTCTGAGTTTAAAAAAGAAAATCCAAAAATTATTGACCTTTTTATTGTTGAGATATAATAACGCAAAGTTCAACAATTTTAACGAATAGATTGACATTTTTATATAATCCAAGCGAACAAACTAAGTTAAATATGTGTTACTATGTGAACAACAGTTTAGGTACAATCTCTAACAAAATTTTTTTACATTTAACACTATACTTATTTATTGTTTTACAGTGTATTATGAACGAAACTTTTGGATGTTATTGTAGCACGACAACTACCTTAACATATTATTTTATGCCCGTCTTCTGAAAAGACGAGTACGTAACTTCGATACGGTGCCGGTACTGTTACCATGGTAACAGTACTGGTAACATCGCGAAGTTGCATACCTGTCCTTTCAGAAGACAGTAGACAAACACGCACAATTAGGAAGTTTCCCTTTTTTATTTATTTAGTCTTAATCATAGTTCTAAAAATTACAAAATTAATGGCGGAAGAATTTTTGAAATATCTTTAAAAACAACAAATTTATGCTACTTTAAAATTTGAATTTGACAATTCTCGTTAGATCATGCCGCATGACGTCCCCAATCCTTCCCTGGTTGGAACGGTAGTTACCACTTATTAGATAACTAAATTATTAACTTTATTCAAAAGTCAGTAAAATGTCATGAGAAACTGCAGGATACATCCTTATTTATTTATTTATGTACTTTTTTCTAAAGTAAAAAACTGTATGCATGACTAAATTGTTTAAACAGACAATAAATATGTAAAGGTTTTTAACACTGCTTTGACTTATTTTAACTCTTCCATGTACTAACACTGCTTTGGCTTATTAACTCTTCCGTGTACTATCAGTTTCGAATAGGTATTTGATCAGTATGAAATACGGCTATAAAAAATAAACAAATTAGCTAAAACGATGGTAATTTTCAAGCAGGGCTGCAAACTGAAATATAATTTCGGTTTTAGTTTCGGCTCTCTGGATAAATCGGTTTTATGCTATCTTCGGTTGAGAGTTCAAACCTGTTATAAATTAATCATAATTCAGAAAGCCTCTTAGTTTTTGAAATTGATTTACTGCTGCGATTTATTTAGTAACCATAGCACATATGGCTTTGCTATACTGACCGCTGTCCTCAGTTGTCGAGCGTCTATAATTTACAATTTCTCTGCTATACTGACACTCATGTAATTAATATCTAAAGACAACGTAGCTCCGTTTCCAAGTTTCCGTAATTCGAATTTCTTTTCCCACCTTTTGCATGCTGTGTTAATATCTTTATTTTTTATTACTCGGTACCTTACAAATTACTGTACAAAAAAGTAGTGCCCAGACATTTTTGAGTGTACCTATGATTTTTCCAAAAACTGTCAACAGTGTCTAATCATAACTAGTGATGGGCGATTACGAGATATTTAAGTCGATTGTTCAAACATCTCGATGACTCTCGATGGTTTTCACTTGAACTCGATTGTTGTTTCATAGTTGACCGAGTCGCATAGTACTGAATCATACAGACGATTATACACTGTTGAATGTCGAGAGCCACATAATATACAATCGTTCATCACTCAACAACTGTGGTCGAGTCGATGGTCGATTGTGCAGTAATCGAGTGCTCTCCTAATGTATTTGTTTACATTAGTCAGATACGAATTCAATAGTGAAGAGATCACAGAGTACTGACTAAACAGTGTGAACAGTGAACAATCTGCGATGAATGAGTCGCGTGAACGTCAGACGTCAGTCGACTAGCATATAACCTTGAATCGCGATTATATGTTTTCTCGTTCGCTGGCAAATAATCGACTTGAACAATCGAACATTTCGATTGTAAAATCAAACTCCGAGTCGATTGTGGACTCGATTGTTATTATGAACGATTGCAATTGTTTCAATTGTAAAAACATCTTACAATCACCCATCACTAATCATAACCTATAAATTTGTATGTTGTGATAAAGCAAAATGGCCACAGTTGTGGAAAAAATATGGAATTGTAACACAAAACATCGAAAATAACATGAAGTTTGCCATTTCTGTAAAAAAAAAGAACGTTATCCGAGACGCGATTGTTAAGTAATTTTATAAATGATGTTTTTTAGTGTTCTGTACCTCTGTATGGAACCCTATTACACTGCCTACGATGTCTGTCCGTCCGTTCGTCTGTCACAGGGCTCAATCTCACAAACGGCAAGAGGTAGCTAGTTATCATAATATTCACTAAATTCGATTATAAATTTTAGTGTGTTTTCCAGTAGACTTTTGTACGGTCAGAGCTTGGACTATCATGAAAAAGTAAAGAAAAAAGTCTGAAATTGTAAATTTTCGTTATTTATTTTGTAGCAATTGTGATAGTTGGAAAAATATCAGATAACTAGTTGAATGGGAAAGGAAAATGTCTTGTACTGCATGCGATTTGTATTTAGTAGTTTTTCTATATCTGAAAAATTATGAAATTCTTAAATGTACATATTTTTGCAAACTTTTGTGTGGGGTATACAAATTAAATATTTTTTTTATTAATCGATAATATTTACAAAATTTATATTTTATAATTTATAGTGTGGTTTAGAAAATACTCAAGATTTCTTCGATTTTGAATGTTGACCTTTCAAGGATTTGGTAAGATAATTTTATTTGGCATTTCATCAAAATTTAATTAAAATTGGAAAAAGATCACAAATATGAGACGCTTATTATTAGCTGTCGAGCGTCTATAATTTACAATGTAGGTATCACAAATAATATGTACATTAGTTCAAATTTTATAAAAACAGTCACAATTTTTTTCATTTAAATTATAGTTAAGTAATAGACAAAAAATATACCTACTGTAAAAAAATTTTAAATAAAAATTACACCGTTTCGTTAATCTTACACAAAATTATCTCTTTTTTTACAGAACATTGAAATGATTCCCGCTACCAGGCAAGCAACAATAAAATTCAAAAACGTTCTCTCAGCTCATAATTTTTTTTCAAAATACCAACGGAAAATGGTTGACTTATCTTTAATTAATGTTGAACTTGTACCTATAGATTAAAAATAAAATGATATTCCTTAGTCGACTGTTCGAGTGGAGTTAAAATTAGGACATTTCTATGTAATTAACAATAAAATTATTAATTAGTATTAAACAAAATATAAATATTTTCTTCAAGCCATGAAGGAAAAAGATAGTTTGTATTATATTATGGAACTTCTTATTTAAGCTCGGTTTCTGATACGGCTTTGAACTTTAAATCTAGATTTGAAGCTGAAAGTCATATCAAAAACCGCGCATAATGTTGACATGTTGATAGTCTGATTTATTGTTTTGCAGTATTTATTTGTAGTCAATCAGAAATTTTTAGTTTGCTCCAGGCGCAATCTGATTTTGATGCCCTCTGTAAATATTTTAAATAACGCTTTTTTAACACAACAGAAATTGCCATTATTAACGTTTTTGTTATCTTATTTTTTATCTGAATTAACAAAATGTCGAAAATAAAAAAAATGTTTTTTTTTTAATTTGATTTTTTAAGACTCCAAGCGCGCGCTAATTGCACCTGTGCGGTGATTCTTCTTTTTCATACAATGGAGATGGGCAATGCCAAACTTGACCGCTAAAGACGCCAGCTATGTAACCATCTCAGTCTGTAGGCAGTTCATAGTAGTGTGTACAGAATAAGTTTATTTAAAATAATAAATCGTGGACAATGCCGATGTGCCGTGTTTACCAATGTTCAAAACATAGAGGTTTTGTATTTCTAAAGGATCCGAAACTGAAAAGAAGTGGTTGCATGCTATCAGAAGGAAAAAAACTTGATTTCTCGAGCGTTTTTGTATGAAACACGAACTTCAGTGACTATAAACCTGCTAACATCTATATTACGTTTCTCATATGCCTATCTCCATTGAAAAAAGATTTAGTGTATCCAAACATTACTTTAAGGACTTCGAGAGAAAATAACTGAAGATTTCATTAATATTAATTATTCATATTAAGCTCATCATTATTTAATTTATAAAACATCCTTCGACCATTTTCTCTTCCATATCTTCTGGCGCAGACAAGCTATATTTTTTCAGGGATTCTAACATTTGCCGAAGCCCGAGGGAGAAACTTGCGTAATTTGTTATTTGTTGGACTTGGGAAATGGGAGGACCCGGGCCTTCTCTAACTCCGGCCACGCACTTGCATATCTTGTATTTTTTTTCTATATTAAGCAGTTACCATTTTTTTCACAAAGAAATTCTTTAGCATTATTTTAGGGTTTTTATCATTTTTACTTCCGTGTGCCGTAAGGAAATGGAATTATGGTGATAAAGTCGTGAAATCGTGTACGAGATATCAGATTCTGATTGTACTACCCTCAAAATGCAAAGAAAAGTTAGTTTCCGCGTGGCGGCTGTTCCTAGGGATGCACGATATATCGAAACTATCGATATATTGGAAATTCCTATTCGATATTAATATATGGTCTGGATATTTTTAAATTCTATATATCGATGTAGAAACATCGATTATCGAAACCAATTAATTTAAGTTAAAAGGTATTCAGGAACAGCACTTTGTATAAGCCATTTATTATACTCTGACGAAACTCTTTGATTTTTTAATTGAGGGTTTTTTAAAATTTTTTTTTACTTGTAATGTTGATATTGAGAATTTAAAATAAATTTTTTTGTAATTTTTTCTTAAATTTTATGCGATATATCAATGCATCGATATTTTCTGTGCCATATATCGAATATATCGATATTCTTGTTTCGATATATCAAATACGCCATATATTGAATTAATACATATATCGTGAATCCCTAGGCTGTACATGTATGTCTGGAATTTTTTGTGGTTTCAGCCAAAATGCACTAATTTCAATGATTTTTTTAATGTTTATCTCAGTAAGGACTCCAGGCTTATTGGTTTTGGTGTCAATCGGATCAGTGATTTTGGAATGACGCAGTTTTGTGTGTTTTGTACCTATATAACAATCTCGTATAAGCAGGCCCGGATTAAGACCACTGGAGGTCCTGGAGCTGGGAAAAACATGGGGCCCCATTAAAAAAGAAAAATTTTAAGGTTTAGTTATTAAAAGTCTTTGTGGGGCCCCCTTGGCCGCGGGGCCCTGGAACAATCGATCCAACCACTCCGCCCTTAATCCGGGCCTACGTATAAGGGCTTCCTGGCAAATTCCACTGAACTTTTTCATATTGAAAAATAATTTTGGAATATGAAAGTAATGTATGGCTCTCTGTACCGATTTTTGTAATCAAAATATTATTTTGTTTGCACTTGAATACAATTTGAAAAATATAAATTATATATTACATTTGTAAAAAAATTGCAAAGTACGTGAGTCCTAATTTTACCTTTGTTTAAAAATGTAACACTGTAAAAGAAGTAAGTTATGGCAGTTTGTAAGAACTACCAAATTAATTTTATATGTAGTTTATATAATACTTGAGTTTGATTTTTTATCAATTGTAATAAAAACAGATAAGTTTTATGTTTATATTATCATTATTATAGAAATAAAGTACAGAATCTATCATGTTCTTGTTTTAATATGTTTTGTTATTTTTGTTTTCAAAAAAGAGACACATTAAGAATTAAAATATAAGCAACAAAACGTAGTATTCATTTTATTAAAAAAATCAACGATATAAAGGAATAAAAAAAATAAATATATAGCTAATGCTTTTATTTCCAAGTCGAAATTAAACATCCTACTGATAAGGTGAAAAAGCCATTTCGATCGAAGCAGGACGTTTTGGTACGGCCGTTTTGGTCCCGCCGTTTTGGTACCGGACGTTTTGGTCCCAGTTATTAGATTATGACAAATATCAATAACTCAATGATCATTAATAAATAAAATTATTAGCGACCAATTTTTCAGACAATATATTGACAGAAATTAAATAATATAATTTAAACAATTAACGTTTCGATTCGGACTTGGATCTTCTTCAGAATTAAGCTAAAAAATAAAAATATAAAAAATTAAGTAGTATTTAGTTTATATAATAAATGTAGATATGCTGTGTATTTTTTCAATATAAGAATATTAATGAAAAAATAATAACTAATTACTAATTTTTTTTAATGAAGTGAAAACTTCTTTAGGCGCGTTGAACGATTATTGGTACCGTTATAGCAGATATCTCTTCTGCGCATGCGCCGATTTTCCCTAAAATTTAAGAAGTTACCTGGAGACGAATCGAAGAAAAAAATTTTTTTCAAAATCGGTTGAGCCGTTTGGGCTGCACGCATATTTCATATTGAAAAAATACACAGCATACATTTATTATTGTATAAACTAATTACTAATTTATTTTTTATACTTTTATTTTTAGCTCAATTCCGAAGAAATTCCAAATCCGGATCGAAACGTTAATTGTTTGAAATATATTATTTAATTTTTGTCAATACATTGTCTGAAAAATTGGTAATTTTATTTGTCATAATCTAATAACAGGGACCAAAACGTCCGGTACCAAAACGGCGGGACCGAAACGGCCGTACCAAAACGTCATGTACCGATTTCGATAGATGACATTTTTAGATTATGACTTGTCAAATTCTTTTTATAGTCTACCCGTTGACTATCGGATCAAGCCCAGCCATGCTTTGGAACCAGCATATCATTTAATCAATCACCTGACACCAGTTCAATCGTGATTAGTGAGCAGAACAAAAGATGACAAAGTCATGACTCAGTCATGACTATTACTTGCACATTACAAGTTTAGTTCGAGCATTTAATTACGGAGGTCAGAGCAAGAAATTACGTTCTTTCGATTGTCGCTTATTTACATTTACATATTTGCAATAATAATACATCGACACATGCGCATTATCAGTTATTGAACCGACTTGTAATAATATGTGGATTACGCGTGTTTCTATTAGACGAGACCCCCCAGGGGGAACATTGGAATATAGTTTCTCACAATTGCATTCCAATGTTCTTTGGGAATTAGCGTTCCCAAGAGCCCGAGCTCGTACCAGTCGGTTTGTGTATGCCGGTTGGCAGATTCTAATACACAAATGGATTATTATGTTGAAGACGCTAATGACCTGAGTTGTCGACGCGTCTATAATCTACAATAATAATAATTATTAGATGAGATACGGCTTCAGCAGTCCATATTATGTATGGTCGAAGATTTTTGGAACTGATCAAATGAACATTTGTTTTTTTTATTCAACGTCAATAAGAACAATAAGTATTACCTAATTATTTTTTTGCAATTAATTAATTTTTGACATCTCATTCCAAAAAAGTAAACCACCTTCGAAGCAATCTCTTTATGCATAGTCTGAGGTCATTTATACAGGTTATGCATCGTGAGACGGAAGTAGTGCAGAAGTAAGATATCATAATCGTTGAAAACAGTAAGGCGCAGAAAGGAAGGGCTGGAAGCGCTGATTTGAAGAGGGCAGAGACTACTGTATTTCAAAATGTGATTCATTTTCCCCCAAAAAATTATGCATTACGCAACTTCCTAATTACTTTTCTGAAAAAAAAAATATTTTCACTGTCTGGAAACCTTGAATAATTAGTCAACGATCCTCCGTAAGTGAAGTTCTATTGTACATTAAAACCATTTCCAAACACTAAAATATTCGGCTTTCGCCCGAGCGATTTTAACTTTGAGAACCATCTGCCGAAATTTTCTTTATGAATTTTTTTTTAACGGAATGGCCTTTGCTTTGGCCAGCAATTAGCCAGTGCGAATTTAAAAGTTCGACAATTAATAACCATATAAGCAACGCGATAGAACACAACATAAATGACAGGGACACAAGAGGGACGAAACGTAGGGATACTAGGATAGGGAGCATGGATTAGCCTCGGACCAGGCTCAGCAGGTAATAAACAAACAAGATGGCCAGGAAGAAGGATGGCCGAGATGGGTCTTTAGAAATTGTATGATTATATAATCTGCCTGTAAAAGTGCATGCTATCTTTTCATGAGATTTTGAATGATTTTTCGAAAGAAACTGAGCGTCAACTCTGAAAATGTTATCGGCGACAGACGAGTGTTTTCGCTTATTTTGAGTCGTATACAGTGGCGGACTAAGCCCGTCGGAGGCCCGGGGCGGCAGAACTAAATGAGGCCCCAGGTCTGCTAAGAAATTGATGTATTTATAGTATAAATTTCGTAAAAAATGAATAATATAAATGTAATGGCTGACAAAAAAAATCAAATATTTATAATAAACGACCTACCTACTTTTATATTTTGCATACGTACGCGGTACGGGGCTTTAAATAATTGAGCGGATTTTAATGAAATTTTAAATATACATAATATACTCGTACATCCTTGATTAGAGCGTAGGTTCTGCAGCATTATGCTATCCTAATCTATTACTAGCTTTTGCTCGCGACTTTGTCCGCGTGCTTAAGTTTTTTCTTCCCTATAAGGAACTGGTTATGGAATTTCGGAATAATAGATAGATCAAAAGTAGTCTACGTGTGCGGGGCCATAGATAAAAACTTGTACCTACTGTATATTTTGATTGCTCAAACTTTTCGAATCTTATCATCCGAGCTCTTGCACTATAAAAGGGTGAGTAATTACAAAAATCGCCATCCAAATTGGCTATGCTTGGTTTACATATTATGCTACGGTCACTATATTGTTATGCAAATTACATACAAATAAATAAATATAAAATAAATCATATAGAAATATGTGTTTGTTTTGTGTTTATGAGTAAACTACCTAATTGCATCTTAGGACTGGTTCAGCCGAGAGCGTAACATATCCATATAGCAGTGTTGTACTTTCAAAGATTCTCACAAACTTAAAAATAGTCACTAACTTCCAGTTCAAGGGTTAGGAAACATTCAAATATTACGTAACGTTTGTTAATTTTTTACCCCTACCTAACTCCTTATTTTTATTTTTGTACGGAACCCTTGGTACGCGAGTCTGACTCGCATTTGGCAGTTTTTTTAAAATGCGTAACCAAATTAAAAATGAAATTATAATGTTACGTAACACAAGTGGGAGGGGGGTGGTTACAAAATGTTATGAGAGAGTATAAGGGGGATTAAAAAAAGAGTGTGTGTGTGTGTGTACCAGTGTACTTATGTACGCACGTCAGAAGCTATACTTCTTTGGCGTATAACAAAACAAAAATAACTCCAAAAATTTTATCCCGCGTGCCAGTACTAAACGTTTGTAAAAAAGACGATAAAATAATAAAATAAAGATATTAAATAAATTAATCTAATTTAATAAATTATTAATTTATTAAATATAGTTATTTATTATATTTATATCTAATTATTTATTAAAAAAAAGCATGTTTGTGTTGAGGTTCGAACCCGGGACCTATTGCGTATGACGCGGCGATGCTATCCGTTACACCACGGCACATCTTACATAGCGCTATATAATAGAGTATTATAATCATGAAAAATTCGACTGATGACCAGTCCTATACTTCCCACCTAGTAAATATTTGCAAAAAATAAACACTCTTTTTTTTTTTATTCTTTGACTAGGCCCAAATAACCTTAGCTGTTGGTGGTCTTTAAAACACAATTTAATTTTTATTCTTTGAAAAAAGCATGGCCCTCTTTTTTGTTTGGTGATCTACTGATGGCTAACTTAATATAGCAAAAATCATGGTTACCTTGATTTACGTACAATTTTTATTTTTTTTAGTAAAATATTTTTTTTCTCGAAAACTATACATTTTAGAGAAAAAAAATATTTACATTTTTTTCATATTATAACATCTAGAATTCATTTATATTTTTTTTACCTATGTTAATACGTGACATTGAGGACGTTTTTTTAAATATCTCAGGATCCACTGAACCGATTTGACTCAAAATCTAATCAGATCTAAGTTAAAGGCTGATAAACACAATAGAACAATCGGCATGCCCGTATGTTGTTCCGTTCTTAAGATATCGAAGGCGAAAAATTGACCACACACATCACACACACACACACACACACACATACAGACATCATTCAGAAAATGATCTTAAACGATTGCTAGGGTCTCAAAACGTGAAAATCTGTTAAAATCTCGAAATATTTTTTTCGGACTAAATCCATTACTTCCCTACCATAGTAGAGGTGGGAAGTAAAAATAATAATGTAAACAGTACAGGTGTTGCAGTACGAACTCATATTTAACGAAAGCGGCATAAACGAGCGTTTGTATAGCAATAGCTTTTATTAATGTTATTCAAAACTGAAAACGCTCTTGTCACATTGTGACTGGTGATAATAGGGTATTAAATCATGAACTTCCGACTAACTTCATGGTGTTAAATTTTTGTGACGCAATGCGCGCGCATCGTAAAAATTCACTCTCATCATTTTTCCATAACGCGCCAAAAGAAGTATAACTTCAAAAATAGCGGGGGAAAAACCTTATGTAATATTTGAACGGCCCCTTATCTGGTACCAATTAATATTTTCAATTAGTTAGATATTATTTTTCGACATTAAATTGAAAATCCAATTGATACTTTTAACAGTTCTCAAATTAGAACCTGATGATTTAGGAGGCAAGGAGGCGCCACAAAAACATCGACATCGCTACACGTTTGGAAATTTTCAAGGCCGAATGATAGACTCTATTGTCTAGTCTTACGACATGTAAGTACCTACATTGTGCGCGGTCAGAAATGTTATAACTAAACCGGTTCTGTTGTTTTTTGCCGTATTATCGGAATAGTTAATGACAATGTGATTATTCATATTCTCCCCCACTTTATTTAACAATAATTTTAGTAAATAGTTTTAAGCTCTGAAGTCGGAAATTATTAATTATTATTTACAAGTTTACTGATCAGAAAAGGAGTGTTTATCCACTCTGAGCACTTCAAAAATGGAAAACAAGGTAAATTTAAAATAATTTAAAAATATATCTCTGTATACTTGTTTCATAGATTATTAAATAGAAAACTGGATCGGAAAGAGGTTTTTTTATTCAATTTAGTAATTCAACGTCACTAATTTTCATTCTTAATAATATATTGTAAGTACAATATTTATACTGCACACTACAGAAGTGAAACTTACGCAAAATTTACATCCGAATGTTATAAATTAACATTTATATTTAGTCCAGTCACGAGAGGAAGTCCACCTTGCGTTTTGTGCAGCAAATGATTTTATTTTTTTGTGTTCTCAAGCATGTTTAAGAGATGTCAAATCCAAGTTTGCGACCTCTAAAACAGGGCGGGGGAGTTTTGGTGGGCTAGAAGCCACGATTTTTTTGCACTTTTTTCGGTTTTTTACTTATAACATGGAAACGGCGACTCCTATCGAAAAAATGGTCATATTCAAAATTAAATTTGCTTCAAAATACA
Source organism: Mongoloraphidia duomilia (assembly GCA_039654895.1). Lineage (NCBI taxonomy): Eukaryota > Metazoa > Arthropoda > Insecta > Raphidioptera > Raphidiidae > Mongoloraphidia > Mongoloraphidia duomilia. Next base: position 44,948,806 of record CM077519.1, on the reverse strand, counting down.
CTAGTCAAATATGTTTTTGTTCCCATTTTTACCGACTCTACAGAACTTAGAAAATCTCCAAAATTTACCAAAATGAAAAAAAGCATTTTTTCAAGCTTTTAACTATTGAAAAACTCGAATAGCCTATAACCTTCCTTAATAAACGGCTATCTAACAAAAAAAAATGTTTCCAAATCGGACTGGTAGTTCCTGAGATTATCTCGTTCAAACAAAAAAAAATAAACTCTTTTTTTGTTTGAACGTGCTAATCTCAGGAACTACAACTCCGATTTAAAAAAAATTATTTTGTTAGGTAGCCCGTTTATTAAGGAAGGTTATAGGCTATTCGAGTTTTTTTTAATTCAATTCCAAAGGGGGTAAAACGGGGGAGTAAGATTTTTTGTTATACAAAAAATCTTACACTCACGTTTTACCCCCTTTGGGGTTAAATTTAAAAAAACTCGTATATCCTATAACCTTCCTCAGTAAACGGGCTATCTAACAAAAAAAAATTTTTTTTAATCGGACTTGTAGTTATTGAGATTAGCGTGTTCAAACAAAAAAAGAGTTTTTTTTTTGTTTGAACGCGCTAATCTCAAGAACTACCAGTCCGATTTGGAAAAAATTTTTTTTGTTAGATAGCCCGTTTATTAAGGAAGGTTATAGGCTATTCGATTCTTTTTTTAAATTCAATCCCAAAGGGGGTAAAACGTGGGTGTAGGATTTTTTGTTATTACAATAAATCCTACACTCCCGTTTTCAACAAAAAAAGAGTTTATTTTTTTTTTTGTTTTTCCAAGTTCTGTAGAGTCGGTAAAAATTGGAACAAAAACATATTTGACTAGTGCATTTTGAAGCAAATTTTGTGCCCTTTAATTTTGAATGTGATCATTTTTTCGATAGGAGCGGCCGTTTCCATGTTATAAGTAAGAAACCGAAGAAAGTGCAAAAAAATCGTGGTTTCTAGCCCACCAAAACTCCCCCGCCCTGTTTTAGAGGTCGCAAACTTGGATTTGACATCTCTTAAACATGCTTGAGGACACAAAAAAATAAAATCATTTGCTGCACAAAACGCAAGGTGGACCCCCCGTTTTAATCTCTCGTGACTGGACTAATTATTAGATTACATTATAATATTTTTCACTTTTGTTTTTCGTTGCCATGGTTACACCGTTAGCGATAACTGTTTAACACAAACGTTAAACGGCTCGAATTCGCATAAAAAGTTAGGAATAAATAGCAGGACTGGGCTATATTACATATCTACTAGAGTGCTTACTTACATTCAGATGAATTTGTGTTCATAACCGCCTATTCTACCTGGGAAGGGGCGGGTACTGGGTAGACGATCTGTCAATTGGTATGTTTGCCAGAAAAAAGCACTCGCAAGCGCTCAGGAACTTACTAAAGTTGTCGGCCAGGACACGCTCACCAACTTCGGCAGCACTGACATATTCCGTCATTTTGCTTAGCTTTGTTTGTTTACAAATAAGTATACATGGCGTTGCTATGGTTCTTCTATTACAAGTTCCCAGGTTCTAGCCCGAGAGCTGGTAAAAGCGTCAATTGGATTTTCAATTTATTATTAAAAAAAAAGAATGAATTGAAAATATGAATTGGTGCTAGGCTCAAATAACCTTAGCTGTTGGTGATCTTTAAAATACAATTTAACAATTTAATTTGCAAATAAGTTAATGTTACGTTCCCAGTGGGCGCTGTCCTATAACTGAAAATAACCGCTCAGCGGTCGCCATTTTGCTTTCGACCGCACAGGAGCGTTTTTTTCTGCCAAACATACCCATTGTTTAATTGTTTTCATTATTCACTGTTAGTCTTCAGCCTACGCCCATGTGTCAATTAGTATCATAATCTGTTTTGCGTACACCACTGACGGCTTCTTCCATCATTTTTGTGCACAGGTTTCCAATGGTTTTCTCTAATTGTATGCACTCTATAATAATACATATATTTTATTTCAATAATATCCGCGGTGTAATTATGACTGTATTTTTTTAATTTCTCTAATGTTTCAGATAAAGTATATTTTAATAACAATAGGAATGATACTAACACAACAAATAGCGAATGGAACACTGCAGGAAGCGATCACTGCAAATGAAGAATTAGGTTTTGCAGTGTATAAGGTATAATCTATAATTTAATATATTACCTGTATGACTATTAGCAAATAAGCAAATATTGTACAGTATCATCCCTATAAGTAGTTGGTCTATAAGTCAGGGCTTCCCCTATTGCATTTTAACTGTCACAATCCCCCACTTTTAACCGCCACGAACCATCCTCTCTACACAACTTTACACGAATAGGATACTGATCTTCTGCGAATTTCGAATATATATGTTGCACTGGAATGAGAATGGAATCTAAAGAGGAGTCACACGGTAAGTATATAAACGTTTACGTCCCCTACAGCTCCTTAGTCGCATACTTAATAGCAGTCCCATCATATTTCATTATTATAGAAAAGAAGCGTCAACATCGCATAATTTCTCGTTAAATTTCCGAAACACAACACCTCTTCAGTTATCTATCTTTATAACTCGAGAGCCGCTGAATCGATTTTCATGTGGTAGGTACTTAATTACCTGGACAGGTTTTAGGCTATTTTTAATTAAAATTGGTTCTGTAGTTCTCAAGTTATAATTTACCGAGCTATTTAGATGTTCACTCAGTCTGTTCTTGATCGCGCTGTACAACACGATAGTTCTATAGTTTTTGTTTTGCTTTTTTTTTGCAGTAAAACCAGTCTATTGAACCGTTAAATTTTTTTGGCTAAGTTTGCATTTTGGATAGGACATAGTTTTTTTCGTTGCGTAAGGGGGGCCGGTGTATGTTTAAAATTGAGTTTTCGGGGTCGGCGGCCACCCCATTTGGCTGCCATTTTGAGAAAAGGGAAAAGGGTGCTAACAGGTTTTGCACTGTATCTCCGTAACGATACATCTTGGAGAAAATTTGTAGACAGGTTGTTTGTTTAAAATCGAATTCTCTACAACTTTACTAGAGATGTTTTTTGTCGTAAATTGAATAATAAAAAAGATATGCCTTATAAAAAAAAATCTTGTTCTATACCCAAAATACAAACCTATTGTAACATTTCAATGAGCTAAACTGCTAATTAATATTAAAGCGTGTATCTTATTCTTTGAACGTCTCTGTAACTCGGTAATCATGGCAAATTGGACATTTGTTCATAGGACATTTTTGCATGAAACGACCTCAGAAATATGCTCCTTACAGGACGTCTTGCAACACATTGTATATAAAAGAAGAAGTTTGTATCTATGTTACCTCAAAACTCGAGAACCATAGAATAAAGAAAATTCTTTCACTGGTTTAGTGTTTAAAAGCCTATATCTACTTATTTGACGAGTAACATAGGCTATATTCGGGCTATATATTATTATTACGCTACGATAAAATGGGGATGAACAATGGATGATGCCGGGCTGGACAGCTGGTACAGCAAATATTTTTTTCAAAAATTATCTATTATATTATCACTTTGTTTGTTTTTGCATATCAGTTATCACCGTGTAGATTAACTCAAATACAGAAAGGTTAAAACAAATCAATAAAATTATCGCGGTATGTTTAACTGGTTGAACATTGTTTTTGTTAATGAAAATATTAATTTATCTACTTTGTTTACTGACAACATTTTTGTAAATTACGTAACCGTCATTTAAAGAAAATACTGTGTGTTCAGTACACCAGTAATTTAATAAAAACGCGCCACTCGGTTTTCTGCTATATTTTTAGTGTTAAAGGAATACTGTAAGCAATAAGCATGTTTTTGTTTTCTGATTAAACCAGATCAGATGGTGGTGAACGAGTATGTCGAAGGCCTGAAAAAAGATTAGCTGCCTAAAAATATGTCTCCGCAACTCTGTCACCTGTGCGGTCGTCGAATCAAATTCCTCCCTAGAACACCAAATACTTCAGTATATTTGCAAAGAACCATTTAAATGTTACATTTTTTTGGCTTTAAGTTTGCATTTTGGGTAGGACAAGGTTTTTTTTTCGTTGCGTAGTAGGGGCCGGTGTAAGTTTAAAATTGAGTTTTCGGGATCGGCGGCCACTCCATTTGGCCACCATCTTGAAAAAGGGGTACTAACAGGTGTTGCATTGTATCTTAGTAACGGTACATCTTACAGAAAATTTGCAGAGAAGGTGTTTGTTTAGAATCAAATTCTCTACAACTTTACTACAGATACTTTTTGTCGCAAATTGGATAATTAAAAGATATTCCTTATAGAAGATAGATTTTCTTTTGTTTTTCTGTTAAAATTGAAAGAAAAAAAAATATAGCCCTTAAAAAATTTTTTGTGACAAATTTATATCTTCTATAAGGCCTATCTTTTTAATTATTCAATTTATGACAAAAAGTATTTCTAGTAAAGTTGTAGAGAATTTGATTCTAAACAAAAAACCTTTCTACAAATTTTCTGTAAGATGTACTATTACGAAGATACAGTGCAAAATCTGTTGGCATCCATTTTTTAAGATGGCGGCCAAAATGGCTCCAATCCTGAAAACTCAATTTTGAACTTACACCGGCCTTCCTACGTAACGAAAAAAAACCTTGTCCTACACAAAATGCAAACCTGATGGACTATTGGTGTTCTGGAGAGGAATTTGTATTGCACCCCCTACAGCACACTATATTCCAGAAATATTGCTACAATGTTTTAATCTTGCTTTCCATTGCCAATATTGCTGGAATATTATTTGATTATTTCAATTTCAATATTTCCAAAAAATATTGTATGATATTCCATATATATTGAAAAATTTAAAGAAATTATTTTTTTACGAAATGGTAAACTGAAACTTTAAATTTTTGATTGATGAAATAAAATTGAACTGCATTTCAGATATCGGTCCTGAGAGTCAATAAACATTATATATTATTATTATATATATAATACATATTTTTGATCTGGAAAGAATGGTTATATAATAGGAATATTTATTAATATTTTTTTTAATTATTTGCATTCGTGCCTTAAAGGCATGACATAAAATGTATTTTGAGATTTTGCAGGAATCATTAATATTTTAGACGAGATTTGTTCAACTGGCCAATAACTAATTTTCCCAATTTCAGTTGCTAAAAACATATCTAGTAATTTTGATGAACATGGTTTTTCATAAATACCACTTACAAACAACTACGCACATATTTGAGTTCGCTAAGCCAATCACATGACCGGACAGTGTGAACATGCACTGCATGTCCATGCATGTCGTCTACATGTAGCCCCGTAGGGTTTTATCGTACGATTTGCTTCATCAGTCAAAATGTTGAGTGTTGACTAAAACGGACAGTTTAAGTCTGGACTGAATGAGAACAGGTAAAGTGGCCGGCTGAAGCACATTTTTAAGCAAAACGTGTCATGTAACGTATAGACGCGATTTCGCCTTTCACCTCAGTTTTTCATAATTTGAATAATATTACGGACGTAGGTAGATGACTCAAATACAGAGATTTTTGGAAAAATATTTTTCTTGAACCCCTCCCTACCATAAATATTTTATACTCAAAACCATGCGTGTCAAGTTGTATGGACCAACTTAAATTTTTTCAATTTTTTCAACGCCAATCGTTTGTTCCGGACCCCTACAAAATTTCAGCGTTTGTTTCGAAAAAATAAAAAAGTTATTAGCAATAATAGGTGGCCAGCCAACTTGACGTCAAGTTGGCTGGCCACCTATTATTGCTAATAACTTTTTTATTTTTTCGAAACAAACGCTGAAATTTTGTAGGGGTCCGGAACAAACGTAGAACAAACGATTGGCGTTGAAAAAAAGTTGAAAAAATTTAAGTTGGTCCATACAACTTGACACGCATGGTTTTGAGTATAAAATATTTAGTAGTAATTAATATTACAGTAATATTTCACATATATATGTGCAATATATAATATCAATATTGCATTACATTGCAGCAATATTGTATGCAATGTAAAAACGCGGACATAGGAGTATTGCAGGAATCTTGTGGGAATATTTCATGAAATATTCCAACATTGCAAAATATGATTCCTGCAACATTTCTGGAATATAGTGTGCTGTAGGGGACGTAGCAAATCTTTCTTCAGGCCTTCGCCTGACCTCACCATACTCGTTCACGACCATCTGGTGGTTTCAAACTTACTTTGGTTTCATCAGAAAACAAAACATGCCTCAGTCCAATTATTCCTTTAGCAGAAAAACCGAGTGGTGCGATAATTTTGTCCAAGACTGTGTATTATACAGGGTGCTGAATCGTTTTGCGGGTAATAGGGATTTAACCCGTAAAATCAAACTTCCCTAATTATTTTAGGAAAAACATCTTTGAATAAAAGTTTTAAAACATAAAAGTCTGCATCTAAATCATTAAACAAAATTATTTTTGCATGCTTTGTAACGGCAGAAATTTGATATGAAAATGTCAAAATTACCTCAAAAACAGATAGCGATAGCCATGGAACTTGAACAAATTGATTAGAAATTATTCTGACAGCTAAAACGTCATCATTTTGTTCAAGTTCCATGGCTATCGCTATCTGTTTTTGAGGTAATTTTGACATTTTCATATCAAATTTCTGCCTTTACAAAGCATGCAAAATTAATTTTGTTTAATGATTCAGATGCAGAATTATGTTCTAAAACTTTTATTCGAAGATATTTTTCCTAAAATAATTAGGGAAGCAGGAAATGGCAAAAGTTTGATTTTACGAATTAAATCCCTATTACCCGCAAAACGATTCAGCACCCTGTATAGTTAATTATTATCAGCTATTGTTTGTCTATATAAAACTGTATTATAAATTTTTCAATAATATGTTTAAACACGACAAACTTCTAATACGAATAGACATTAATGTAATTTTGGCATTAACTCAATTTTGAAAATGTTAGATCCTGATTTTTATCCTCTGGAAATTTCATAATATAATATATAATGTATACAAATAAATTAATATGATTTGTAACTAAAAACTATTATAAATTATAATCATTCTATATCTTCATAGTGCACTACAGCGTACGTTCATAATGAAAATGTCCATATTTTTTGCCTATAATTTTTTCACACTTTTTGAAATTGATTTCTATTAAAATTAAATTTTCTTCCTATCAATGAATTTTTCATAAACACAATATCATTAATCCAATGAACGTTCATTGGCGGAAAATTTTGTTATATTTTTCCTTCAAATTAAAACGACTGAAATTTATTTTTAAAGGAACTGAGTGATAAAACCACTGGTAATATTTTATTGAGTCCATTTTCAATTGAAACCATACTTGCCTTGACATACGTTGGAGCGAAAGGTGATACAGCAAAAGAAATGAGTCAAGTTTTACGATTACCGACAACTCCGGAAGAAACTGCACAAAGTTTCCGTCAACTCACTTCTGGAATGACAGCTGAATACGACGTAAATATTCAGATTGCGAATAAAGTTTATTCGAATTCGAATGCGCCATTGTTAGATCAATACAAAACTACCGCTGTTGAAGCATTCTTGTCTGAAATAGAACCAATAACATTCAGCGACGCTGATGCCGCTGCTAATACTATTAATAAATGGGTGGAATCAAAAACCAATAATAAAATACAAAATTTAATATCACCGACTATTTTGAATCCATACACGGCAATGGTACTAGTAAATACGGTATACTTTCGTGGTGGATGGGATCGTCAGCTCAGAGAGATACCGGAAAATGAACGTACACCGTTCCATCTAGACAAAGAAAAGACAGCTAATATTCCGATGATGACTTCATATGGTGTTCCTCTGTCATATGGAGAACATTCTGAACTCGATGCTCAATTAATCGACTATCCTTATATTGATGACAGATATGTTTTTACCATCATTCTACCAAATAAAGTTGATGGTTTGGCGGAACTTGAAAAGAAAATTAAGCCCGAACATGTCAAAAGCGTCAGATTTAATTCAGGAAGAGTTACTGTAATTATTCCTAAGTTCAAAATTACTCAGGAAATTGACTTCGTGCCTATTCTCAAAAAAGTAAGTGGCTTTTATATTTAGAATTTGAATTTACAGATAAATATTATTTACTTCATAAATTCGTCTTTTAAAAAATCTTAACCGTTCTGGCTTTCTTATCTGTCAAAAATCTCAGTTTGAATTTAAACAGTGACTGAAAAAATAGTTTTCAGAGTGAGTAGGTATTCAGTACCAAAATATAAAGTAGTAATGAGCAGGGCCGTTCCTAGTGTAGTCAGCGCTCGTATACAAGATTGCAAATGCCCCCCCCCCATTCCAGGTAGTTTCTGATCTCTAGTAAATTATAAAGTAAAAAAAATATATAGGTATATTATGTGATAATATGATTCTATGAAACTCTGTCGCCATTCAATTCGTAATACTGCCTAACAATCAGATTTTTTTAAATATCTATAAGAATATATTATTTTTATATTATTATTAAATTAATTTTTGATAAAATGCTTTCCTCCATTTAATACATATTATAAAAATTTGGTTTATGAAATTTTAAGTTATCTTTCACATTAAATTTGTATTATATTTGTTATTTTTTCTCGGCGCCTACTCGGCGTTTTTTCCTGTTGGAGTGGAGCCCTTGTGTGCTGCCCCCCTTGCACACCCGGCACGGAACGGCCCTGGTAATGAGATCTCCATTTGCAATTTGGTTATCTTGAAGCTCATTTCAGGTTTTTAAATATTTTTGTATGGCACTTTTGAGTTTAGATAATGGAAAACATGTTTTGTCTGTCTGTCTATTTGTATCAGCATCTCTAGAAAACGGGTAGCTCGATTTTGGTGAAATTTGGTACACAATACACGGGTAAAATAAAAGGTACTTTTTATCTGGCTACCCTACAAATTTCTCAAGTAAAACAGCTGATAAAAATAGTTTATTATAAACAATCTATGAAAATTTCAACTAGCTACCTTTTACCGTTTGTAAGATAGAGTCTTGTGACAGACGGACAGACGTTAAATAGAGTTCCGTTCGGAGGTACGGACCCTAAAAACAGAACTATTTATCGATATCACTTTTCATTTTCAAGTTTGGAATGAACAAAGCATTCAGCAATGGAGCAGATTTTTCAGGAATCAGTAGCGTTCCCCTACAAATTGACGCCGTTGTACAGAAGGCATTCATCGATGTGAATGAAAAAGGCACTGAAGCTGCAGCTGCATCATTTGGTTTGTATATTATTTCATTATTAATAATTTAGTTCTAAAATATCTCTAATAAAAAAATTCGAAAACTGTTAAAAAGTTGGGCTTAAAGATAAGTGCAGTATGGAGCTGGGATTCTAGATGGTAGCGTAGATCATAGAAGGGCTTGCTTAAATTAATGCATTGTTACATATGCGAGCGTACACAACGAAGCAGTGAGTGCAGCAGGTATAAGCGCTGTTACAAGAGCTGGTAGATTCAAGAATCTATCTCACCATTCTTTCAGCGCGCTGACTACTACAATCAACGTGTGACAACTGTCAAATGGCCGTTACAAGTTTCGCAATGGATGTGAATAGTTTAATAAGTGAAATTTTGCCAGTTTTTATTTAATTTGTTTTGAGTTTTTTCTAAGATGTATTGAAAAGTGTTAGGTTTCAAACGTAAATATTAAAAAAAACAGGTTTGGGTAAAATTTTAATTCTTGGTATAAATGATGAAATTCGCCATCTTTAGATCGTTTTCTATTAATAGGGTGGACATAAGAGCTCCTACCCAAATTTGTATTTAAAATATACCACTTTAGTAGCAGAAGAACACAAATATTCGTCTTCGCTATCTGACATTTCAAACGCGACTTAAGCTTGTATCAATGCTAGTATCAAAGCTTCGTTGTGCAAACCTATAAGCGCTTATAATTTCAGCCAACATCTACCATACATGCTACCATCTAGAATCCCAGTTGCGTACTGCACGTACCTTAAGAATTTAAATTACTGAGAGTGTAGCAATGCCGCTGTTGATGCTCCTCGATTGCAAGCCCCCAGTTCCCAGGTTCTAATCCGCGATCTGATAAAAGTATCAATTGAAAGTTAAATTTATTATTAAACATAATAAATTGAAAATATGAATTTCTTTAGCACCTGCCCTTAACAAAAAAATGGATATGTCTGTACCGCGGGTACAGACAGATGCGTGAATACGGTTAAACACAAATAATTGTATTCGTTGTCATGGAAAAAAATTCATCCACTTTGTCTTCACATGACTTCACATGTCAACCACTTCCAACTATTTTCGTTACATCTAATATTTCTAAAATGCCACCCCAGTATGAGACATTAGACGTTATTCACGTCAAAAAAACAGAATCAAATTATAATTTTGTGATTTAATATTTTAATACAATATTTTAGTTAAAGGAGTTCCGTTATCAGGATTTATTGGAGAACCCGTTAAATTTATCGCCGATCATCCGTTCTTATTCATGTTGCGTCAGAAAACTACTGGAGTAACACTTTTCATCGGAAGATTTACAGGCATCTAAGAAAAATATAGTTCTACACAATGCCGCTATTGAAAATTCGATTTTCGGTACTTGTTTAGCGGGTTGAAACTGAGAGTTTTAACCCTAGGGATAAAACTTTTCAGTTGTCGTTTTTTTTTGTTTTTAACGTTGTTAAGAGAAAGAGAGAGCGATTGAGTCGCTCAAACTTCAATTCGCATATATACTCGAAAACGTCAAAATGACAGACATAACCTCACATAAATCTCACATGGATCTGACAGGTCTAATATTTTTGCGGCTTTTTTGCGCGCCCAAAATTACAGGTACCTCAAATCGAATTGTCAATAGAGTTGTTGTGAAAAATAATATGCAGTTACTCACAACGAAACACAGCGTTTGCAAATTGCAACGCGTGTGACTTGCAGCCCTCGTACTTCGGGCAGCAAACTTTACACTAGTTGCAAACACTGTGTTTCGTCCCTTGTAATGCAATATAGGTACTATTGTATATGTAAACAAAAAATAATGTACTTCACATAAACTTTAAAATTCAACTGTCTTTGTTGTTAAAATGGTTGTATCGAAGTATTTCACGTTTGTTTAAATTCAAAATTTAAATAAATAAAGCAACTAAATATTTTCTCAGTATTTTGTATCTATGCGTACTACCAGTATTCTGCCGTCCTAAGTCCCAAGGGCGACAGTACAGTAAATTTTGAGATGTTAAGAAATGTATGTTACGTAATGCCCTATTACGTTGGTCGACACAAATAAAAAAACAATCTTTTTTTAAGCCTTTAATATTCTTCATATAAATTCGATTCGATTCATATAAATTCATATAAATTATAAAATATCAAAGTCACCCGCCGCGTCTGTCTGTCTGTGCCCGATTTTCTCAATAACTACCGAACGGATTTTGTTCCGGTTTTCACGATTAGATAGATTGATTCACGAGGAAGGTTTATAATTCAAACTGGCCAACCCGGCTTCGTCCAGGTGAAAATCGGGGGTAGGTAATCTCAGAAATTACTGAACCAGCCGAGAGCGAACGAGCGAAGCAATGAGTAATGTATAATACCTAATGTATAATATTAAATTCAAACGCATTAGATCGCTCGGATCATCTGAGCGCAGAACCGAACTTACCAATAATTTCCGCAACATTAGTTTCAGTTCATTACTTTTTCTCAATAATTTTACATTTAATTAGCACAAGGTAGGCAACTTTATAAGCACATGACTAACTTTTAGTCACAAATTGCCTACATTCTCACTCTAATTCATTATGGGCTGAAAAGATTGAAATTATTAGTTATTACCAATAATATAAGTAACCATCTCGATATTTTCCTGAATTGATTGTGGAAAACCATAAAAAAACCCTTAAAAATCTTCAACAAAATGGTCTTGGGTTATAGTCCAAGGAGCTGGTGGTCAAAAATTGCAAGTATTTTGTAAGGTCTAATATTTTGAGATTATAGCTAGTACATATCAGAGAGAACGTATATAAATGAGAGTATCATATACCGTAAGTTGGAATGGCATTGAGATAGAGATAGTTCTTCTTGCTTTGTTGCACACCGACGGGCCAATAGAATCGAGAATGAAGGCGGACCAATCACATCTAAGAAGTAATAAAAGCGGTATTTTCTAAAATTTAAAATGTGTTATGGGTTTTTTCCAAATATTTTTAAAATGTTAAGTTAAGAAAAAATATTGTGTTAATAAAACATGTTAATTTTTCTTAATCAAACATTTTAAAAATATTTAGAAAAAAATTGGCTCCAAATAAAAACAAGCCGTGAGGTGGGTCGTTTATTAGGACTAAAGTGCGACCCTTGAGGTCCACACGACGAACTTCCCAGTTTGATAAATATTTAATAATAATAATTAAATTAGATATTACACAGAAAAGTAATCATTTTAATCATTAAAACATCAATAATTAAAAAAAAAAAAAAAAAAAAAAAAAACGGCTGAACCGATTTTTATAAAATTTATGTCGGATCAAAATGACGTTAACACGCCTCGATTGACACCCTTACGAAGTCGATATAATTTTTTATTCGCGAGATATTGTGTAAAATCTACTTTTTTGGAGGTTATTTGGTTAAGAAAAAAGAACGGCTGAACCGATTTTAAAAAAATTCCTTTCAGATCATATTTACGTTAATACGCGTCGATTGGCACCCCAACGTAGTCGATATCATTTTTCGTTCTCGAGATTTCGTCTTAGAAAGAAATTGACACATACATACGTACGTACGTACGTACGTACGTACGTACATACGTACACACACACACACACACACACAGACATCTTTCTAAAAGTAGTGTAAAAATAGTGTAGTGACCTTGAAACATAAAAATTTTTTTTCCTTTTTGATTTCGATTTTCGGACCCATTACAATAACTTCCAATGGGAAGTTAAAAAGGGGTAAAATAAGGTCAACGACAGGTTTGAAATAACTTGTGTGAAAGTATATTTTAAAAAGAAATTTATTGTAACATAAATTACTACAAAAAAAGGAAACAAACTTTATAAATTGATAAAAAAATAAACAATATCATATAAACATATAAAAAACAAACATAAATTACTAACAAAAAAAAACTATAGATTGATGAAAATAAATAAATGGTATTTATTATTATCTTAACAAAGGTTTCCAAGTTTTAATATTATATCTATGCTTCGACTACTATATTATAATATACTAATACACTGGTACGTATACTACACCGTATTGGCTGCATAAAATTTTTTAGGATCTTCCACAGTCGAGGATCTAAAATAGAATAAAGTTTAATTTTACAAAACAATCGGCTAAATTTTACAAATAGTTTGTTATTGGAGGTTAGTTTAGTGATTATTCGTATTGTCTTAATTAGCAATGTCAAATAAGATTATTTTTTAGTATAATCGTAGATCGGTTCTTTTGCTTCGAGTAATCATTATTTTGTATACCGAACAGTAAATGAGTATGTACTTTCAAAGTATTGAGTAGATGGTATCGGGTATCGAAGCCCGGAGTATCGATACCTACTCGGTATCGATACTATAATAGTTCTAACCCTAATTGGGCGGGTTGCACGGTTATTCAGAGAGAAAATAGTAATCTAAAATAATTAATTAATCGTAGTAATGAATACTTCTACATAACTTATTAGCCTTAAGCAAAATTTGTTATACTTTACTTACTTACCAGGTAATAAATATTATCATCGATTGTGGGTATTAGTGCTCCCAGGGACCCGAGCTCGTACCAGTCAGTTTATGTATGCCGGCTGGTTGATTCTAATACACAATTATCTGAGTTGTCGACGCGTCTATAATCTACAAGAATAATAATAAAAAAAAGTCAGTCTAAAACAAAATCAAGTTGAATTTTAAACAATAGTCTGTTAAATTTAGCGCGCTGTTTGTAATTAGCAATATTTTCTTATATACCTAGACGTTTATAACTTGAGCGTCTTTAACCTACAATATTATTGTTTGAAGTTTGAGGTTAAGATAAATTTATAATAGATGTAGTTACTTACCAAATATTAGCTTCGAGCCGCTTAATTAAACACCAGGTTTTATGAAAATAAATATAGTTTTGACCTAATGAACACAACAAACCTAATTTTCTATGCACTGATTCTCAATACTGATTTTTCAATAAAATGCTTAATGATGCACATTCGTAAATAAGTTCAAAATGATATGTTTTCTCTCTGCCATGCGCAAGTCATGCGCATAGCGGTTTTCGCTGACAGTCGAGCTCATTTCTGTACTTTGATTGGCCCGTCAGTGTGCAACAGAGTAAGAGCATGAGTTAGAATGTGTCAGATAAAGAAAGATATACAGTAACGATGCGTTGCCGGTTTCCACATCCCATTTGCCACTCTCATTTATATACGTTCTCTCTGGTACATATACAGTACTAGTAGTACCCCGAACTTACGCGATAGGTGGGACCGAGCGATAACCGTGTAAGTCGAATTCGCGTGAGTCAGGGTACAATTACATACAAATTATATACGATTGGGATCTGAGACTAAAGAAAACAATAATTTAGAAGAAAAATATCTAATAAAATCTTAGATAATACAAAAAAATTTATTATTATGAATTGCAAAAACGTAAACCGAAGTTATTTTAACGTAGAAGGCTTTCTAAAATCTGACAAAGTCGTCTTACGGAACAACGATTTTTCTTCTCACGCAAAATTTCTTCGTAAATTGTAAATTGTATTTTAAAGACCACCAACAGCTAAGGTTATTTGGGCCTAGCACCAATTCATATTTTCAATTCATTATTTTTTTTTTTTTTTTTTTTTTAATAATAAATTGAAAATCTAATTGACACTTTTACCAGCTCTCGGGCTAGAACTCGGGAACTGGGGACTTGTAATAGAGGAACCATAGCAACGCCATGTAAACAACAGCGCCGCTACACTCTCGGCTATTCTCAAGCCCAAATTTCTTCGTAGCACGCTAATAATTAAATTAAAATAGATGAGTTACATAAAACGAGGCTATTTCGACGTAGAAGGCTTCATAAAATCTAACAAACTCGTCTGAGGAGACAATGATTTCTTCTTTTCGCGCAGAATTTCTTTGTAGCACGATAATATTTTTTTTGTATCCTTGATTTGATGCTGATAACATAAGTCGGGGTATTACTGTATACAGTGTGTCCACAGACTCATCCTCAACATGGGGATCTCCGTTGTTATGGGAGATAGAGATTTGGTTAAATGAGACAAAATGTGCAGAATCTCCAGTACTACTACCCTGCGTAGTCAAACTTTCCATATTTTGCTTGGTTCGCGACCGACAGTTGAAAAACGAGATTTACCCATTTTCGTTTTTTGTTTATAACTCGCCTATTATGTAAGTTAGAAAAAAATTATTGTCACTTTATTAAGGCCCTTTTTTATGAAGATTTAAAATCTCTTTTCATATTTTTATTTACTTTTATAGTTTTAGAGATACTTGTATTAACTTTGTTTTTTTAAATACACGTCAAAGATGGCCATGACACCATTCGAAAGAGATTTTTTTTCTCTTTAATTTGATATAAGGGTTGATGGATTTATTTTCAAAAATAACAGAGTTATACCACTCAACACCACTCAACAACTACAGCATGTTTATCATTTAGTAATTTTGTAAGCAAACAATTGGATGAAAATAATATTGTAATTGGGTTATTTTTTTACTTAAGTGCCGCTTTCGACACGGTTAATCATTCGTTTCTTTTACAGAAGCTTTTAGCAATGGGAATCAGAGGGCAGGCTAATGATCTGATTAAGTCTTATTTACAAAATCGATGTATGCAAATAAATATTCAAAATGTAAAATCATCAAAAAAAGATATTAATGTTGGGGTCCCGCAGGGAAGTAATTTGGGACCATTACTATTTTTATGTTATGTTAACGATTTGCCGGATTACATAACAACAGGATCAGTAATCATGTATGCTGATGATATAGCCGTGTTGATAGCGGTACATTCATTCGATGAAGCTGTAACTAAAGTAAATAGTGTTACTGAGCAATTATCTGAATATTGTCAAAAAAATCAAATAATCATTAATATAGAAAAAACTAGCTGTGTGCAGTTCAGGATCAGAGGTCCCGTGACTGTTGGTAACTTATTTACTACAAATTGCAATGCTGATATACAATTAAAACAATCTGTCAAATTTTTAGGACTACACATTGACGATACATTAAAATGGGTAACTCAAATTAATAACATATGTAAAAAATTGAATTTTTATTATTATTTACTTAAACAGATGAGATCTGTGTATAACAGAGATACTTTACTAACATTTTATCATGCATTTGTAGTAAATACTATCAAATATACCATTCTTATTTGGGGAATGTCAGGAGATAGACACAGAGTTTTTGTTTTGCAAAAAAGAATTTTAAGATTAATTTTCAATTTAAAATTTAGAGATTCGTGTCGAAATCTATTTAAAGAAAACAAGCTACTAACTTTTTACGGAATTTTTGCTCATGAGCTGCTCACAGTTATGCATTCTAATGAGTATTTTTCTGAAGATAATAAACAAAAACTATATAATACCCGCAACAACAATATTGTTTTAAAGCATAATACGACATTTTTTGAAAAAAGTCCTATCTATATGGGCTATAAATTTTTTTACAAATTGCCAGATGAAATAAAAATCATAAAGAAAACAGAATATTTTAAAAATAAACTAAAAAAACATTTTTGTAATACTGTGCCTTATGATTTAAAGGATCTTTTTTAATATGTATTATATTTTCCTGACGTTTGTATCCACATTAGTGGCTTTTCAATAAAAATTATTATTATTATTATTATTATACGTAAAACACTGATTTTTAATAGTAGGCTATGCTAAATTAATTGATAAAACAACAAAAGGCTTAGCAAACAGTTGAAATTCGCGTTGGCTTAGTAAACGGCTGTTTTGTTTTAGCTGTCAAAGTGGATTTTGTTGCTAATTTGTCAGTTTACTAAGTGATTTATTAAATTTACTTTTGTTACCATGGAACCATTTTGTAACAATGAAAAATTTGATATGTTATCTTATTACATTCTATGTCACAAAAATTCGACCAGAGCTGCAGAAATGCACTTCGATCAGTATCCAGAACGAAGACAACCTCATTCGTCTATTTACAGAAACTTACGAGTAAATTTAATAAACTATGGATCATTTAAAAAGCCGTTTACTAAGTCAACGCGAATAAGTGAAGAAGACAAAATTACTGTTTTACGATCAATTGTTGAAAATCGCTTATTTTTCATTGTTACAAAATGGTTCCATGATAACAAAAGTAAATTTAATAAATCACTTAGTAAACTGACAAATTAGCAACAAACTACACTTTGACAGCTAAAACAAAACAGCCGTTTACTAAGCCAACGCGAATTTCAACTGTTTGCTAAGTCTTCTGTTGTTTTATTAATTAATTTAGCATTGCCTACTATTAAAAATCAGTGTTTTACGTATAACTCTGTTATTTTTGAAAATAAATCCATCAACCCTCATATCAAATTAAAGAGAAAAAAAATCTCTTTCGAATGGTGTCATGGCCATCTTTGACGTGTATTTAAAAAAACAAAGTTAATACAAGTATCTCTAAAACTATAAAAGTAAATAAAAATATGAAAAGAGATTTGAAATCTTCATAAAAAAGGGCCTTAATAAAGTGACAATAATTTTTTTCTAACTTACATAATAGGCGAGTTATAAACAAAAAACGAAAATGGGTAAATCTCGTTTTTCAACTGTCGGTCACGAACCAAGCAAAATATGGAAAGTTTGACTACGCAGGGTAGTAGTACTGGAGATTCTACACATTTTGTCTCATTTTTGACCGTGTTTGTAAAAAATTGAACAGTGCATACTTTGCGATTAGAAACCTAAAACAGACGATGACTACGGAGCAATTATTGAAACTCTATTACGCGCTTGTTTATTCACACTTAAGCTATAACATAATCGTATGGGGACAGTGTGGGGACCTCCAGAGAGTATTCGTACTTCAAAAACGTATTTTGCGCCTTATTTTTAACTTAAAAAACCTTGAAAGTTGCAGAACTACATTTGTGAATAATAATATAGGTACTTACTGTTACCTGTATTTATCTTTATAAGATTTTGGTAAATGTTAAAAAGAGTAGAGACGAGTATACGGATAACTCTATGATTCATGATCATAACACGAGACAAGCATTGCAAATTCATATCTACAAATATAAATCGAAATTCTATTCAAAGTCCCCGAAATGTGCCGGACCTACTCTTTTTAACAATTTGCCAAGTCGATTGCAAGAAATTTCAAACTTAAAGCTATTTTGCAAACATTTGAAATTATACCTATTTAAAAACTGCTTCATATCTGTATTTTTCTGTTTTTATGAATTAATAAAAATTTATTATTATTATTATTTAACTAAATCTCTATCTCCCATAACAACGGAGATCCCCATGTTGAGGATGAGTCTGTGGACACACTGTATATACCTAAATAAATATATTAGCCAACAAGTCAGCGGTCGGGACAACTAGTGTCAGAGCAGAACCGACGCTAGGATTTTCGGACCCCGGGTAAGCGTTCTCAGGCCCCTGTGTCCCCAAAAAAAATTTTTTCTCCAAAATTTGTTTTTTTTTGGAAATAGTCAGAAAATTTTAATGCAAAAAATCAAATAACACCTTTTTTGTTGTGCAAATGTTTTAATGCTTGCTGTTTTAAACACGGTAGTCACGTATAATAGGTATAAGCCCTGGGCCGGCGGGCCCCCTTCAGGGGCCCGGGCCCGGGGTACCTTTGCCCCGCTTAGTCCCCCCTAACGCCGGCCCTGTGTCGGGGCACTTTAAAAAATCTAAAAAAAACTTAGTTTCACAAGAATTTAAAATTCAATAAAAGTTCGTCTTATAAGACTTTTCCGTTTCTCCCAGGTTTCACTGTATATAATTTTATCAACAAATTATTTGTGTGAGGGATTGACAGAATTACATAATTAATATGAATTTAATTACATAATATATTAGTATCAAGTATGACACGTAAACATCGATGTCAGTACACCTGTTATTATTTAACTGTTGCATATTTTACAGTTCACTTGTTCGATATAAATATTGAAGGTCAAATGCTTACCAATTAATAAATTTGTAATGAACCTAACTTGAATTGTAATTTAATATGTGATATGTGTCAACATTCTTCATTATGCTTTGTCTCTGAAATGCTGAACCTTAAATAAATTTTTAAACATTTGTATATAATTAAACATTAACTTTATGAGAGTATAGTATATTCAAAAAACCGGTCAACGCGATCGAATCGCGCGTAGAGGTTTCCGTACATCTAAGAAAAAAACTTTTTAACAAAAAAAAAACCTCCTTCAAAAAGCCACTAAAAAGAGGAAAATAATGAAATTTTGAGGTTTGCGCCAATTTAATAAAATATGAAGTCGGTTAAAAAATGTATCGTGATTAATATCTTCTTTTTAACCAACTTCATATTTTATTAAATTGGCGCAGACCTCAAAATTTCATTATTTTCCTCTTTTTAGTGGCTTTTTGAAGGAGGTTTTTTTTTGTTAAAAAGTTTTTTTTTTTACTTTTTAGTGTCAAAAAGTGACATTTATCTTAAAGGAATCACACGCCGTAAACTCACTTTTATTAAACCGACTTTCTTACGCTGTCTAATGTGCCTAAAAGTGACATTTACCGTAAGGAATCACACGCCGTTACTAACTTTTATTAAAATCAGCCGAACTACTGAACCGATTTTGATGAAATTTCTATGAGACCAATCTGAAAGTATTTCCTTTCAAATAAAAAAAGAATTTTCCAAATCGGTGTATAAATGACGGAGTTCTGAGGTAACAAACATAAAAGTCGGTTAAAAAACCGGTCAACGAGATCGACTCGCGCGCAGAGGTTTCCGTACAACTAAGAAAATTGCCAAATTGCAAAAACGGAACCCTTATAATTTCGTCCTGTCCGTATGTCACAGCCATTTTACTGAGAGACTATTGGCAATTTGGCACTACACAGATGAAATTTGGAAGGTAGGCGTCTTCTATGAACTGCTATACAATGGTGTATTGAAATTACGAAAAAAAAGGGAAGGTACTCCATACAATGTAACTGAGGGATGAAAAAAAATTCCAGTGCACATAAGCGTGTGGAATATCGTTAGATAGATCATGAAAAATGATACAGAGGTTTCAAAATGACTTTTTTATTTAAGTCAATAGTTGGGCAGATATGCGCTTCTAAAGTCGTAAAAAGTGCGTTTCCCCTTCTAATTTATTTAAACTATGAGGTGGAAAATTCTGAACTTAAAAACACTTCCAATGAAAATTGGTTTGAATAAGATATGATGTGTCGTTTTTGAGACATGGGATATTTTCGGTTACACGCTATTTTTTTAAATTTAGCGATCGCAGAAATAACTTTGTTTTTCACCTTGTCTTTGAGAAATACTAAAAAATACAATCATATTTTTGGAAAAAAAATATATTCAACTTAAAATAAAAGACTATAAATTATAATTAAATTTATTATTAACTTTGAATTTTAACCGTGAACGTTCTTCCCGACTACGGAGTCCTTCATTGTGCGTTGTTCAACACGCACTTGGCCGCTTTTTTGTGGTAGGTAACTGGTATCAGTGGCTATAGGATTTATTATTCCTTCACTCAACGCTGGTATCTAAAGTTTATCCAAAGTTGTAAAATCACATGTAAACAACAATGTGTAATTAATTGTGTTGTTAAACGCGCTCATGTTCGTGTAATGAACTTGGCATTGTTATTGCATAGTCATTGTTTATTACAAAAGCATATAAATACACATTCAGGTAGACGTGGTCGTTATTTCACGTCACTAGTTACAATAACTAGCTACGCGGTATGTAACCGAATCACTAGTTTCGAGTTACATTACAAGTAGTGATTTTTGCAAATGCGTTACTAAGCGAGAGCGGGTGACAGTGACACGAATAAATCCGAAGTAACCCGAACACGCACATGCCGTGATTTAAGTGTATAGCTACAAACACTTAGATAGTGATTTAATGTATTTTAGTTTCGTCTCGTTTCGTGTGTAACTGTATAGTTGGTAACTGGCGGAGGTATTTATGCAAGCAATCACAGTAGCTGAATAAAAATAACTAGTTACAAAAATCACTAGTTTTGAAACAGGTGACGCCGACCAAGTCACTGGTTTCGTTACGTTTCTTGAAAATAACGTAACGACCCACGTCTACATTCAGGCGACATTGGGTATAGGCCAAGTGCACCTTATATGAAGAAAACTTACAGCATTTGAATCAGAGGCTAAGGTCACTGACAAAAGGATTTTTTTGGCGACTGTTGTGAATTTATGGTCTTGAATACAGCGCATAAAAACAGTTGAACTAACTTCCAAAAAAGGAATCAAAAAGCCTCTAAAAATAAAGTAATTGTTCCGTTAGTTTAACAATAATCTTCCTTATACTCATACATATACAGTTAACCAGGTAACCAGATAACCATGCGGAAAAATACGAGTCTACCGACAGGTACAAACACCAAATACTCCAGTAATTTTAGATATTGAAATGACCCACCTGCAGAAAAATTCCCAGTTAGCTGATTTTTTTTTATTTACCTTCGTTATGGTGTTTTAAAAAACGTGTAAAAAGTCCCCATCGATATCGTGCCGGCGTTGCCAGATATTCGAGGTTCAAGTTCACGATAGACGGTTTTTAGTGAATTTCTCGGTTCCGTTCCATTTTTTGTAAAAAATAGTTATTATCAATCTTGTAGAGGACGAAATTATCTACAACTTTTGTATAAACATTTTTTGTCTACGATTTATAGTTTTTCTTATTAAAGTACCCGCGGCTTCCTCCCCCTCGATTTTACATAACGGGATTATGCTGCTTCCCGAGGGCCTAACATAATGATTTGTACCATTATTTTAAGTTGAACTTAAAGCTAACGATTAATTATAATTTTATCGAAATTAATGCAGTAGTTCTCTACTTATAAGCAACCAAACATACAAATCGACAGCGCTCAAACAGACAGACAGACAAACAATTTTTTTTCGAAAATACGATATTTATACTTGACATCAATTATAAAGACCATTCGTAAAGTAATTTTGTAAAAAAAATTTACAAGGGTTGAGAGAGTGCGGATTAAGTACGAGTATGCATTTGCATACCGTATAACGCACTCTACTAAGAATAGCTCAGAGTAGCCATACTTTTAATTTTTTTTTCAAAATTCCTTTACGAATACTCATTATAATTGTTATAAAGACTATTCGTAAAGGAATTTAGTAAAAAAAATTAAAAATGTGGCTACTATTACTAGAGTGCGTTATACGGTATGCAAATGCATACTCGTACTTAATCCGCACTCTCTCAACCCTTGTAAATTTTTTTTACAAAATTACTTTACCAATGGTCTTTATAATTGATGTCAAGTATAAATATCGTATTTTCGAAAAAAATTGTTTGTCTGTCTGTCTGTTTGAGCGCTGTCGATTTGTATGTTTGGTTGCTCATAAGTAGAGAACTACTGTATTAATTTCGATAAAATTATAATTAATCGTTAGCTTTAAGTTCAACTTAAAATAATGGTACAAATCATTATGTTAGGCCCTCGGGAAGCAGCATAATCCCGTTATGTAAAATCGAGGGGGAGGAAGCCGCGGGTACTTTAATAAGAAAAACTATAAATCGTAGACAAAAAATGTTTATACAAAAGTTGTAGATAATTTCGTCCTCTACAAGATTGATAATAACTATTTTTTACAAAAAATGGAACGGAACCGAGAAATTCACTAAAAACCGTCTATCGTGAACTTGAACCTCGAATATCTGGCAACGCCGGCACGATATCGATGGGGACTTTTTACACGTTTTTTAAAACACCATAACGAAGGTAAATAAAAAAAAATCAGCTAACTGGGAATTTTTCTGCAGTGGAAATCTAAAATTACTGGACTAAAACTTTTAATATATTTTTAATAATGAAAAAATTTATAGGTAGGTACATTGAAAATAATATTGGATAACAATTTAAAATATAAGAAAATAAAATTACAATTATTTTATTTTTTATATTTTACGAACATTTGATTTTATAAGATAAATGAAAGTGCATGTATTTCTTTCCATGGCATGTCAGTGAATACAATTATTTGTGTTTGACGGTATATTCATGTCATTTGTTTGTACCCGCGACACAGACATACCCATTTTATCAGAATATTTTTTAATAATTAATTTGAAGTAACACAATGCCAACGTGCATTCGCATGCTACTACGAATGAAAATGAAATGCAAAATTTGAGGAGAATTAATTACACGCGATGTCTAGGTATTTGTTTTTGTCGGTTCTAGAACAAATTAAAATACATATCAGTAAAAAAAACTTTTTAGAGACAAACTTTTATTTTTTTTTTATTATACGGGGTTTTTGGCTTCTACGCTTATTTGCGTAATTAGCCACGTCCTTTTTCTATATTATTATTCATTAATTAAAACTTATTCTATTTATTCTACAATTTTTTTTTAACTTTTATTGAAATGTACTAAACAAGAAAAAATAATATTTAATAATTTAGGTTCATAATTATTATAAAAGCGTAGGTTGCAAGCTCTATGATAGTTTATTAGTCGCAATCCCCGCTTTTATAATAATTATGAACCTAAATTATTAAATATTATTTTTTCCTTTTTAGTACATTTCAAAAAAAAAAAACTTGTCGCTAAAAAGTTTTTTATTTCTAATATGTTATTTTGTAATTCATTTTAGTCTTTAAAACTATCACTCCCTTTTGACCCTCGTAGGGGTTGAATTTCGAAAAATCCTTTACGTCAGAAAAGGCTACTGTCCAAATTTCAAGTTTCTATAGGACTATAGCTTCAGCGGTTTGGCCTGGGCGTTGATTAGTCAAAAAAAAACCCTACACTCCCGTTTGAACCTCTTAGGGGTTGAATTTTATTCCAATAATGGTTTATTAGTGTATTTGCCATAATATGGCACATACACTATTGGCGTCGGTCGGATGGCGGGACCTAGGGGTCGGACCAAAATTTCTCGACGTTTCATAGCCTCCTGAACAATTTGGCACCATTTTTGCAAATGTTTATATATATATGTATGTATATATATATATATATATATATATATATATATTATATATATATATATATATATTTATATATATATGTGTGTACACGATAACTCTCGACAGACTTAATCGATTGAAACGAAATTTGGTACACACATTGGAACCCATCACCGCAAGAAGCCTATTTAAAATGGGCCCGATCGGACCATTTTCAGGGTTGTATTTAGGGGTTCTAAAAAGTTTTGGGGCCCAAAAATACCGAAAAATTTGTCAGAATCGTTTCAAAATTGAAATTTAACTCTTTAGTAAAGATTAAAACGTGCTGCTAAAATTTTAATAAAATCGGCCCGACAGGACCGGACTTTCAAATTTTATGAAAACACTGGTTTGTTGATACGGATTTACTTATGAAAGGGTGTATTTAATGTGGTACAGAGGTTGCATTGATAATAATATTGAAATTAAGAAAAAAATATTATTTTAAGGGATGTATTAAGGGGTTAAATTTTTTATTTTGTCCAAAAACAAACTTAAGTTCGCGTATTAAAGCCACAAGGCCTGTATTTGCAAATACACTATATTGTCGGCAGGGTTTGGCACTGCGACCCGAGTTTTTCATATATTGTCATCGGGAATAGACGCTAATGACCTCTGTTGTCGAGCGTCTATAATCCACAATTCAATTCAATTCAAAGTCATCGGGAATACAAATGTGTACTAAATTTCAAATCGACCGGATACGTGGAAGTCGTTCAAAATTGACTTGCAAGATTTAACAATTGACCCACACATACTAACTAACAATCTAACACAGCAAGTTAAATAAAAGCTTGCAAAAATTATAGGTAGGTGACAAGTGTGTCCCATTGACCGCCTCTGCTACCCTTTTATATACAGGGTGAGTTCGACCACCCGTATCAGTCGTTTTTTTCGAAAACGGTTAGTCGTAGAGAGTTGTGTCAAAAATTTGTATTATAAAAGCCCTAATAAAGAATCGAAAGGTGATAATTTTTTTTTCCGGAAAGGTCGGCTTCCCTATTAGTTTGCTACAGAATGTCCAGAACTCCGGAATTATAAATGTAACGATAGGTCGAAAGTGGTATTGTTGAAAAGATCTTTAAAAAATAAGCAAGTTTTGTAGGAAAATTTTTTTTATTACTGCCACCCTTGTTAAGTAATATTTGTTTGAAATTACTAAATTAAAATGTCATAATAACGAACTTTTTAAAAGTCCACATTTAAAATCTAGTTACCTATCTATCGATCATTAAACACTGAAGAAGTACACTCACAGTATAACTAGAAGAGCTCAGTAGTACGTATTAAAGAGTAAATGGAAGACAGTTTGAATACTTGTGACAATGTCTAAGGTTGCTAGATTTTTAATGCCGACTTCGATCGTTATTATGAAATTTTGATTTAATAATTTCAAACGATTGTTACTTAACAGGGGTGGCAGTAATTAAAAAACTTTTCCTACAAAACTTGCCTATTCTTTAAAGAGCTTTTCAACAGCACCACTTTCAACCTATCGTGCTTTCTAAAATTCCGGAGTTTTAAACATATAATAATTTATATTTATACTTATAGAAATTTACAGGGGTGGCAGTAATAAAAAAAATTTTTGTACAAAACTTGCTTATTTTTTAAAGATCTTTTCAACAATACCACTTTCGACCTATCGTTACATTTATAATTCCGGAGTTCTGGACATTCTGGAGCAAACTAATAGGGAAGCCGACCTTCCCGGAAAAAAAAATTATCACCATTCGATTCTTTATTAGGGCTTTTATGATACAAATTTTTAACAGTAGTTTCTACGACTAACCGTTTTCGAAAAAAACGACTGATACGGGTGGTCGAACTCACCCTGTATATATATATATTTGATGATACACTTTTTGACGGTAATATGTTTTTAAACACCAAAAAGAAATAGAACTCAATTAATCTGATATCCATTTCAATTTTTTACGTAATTTGAATGCAGATTGGTAAATCATATTGTAACAAAATTGTTTTCTTACGTGGGTGGAATAAATTATTTATTTCAATAATTAAAAAAATGTAAACAACAATTTACAATAATTCGTAACAATGAAAAGTCAATTTCAACAGTCAAAACTGTTTATATAATAATAACACGAACAGTATTTCTCAAGCAAAGTGAAAACACTTCAATAGCACTGTATTTATTTCAACTGTCACTCGTTGTTCCTTCTCCTTTTCCGGTGACTGTTCTTGCTTATATATAGTGGTAGCAGCTTGACCCCCACCACGCTCGCGCACTTTCCAGATCATTCTGGTGATTACCTGTGTCTTCGATATAATGCCACGCCTCACCATTGTTATTTGTTCTGGATGCTTCGATAGTCGCCAGTGGCGTCTCTCTGGGTTTTTGCTACACATTGTTACATATTCTCGATGCTTCTATTGTCGCCAGCGGCGTATCATCTGGGGTTTTGCTACAATATTATTATCATTGTATCATTTATTTAGTAAATGCTTGAAGTTAGTTTGATATATTTATAACTACAATTAATAAATCATAAAACATAATTGAATTTTAATATAAAGCGAAATTAAATGGCTAGTCTTATTAGTAATTAAAAAAATTCGACTGATGACCAGTCCTATACTTCCCACCTAGTAAATATTTGCAAAAAATAAACACTTTTTTTTTTATTCTTTGACTAGGCCCAAATAACCTTAGCTGTTTGTGGTGTTTAAAACACAATTTAATTTTTATTCTTTGAAAAAAGCATGGCCCTCTTTTTTGTTTGGTGATCTACTGATGGCTAACTTAATATAGCAAAAGTCATGGTTACCTTGATTTACGTACAATTTTTATTTTTTTTAGTAAAATATTTTTTTTCTCGAAAACTATACATTTTAGAGAAAAAAAATATTTACATTTTTTTCATATTATAACATCTAGAATTCATTTATATTTTTTTTACCTATGTTAATACGTGACATTGAGGACGTTTTTTTGAATATCTCAGGATCCACTGAACCGATTTGACTCAAAATCTAATCAGATCTAAGTTAAAGGCTGATAAACACAACAGAACAATCGGCATGCCCGTATGTTGTTCCGTTCTTAAGATATCGAAGGCGAAAAATTGACCACATCACACACACACACACACACACATACACACACACACACATACAGACATCAGTCAGAAAATGATCTTAAACGATTGCTAGGGTCTCAAAACGTGAAAATCTGTTAAAATCTCGAAATGTTTTTTTCGGACTAAATCCATTACTTCCCTACCATAGTAGAGGTGGGAAGTAAAAAAATCAAATCAAATTTCAATGTTACAAAGATGATCAGATAAGAATCTCGTACTTTACATATGTCTATATTAATTAGGTAGGTACATATGGTTATAATTCACCGATTATACAGTAGACTGAACTTGCATATACAATTATTACGAAGGCTGTTTAAAATTTTATTTAAAATCATTGATCTTTTTTTCTAATAACAGTAATATTATTAATATTGTAGATTATAGACGCGTCGACAACTCAGGTCATTAGCGTCTTCAACACAACAATTAGAATCTGCCAGTCGATATACACGAACCGACTGGTACGAGCTCGGGCTCCTGGGAACACCAATTCCCAAACAACGTTGGAATGCAATTGCGAGAACAACTACATTCCAATGTTCCCTTCGGGGAAATAACAGTAATAAGTTATTAATAGTGTTACAAAACTGTTTTCTGAGTTGGCGGAATAAATATTTATTTACAATAATTAAAAATATAATAACAATAAATGCAACAACGAAAAGTCAATTCTAACAATAAAAAACTTAAACGATAATTATTAAACTAAACGAGCCACTTATATAACACTTAACAAATAACTATATATACAAGGATTATTTATCTGTAATTATTTATGTCACTGTATTTATATCAGATTTATTTCTAACGTTTATTTATGTCGGTCATTTACTCAGTTACTTCAGTACTATTTATTTACATCCACTCCACTATTTATATCACTGTACTGACTGATTCGACCGTTGATCGACTCACCATTCACTGCTTACTAATTGCGTGACACCGTCGACTGATTTCCTGGCTCACTCGTACTTCGCTTATATAGGTCGCGCAGCCCAGCCTAGTACGTTCTCGCGTTCTCTAGAACATTCCGGCAGATACTCGTTGTTCAGTATGCAGACCCCCGTTTCTCAGAACTGCTGCCCGCCGTTCATATACAGGGTAATCCGTAACAATAGTATTTAGTAAAATGTATTTCTAATGTCGTAATTGGGTTTATTACTGACGATTTTTTACAATCACACGAGTCGAAATATCATAACGCACGAGAAAAAATATAATATACACTTTCTGCACGCCTGCTTCTGGTATACATGCATGGAAAGTAGCTATTTTGTAGTGGGTATGGCAAAAAACAATATAACGATAGGTACTTATGAAGTTTAACAAATTAGAGAATTGCGATTATATTATATATCAATCATCACGGAGTTCCTTGAAGAATTGAAACGGGGGGTTGAAAAAATACACTTCATCTTTGTCAAAATCGGTGAGACGCATGTTAGACGAATTTTCGATATTCGCATCCTAAGGGGTAAAACGGGGGGGGGGGGGGTGAAACTATCTTAAAGAGTTTGAGATCTGAAGAAGAAGAAAGTCTTTATTTACAATAGTAACATATACAGCTGCTACGTATAATATTTGTTGGGGTTTCAGCAATTTTACTATAGCCCACTGAAAGAATAATAATTTTTTACATGTTTTATTTGTTTTGATATAAGTTTACAATGGCAAAAAAGATTTAAAAAGAACCAACTATATTGAGATCTGAAATCGCTACGTGAATCTTGGGAAAAATTCTTAAACAGTAGGTATATAGAAAAAATGTTTCACGATTTTTCGAAAAAAAAAACTACTCGAACAAATGAACGAGGAGGGGCTGGTTTTTTGTAACTATCACTATTTAGAATGAGCGAATTCTGGCATCCTAAATCCGACCAGAACCGGGGGAACCAGGATACAGCAGCTATAATACATAAAATAGTAACAAGATCTCTGTCTGCAATGTCTGAAGGATTTTTTAACTTCCCATTGGAAGTTATTGTAATGGGTCCGAAAATCGAAATCAAAATGTATAACAATTTTTTATGTTTCAAGGTCACTACACTATTTTTAGAAAGATGTCTGTGTGTGTATGTGTGTGTGCGTGTACGTACGTACGTATGTACGTATGTGTCCATTTCTTTCTAAGACGAAATCTCGAGAATGAAAAATGATATCGAATACGTTAGGGTGCCAATCGACGCGTATTAACGTAAATATGATCTGAAAGAATTTTTTTCAAAATCGGTTCAGCCGTTCTTTTTTCTTAACCAAATAAACTCCAAAAAAGTAGATTTTACCAATATCTCGCGAATAAAAAATTATATCGACTTCGTAAGGGTGTCAATCAAGGCGTGTTAACGTCATTTTGATCCGACATAAATTTTATAAAAATCGGTGCAGCCGTTTTTTTTTTTTTTTTTAATTATTGTTAAAAATAAATAATTACCGAATAATAATTATGTTTTAATGATTACTTTTCTGTGTAATATCTAATTTAATTATTATTATTAAACATTTATCAAACTGGGAAGTTCGTCATGTGGACCTCAAGGGTCGCACTTTAGTCTTAATAAACGACCCACCTCACGGCTTGTTTTTTGATATTTTGTGTATACGTATACACCGGAACATGGCTCATGATGAAAAGGTACCACACTATCCTTGAAAAGTATTTTTTTTAGATTATTATTAAAATGAAATGAAATGAATTATATTCCATACTTTTTTATTTTAGTTGGTTAATATAAAAATAGTTGATAAGAATGTCGTAGATGAAGTTAATGCTAAAAATAAATTGTTTATTTTTAACACACGTCGTGCACAGCAATCCATCGTATTTAAACATTATTACGTGAGGTTTTATCATTAGTGGAACAATTAAAATACAATGTCAACAAACATTGTCAACAAATTCCCGTATAGGAAGTCATTTGATAATTCTGTCAACGTGTAAATTTTACAGTGGCGGCGTTAGGTGTCGGCGACCGCCAACGGTCTCGCGCCTGAGGAGGCCTCGCAAAAAAGTTTTACAAGTTATTAAAAGTATAATTCAGCTTATTTAATTTAACGTTTTCTTTCTGACTGGGAAATGAAAGAGGCCTCGCAAAGCTGATGTCGCCGACGTCCATGTTTGGTCTAGCGCCGCCACTGAAATTTTGCGTGCAGTTATAATATTTTAATAACTATTTAAATCCTTATATTTAGAATACATCCCGAAAACTCAGTAATGCTGACCGTTTGGGCGTTTGGGGGCACCAAAACTTGAGCCAAGAGCCATATTCTGTTTTCAAATTAACCTTATAGTAGCTGAAGCGTCAAAAATTTTAAATACTACCACCACATAGGTATGGACTATTAAATTACTGACAATAAAAGATCTCATAATAGTAATTTTCAGTTCTCAGATAGAAAGTGCCATGGCCCCCCTGGAAAAAATCCCTAGTTACGCCAATGTTTAAATTCACCATCGATTCACAATATACGATTCAAAAAGAAAAAAAATGGCTATGTCTGTATCGCGGATACAGATAGATAACGTGAATTACGTTAAACACAAATAATTGTATTCGTTGTCATGGAGATGAATACATCCACTTTTGTTTCTATACTATTATATAAAATTCTTTGTATATGTATGTGGGTATGTATATGTTAATGTTCCAAATGATTTAATTTAAAATCTACTTGATGGATTTTGATGATTTTTTTTAAATGTTCCTTATGATTGCAGAAGTGCTATAGGTTATGTTTTATTCAACTTTTTAATTAATTTTTAAGTTAATTATTTGTTTAAATTTTTATTGGTTCTCTACTACTAAAAAAATGTGAAATTCCTTTGCATTTTAGCGTATTGGCGGAATCCTATTAACACCAGGGGAACGCAGCGGTGGGGGGGGGGGTAATAAATCATAAATTCTTATCTGTGAAACTACTGAACCGATTCTAAAAATTTTTTCACTAATAGAAAGCTACGCTCCCTGAGTGATATACCTGGGCTATATATTTTATTTTGATAAATTTCTCGCGGGGAGGGGATAATTCCTGTGGAATAGTAAACTATGAAATTCTTTTGCATTTTAGCGTATAGGCGGAATTCTACTAATATTATAAACACCACCAGCCCGACTTCGCTTCGCAGGGGGAGAATTTCTCATGGGGGGAGGCTAATAAACCATAAATCCAAATCAAATGTTTACAAAATATAATAAATAAAAAAAATAATTATAATTTTATTTTTTACAATTTAAATTGTTCATTATTAAAAAAATAAATAGGTAAATAAAATATTAAAAGCCTTTGAGATTCGAACCAGGGCTTGGCGTTTTTACCTGTCGGTAGACTCTTACTTTTCCGCACGATGTTTCTAAAATGCCAACCCAGTATGAATATATAAAATGTTATTTACGTCAAAAACATGGGAGCCATAATATAAAAATTTGTAACATAAAATAAAAAAATGTTTTGAATCACAGATCGACTTATCCTACAATTAAGAACTACACTGCACGTTAGTGATGGGACTCGAGTTGTGTTTCACTCGAGTGACTCGAGTTGTTTTTATTTTACTCGCACTCGAGTCAAATTTATTTTTACTCGGCTTTCGAGTGACTCTAGTCAATTCGAGTGACTCGAATCGTCAAGTGTCTCAAATCGGCTAGATCCACTCGATTGGCGAGTTGACTCGAAACACTCGAATGGCCTGTAGTGACTCGAGTGAGAAATACAAATTAAGACATGCTTAGCCGATGTATGACATACAATATTCATTCCTTAATTTTTTAGTGTATTTGCCATAATATGGCACATACACTATTGGCGTCGGTCGGATGGCGGGACCTAGGGGTCGGACCAAAATTTCTCGACGTTTCATACCCTCCTGAACATTTTGGCACCATTTTTAAAAATGTTTATATATATATATATATATATATATATATTTATATATATGTGTGTGTGTGTGTGTGTGTGTGTGTGCACGATAACTCTCGACAGACTTAATCGATTGAAACGAAATTTGGTACACACATTGGAACCCATCACCGCAAGAAGCCTATTTAAAATGGGCCCGATCGGACCATTTTCAGGGTTGTATTTAGGGGTTCCAAAAAGTTTTTGGGCCCAAAAATACCGAAAAATTTGTCAGAATCGTTTCAAAATTGAAATTTAACTCTTTGGTAAAGATTAAAATGTGCTGCTAAAATTTTAATAAAATCGGCCCGACAGGACCGGACTTTCAAATTTTATGAAAACACTAGTTTGTTGATACGGATTTACTTATGGAAGGGTGTATTTAATTGCGTGTACTGATAAAATCCATGTCTAATATTGAAATTTAGACAAATTTAATTATTTTAAGGGATGTATTAAGGGGTTAAATTTTTTATTTTGTCAAAAAACAAACTTAAGTTCACTGTTCACATAATAATGCCACAATGCCTGTATTAGCAAATACACTATATTGTCGGCAGGGTTTGGCACTGCGACCCGAGTTTTTTTTCATTTGAAATTCAGATAGTTTGACTTGTTTTATTTGTTAAATGTTTGTGTAAACTATAAAGCTGTTTGCTAATAGTTCGTGTTTAAAATGAGTGAGAGCTACACTGAATGTGGTTAGTGGTTACTCTGCCTGTATGTGAAAAATTGACTCGAGTGACTCGAATCTTATCTTAACTCGAGTGAAGAAATTGTCACTCGAGTCTTATTTTGATTCTAGTGGCATTCGAGTGACTCGTTTTGTACAGGCGAGTGACTCGAGTGAAAAAATCTCATTCGAGTCCCATCACTATACTACATGTGCTCACAAAATGCTATAAACTTTCTGTTAATGCGTACGATGGCGTGGGTAAAGGCTAGTAAATAAATAAATCCTGCATTCATTGATAAATAAAAGTGTGTGTTTAATTCAGCTTAGCAGATTTTCAATAAGTGTAAAGATTTTGATATCTCCATCACTGATTTAGATTACCGCGCGAAAGCGATTATAAATTTGATTATTTGACATATATCTGTTTTTATACAGGGTGTATCACAGGATCAAATACATAGAAAAGGAATGAGTGCAACAAGGAAAACATAAGCAAAATGAGTAGCGTGACAAAGATAGAATACACATGACTAACTTAACTAAATTAATAATCATGGTTTTTTACATGAATAGAGGGCAAAGCAACCTCTGGTCTTAACTAATTTGTACTGTGTACTTTTCCCTATGTTCGGTTTCCTGTGATACACCCTGTATACAAACCAACACGTAGGTAGGTTCTAAATTTGAATTACGATTCCACTATTAAACGTCTCTAGCCGCGAGTTGCTTTAAAACACAATGACATTTCATTACTGCCAAAATTTCGTTTTGTGGAAAGCAGTTTGTGAATGATATTCTTAAAATTTTGGTGAACAATTTACAGTGCTTCAAAGTTTTCAAAGGTATGATTTATTAACAAGCTTTTAAAGTTTTACAATTTAACTTGAAACGGAGTATTTGGTTGTATTATGGTTTTATCAGTTTAGTGTGCAATGCGATACATCTTTAAAACTAAAATATTTTTCCGTCATTTTAATTTTTTTTATTGATTTACAAAACTATTCTCGTATATTTTGTAATAAAGAAAGAACATTCCAAAATATTTTTGTCATTAACCCAATTTTCGTTGGAATATTTTCTTATTACTAAACTCTGATTCAGATCAGCTTTTTCAACACACCTACCAAAAATATTAGTTGATGATTATGCTTTTTTTCTTAAGATAAGCGAGGTCGTCTTGTGAATCCGCGACGATCAGAATTATTTCCTCATTATAAATACGTGGCGAGGCCCCCAGAACAAAGATTTTTTTTCATAAATATAAAAACTCAGATATTAAAATCTGCCGACGGTGCATTATTAATTATTATTGTTCTCTCCCTTGAAACAACCCCTCGACCAGTTTCTGCAGTATAGTAAAGTTATTATTATAAAAGGTACATAAAAAGGCTTAAAGATGTTATATAAGTCCCTAAATTTTTGACCCTTTTTAAATCTGCATAAATCAGTTTTTATATTGCTCGTTATGCCTCATGTTTTTGCGACTTTGAAGGTTCATTTCAAACGAGATAATAGAACATTTTATAATAATAAATTATAATTTAAAAAAACTAAAAAACACGTTTTAATGAACTAAAAAGTAAAAAATAATTAATTTTATTGTAAAAAAGCGTGGGGTGCTTTGTATCATATTTTCATACTACCCCACGCTTTTTTACAATAAAATTAATTATTTTTTACTTTTTAGTTCATTAAAGCGTGTTTTTTAGTTTTTTTAAATTATAATTTATTTTTGCTTTTTAGTCCTGGAGATCCTGGTTAGGATAATGGGACAAACTTATGGAATTATTGTATTGTCATTTGTCATCGGTGCTTGATAAGTGTGCAAAGTTTCAGTTCAATCTGAAGTTTTTTGCTTTTTTTTAGTCCTGGAGATCCTGGTCAGGATAATGGGACAAACTTATTGAATTATTGTATTGTCATCGGTCCTTGATAAGTGTGCAAAGTTTCAGTTCAATCTGAAGTTTTTTGCTTTTTTTTTTAGTCCTGGAGATCCTGGTCAGGATAATGGGACAAACTTATTGAATTATTGTATTGTCGTCGGTCCTTGATAAGTCGACGACGTTTAAACTAAATCTCACCGTTCAAAGTTGGTCAAAATCAAGTTCAAAGAAGTCGGTTACAAACTGACAAGCAAACATACAAGTGAAGCTAATAAAAGCGTGTTTAAAACAAACTAACACAAACTTTAAAAAAAAAACTTCCAATAGATATAATATAAAAATTAATAGTCGGGAAAAAAAATGTTAGTTTTTGTGTCATTTAGCACTATTGGTATACACTAAAACTTTGATATCTATTACCCGACTACTTTTTATATTGGAACTTGTTTTGTAGTTGGATCCACAAACACATTACCATCCGCAGTCGGATAAAAAATAAGCGGCTCTTTTACATAGGTCACAGGTTATTTCTGTCAAAACAGTGACACGTGGATCGCGGTTATATAATTTTTTATGGCACGGCAGTGTTCTATTATTAATACGCTTTTTTAATTCATTCTTTCAATTATAAAAACAAGTTGTTTTGTTCTATTAATGAATTACTATTACAACGCACCAATACCAATAATAATATATTATATGAAGATAAAATCATTAAAATTTTCCTACGTAACAATAAATTCAATTGCACAGAAACAAAAGAGTGACCTTTAGTTATGGAAAACAGGACTAGCTGTAAATTTTTTCTGCAAAAAATATCTAGTTGTAATTTAATCAATTTGATATTTACAAACAAAAATAACCCTCTACCGCAAGGTTAGTAGAGTATAGGTTAGTGGTATAGGTTGCCTCGTTCTGATAGATAGTAGTGGGGAGGATGACGTCACTCGGAATATACCATGCTTGCTCACTTCAATAGAAAAGATCAGACCATGGACGCTGCTAATTTTTGGAAATAAAGATCACAGTAACCATGGTATTGTGATATGTTTTTTCAAAACCTAATAGAAACATAATTCTTCTATTAGTGAAAAAAATATGATAAGTTGTCAATTTTGCGATAGCTGTTAAGTGTTATGGTGTTTTGTGGTTATTTTTAATATTTTGTGAATATAAAAGATATAATAATAATTTATCAATGTGTTAGTTCGTTTCTTAAATTTAAAAAAATAGGTAATTAACAAGATCTGCCATTTCTTGAGCATTATTTAATTTTTTGTTTGTTTATATTATAAATATTAAAACCTAAATTTTGTAATAAAAATAAAAATTATCCTATTTTTTAACATCTATTCTTCTATTTATTGTCTCCTGCCAATTTTAAGAAGAAATCTGCACGAAGCACCTAATATAAATAAGCATAATCTTCAACAATTTTTGTACTTGATTTAAACTAAATTCCAGCTGACGTCATTCCCGCGCTTACGCTGATTGGTCAGATGAAACGAGGCAACCTGTACTCTAATAATCTTGCCTCTACCGATCATATCAATGCACTTTATCTTTCTTTCATTCATTCTTGCTTTCTTTCTTTCTTTATTTCTATCTCTCTTTCTTCGTCTTTTTTTTCTTTCTTTTTATCTTTATTTATTTATTATTTTGATAAACAGCATTTAATAAAAATGATAAAGACAAAAAGAAATAAAAAAAAAATTGTTCTGCAAAATATTGTTGGCTATTATAACTTCCAGCTTTTGCTCGAGACTTCGCTCGCTTCAATAATCAATGTTGATTTTGTCCTCAGGTTGCGACTCTCATTATATAAATATCGGTTATGACTTATGAGTTATGTTGTCTTATGAGTTATGACGGAAACCTATGGCTCGATTCTGTAACCTCTGTTAGGTGTGTACAAACTGTTAAACTGTTGGGCATCAATTATTGATAATAGACACATCGGTCCAGGTGTTAGAACGAAAACTTCAGATAAAGCTTGTAATCTAATTCTTTCTATAAAAGTCGATCGATTTTTTGACATTTCGAAATACAACTTAATTAAAATTTATTTTTCTATTCCAATTGTATAAATTTTGGATATCTTAATATCTCAAATAATAATATTAAATTGGGTTTTATTTTGAAATGTCAAAAAATTATCGACTTTTATTGAAAGAATTAGATTACAAGCCTTACCTGAAGTTTTCATTCTAATTTTGTGAACATTAATGCCTGTCTTGAAGAATATGTGTTTGAACATTATCCACATACAAAATCCATTTATTAATCGCTGTCAATTATCCATATTAGTACACAGAGTTCACTAGTTACTTGTAACGTTCGTTTAGGTGTGTGTGTGTCAAACGACATCAAGATGGGTTATCCGACCAATCAGATGGACCCTGACTGCAGGGCCTAATCGTTTGTTTCTATGAGCTATAAAAAAACAAGTTTAATTAAAATTTTTAATCTCGTTATGGTCAGAAGTATTTGTCTTGATTAAATCAAATTTTATTGTTTTTTTATTAATTGTATTTTATGCAAAGATAAGTGATATTTGAAAATTCATATTCATAATACAATTAAATAAGTATAAAAAATAACACTAGAGAAATATTTTTAATTGAAGCCGCTATAAAGCAAACGAAACGTTCAAAATATTCATTTAAAAATATTTCTATAGTTTTATTCTTATAATAGAGTCATCCCACATTTTCACTTCCCACCTCTACTATGGTAGGGAAGTAATGGATTTAGTCCGAAAAAAATATTTCGAGATTTTAACAGATCTTCACGTTTTGAGACCCTAGCAATCGTTTAAGATCATTTTCTGACTGATGCCTGTATGTGTGTGTGTGTGTGTGTGTGTGTATGTGGTCAATTTTTCGCCTTCGATATCGTAAAAACGGAACAACATACGGCCATTCCGATTGTTCTATTGTGTTTATCAGCCTTTAACTTAGATCTGATTAGATTTTGAGTCAAATCGGTTCAGTGGATCCTGAAATATTTAAAAAAAGCGTTCTCAATGTCACGTATTAACGTAGGTAAAAAAAATATAAATGAATTCTAGATGTTATAATATGAAAAAAATGTAAGTATTTTTTTCTCTAAAATGTATAGTTTTCGAGAAAAAAAATATTTTACTAAAAGAAAATTGTACGTAAATCAAGGTAACCATGATTTTTGCTATATTACTAGCCATCAGATCACCAAACAAAAAAGAGGGCCATGCTTTTTTTCAAAGAATAAAAAAGAGTGTTTATTTTTTGCAAATATTTACTAGGTGGGAAGTATAGGATTGGTCATCAGTCGAATTTTTTTAAGGCTGGAATCTACGTTGCAAATAGATAATAAAACAATGTTTTTGAGAATTTTTCGGAAGATTTTTCTACATGAAAAAATTCCCAAAAGTTCATATTTTTCAATGTAATTTTAAACATAGAATTATACCGCCACGGAAAACAGCCAGCCTTATTTGATTGGCTGCTGTAGTTTGATTGGCTGCTGTAGTTGAATCACGCCCACTGATCCATAAAGAGAATATGGAGAGAATATAGTACACTGATTTGTTTATGTACAGTTGACAGGCCGGCAGTTAGAACTTAGGTTAGGTTCTTCACGAGTTACGACTGACGAGGAAGTATTCCTCTCTTTCCATAGACATACCTCTCTTTATCTATGCGTGGACGTATGTCTGGCATCATTGGTCTGGCTTTTACGTCATCATATGGCGGCTAAGCTCATACTTTTGAAATGAACACATTTTTTAAATTCTTGTTTAAGAGGAAGGATATAAGAACAAAAATGTTGGTTACATTATATTTTGTTTATGCATGAGGAATAGCATACACTATTCAAAATTATCAAATTTTGATACGCGGGACGACCCTATTGTCCAGATAATCAGGATTATAATAATATATATACGGGTGAAACGTATAACCTCCTCCTTCGTGAAGTCGATTAAAAAATACATATAACATAGCCCTATATTTCATAATAAATAATACTATATTTCCATAATTATATTATTTTTTTTGTTCAAGTTTTACTGCTCATGCGCAATTGAATATTTTAAACAAAACGCACCTGAAAATTTGCATTAGAAAAACAGGAAGTATAAGAGCAATAATGTTTTTTGCTCAAAGTTGTTGATTAAAATAAATTATACCTAATTACAGGTTGATGAAATATTACATATAATTTGCGTAAGATAGGAATTCTATGGTATATTTTCCAATAACTTTTAAAAATTTCTTATAGGTAGCTGCATTATACGACTTAATAAATTAATGTTATTAATTATTGGGCAATAGTGTAAAATTGTGTTTTAAAGACTACCAACAGCTAAGGTTATTTGGGCCTAGCACCAATTCATATTTTCAATTCATTATTTTTTTTTTTTTTTAATAATAAATTGAAAATCCAATTGACACTTTTACCAGCTCTCGGGCTAGAACCCGGGAACTGGGGACTTGTAATAGAGGAACCATAGCAACGTC
The DNA here is from genome assembly GCA_039654895.1 of Mongoloraphidia duomilia. Classification (NCBI taxonomy): domain Eukaryota; kingdom Metazoa; phylum Arthropoda; class Insecta; order Raphidioptera; family Raphidiidae; genus Mongoloraphidia; species Mongoloraphidia duomilia. Next base: position 44,909,601 of record CM077519.1, on the reverse strand, counting down.
ATGTAAACAACAGCACTGCTACACGCTCGACCATTCTCAAGCAATAATGTACCTAATTGGTGAGGAAGTCAATGTTTACAACACTACGACGATACCTTTAGCCCGTCGTAAATAGACGGTCTCGGAAAAATTGTTTTTTGGTGACATAGTATCTACAATCTGTGAGAGCTTTTAAGGGCTCCCAATTTGTTTTAATAATATTAGAAAGCATTTGTTAAAATTGCGAGAATATCGTTTTTAAGGTTCCGTATCTCAAAATTGAATTGAATTGTGGATTATAGACGCACTCCGCACCTCAGAATGAAAAAACGGAACCCTTATAGGATCACTCTCGTGTCTGTCTGTCTGTCCGTCCGATCCCCCCCCCCCCTTATCACCGAAACTACTATGCCAAATATTTTGAAAAAAATAATGAATATAGGGCCTCACACATAGTTTACAGGAAAACCTAAATGAAAATTTTAAGTCTATTTTAGGAATTAATTTTGGGGGGCAAAGTAGAAAATTATAAAAAATTCAAATGCATCATGGGACATATTAAATGAAAGGGCTCGCTATGAGAAATACAAATATATTTTTTTTATAATTTTAAAATGCATAGTTTAAAAGATATTAAAAAAAATATACGAAAATTGAGTATTCCCCCCACATATCTCCAAATCTACTGAGCCTAAAATTTTGAGAAAATAGGGAATATAGAACCTGACTCATAGTTTATAGGCAAACGAATGTACGGAACTCTCTCCACGCGAGTTCGATTCGCACTTGACCGGTTTTTTTATCTTTCACTCCTCAATGTAGCGGGAATGGTACTGATACAACAAAACTGCACTGGACTCTTTTGCAGAGCATTGCATTTCCTACGAAAAAGTCCGCGAGAGCAAACATTTATATCTATTACTGGCTTCCCGGTCCGTTTTGCCAGGGTGAAAAATGCAATAATCTGTTTTTCAAAATACACAAATACATTGATGCGTAACTATGGAAACGTAGAATGCATCATTAATGACCTCCTGCCTTTCCATAATTAGGTATTTAAGTTTAAAAAAAATTATTAATATTTTAATTTTTTCTAATAATTTAACATAAATAATATTGAAAATCGAAAAGAAAATTTTTTTTAAAGCTATAGATAAATTACTAAAAATTAATTAAAATGTATAAAAATTTAAAAAATATCACGTGACTTCAAAACGCGCCAGGAATGTTTGTGACGTCGTTATGTTAAAATGTGTCTGCATTTGTTGGTATTTGTGTATATGTATTACACATACTATCAAAAATAATAAATTTTTAACTTGGTAACCATGGATACAAAGACCATAGATAACATAATGACGTCACACGCGTTCGGATTCTTTCGGCGCGTTATCGGAATTGAGTTTAAAAATTAATTTTTATTTAAATATAACTTTTTAATTAGTAAGCAAAAAAATTAAATAAAAACAGTTTTGCTATAAAACTTGATGTGGTCCTTCCATTTAAGTAAAAAAAAAAAATCGTTTAAAAACCCAATTCCATAACACCACAGGTATGAACGTGGATAGTGTGGATGCATGGCTTGAATGCTCTTCGCGGTCGGGAGCAGTTTTCCGGGATAAAAAGTAGCTATGTCCTTTGTCGGGCTTCAAGGAACAAACATTTATTTGGAAATCTGTGCATCCGTTATTCATTTGTTTCAAATAAACTACTAAAAATTCCGCAGCTATTGGGACCCGTCAAATGAGCATATGACATCTGGTGGCAGAAAATTGTATCAAAACGGGGGAAAATTTTACATGCTAACAGTGCAAATTTATCGTGAAATTGGTTATTACAAGAATAAAACAAGTAAAATAAACAAAAAGTTTATCGAAAATGGAATTCGCGACGTTTTCTAATATCATGGCAATAAACACTGTCAGTCATTGCCTTGTAAAACTTACTTTACAGCGAATTCTTTTTTAATGAAATGTGGAAAAACTGTATTTATGAATTAAAAAAATATTTTATATTAATAATAAGATGTACTCATTATCATACTGTACTACAATAGTTAAATCTCTGAATATTGACAAAATTAGGACTAATTATGTGTATACAAATATTTTGAGGTTAGTAACTTACCTACTTATTACAATATAACATATTATGTTGCAGTTATGTGTTTACATTATTCACCTAACACAGCCTTAAAGGAGCATAGAACGGATAATTAATTTCGTGGAGATTTTCTTTTAATTTTGATGTTTTTAAGCAATATGCTGTAAAGATTACTACTTTTGACAGTTCATTTTTCATGTATTTTTCTCGTTATATTTCCGACATTTGATAATATGTTCGGCTTTGAGAATCTGTTTCCTTCAACGAAATTCCTTTGTTTAGGATTCGTACCGGCCCAATCACAAATTGCACTTATATATTTTATCATTTCTTATCACTTTGAAAATCATAAAATTACACGCAAAAGTATACCCCGTATATGAAATTTCCCCCCTCTGCGCCATGTTTTTTAAACTCCACCTATCTGACGGATCCCAATATCGAATTTTTGTTCACTTTTAACAATTAATATCTCTTGATCTGTCGGTGCAGATGTCAAACAATAGCATATTGCTGAAATCAGAATTTGATAATCTATCCAAATATGAAGAAAAAATTAGCGGGTGCCATTAAAAAAATCGATGACGATATACCGGAAAGAGGTGGAGGTAAAAAAAAGACAACTATCAAAAAATGTGTGCGTTAAAAAAAAGTTTGACGGGTTCAAAGATTTTTGCTGCTGATGATCTGCGGAATTTTTTATATGGATTGTTCCACGCGCACTAAACGTACACACTGTATACCTTTTAGTATGATAGTTACAGGTACCTATCTATTGATATTAGTTATTTGCCAGTTGTATGAAAACTATATTCGTTAATACACCTAGTAATTATTGACTTTATATTATGTAGTCATCAGATATTTTATATTAATTAGGTAATTAATCTGTATTTAATTTAGCTACATTCTATAAATGGAAGTTCCTTATCGTCTAAAAACTAACCTTGTCTACGCAACACTGTAACTAATCATCCTTGCGATGTTATTTCTGGGTTTTGATCTCAGAACAAAGATGCAACGTTTAAATTCATTTAAAAAAAATTTTTGGTCGAAATTTAAATACAGTCAAATTTTAATGGGTTGATGACAAAAAATGGAAATATCTACATTTTTTTCGGAAGATTAGATTAGATTATTATAGAAGAATCAAAACACGATTGTCTATTTTTTTAAGTAGGTAGGTACTTACTTACTGTTTAATGTAATCTAAACTAAAGATCAAAATTAGGCAGTGGAATTTTACAAAAATTAAAAAACAAAAAATGTTAGAAGTTACCGACTATAAAAAACTTACATGGAAATGGCTGCACCGATTTGAATTATTTTGACTCCGTTATGTTCAGGCAGATGCTGGGGTGGTACCACATAATTTTTATTGTGATATCGGTTCAATAGTTTTTTTAATTAATCAAATTAAATCAAGAAATAACGTGCAAACTACCTACGTATTGCAATTTGCAAATAAATACTTAGGTATAGTTGAAAGCTTGATACACGTAGCAATAAAAAATCAACTAAGTATACATAATTACTGAAAATAAAACTTTTTAGAAAAAAAATTGATCAGACTTAAAAAAACTGGTAAAGTGCGAGTAGAACTTGCGCCATGAGGCCGAGGGTTCCGTATACCGTTATAATAATTTAATAAAAATTAAGTTTGTCACGTAATAATTCCCAGATATAGTTTACAACCATCGCGTAGGATGGCGCTCGACCCCAAGATTGGTTTGCGATTGAGTTACGTTATTTTCACTTACCTTCCTCCCCCAACCCTGTTCACTACCCGAAGCGGTGCCTCCCCGTCAAAATAACTCGCATTATGTGTTTTTGTTTGACTTACGATATGTTTGTTCGTTTTCTTGTTGTTTCTTTGTTTTATCAGATCATTTTTACTCTATATATTATGTTTATGAAGTGTCTGTATTTGTTTAGTGGACATTTATAACAAATTATCACGTGATTTCATGGGCGTACGCAAGAAGACCCAGGGAGGCAGCTGCCCCTCCCCTGGAATCTGAAATAAAGTAACATTCATAGATCGTACTTTATATTCTTCGTTATTGAACTTTAGCGCCTGAAAATTACCTAAATTGCACTAGAACGTTCGAACTACAATTTATGACCTAATTGCACTATACAGGGTGTCCCAAAATTGCTGGGACACAGAGCTACCACGTGTAGTAGAGGTCAAAATAAGTCGATTGGACCCAATTTATTTATATACCAAAGTGTACCGTTTGCCCGTGAGAAGAGTTCAAAGTTTACATAAAATTTTGTATATAAAATTTTGTATTACAATTTTATTAAACTTGTACTAGGAATATCTGTTAGCATTATTTAAGAAAACATTTTTTTCTTTCGGAACTATGCGGAATACGAAATTTTTACAAGAGTAACAAAATGAAGATATTTAATCAGTCTTCTCGCTAAAAAAATTTGAGAACCCTTCTACAATTTCTTTTGGGTTTCTTTGATTACCGAAAGGAGAGTAATCCTCTAAAATGCACTTTTGTCAAATTTCATTCAATTTGGTTTCACTCATTTCTGAACAGCGTACAAAAATGTGTTTTTTTATGTAAACTTTGAACTCTTCTCACGGGCAAACTGTACATTTTGGTATGTAAATAAATTGGGTCCAATCGACTTATTTTAACCTCTACTACACGTGGTAGCTCTGTGTCCCAGCAATTTTGGGACACCCTGTATATGGTTATAACTCTTACTCCCCCCTCGAACAAAATTTTGAACTCTTGCCCCGCTCTGAACAAAATTCGGTGTACCTACGCCTTTGTGTGATTTTTAACATCTGCCACTTTTTAACCGACTTCAAAAAAAAGAGGGAGGTTCTCAAGTCGACGCGTATATTTTTTTTTTATTAAAAGACATTAACGTCGCGGATTCCAGTGTCAATAAACTTGTTGTTTATTTTACTTGTTTTATTTTTGTAATAAATAATTTCTCGATGAAGTTACACTGTTAGCATGTAAATTTCTCCCTTATTCGAGTAAAATTTTCTACCACCATATATTATCATATGTCCATTTGACAAATTCCAATAACTGACGGTTTGAAATTTTATTACTTAATTGTTTATTTTTGACATATTTCACAGCGAAAATCACAACTTTTAGCTATTCATGAAATAAATAAATATCTTATCTTGTATTATAATGAAAACAAATTTTTATTGCAATTATTACTGTTACAAAACTGTCTTCTGAGTTGGCGGAATAAATATTTATATACAATAATTAAAAATACAATAATAATGAATGCAACAACGAAAAGTCAGTTCTAATAATCAACACAAGTAAACAATAACTAAACAGTAATTAACACTTAACTATATACCAGGACTATTTATTTCTAGTTATTTATGTTTCAAATATTTATATTCGCACTATTTGTCGCTCAGTATTCTCCATTGACTGATTGCGTGACTCACCGATGACTGATTGCCTCACTCCCTCGCATCGGCTGTTTATATATGCTGCGCGGCTTAAGCCCAATACGTTCTCGCGTTCTCTAGAACTTTCGTGCAGGTACTCGTTTTTACAGTAAGCAGATCCCGTTTCTTGGAACTCTCGCCTGCCGTTTATATACAGGGTGATCCGTAACATTACTTTTTTTTTAGTACCTGTACGGATTATTGGTTCCTACACCGATTAGTGTAATTAGCCATGACTTGCTTGTATACCAAAAATATACAAAAATTAAATTAAACTAAAAATTAAATAAAAATTTCCATTACACATAACACTGGGATACAAGATCTGTGAACCAAGGGGTTTAAATGATATGGACCGCTTCCATGGTCCTTATCTTGGTGTTTTCTTAGGAAACCGCTATCAAAGAACCTGATAATCTCATATGTCTTGTATATGAAAGTTCATAGCCCGACAGTCGTTCAACTTTCGACTGTTACGTAAATGTATTAGAACATATTTTTAAAAAAAAACTCTATAGAGATGTGGTGATCTGTAGATAATGATTGAAATTAGGAGAAGAAGTCTCTGTGGCAAAGGATCAAATAAATTGCAATACTGTTGATTAAAATTGCATTTCTTTGCTAACGTTTCGGTGCTCTTTACACCATCTTCAGAGCATCTAAAAATTTATTTGAAAAGTTTTGTTTAAGAATTCTGTATAAATTTGCCAGAAAAAAAATATGTCTCGTATATTTTGTTACTGGCAAATTTATACAGTAGATTTCAAAAATATCTACATCATAGGAGTTATATTATAATAAAAATAAATCAATACAAAAAACTCGCCTATACCTAAAAATTACACTTACTAAAAGGAAGAAAATAAAAATAAATTATTTAACGGAAAAAAACCCGACTACGCAAAAACGAGATAACATAAAGGAAGAAAACAAGTCGGAAACCCATCCCAACACCTTCTTTATATGTAGTTACATATTATTACGTAGAATTATTGTGATATCAGTCAGCTTCAAGACACTGCAGACGGGGAGAAAGAGACAAATTAGATCCCCACCTGCTGCTTGAAGTTGACTGATATCATAATAACTGTCCTACGTAATATGCAACTATACGAGACGCGTATATAATCTACAATAAATAAAGAAATGCAACAACTTCAATTTTTAGCGTAACTAAGAAAATATAATTTTGACCAATTCACATCTAGAACGCGTGTTATTATAACAAACGAGTTTGCTTGATTGTGTTTTAAAGACCACCAACAGCTAAGGTTATTTGGGCCTAGCACCAATTCATATTTTCAATTCATTATTTTTTTTTTTTTAATAATAAATTGAAAATCCAATTGACACTTTTACCAGCTCTCGGGCTAGAACCCGGGAACTGGGGACTTGTAATAGAGGAACCATAGCAACGCCATGTAAACAACAGCGTCGCTATACACTCTCGGCTATAAACGAGTTTGCTATAATAGTTTCTTCTCTACAATACTGTACACACATATGCTTAGTGGGAGGTAACACAGATATATGACAAGTTCATATTATTTAATAATAGATAGGTATATATAAAAAGCAGTAACGTACTAATATATAGAGATACGTACCTGCTAAATACTACCAGTATCATACGTCTATTAAACTGCCGAATGATAGTGACACTGACTCAATGACTTGTTCTAGTAACTCGTTTGGTATTTCAGTGGTCTCGTTTATTTAAAAAAAGTGTGTACAAACAGTGTAAGTGAATCAACTTCAATCTATTCAATTTAAACATTAGATTTCGTTAGTATTGAGCTGGTACTTTGTACTTTCTAAAAAGTACAGAGCAAACTCGAATACGGAAAAAATATGTTTTTGAACTCCGATGAAAATATTATGAAATTGAGAAAAGTAAATTTTGACCTAAATTTAAATTCCCACGCACTTAACTTGTGCAGTTAGAAAAATAAATAAAAGTTATTATAGTAATTTTGTACAATACGCTCATTAATCTTGAATTTGTCAAAACCATCTGCTATTCTAATTTTTAATCATTATTTGCTTCTGAAATCATTTTTTGGGATAATTCTTCAGGTTGCATAGAATGTTTGTTACAAAAAAGATTTGTTAGATTTCCTACAATTAATTCTAAGCCAGCAACTTCTAGTAAAGATCTTTTCAAATATTAATGTTTGAGTCCATTGTAATTTAATATTAGTAATTTGATGGGAAAGATGGACAATTATTCGTTAATTTGTTTCTCACTGAAGAGCCCTGAGGAAGTCAGCAATGTTGACGAAACCTTGGCGATAAATAAAAAAGTTTTACATACGAATAATTGTCCATCTTTCCCATCAAATTACTGATCTTTTCAAATCTTTAAATATTTTAACGCACTGCATTGCTTATACATCTATGTGTGCACCTGACTTGTTTTCAAAAATAAAGAATTATTTTTTAGCTACAGCGAATTTCATACCCAAAATTCAGCTCATTTTTCTTAATAGTCAGGCAGAAACTAGGCTATATATGCGCCGAAGTGTGAATTTAAACTTTGATTTAATTAGATATACTTAATACTAATAACGAGTTCCTGAGCATACATTAACACTGTTTCAAAATTGCGTGTTGGTTTAAAATAAACTTTTCTATTTTCTTAAAAAATATAAATTGTAATCAAAGTTTCAAGCTATCTATAAAATCCTGTTTGTCGAATTAGAATTAGAATCAAATTTATTTTTCCAAAAAATTGCATAAACTTGTTATTAGTACATATTATAAGTAATAATAAAAAAATACGCGAAGTATCTAAATTTCTATTAATGAACAGGTAGTGAGATTTTTCACAATAGAAATAATCATGCATTTTATATTAATTGTACTCTCAAGTCTAAGTTCATTCTTCTATTATTTTCTATCATTTTTATACATTATTATAAATGCTGTTGACGCACCCCCATGTCCTGTGTAATGTTTTTTTTTGTTTTAATATTAAGTTATTTTCTATTGAGATGTTTTCTGCATGTTTAACAAAAATATTAACTGGATAAGTATTTTTTGATCTGGAACTGTTAAAGGGTATATTCTATTTTCTCTAGAAATCAAGGAATATCTGGAAAAGTCTGGGAATCAAAAGTATGTTTTTCCAATGTTCTCAATCCTGTGATACACTAGACACCCTGTATATCGTAAAGTACTACATGGACAATGCTCTATAGTCTATACTCTATACAACCGTGAAAAATTGAAATCGGTTCAGCGGTTTTCAAGTTTACCTCGAACATACAGACGCGAAAAGGGGATTTAATATAATAGATTATTTTAGGCTATTCACCGAACTCAGATAAGTTTAATTATTTTTTTCTATCTTACCAATTTATCTAAAAACAAATATTAATCTTGGTACTTATTCAATAAATATATTATTTTTTTGTTTTGGAATATTTTAATTAATCATTGAAACCCTAGAAAAAATAAAGAATTTTGTAATGAACTACTTGTAAAGTAATCCTGTATTTAGATTGAGACATTGCTTTTAATACAATATATTGTTACAAAATTGTTTTCTGAGTTGGCAGAATAAATATTTATTTACTATAATTAACAATTCAATAACAATAAATGCAACAACGAAAAGTCAATTCTAACAATAAAAAAACTTAAACAGTAATTATTGAACTAAACGAGCCACTTAAATAACACTTAACTATATACAATTGACTACACTAATATTTATTTTATCAGGTGAATTTATATCACGGTATTTATATCAGATTTATTTCGCTGTTCAACACTGTCACATTACAATCTACACTGACTGATTCCCGTTGACTGAACAATATTCACCATTCACTGATAATACCGATTCCGTGACACCGTCGACTGCCTGTTTATATACCTGCGTGGCCCAGCCTAGTACGTTCTCGCGTTCTCTAGAACATTCCTACAGGTACTCGTTGTTCAGTATCTTCGATACCATTCTATTGTGACCTTTCTTTCTCGTGGCTTCTATTGGAGGCAGTGGCGTAACATCTTGGGGTTTGATACAATATTATACAGAGTATAATAATAATAATGTTAAGAACTTGAAAAAGTATTAATTAAATACGAAACGTTGTTCGAAACAATTATGTAATGTTTTTTAATCATTATTATCGTCCACAATCCTACGAAAAAATTTATATTATTAATATATGAACATGGACATGATCCAGCATAGTATTATACAGAGTGTTCCGCAATAAGGTGTGCATAGCTTAAGTATGTGTCCTTGATGTTTCTTTTAAGTCGAACGGTTCTAATAAACATGTGACCTAATAGTAATTTATGCTACATGTGGGATAAGTAGCAAATAATCTGACAGTCGTGTTTTGCGACATGAGCGTAAGGTTTATGGGGCATTCGCATGAAGACGAGTGTGGTTTATCGCAACGAGCCGTTAGGCGAGTTGCGACAATCACACGAGTCTTCATACGAATGCCCCATAAACCTTATAGCGAATGTCGTAATCACGACTGTCATATTTGCTACTTATCCCACCTGTAGCATACAATACTTTTTACAACTACTGCTCTGGAAGTTGACTTTGAGAGAAATAGGGTAGAAGTACCGTTTTTGGCCACCTTTGCACCGTTTTTGGACAGTTTAAATTTGAGTTAATTTATAAAAAATTGCAATATTAAAATGATTTTTTATTGAATTTTCATTTTTTTACACCTAATAAAAAGTAAATTATTATCGCGGTCGACATTAGATGGCGTTTCAGTAGTCTCTAGCAGGGGTGTTACGAATATTCGCATCCGCATCCGTAAATGCGGAATATTCGCATTAATTCAGACATCTGCATCCGCATTCACATCCGCATCAATCAATGCGGAGTTTTTACGGATTTTTGATTATGAAACTCGAAGCTTAAAATTCTGTTGTGTCATAAGTAAAACTAAAAACTTGTGTAATTTTGTTCTAAAAATATGATTAAATAAATAAAAAGTTAAAATTAAATTGATTTTCAGTTATTTATGCACTTAAAATTTAAATAATAATCCTTTTAAAATCCCAAAATCCGCATCGCATCCGCATCAAATCCGCATCCGCGGATGTGAACTTCTAATAATCCGCATCCGCATCGCATCCGCATCCGCATCCGCGGATGTGAACTTCTAATAATCCGCATCAAATCCGCATCCGCGGATGTGAACTTCTAATAATCTGCATCCGCATCCGCATCGCATCTGCATCCGCATCCGCGGATGTGAACTTCTAATAATCCGCATCGCATCCGCATCGCATCCGCATCCGCATCGCATCAGCATCCGCATCCGCATCCGCGGATGTGAACTTCTAATAATCCGCATCTACATCCGCGGATGTCTAAATTTTTGAATCCGTAACAACCCTGGTCTCTAGTAAAGTGAAAAAGATAGAGTGAGTTAAGTACAGATTGTGTTCGTGAGGTTATATTTCTATAGTAGTATAGTTTAGGCGAAATCCGTGCAGTTATGTGATATATAACCGAACATGTGCGTTTATGAAACACATATAGTCAAGTATGCGATTATTGAGTATTTCGGAGATGACATACAGCGCTCGAAAAGTCAACTTCCAGAGCAGGCGTTGTAAAAAAGTCAATTGTTACAGCTCATATACTCGTAGACGTAATTTCCTCGCAAGTCGCACTTATAAAACTTCGAAAATCTTCGTAACAATAATGAACTCAGGCTACATGTTATTGAAACTTTTCGACTCAAAGAAACCTCATAAGTACGTAAACACAAACATTTATTAATCATTTAAAACCACAGGCACAATGTAGTACAATTCATCAATTACAGTGAACATATTATAATCTATAATAAATTATAATTTATTAACGGCATGCTGCTATAAATTCATCAATGCTATAATATGTAGTATATTGTGTAACTAGTGTGCTAAATACATCTTTATACGTCAGGCGCGATATTTTCAGCACAAGTAGTAGGCGAGCACACACGAGCCTTGGCGAGCCGAATACGAGTGCTGATGTTCTTAGCACGAGTAGTAGGCGAGCGCACACGAGCCTTGGCGAAAAACAGTTACATAATGATTCATTATGTAACTAGTTACATAATGGTTCATTATGCGACTGTTTTTTCATTATAACACTGAAAAGCGTTGCATAATGGATCATTATGTAACTAGTTACAAAATGAACCATTATAGCACTGAAAAGCGTTACATAATGGTCACTAGTTAATAAACGGCTATTTAAGGTTCGCAAAACAGATACGAAAAAACACTAAAAGCGTGCATGTGTTATATAAAAGACATTACCTACTACTTAAAAAAGTTTTTAATTTATTTTTAAAAATCGAAATTGTTTTCGCTATTTTAATATTTTTAGGCAACATGTTGAAAAGAAAACATCCTGCGTATTTTGGTGATTTTTTAAAAAAATTATGATTGGGCTTTATTAGTCGTATATTCGAATTACCTCTAGTTTTATAATCATGAACATCGGTGACCTTGTAGAATTTATTTATATTTTTATTGTACATAAACTAATAATTTGTAGATGTAATATTGAACGAACCGCTAGTAAGTAATTTCGATTGTTGAAAAACAACACGACACGTGTGACTCCATGGCAGATTAAAAAAAATTATAAGATTTCCGTTTTTGCCAGCTGGCTACGGAACCTTAATAAACCTTATTATTTATTAGTCTTTTTTGCAAAACTAAAACCCTTCTTGCAAAAAAGTGACAAAAACCCTTTTGCAACTACTAGAATATCCTCAGATAGCGATTTTGTAACTTAAAACCGGATAAAGGGCATGGTAAACATTAATTATAAACGATGATAACAAGACTTATGTCGGGTTTATCATACATTATTATTCACGCTGTTATGTCAATTCGCTGTTATTTCTATGGTTACTTCGTATGTTTTATGTGTAAAAATATAACAGCGAATAATAAAAACAGCGTGTTAATTGTACGATAAACCCGACAATACTTAAGTGATATACATCCTATTGCAGGACACCTGTATAGACGATTTAGGTTTATCAACTTAACCTGCAGCTGACATTTGAATAGAAACTCATCATTACTCTTTTCAAAATAAATATTTTTCAGGAACTGCTGTTAAAAATATTAAATTGTTGTCTTTAAAAGAAATTTCCTCACCATTCGAAAATGTTCAATATAAAAAGAAAATTCGTTTTTACCTTATTATAGGAAAAATTATACAATGTATTTAGTGCATATCCAAAAAAAACAGAATAAATAATAATTAAAAAAAATTTATTATTAAGAGTATTCTCTATATTGGAAGCTACCCCCTGACCTCTTAATCTCAAATTCGTTCCCCTCGCCTAAAAACGGTTACCGCTCTCCCGACGCTATTTTTAAAGCTAAAGGGTTCGGGTAAGCGTCCAATGAAGGATCAAGAATCACATTACAGATCCTACAGCTGAATTTTTGGAAAAAAGTTTTGACTACATGTGAAAGACGTAATTTTTAAAAAGTTGTAAGTTTTTCCTGGACATTTTTTTTTCAATTTTTCGCCTGCGGGTAGGGTTACCAGGTCCAAAAGTAGAAAAGCCGGACTTGGCATTATATTTAGCCGAACATTTTGCCCTAAAAGCAACTACCTATTTAAATAGAAATAGAGTCAGTTGGGTATAATTTCAATATCGCTTATTAATGATCAATTACAGTCAGTTTTTTACTAGATCAACCTTTAAATACCTAATCAAATTATTACGGTTAGATGTCTTAAACGTGTGTATATTCCTATGTTTTCATAGATATAGATAAACCAACCAATATCCCTATATCCCTATATTATTAAACGAGTAAATCTTGTATATATATATATGTTTCTATGTATCTATATAAATATTTTCTCGAAAACGGCTCTAACGATTTTGATCAAATTTACCGAAAAGGGGTTTCGGGGGGCAAAAAATCGATTTAGCTAGGTCTCATCCCTGGAAAAATTCGTTTTCTTATCGATTTTATCATTTTAAAAAACAGTTTTTTTAACGTCATAAAACAGTGTCGTATTGTGAGTAGGCTTTGGAAAAAACAAACTATTTTCATTATTAAATTTATGTCAAAATTACTCTGACAGTCAATCTTTAACTTATTAAAATAATCAGTAATTATTTGAAAAGTAAAAAAATAGCAACAATAAAATCTAAACATAATTATGTAAGTAGTTTTAGATAAAATTTAAATAAATTGGTATGTTATTTTTATATTACCTATATAAAATATGTATAGGTAAGTACGTTAAATGTAGTATGACGTATAATCTTACCTAGACCTTTTTTTCTCAAAAACGACTAACGATTCTGATGAAATTTACAGAATGGGGATTTTTCGGGGCGAGAAATCGATCTAGGTAGGAATTTTGGTTCCAGAGGGGAGCAATTAAAAAAAAGGTGTTTTTCATTTATTATAACTCGCTCAATTAAAGTCAGATTGATTCGAAGTCTATTTCTACATAGATTTTATTTAATATATCACAAGTGTTAAAATTGTAATTGAACACTAATATAAGAAGTGTCTTGCACAATATGTAAATAATAACAAAACGGCGGCCCGAAGGGCCGCATATCTGGCGCCGCGGGTCTGTGTAAAAACACATCGATTTTTAAAAACTATGGTGAATATACATGCAAAAAAAGTTTTGCGCAGGTTATAGTCTGACGTTTGTTATTTTAAAAGAATCGATCTTTGTGAGTTTTTCAGTAGGTACCTATGCAAAAAAAATATTTGAAATTTACTGGAAGTTGTTAAGATGACATCACAGAGAAAAAGTACTTCGATAAAGTTGATATTTGGTATCAATGCTTAAAATTGGATTGTTAAAATGGCAACGGGCAAGCAAAATTTCATCTGATTCGAACATTTTTACAAGATATTCAATCTATGAAAATCGGTTTTTGCGAGTTCTTCAGTCAACAAAACAATAACGGCGGTAGATTTGAAAATGGCGACCTAAATAATATTTACAGGAAAAAATGCTTGATTCAAGTTGATAGGTACTTAGTTTTTACGCTTAAAAATACACATAGGTAGTTAAAATATTTAACAGAAACAATTATTTTAAATTATGTTTCAGAAATAAATTCGTTTCGGAATAATATTCTGAGAAAATAATATCTCACAGCATACAAGTACTATTTTTATTGAACTCATCCGAGCAAAGCTCGGCACCCAGATATTAATTTTATTATGTGCGTTCTCTATACTAAGCCTACTAAAGCTTGACAAAAGCCGGACAGGCCGAACTTGTATACATACAAGGTGTCCTCAAAGACACTTAACACACGCCTACTACATGTTTCTGAGACCAAAATAAGCCGATTTAAGCAAACTTACCTTCTTACAAAATTGCTTAGTTTGGGCGCTATACGGCCCTGAAGTTACAATTTTGAAATCGTTTTTTTGTTATAAATTTAAAACGGCTTGTGCGATTTTGCTAAAATTTGGCACGTTGACATAGTTTTATGGAACAAAAAAACCCATATCAAAATTATGATTAATATTAATCCATAGGCGTATAACTCGGATTTTTTAATATTTCAATATTTTAATATTTTCAAATTTCTACGCCAATGGAAGAAAAGGGGTTTAAGTATAAAATTTAGATTCAGTAACTTATTTTCTACAAAAAAAACTACTCTTAATAAAACTCGATTACTCTCATGGTTTTTGAGAAATTTGTATGTAGGGTTCTCCATACCTAAACCTAATAAAAATAATAGGTTTAGGTAGAAAGAATCCTTAATAAAAGTGTTAGTAAATATCCTAAAGAAGTACATTATTTTGAACACCCTGTATAATAAACTCATTTTTTAGGACAGACATTGATCGTCCATTATCTAATGATCCTCAAAATTTCAGTTTGTTCAAGGTTTCTGTTTTGGCTATGTCGAATTTTAGGTAAAGGTCTGCACGTGTCAAAAATTTCTAAAAAACTTAATTAACTCAAAAATTACTGAATTTTCGAGCATGGCTTTTCTTATAATTTCTATTCACATTTAGGTGCAGAATTGAAAAAACAAAAAAAAACAGGGTGCTAGGTTAAAAAAAACATAACTTTGATATGCCACGCTTAAATAGGACAGGCTGTATAATTGAAAATATTTTTAGGTTATACACCATTAAAATTTGTATAGCTTTTGTATTTAAACTTCTTTTCTATCTTCACTCAAAATCAAAATATCGGCCAACTTAACGCAAGTCTTGGACATTATAGCGAACGAGTGAAGCGAGTGAGTAGTGTATTGTACCCGGGCTTTCTTAGCACCCGGGCGAAGCCGGACATGGCCGCTAGCACTTAATAAAATATAAATTTTCTATTTGAAATTGCACAAATTTTAAACGTTGCTTTTGGGACACTCTGTGATATAGTAATTCGTTCATGTGTTAACATTTTTAGTATATTTAAACATGACAGTACCCTATATTTTTTACAATTTATGTCATATTTTGTAGGTATCTGATTTCAACAGAATCAAGTGAATGTACTATTGCCACTGAGTTGGAAGGTAATAGAGGCGCTACAAGCATTTAAAAGTGAAGCCAATCGCATATTTATTCAGTTCATTCTTTTTATATGTAAGAAGAAGAGAATAATATCCCCTAATCCATCCCGTGTTTGGCCTCCATCTTTGTTGTCCCCTGTGACGTCAGACCTGGCTTCAGCTTTGAATAAGCAGTTGTATACGGTATAGCGTCTCTATTACCTTTTAACTCCGTGATTATTGCTTATTTGTCTAGGTATATTAACTTTACAATAAAATAATAAGAACACCTTGGTTATAATGATTGGATAAAGAAACAACAGGATACAAGGCTTATAATTTAAAAACAGTTATTCACTAATCATTTTTAATGGCCAACGTTTCGGCAAACATTTTTTGCCTTCCTCAGGACCTTCACTAAAATATTTAAGGTCCTGAGGATGGCAAAAAATGTTTGCCGAAACGTTGGCCATTAAAAATGATTAGTGAATAACTGTTTTTAAATTATAAGCCTTGTATCCTGGTGTTTCTTTATCCAATTAACTTTACATATTGTTGTATGAAAAAATTAAATTGTGTTTTAAAGACCACCAACAGCTAAGGTTATTTGGGCCTAACACCAATTCATATTTTCAATTCATTATTTTTTTTTAATAATAAATTGAAAATCCAATTGATACTTTTACCAGCTCTCGGGCTAGAACCCGGGAACTGGGGACTTGTAATAGAGGAACTATAGCAACGCCATGTAAACAACAGCATTGCTACACGCTCGGCTATTCTCAAGCACTTTGTTATATGAAACTAGAGTAAAATAATAAGTAAATATAATAGTTTTTATGTCAACTGATTGCATAGGTATACCTAGTGTAATAATGCATATTTGGGAAATACATAGTTTTCAGCTAATAAAGAAAAACAGTCAAACTAACTCTTAGATTGAAGTCACAAAAACAAGAAATGCAGATTCGGCTTTGAAATATATTTCAATTAGCTGTTAAGCGTTGCACGTGCCCCCTTTGATTTAGCGTGATTCCCATTTTTAACCGACTTCAAAAAAAGGATGTGGTTCTCAATTCGGTTGTATTTTTTTTTTTTTTTTAATAAAAGTTAGTAACGGCGTGTGATTCCTTAAGGTAAATGTCACTTTTTGACACATCAGACAGCGTAAGAAAGTCGGTTTAATAAAAGTGAGTAACGACGTGTGATTCCTTTAAGGTAAATGTCACTTTTTGACACTAACTAAAACATAAAAAACTTTTAACAAAAAAAAACCTCCTTCAAAAACGCCACTAAAAAGAGGAAAATAATGAAATTTTGAGGTCTGCGCCAATTTAATAAAATATGAAGTTGGTAAAAAAGAAGATATTAATCACTATACTATACTTTTTAACCGACTTCATATTTTATTAAATTGGCGCAGACCTCAAAATTTCATTATTTTCCTCTTTTTAGTGGCGTTTTGAAGGAGGTTTTTTTTTGTTAAAAAGTTTTTAAAATGACCAATGTCAGAATAAAGTAACATTGGTTGAACGCTAATGACCTATGTAGCTTGTCGTTGCTGGTGCCACCCCCCCCCCCTGGAGTCACGATTTCGCGTAATGATAAATAGCTTAAAGCACTCCCAAAATAATTCTCTATACAATCAATTACCAAATGAGGGCTACCAGGCTTTTTTCTACCACCTGATAGCGCCACTGACAAGTGAGGTATACGTCACTTTGAATGAATGAATTGTAGATTATAGACGCTCGACAACAGAGGTCATTAGCGTCTAAACGTCACTTTGATGTAATTCAAATGTCAGTATACTGTTTATATTTTCCGCCCACCTGATAACACCACTAGCAAATGAGGATAGTGTGATCCAGTGGTTAGCGTCGCGGCCTCTGGATTAGACTATCGTGGGTTCGAATGCCGCCTCCGCTCATGGATGTTTTGTGATGTAATTTAGTTTTAAGTGAGATTGTTATTTAATGTAATCAAGATGCTAATGACCTAAGTTGTCGACGCATCTATAATTTACAATAAATAAAATAAACCACTAGCAAGTGAGGTACATATCTGCATTCAATCATTTAACGGCTAAATCGCAGTTTTGTATTTATTTTTTAATAATGGATAAATGAAGAACCACAAACCGTTAATCTTTAAAAGTTTGACATACCTTACTTGCCACTAATGCCATCTGATGAATAAAAAGTGTAAGCGTTTGACGTACTAGCTCTCTACAAAGTCAGTAAAGTTTGCCCTCCTTACTTACCACTAGCGCTAACTGACGAATATGGTAGCCCTTATTGAAATCGATCCAGCGGTTTCCAAATAAATCACGAAAAGACAGACACGGGCAAAGAAACTTTCCATACTAGTAAAATAAAAGATAATTAATATTTTAACAGATATGTACGTAAAATTATATTATAATATAATATTATTAATAATATTTATATTATTACTTTTTATACATAATATAATGTTGTTTGAAAATTGAAAAATCATGTTCATTGTGACCCGTTGACAGTTTTTAAATAACTTGTCAAAATAATTCAAATCTAGCACTTAAGTAAGTTCTTTCATAATTCATTTAATACTATTAATATTTTGCTTAATAATTAATTTGTCTTCTTACCTTTCTTTCATTAACTATTTTCAATGCGTTTTTGTTCTAAATCGTAGCTTTTATGAGTCATGATAATCAAGTTTCAAAATTGAAGGTTCTATTTAAAACAGTTCTGCCAATATATTTTTTTTAAATCCCAGCTTTTAATAGCTGTACCTCCAAAAGGACATTTTTGTATACCTATACAGATAAATATTGTTCCATGATTTAAAACTTAAAACCTTGTCGGTCTTTTTTTTAAGGCACCCTGTATAAATAAACGTAATAAAGCAAAGTAAATGAAGGAATGGAAACATAATGTTTAACTATTTTTTTATATAAAATATCTGATCTTTTCTGTGCATATTTGATTATAGGTAATTATGTAGTTAGTTATAATCTACAAACAGACATTTCCTTGCAGAAGTGGACAGTTTATTTTTTATAAAAATAACTCATCCGAATCCTTTTTAGTGTTGCGTAACAGAATGTTTCTTTTTTAAACACTTTTATTTGACTTTACTGGTCGCATGTTTCTGTTTATCTCAGTCTATCTGTCTGTCTGTCTGCTACAAATCTTGCATTCAAAATTTCGACTAGCTCTAATTGAGTTAGAGCTTTGAAATTTTGCACACGTGTATAAAGCCGGTGACGGACGGTGAGCGATAATATAATATATATTATATCTTCAGGACCGGCCCGTCCATATAGGCGAATAAGGCGACGGCCTAGGGCGCTCAAATTTAAGGGCCGGCGAGCCCACGGTTGCGGCGAGTCAAGTGCGATGTGACCGAAAAACAAGCCCACCTAAATATATATATATACACGCTGAATCTGGCCGAACTGTGCCGGCCCAAATATGTGTAAAGCAAGCATCCCTTATGGTATATGTGACGCGGCTCGTTCTGTCTATGATCGGGGCGCTTTATTTTATTTTGTTGCGAAAATTTTTATTTAAAGGGGTGTCATTAAAATCATTTGCCTAGGGCGCCAAGTTTTCTCAGGCCGGCGCTGTATATCTTACATATTACAAAAATATCGTTTGTGATTAAAAAGTACAAAACGCCGCGCATTGACGCTATAATATATATCTATATCCAAGCGATATATTTCATGAAAGTAGGAATATGCTTTCCGAGCAATATTTTGCACTATATCTCACCGTCCTCAATTACGTCTTGTCGCCCGCAGAAGCCTAAAAACGCCGTCGGCCACTTTGTGGTTACACTTGATTTTGGTGAATTTTTTCTAGGTTATTTAGTTTTATCGTTTAGTATCTACTATTAATTGTAAATTTTATTATTAACAACATTAACAAATTGTTAATAATATTTTTGAAATGGAAATTGCTAGTCGCTCTGACGAACTATAATTCTTTCCCGCATATTTGTAATATTTTCTTCTTTAGATCATTTTTTATCAAATCAGGAAGTTCAATTAGACGATAATGACCTCTGTTGTCGAGCGACTATAATCTACAATTCAATTCACAATAAAATTAAGTAAAATCGCAGGATAGTGGACAAAATAATTTGATTTATTAAATTAAATGTACGACGTTTCGTCTATAGATTTAGACTTTTTCAAGTACAATCATAAAAATAACAATATTTATGAAAATTAATATTAATTACTAACCATAGCAATTAACATAAGATTTTATTTTTTTTTTTTTTTTTTTTTTTGTCCACTATCCTGCGATTTTACTTAATTTTATTATAATCACGATGGACACGATTTCTAATATATGTTTTGGCAACGTTTCAATATATTTGTATATCTTCATCAGGCCAAAATAATAAATTAGGTACCTAATTATCTAATAATAATCAAAAGCATTTTTTATATTAATTATAAAAAATTATTTTAGGCAAAAAATTTATCAATATTTACAAACAATATAAAATCTAGGTACCTACCTAACAATTGCAGCCATGGGATTATTTATTGAAAAAATTTTTATATGTTGGTTCAATTTTTGATAAAATAAATGTCAAGAAAATAAATTATTATAAACAATTATAAACAATTAAATTATTGGTATCACTTCTAAAATTAACATAATTATTTTTGTTAATATTGATCATTTCCAAAATTTCTTTTTAACCAATTTTTTCTTCACAAAGAATTTTTACATTTTCAAAATCAAATCTATGATCAAAATTTATTTCATGTTTTGTGAGCGCTGTATGCTCATTATCTGGTCTATTAATGTTTCTTTTATGTTTGTAAATTCTAGTTTTTAGCCAACGTTTGGTTTAACTAATGTACGAAATTTCAAAATTTTAACATTGAATTTTATAAACACAATTTGATTTTAAAGGTAAAAGGATTTTATCTTTTCCAATACTATAAAATTTTGAAAGACTAGCTTCATTTTTTAAAATAACTGGAATTTTATATTTAGCAAAAATATTTTCAAATAATGGCCTGATGAAGATAAATAAATATATTGAAACGTTGCCAATATAAATAATTAAAAAAAATTGATCGAGAAAAAGGCTTGTATTCAATACTTAATTATTTATAACTGTCAACCGTGAGGTTCGAACTTACACTAGTTTACACTAATTAAATTGTTGGTACGGTATACGGAACCCTCGTGGCGCGAGTTCTACTTGCACTTGACTGGTTTTTCATTTACTCTTATGTTTTGTTTCAGCTGTGCGAATTATCTGTCTGCAAAACAGTTCACAGATATATAAGATTTAAACATTCGGACTGTGAACAGTTAATTGAAGAATGTTCAACAATTCACGTGTAGCAACGATAAGTGAAAATGGAACGAATGGAAGGCGTCCGACTGAAGTTGAGGAATCCCCAGGAATACTCAGCTGTAAGTATTGTTACCGTTGTTTGTTTGTTTGTTTGTTTTTTTTAAGTGAAAACTTATTTAGGTGCGCCGTTTTTTCTGGCCAGTGAATAAGTCTGATCCGTCAGGCTCCGAGGTGAAACGCTCATTCGGGTAAACTCGGGTGAACCGAGTTTAGACGAGCGAAGGAGAAACGGTCATCAGCGTCACTGCTGTGCCCGGCTGTGTTTTGTAACTATGGTAGTCAGAATAGCTTTCAAAGCGGTTAATGTTGATTTTTGCATGTATCAGACTTTGCTACATATAGGCAAGCAAATTATCCTCTAAAAGATGCGTAGAAAATGAGTATAAGTGACTAATTATTAGCGAATGATTAATTTTGATTTTAATCGATAAATTAAATTTTTCTGAACATAATTATATGTTTTTTTTTAATTTCCAAGTGGCGGAGCCTCCTCAAATAAGGTCCTTAACGTGAGAAAATTCGTTAAATTGTGTTTTTTGAGCTCTCAATCAACTTTGTGCGAGAACCATGCTAGATAGTAATGCAGTCATTTAAGCTAAAAAAAGGGGTCTCCTCGGAAAGAAACGGAATAAGCTGAATATTTGTATAAACCTTTATTTTGGCATTCTAAATGTTGTCTCAAAAGTCTCATAAGGTCACGTGTGAGCGTCCTTAGATATTCAAGGTCAAAGTCGCGAAAATCAGTTTTTTGGAAATATCTCGCTTCCTTTGCTCTAAATGACATTTAGAATTATTAGAAAAGTTGTAGAGCATAAGATTCTGTACAACTTTTGTATAAAATTTTTTTTTCTACGATTCCTAGTTTTACTTATTTAAGTAGTCGCAACTTCCTCCCTCTCGATTCATACAAAACGGAATCATGCTGCTTCCTGATGACCTAACATAATGATTTGTATATCTTTCATTTTAAGTTGGACTTCAAGCTAACGATTAATAATAATTTTATTAGTCGGTGAAGGCAAAAAATTGAGGGTGACTTGCTCGCCTAATACATAGGTAATATACAACCAGGGCCGGATCTATATAAGGGCTTTTTGGGCTGCAGCCCAGGGCCCCGTGGATATAAAGGGCCCCCAGCCCCCATTGATGACAATGGACACCCTAGTAGAAATGAAATCTAGTTTTTGTCTATAGTAACTGGCTAGTTTGACTAGACTTAAGCCGTAGGCGCTGGCCAGTATAATATCGAGTCACTGTCTAGTAACTGGTCAGTTTGACTAGAGATCCAATGAAATGTGGCGGCTATTAAATAAATAAAACATTTTATTGTCTTCTTTTTTTTCTATACTGTGTACCTAGAACATCATTATCGAAAACAGTTTTTTGACAAAATGGCAATTAGTTGATTAATTAGGCAGGCCCCCAAGTTGTATTAGCCCAGGGCCCCACAAACTCACGGTCTATCCCTGTATACAACAGTGATAACGGCTTTTTGCTATATTTTGTTTTTATAAATAATACGAGTATATTATATTAGGTACTTCGAATCGATTCCGATTGCCATAGAAGTTTTCATTTCATTATTTCATTATTTCATTATTTCATTATTTCATTATTTAATTAACGTGGGAATTGTAGCATACGAAACAATTGCCTATGGTTTGCGCAACCCCGCGACTGTTTGCGCAATTTTGAACAAGTCCATACATCCCGCGCGGAATTTGCCTTAGTTTGATTAGTCATTTAATTTAAAGCATTTATCTTGAACAAAAAATATTTTGCATATGTTTCATATGATTTATTTTGGTTAAAACTTACTTGAAAAGCAGTAGTATGTTGTGTGACTGTTTTTATTCTTATAATTTGTTTGACATTATTCATAAATCACAGACACATTGTCAACCATAGTATTAATTGTTGCAATTATTGCGTTTGTAATAATTAAAAAACTCGGGTCGCAGTGCCAAAACCCTGCCGACAATATAGTGTATTTGCTAATACTAGCATCGTGGCTTTATTATGTGAACTTAAGTTTGTTTTTGAACAAAATAAAAAATTTAACCCCTTAATACATCTCTTAAAATAATATTTTTTTTCTTAATTTCATATTTTTATCACTGCAACCTCGGTACCAAATTAAATACACCCTTCAGTAAGTATAGCACTATCCACAAATTCCACAAATAAGTGTTTTCATAAAATTTGTATAGAGATCCAATGAAATGTGGCGGCTATTAAATAAATAAAACATTTTATTGTCTTCTTTTTTTTCTATACTGTGTACCTAGAACATCATTATCGAAAACAGTTTTTTGACAAAATGGCAATTAGTTGATTAATTAGGCAGGCCCCCAAGTTGTATTAGCCCAGGGCCCCACAAACTCACGGTCTATCCCTGTATACAACAGTGATAACGGCTTTTTGCTATATTTTGTTTTTATAAATAATACGAGTATATTATATTAGGTACTTCGAATCGATTCCGATTGCCATAGAAGTTTTCATTTCATTATTTCATTATTTCATTATTTCATTATTTCATTATTTAATTAACGTGGGAATTGTAGCATACGAAACAATTGCCTATGGTTTGCGCAACCCCGCGACTGTTTGCGCAATTTTGAACAAGTCCATACATCCCGCGCGGAATTTGCCTTAGTTTGATTAGTCATTTAATTTAAAGCATTTATCTTGAACAAAAAATATTTTGCATATGTTTCATATGATTTATTTTGGTTAAAACTTACTTGAAAAGCAGTAGTATGTTGTGTGACTGTTTTTATTCTTATAATTTGTTTGACATTATTCATAAATCACAGACACATTGTCAACCATAGTATTAATTGTTGCAATTATTGCGTTTGTAATAATTAAATAAGGATATTTTAATTGTTATAAATTGTTTTCGAGTTAATTGGATAATTGATATAATTTGATTGCAACAAAACGTTCTCATTGCATGCTTGTAAACAGGTCAATTTCTAATTATTTAAAACATAAATTCATTGTAGGTCATCGGGTTAAAAAGTTGTCTTTTATGATATTAATTTTATGTGTTTGTAATCTTTTTAATTTGTTTAATAAATAAAAATCCATCATTCATAAATAATGTGGTCTAAGCCAAGTTTACATAAATTCAAAGCTGAATAGCGTATTGTGGCAACCAAAAATCTATAACTCTAAAATAATCTCGTAACATTTTTTTAGAATATAGCGTTAATATTGTTCAAATGGAGGCAATTATATAATCATTGAATGATTGATTGAAACCAAATTAAAATAACGTTCGTATCAAAAACTCTATTGAAAATAATGATTTTATATTTATTTTTAATGAATTATAGGTACCGGAAAAAATAAAAGCTGAATAATAGAAAAATTCAACACTTTGGGAAAGGGACACTCATAAAAAGTCAAATCTTATTTTTCCTGAGTCGCGCGTCGTTTCCTAATCAGGCCCTAACGCGGGTCCATCTGAGTAGCGCAAAAGCAAAAACGCTTCTCCCCTGGCTTTTATTTTCGAGTTAAGTGATTTTCCCGAAACACGGGGCTTGTCTATCTTAAAAGTAAAAAATTTCAATTTTCATGAAAAACGATAAAGGGCACTGCACAAAAAGTTGCCGATAATAAACCGTTAGAGGCGCTGTCGTCGCTGTAATTGTAATATTTTTCAAAATATTGTGAGTATTTCGTCTACTAGCGTATAGAGGACACTAATATAACAATAATTTTTATAATTGATCTATGATGACAGCAAAGTTAGTAATGATATAATATTTCTGAAATTGCCATGGAAACAATGTGAATAAAAAATTTAAATATTTGAGAAATGTTGACACAAGTGGACACAAGTCGTGTCATAAATAGTTAATAATGTTGAGTTGAAAGTTGAAAAATTATAATTTCAGAGCAGAAAATTAATAAATAAGGACATTTATGAAATCTTATAGAACATGTGCGAAAAAATGTATAAATAAAATCTATTAAAACGCTTGAATCAATCAAAAAGAAATAAAATCTGAGTCAAGAAGAAAGCATTTATGAAATTTCTCCTATTAGAAAAAAATAACTCTATGACAGATCTTGGAATTAGGCAATACGTCTGAAAAGCCCAAAAGAAGAATAATTGAAGTGTAATAAAGATTTAAAAGTGCCAAGTGAATTTATAATTTTTTATAATAATGTGAATGTAATGTCACTTTTTATTACCTATATAAATTTACTTTGTGCTTTTTTATTTTACATAAAATTTCTGTGGTGTCATTTTTGTAATAAGCGATATGAAAAGTTTCATTAGTTAATTAGTTCATTTCACTATTCTTACTTGTAAAATGAATAAAATAAATAACAAATCGAAGAAAATTCATGCATAACAGTCTATAAAATGATACTAATATTTTTAAAAATTTACGTCGTTTTGGATTTCGATTATTTCTTCCCATTTCCCTGGTTACTGAACTATTTTTTTTCAGAAAAACCTGGAAAATATAAAAAATCTAATCTCAATTTGAAAATTGTGTACGTGGTACCAACTTTACACAATCAAATAAATTTCTCAAGAGGAAAATTTGATAATTTAAGTTGTCATATTTAGAACATCTTTGAATTCGATACTTTTTATGTTTTCATGTTAATTGAAAATTGATTATTCATATTCATAGCAACCCGTTGCCTTGAAGAAAAAATCTATTTAGAAAACAAAATCAATCTCAAAATCTTTGAAAAACACGAACTGAACAAAAAATCGAAAACTGACATTTATACCATAAATCAAGATGTAAACAAAACGTACGTAGCGTCATTTCTTAGACAATAGCTACACTTTTTTAGTTATTGATAACACCGCGGTTGCATTATCTGTCATTAGTGACTTTTTACTAAACGATTTGCTGTTATTATTAACAGTTTCGTATTGAAATTTAGCATATCCATTTTTTGTCCTTCAAAGTATGTTTTAAATGTCTAAAAATCCTTTTTCATTGAAAAAAATATTTCAAGTTCAATCTGAATTCCTACTTTTATTAATTTCAATACATGACCCCAAATATGTTTAATACAAAGAATATCATCTATAGAATCTTACAGATCTCACAAATTGACTGTATTGTTTATATAAAAGCTGATTCTTTGAGTAAAAAATTGGGAAAAATGACATATGGTAGCGCTATCTTTTGAAATTGGTGCCAGGCAGATTCCTATTAACCGGTTCTTACGAGTCATTCGGTTTTGGTTTCGTTTTTTTTCTGTTAAAATAGTGGTTTCGGTTACTGAAATGAAACGATTTTTAATACGGAGAAAAAACTAATAATATAACCTCGCGGTAAATCGCAAACTCGGATAAAACGGGCTCGGTTAATAATTAGAACTCTACTGTAATTTATTTAGGTATACAAACGATTATTAGATGATCATTGTAACAAATTGAAATAAAATATTCCTCGCTGTTTGTAGCCTTAATAAAATATTAGTAAAAAAACTTTTTAGAGACAAGCTTTTATTGAAATGTACTAAAAAGGAAAAAATAATATTTAATAATTTTGGTTCATAATTATTATAAAAGCGGGGGTTGCTACTAACAAACTATCATAGAGATTACAACCCCCGCTTTTATAATAATTATGAACCAAAATTATTAAATATTATTTGTTCCTTTTTAGTACATTCCAAAAAAAGCTTGTCTCTAAAAAGTTTTTTTTTTACTAATATTTTATTTTGTTCATTTCAGTCTTTCAAAATTTTGATCCCCCTCGGGGCTGAATTTCGAGAAATCTCTTCTTAGTGGATACTTACGTCAGAAAAGAAATCTACTGTCCAAATTTCAAGTTTCTAGCTTCAGCGATTTGGCTTGAGCGTTGATTAGTCAAAAAAACCCTACACCCTCGTTAGAACCCTTTAGGGGTTGAATTTAATTCTAAAAACGATTTATTCATGTATTGCAATCGGAAATACATAATATTATGTGTACAAAATTTCAAATCGATCGGATACGTGGAAGTCGTTCAAAACTGATTTGCAAGATTTGACCTAAACAAACAAATAAACACACAAACAAACAAACTAACAAGCAAACATTGCAAGTTAAATAAAAGTTTGTAAAAAAATTGAAACCGATTTAATATTTACACACAAATAGTCTAAATAAAGTTCCATCTATCAGACGATTATAAAAGATTTTCAATGATAGTTACTTTGAACACAAACCGGTTGAGTCGAGTCAATCATTGAATAATATAATATTTTATTACTTGACAAGTGGCGACATCAGTAGCAAGTTTATATACTACGTAGTTACAAGAAATGAGTGCGTTTATAAACATTGATTTAATTTGATTTTGTTATTAAAGTCGGGCTGTGCTTAATTAACAACAAAAAAGTAGGACTCTAGAAATCCTTATTTGTTGACCTTGTGACGCCTGCGTTGATTTATGCCAAGGAAATGTTTCATATATGATAATATACAGTGCGTAAGTTAGTCTGGAACAATCCATATAAAACAAGCCGTGAGGTGGGTCGTTTAATAGGACTACAGTGCGACCCTTCAGGTCCACACGACGAACTTCCCAATTTGATAAATATTTAATAATAATAATTAAATTAGATATTACACAAAAAAGTAATCATTTTAATCATTAAAACATAATTATTATTTATTTTTAACAATAATTTTAAAAAAACGGCTGAACCGATTTTTATAAAATTTATGTCGGATCAAAATGACGTTAATACGCCTCGATTGACACTCTTACGAAGTCGATATAATTTTTTATTCGCGAGATATTGTGTAAAATCTACTTTTTTGGAGTCTATTTGGTTAAGAAAAAAGAACGGCTGAACCGATTTTGAAAAAATTTCTTTCAGATCATATTTACGTTAATACGCGTCGATTAGCACCCTAACGTAGTCGATATAATTAACTTCCCATTGGAAGTTATTGTAATGGGTCCGAAAATCGAAATCAAAAAGGAAAAAAAAATTTTATGTTTCAAGGTCACTACACTATTTTTACACTACTTTTAGAAAGATGTCTGTGTGTGTGTGTGTGTACGTATGTACGTACGTACGTATGTATGTGTCCATTTCTTTCTAAGACAAAATCTCGAGAATGAAAAATGATATCGACTACGTTGGGGTGCCAATCGACGCGTATTAACGTAAATATGATCTGAAAGAAATTTTTTCAAAATCGGTTCAGTCGTTCTTTTTTCTTAACCAAATAACCTCCAAAAAAGTAGATTTTATACAATTTCTCGCGAATAAAAAATTATATCGACATCGTAAGTGTGTCAATCGAGGCGTGTTAACGTCATTTTGATCCGACATAAATTTTATAAAAATCGGTTCAGCCGTTTTTTTTTTTTTTTAATTATTGTTAAAAATAAATAATAATTATGTTTTAATGATTAAAATGATTACTTTTCTGTGTAATATCTAATTTAATTATTATTATTAAATATTTATCAAACTGGGAAGTTCGTCGAGTGGACCTCAAGGGTCGCACTTTAGTCCTAATAAACGACCCACCTCACGGCTTGTTTTTCATTCTCGAGATTTCGTCTTGGAAAGAAATGGACACATATACGTACGTACGTACGTACACACACACAGATATCTTTCTAAAAATAGTGTAGTGACCTTGAAACATAAAAATTTGTTTTACATTTTGATTTCGATTTTCGGACCCATTACAATAACTTCCAATGGGAAGTTAAAAATATCACATCATATGCGGCCAAAATTCTCGGACACATAGATTTTATTTTTTAAACGCACATATTTTTTGATAATCTTGTTTTTTTTCCTAACCCTTCCGTAACAGCAGAAATTAAATATGAAGATGACCAAAATTACCTCAAAAATAGATAGATACCGATAGTAAAAATCCATCCAACCATTCCCGAATGACGATCATACATACAGACAGACAAACAGACAAAAATGGTGAAAACACGTTTATTTTATGGCCACATAAAATATCAAAAAATTTTTAAAAAAACCGCAAGGAAACAAAAGTACAGACAGATCTCCCGGTTGTCAATTAATTGTAGTAATCTCCTTTATGCAAGTTCTGCTACTGTACCATAGATGGCACTATATGGAATTTTACCGAAAAAGCATCTTTACTGTCATAGGTATACCTGTAGACCAACCGCTTCACGGAATCCGATACCTACATCCCTGGTCATCATCATATTTTGGGAACCGTTTGAGATATCACGATGAAACAAAGAATAGTTTTGTCCTAGTTACTATATATATTATGTAGACACTAAGACAGACATGTTTTATTTTATTTACCTGTATTGATGATGTATCGATATTGGTTATGTAAATGCTTCGACTCCTATATTTATTTCCAGAACAGCTCGTAAATATATTAAATAATTTTGTTATACAAAATCCTTTATCATTCTGAGAAAAAAATTATAGAAGTTACAATATTACAATTTATAACAGGAAGGTTATCAGAAAGTGTTAGCAAACCATAAATAATTTGCCTTCTCATTTATCACATATAATTTATTTGTCATATTATTTGCTTTTTGTATTTTAATACATTCAATAAAATTTGTTAATTATCATCTTTTACATTTGTTATGGAGATTATGATAGATTTACTATAGCTGTTCTGTCCGGCTTCGCACGTGTGGGGTCTAAAATGCCCAGCATTTCTCTCATTCTAAATAGTGATAGTATCTCGAAAAACCCACACCTTCAATGTTCCCCCATTCAAGTAGTTTTTTTGTTTTAAACCATCGACATGTAATTCTTTACATGGCGTTGCTACGGTTCCTCTATTACAAGTTCCCGGGTTCTAGCCCGAGAGCTGGTAAAAGTGTCAAATGGATTTTCAATTTCTTATTAAGAAAAAAATAATGAATTGAAAATATGAATTGGTGCTAGACCCAAATAACCTTAGCTGTTGGTGGTCTTTAAAACACAATTTTGACATGTAATTCATTATTTTTTAAGAATTTCACGTTTCCGGCCTATTCGGTTTCAGAGATACATCATATACTTTTCAAGAAAGTTTCCACCCCCCTTTTCATCCTTTAATCGAACACGTATCTCTTCGATTTTGATAAAGGTCACGCGTGTCCAAAAACGACCGAAAAAAATGCCCGTTTTCCGATTAAGGTCGATTTATATTATCTGGTCAGACACGGCGCGGGAACGTAGCGTTTCCGGCAAGACAAACATTTTTACATGCATTTCAAATACGTGTCTGAACGGACGGGATCCGATAAGTACTTATAATTAATAATAATAGTTTTTTTATACGGCTGAAAAAATCATTTTACCAACCAGTGGTCACAATCAGGATTCTAGCCTGAACCTTTCCACTTTCGCAACGGAATGAGCTTACAATACTCAATCGTGACAAGATTGCTAAACTAACATTCTCCATATATGCTTCAGAATCAATAGATTTTCACTACATGCGAGCGTCAATTCATATCTGCTAATTCAATAGCTATATGATATTAAGTGAATCCTCGTACCAGCGAGAGTCTAACATTTTCACTCTCATGTTAGACTCTCGCTGGTACGAGGATTCACTTAATATCATATAGCTATTGAAGTAGCAGATATGAATTGACGCTCGCATGTAGTGAAAATCTATTGATTCTGAAGCATATATGGAGAATGTTAGTTTAGCAATCTTGTCACGATTGAGTATTGTAAGCTGAAAGCTCATTCCGCCGCGAAAGTGGAAAGGTTCAGGTTAGAATCCTGATTGTGACCACTGGTTGGTAAAATGATTTTTTCCTATATGTTTCGAAACAATTATATAATTGGCTGCTCTCCAACGAAAAAATCTTTCTTATAATTAATATTCGTATTTAGAATACATGTAAAAATGTTTGTCTTGCCGGAAACGCTACGTTCCCGCGCCGTGTTTGACCGGATAATATAAATCGAGCTTTATATGTCAAATGATTTTAGAAATACAGTCATACTTGCTGAATGCAAGGTGACCACTTTGACCTTGTCACCTTGTGTATTTCTAAAACCAATCATAAATATGCTCAACGTAACATTTTTCTGTGATTTATTGTCTCATCATAACTAATCATTTGACACATAATTCGGTTCTAAATTTGAAGGTTCGAAAACGGGCGAAAAATACACTAATTTTTCGATTATTTTTATTAAACGGTTTTATTTAGCGACCCTGTATATTTGTTTGTTACTATCTTTGTTTCAAATCTTAAGCGACAGCTTTTTCAACTACTTCTACTTAACCGATTCTTATGAAACTTTGCACACGCATTGAGTTCTCGTGACAATACAATATTATAATAATTTCAACTTGGTAACGAGGCTCTGATGATGGGATCAGGAGGTGGATAGTTGAAAGGATGAGGAGTTTGCATAATGATACGGGCCAGAAATCAAAGTAAAAACTAGAAAATAAAAATAGGTAAAAAACTTTTAAGTTAAACGGTTTTATTTTAAATCATCAGCTATAACAAAAACTAGAAAGAAAATAATTAGGACACAAACCAAGAGGCACTTTGTGTCGCTGCGTGGCCTGTCCCGGATTTTGATCCGGCCCGCGGAACATTTTAAAATCACGCTCGAAAAAGTTCAAAGCATTTTTGGATTAACTCTCTTCAGAAGATGGTGATGTGACATATTATTGCGAAGTAAGGTGGTTAAGAAAAGGCAAAATGCTAAAAAGATTTTACGATCTTAGACAGAAAATAGCCGATTTTATGGAAATCAAAGAAAAACCATTGCCTGAAGTCAGTGATCAGAAATGGTTATGTGATTTAACATTTCTAGTTGACCTCACGGGTCTTTTAAACGAGTTGAATTTAAAGCTTCAAAAACAAGGTCAGTTGGTAAGCGAATCTGAAAGCGTTCTAGAACAAAATTCGCCTGTGGGAAACACAAATGCGATCTGGAAGCTGTTATCATTTTTCAACACTATCAAGTCACGGTGATATTGATTACATTCAATATGCTGAAGAACTAAAATCACTGTCGGAGCAATTATTTAATAGATTTTCCGACTTAAAAACCATGCGGATAGCTGCTTTAACCTTTTTGCTATTTTGCTACTCCGATGAAAAGTGACTTAGAAAAGGCTCCGACACACCTGCAAATGGAGTTGATCGAGCTTCAGGAAGACACACATTTGAAGTCAAAATTTGAAGACGTGGAGATAAGTGATTTCTAGAGAACATACCTTGCCGAAGAAAAAAAAAATAAACCACGTATCATTATTATTTTTTCACAACTACCTATATTATCTACGGCCCGCGACTTCATTAATATCCTAAAATTTAGCCCGCAACTTTCCAAAGGTTGCCCATACCTGATCTATGATGTAATAATCGAACTTTAGGAACATTATACTAATAGAAAAGTTTTTGCATTTTGATAAGTGGAAAGGTTTAATTAAACATTATTATGAATGATTGATTGAGAGGTATAATCCTTAAACCATCTCAAGTAAATATACAGAGCATTAGCTAATTAGCTAATACTTGTTTGTTTGAAGCCGGTTGTTTAAAAAATAAAAGTTGAAAAACTAAAACTCAACTACGAAAAACTAGAAAACATCCGGTAAAAATTTAAAAGAGCAGTAGGTACTGTACAATCACAGAACCAAATTTTAAAATTTTAACCTGTCGAGTGTCTAAAAGAGATCTTTCTCATTAATTTAATAATATTGGAGGTGTGTAATAACAGATTTTAGGAAGAAAAGGGGCGTGGGCTGTGCGCCTCGACTTAATCAAGAATTACATATGTTTACCGTAAAAAAATATTTAGCCAATGAACGTTCATTGTAATAAAAATCAATATCAACAAGCCGTGAGGTGGGTCGTTTATTAGGACTAAAGTGCGACCCTTGAGGTCCACACGACGAACTTCCCAGTTTGATAAATATTTAATAATAATAATTAAATTAGATATTACACAGAAAAGTAATCATTTTAATCATCAAAACATCAATAATTAAAAAAAAAAAAAAAAAAAAAAAAACGGCTGAACCGATTTTTATAAAATTTATGTCGAATCAAAATGACGTTAACACGCCTCGATTGACACCCTTACGAAGTCGATATAATTTTTTATTCGCGAGATATTGTGTAAAATCTACTTTTTTGGAGGTTATTTGGTTAAGAAAAAAGAACGGCTGAACCGATTTTAAAAAAATTCCTTTCAGATCATATTTACGTTAGTACGCGTCGATTGGCACCCCAACGTAGTCGATATCATTTTTCGTTCTCGAGATTTCGTCTTAGAAAGAAATGGACACATACATACGTACGTACATACGTACACACACACACACACACACACACACACAGACATCTTTCTAAAAGTAGTGTAAAAATAGTGTAGTGACCTTGAAACATAAAATTTTTTTTTCCTTTTTGATTTCGATTTTCGGACCCATTAAAATAACTTCCAATGGGAAGTTAATAATACTATGAAAGAAGTAACAACTGACTAAAAAAATGTACATATTCATTGATAAAACGCACCTTTTTTGTCAGTATAAAAGTTGGTTCAAAATAACTTAACTAGCTAAAAATGATCACTGCAGAGCGACAAACCTGGAGAGTTCTGCTATAACACCCGACTACGAAAAAAAGGAGGGTTATGATTTTATTATTACGATGAGATTGTTTCTTGATACTTAATGAAACTAAATAAATACATATCTAATAAAATTGTGTAGACTTTCACGGCCGGTTTCCATTAGGTATTTAAGTTTAAAAAAAATTATTAATTTTTTAATTTTTTCTAATAATTTAACATAAATAATATTGAAAATCGAAAAGAAAATTTTTTTTAAAGCTATAGATAAATTACTAAAAATTAATTAAAATGTATAAAAATTTAAAAAATATCACGTGACTTCAAAACGCGCCAGGAATGTTTGTGACGTCGTTATGTTAAAATGTGTCTGCATTTGTTGGTATTTGTGTATATGTATTACACATACTATCAAAAATAATAAATTTTTAATTTGGTAACCATGGATACAAAGACCATAGATAACATAATGACGTCACACGCGTTCGGATTCTTTCGGCGCGTTATCGGAACTGAGTTTAAAAATTAATTTTTATTTAAATATAACTTTTCAATTAGTAAGCAAAAAAATTAAAAAAAACAGTTTTGCTATAAAACTTGTATGTGGTCCTTCCATTTAAGTAAAAAAAAAATTCACTTAAAAACCCAATTGTCAAACAAGGTGAAAAATTCTTCCGGGCTGATGAGCCGTGGTCAACTGAAGTTTTTCCAAACGTTTCGTCTCTAACTTTTTGTGTCAACGTCGAAGCTCACGTCGCCGTAACTGTGCTACTGAAGATGTCTTTCACAGTTAGAGACGAAACGTTTGGAAAAACTCCAGTTGACCACGGCTCATCAGCCCGGAAGAATTTTTCACCTTGTTTGACATATCTAATAGTTCTCGAGATTTTTCAAAAAAAATATTTTGAGGGTAGTCCCCCCTCCCGTAAATTTTGCCGAGAAGATGAATGCTGTGATTTTTAATATGCTAGTTAGGGAACCACTCTCGACAATTTTCCGCAAAATTCCCTTTGTTATCTGATACTAATACTGTATAATTATTGTTTTAAAATAACGCTCTGATTAAGTAGAAAAATCTAAATCCGTTCCTGATTTTGACAAGTTCAAGATATATGAATTATTTTTATACACATAAGTAATTCCTGAGTAAATTGAATAATAACAACACAATTATCTTGACAGCTAGCATATGTTAAAACTTATCTTTTCGACTAATTCAACATTAAGGTTAAATAATGCATAAATTCCTTGCGGTTTCAGTTTCAGCACATTAACAAGATTGTAGAATTTTTAAACATGTCTTAGACACAAAGTGACAAAACGCCTTAAACAGTTAGATAATTAAAAAGTGCATAGACAGACTGCAGTTTCGCAGTTTTACCCCCCCCCCCCACTTTGCGAAAAATTTATCAAAATAAAATATAGCCTATATCACTCAGAGATAGTGTAACTTTCCATCAGTGAAAGAATTTTTAGAATCGGTTCAGTAGTTCCAGAGATTACCCTCTACATACAAACAAACACACAAACTTTACTGGGTTATTAAATGAAAGTGATTAACATACTAGATAAAATATTAAAGAGAAAATTAGAGAACATTAGCAATAATTTTGTTGTCTCAAATTGCTCTTAAAAGGCTTTAAAATCTACCATTTTAATCCTAGTTTTTTAAACCCCAGACCCCCCCCCCGATAATACCTACCCCCCCCCAATCAAAATGCTCGAATTACGCCCATGAAAAACTAAAGGCAGTTTTGGTACAAAATTAAATTTATTAAATATTCTGCCTTATTAAAAATAAAAAAAACATTCACATATGAATTACGTAAATCTGTACGTTAATTATTTCTATTTAATATTATTTCATAATGATAAATTATTAGCTATTCAAATAGTATAATAGTCGTAAATTTACCTATTTTTCCGTTGTAAAATAATGTATTAACTGCATAATATTGATGTACTTACTATATTTTTATGGTCTCTTTAGCTTTTAAAATAAAAAAATAATTTTTATATCTTAAATCGTTCTATTTCCTGCCCTTATTCGATAGCTCGTTTACTATAACGGGTTAATTGTTCTTAAAAAAATCACGCTGAATCGATTTCGACCACCCGTAACCCCATATCTTTTTTAGTTATATACATTTTAAACCGTCATAACTTCTAAACTAATATGTCTGTATCGCGGATACAGACAGATGACGTGATAACCGTTAAATACAAATAATTGTAGGTATTAATATACATTAACTTTTATTTATCTTATAAAATCAAATGTTCGTAAAATATAACAAATAAAATATAATTGTAATTTTATTTTTCTAAATTTTTAATTATCCAATACACATATATTTTCATTATAAAAAATAACAATATTAAAAGCCTTCGCGATTCGAACCTGGGCTTGGCGTTTGAACCTGTCGGTAGTCTAGTACTCTACCACACAGCCACCTGCCTTATGTCAACAATCAACATGGCCTTAACATAGGTGTATATGTGTTTTGTTTCATATGACAATTGCATCCCTCTATTTCCGTAACATCCAATATTTTTCAAATGCCACCCCATAATCTGACTTCTGACACATTATAAACGTTATTCACGTAAAAAAGTTGTTGGTAGACTAATTGATTATATCGATATTATTTTCGATAATACAGGCTGTCCTCTTGCGTCTTGTTCGACACCCAACTGTCTTGTTTTAACTTTTAATGTCCACGATTTCAGTTTAAACAGTACTAACCTACTTTACAATCTACCAATCTACAGACGAGTAAACAGTGGTAGATTGAAGGGGGGGGGGGCTCTTTATGACATGGCATGTATTTATAATGTCATGCCATTTTGACTTCAAAAAAATTACTAAAAACTTAAAAGAAATATGACTGGTAACACTGATGACGCGTGGCCTCCAGGAACATTTTTTTAAAGGGCCCTCAGTTAGTGTTAGGTCGCCACTGCGTGTAAATTGAAGGTTAGTTGGGTTAGGTATACATAAATTGAGGTATAATAGTACACCAGACACCTTAATACAAAATATAATATATTATTTATATATAGCTTGCAAATTCAATGCCAACTTGACTTATTGATTAATGTGTTACTTGACACAGGATTTTGAAATATGACGGTTCTAGGTCGATGTGAAAACTTTTGCACGTTAAATAATCAATTTATATAACAGCACAAACTGTAGGTACATGTCTGTACCACTAAAGTTTTATAAATTTACATAGCATATGTCTTCAAAAATTGACGGTGTTAAAGGAGAAAATTTGATTCAACTGATTACATTAAAAGACACCCCGTGACCCCGTTCCCTTCTTCTACCTAAAGTTTATGACGTGTTCTCAATCATAGTTTTAAACCCAGAAGTCTTATCTAACTTAGGGGTTGTCCACAAACTACGTAACGTTCTTGAGGGGAAGGGAGAAGTAACCTCCAAAGTCAACATGGTATTTCCTACTCTTTCTGAGTTTTCATAGTTAACCCTTAAGTAGTAAGGGACACTTAACTCTACCCTCAAATCGAATATGCGTTTCATAGTCAAAATTGACGCCTGTAAGGGCCCTTACATCACCCTCACCTTAAGGGTGGATAGTATATCCCTTAAGTGTCGAAAAAGTAAAAACAGTAATAACACATGAAAAACACGCATTTATATCAAAAATGACAACTAAACACAATCGGTCTGCAGTATGACCAACTGTTCTAAAGGAAAAAATCATGGAGGTTTACTATAATTCTTCCCTCACTCAAGGAAATGACTATGAAATGCTCCTTTGAATAAGATGCCCTCAGCACTCAAGCGACCCTCAGCGAAGGGACCCTTATCACTTACCTTAAGGGTTAACTATGAATATGGGCATAAGAGAATAGTTCTTAATTATTTCTAAACTGTTCGATTGTTTAATAACGGAAAAATCGAAAAAATTAAATAAATTTAAATGACAACAATTTCATAATTTTACGACAAAAATGATATTATTGCATAGTGGGTACTGTAGTGTAGATAAATGCATTATCTAAAGCTTTAAAATAATAAATAGTGATATTATGAATATGACGTGCAGTGACTCATTCAAAGCTTCAATTTCAGTTGGGGGTCAATGAATATGTAATATTTATATTAGAAATCGTGTCCATCGTGATTATAATAAAATTAAGCAAAATCGCAGGATAGTGGACAAAATAATTTGATTTATTAAATTAAATGTACGACGTTTCGTCTATAGATTTAGACTTTTTCAAGTACAATCATAAAAATAACAATATTGTTATTTTTATGATTGTACTTGAAAAAGTCTAAATCTATAGACGAAACGTCGTACATTTAATTTAATAAATCAAATTATTTTGTCCACTATCCTGCGATTTTGCTTAATTTTATTAATATGTAATATCTTTTTAAATCAATGTTCAACATTGATTTACAATGACAGTATCACTATTTTATAGCGTAAAGAATTTACAGATAATATCCAAATGCAAATAAGTAAATTAATATTTTGTCGGTGCGGTGCCGGCCTGTGAATGTGTGAATAGTATATCGTAAATGGACTTTTATAGATTGACTAGCGGTCCCGTTCGGCTTCGCCCGGGTGTTAAGAAAACCCGGGTGCAATACACTACACACTCGCTTCGCTCGTTCGCTTGAATATTATAAATACACTACTCACTCGCTTCGCTCGTTCGCTATATATATAAACCTTCCGTGAAAAACTATGTAACTGATGGTGAAAATCGCATCAAAATCCGTTGCGTGGTTTAGGAATTACTTTACTC
Source organism: Mongoloraphidia duomilia (assembly GCA_039654895.1). Lineage (NCBI taxonomy): Eukaryota > Metazoa > Arthropoda > Insecta > Raphidioptera > Raphidiidae > Mongoloraphidia > Mongoloraphidia duomilia. The sequence continues at coordinate 44,870,847 of CM077519.1, read as the reverse complement.
ACTGCTGCTCGTTCGCTATATAGGTACAGGGTTTTCTCAAAGACACTTAACACACGCCTACCACATGTTCCTGAGACCAAAATAAACCGATTTAAGCAAACTTACCTTCTTACAAAATTGCTTTGTTTGGGCGCTATACGGCCCTGAAGTTACAATTTAGAAATCGTTTTTTTTTTTTGTTATAAATTTAAAACGGCTTGTGCGATTTTGCTAAAATTTGGCACGTTGGCATAGTTTTATGGAACAAAAAAACACATATCAAAATTATGATTAATATTATTCCATAGGCGTAATACTCGGGTTTTTTAATATTTGAACGTTTCAAATTTCTACGCCAATGGAAGAAAAGGGGTTTAAGTATAAAATTTAGATTCAGTAACTTATTTGCTACAAAAAAGCTACTCTTAATAAGACTCGATTACTCTCATGGTTTTTGAGAAATGTGTATTTTAATAATAAGGTATTCAATAATAATACGTTGATAATAGTAAGTTGATCAATAAACAAATAAGATGGCCATGCTTTTTTCTAAGAATAAAACTGGAGATAATGAAGAGTAACTAACGAGTATTGTACCTAAAAATAACGAACAGTTACGTAAAATGCCTGAGTAGTTCAAGTACTTGTAACGAGTAGTAACTAACGAGTATTGCACCTAAAAGTAACGAATAGTTACAAGTACCGAGAAGTAAGGAAAACTTGCATCTCTGACTGATTATCCACCTCCACAAATAAACGAAGAAAGATTCAATTCAAAGTCAATGAACATTTTTATACACATTTGTGCATAAACGGCTAAAGTAGATAGGTAATTTTTTTTTGTAGTGAGTGAATTACGTGCAGCCTTAAAACACTTCATAATGAAAACAATTATTTTGTCAAATAAAATGGTTTTTCCTTTTTTTTAAATAAGAATGTAAAACTGCTTGCGTAACTTTATTATTACAAATTAATGTTTTAAATAATATCATGTAAAACAAAAAATGAACAGGAAGACTAAACGTTTTAACCTTAGCGATAAAAACTTGGAGGTACCTACAATTGATTTCCTCTTACTATGTATTTGGAATAAATTGTTTAATAATGTACTCGGCTTTTTACATAAAATACAAAGAAAACAATACTATCATAAAGTTGTAAAAAACTTGAACCTTGATCAAACCGATCGGACAAAACTTTAAACACAGATTAAAAAAAGTATGTTTACATATATATTCAGATTTTCTTATATGAAGTGTCGGATCGTCTATCATGGAATTGTCTGCTGACTACTAGTAAAACACATAAGTAACACAGGCCCGGATTGATTTATTTATCAACTATAAAATAGCAATATTTTCATATTGTCATAATCGTGAGTCATTTTTTACCACGCATCCTAATTAACTTTAGGTAGCAACTGGTGAATGTATAAGTAGAGTAGATGATTCACACTTTTAGTACCAGAGTATTGATTTTATATACTCACACTACGACAACATAGCTTCATTCGTGTATTTTAACAAACTATTTGTCGCTATATATAAACAGCTGCTTGCAGAGTTTTGGCGCACGTTGATATAAGAACGACACTTTTTGTGATCCCAAATTTTGAGGATAAACGCATATAAGACCTGGTAAATAATTTTTATTGTATTCTAATATCATTATTGCATGTTTGCCTGGGATTTTTTACTGTTCCGATGATCAATTTTTTTAACGTTGAAGTTATATATTTGTGAGGTTAGGAGGCAAAACCGAACACAACAATGCGCGGCAAATTCAAACATGTGCGGTTATTCTCCACTCGAAAACCTATTACTTTAATTTTTTTTACTATTTACCTTCAGAAGTGCTCAGGAGATGCTAATTAAGACACCTTTATATGTAATAAGTGCCTCTAGATTATTATTTCATTTTAGGCCGTGGCGACTTTGATCCATTAGCGTGTGCGGTTTTACCTCATAGGGGAAGGCAAAACCGCTGAAACATTTTTTGAAGCTATGCTTCTTTACGCACATTTGAGATAGGGATCGAACACAGAAAAAAAGTGGAACGTCACGTCAGGTGACGTCACGAAAGAGTGTAACGCAGTTTCTATAGCATTTGTAAACGACACACCTGATCTTTTTTTATATTTGTTTTTATTGCTAAGAAGATTTTCTTTTTTACAATAAATATCAATTATTTTCGGACCCCAACTTATTTAACAAAAGTTATCAAAATTTTAAAAACGACATTTTTTTATTATGAAATTTTACAAAATGACTTTTTTATATCCTAACCAAAAAATAAAAGTGGAGAGTATCAGAGTCTGAAATTTTCGAAATTGACACTTTTTGAAATGCAATAATTATTACAAATAATTTAGTATTCAATAATTCAAATATAAATATATTTTCAAATTGTATTATTATCGGGAATTTTAATACTATTGAGGTAATAATACACTGAAAATTAGCAATGCAAATTTTCCTGACAACTTTTTATATAACGAAGATGTATTATTAGTGAATTTATACATTGTATAATGGCACCGCACATACATTATTAACCTTCAACAAAATTTTGTCAAATCATAAAAAGGGTAAGAAATTTAATCTTTTTAAGGGATGTATTAAGGTGTTAAATTTTGTCCAAAAGGTTCACATAGTATCTAATACATTCCGCTATTATGGTTGTATTAGCACGGATTTCGAGCGAGTAGTCGATATGTGGCGGTCCTCACTGGCTTGGGGGGGTCGAGAAAATAAAACTTAAAAACTTAAAAGCAGCATTGTATTAATTAAACTAGGTACATAAATATAGTAATCATACTAATAATTATAAAGAGAAAAGATTTGATTTTTTGTATGTTTGTTTGTAATGGATAAACTCAAAAACTACTTAACTGATTTTAAAAATTCTTTCACCTATAGAAAGCTACATTATCAGCGAATAACAAGGGCTGTATTTTATTTTCAAAAAAATTAGAGATCCTTACGAAAATTACAATAATGTAACCCAAGGTATCAAAAATTTGCCTATAAAAGTCATTATTTGGCATGCGCTGCGAAAACTATTGATTAATTATAAATTCGAGCGAACGAGCGAAGCGAGTGAGTAATGTATTAATAAATTATAAATTCATAGCACCCGGGCGAATCCGGACCGGGCCGCTAGTACATTATATTTTCAAATCATAAAATCACAATCAGTCTACTTTAAATAGCCAGTTGTCGACGCGTCTATAATCTACAATAATAATAATAATTTAAATAGCCAAAGAAATGTCAATAGTAGGTAGCTTCCTTTACTGTTGATGATACACTATAATATTTTGTGGCTCACAAATTCAGCATATTTATGTATCTTTTCGCCTAAAAAAATAACATCAAGCAGGCAGGGCCGGTTTTTGGGGCGGGCAAACTGGGCAGCTGCCCAGGGCGCCATCGCTGATGACCCACAAAAAATTGATACGAAGTTTTGCAGAGAAAAAAGCTCACAGAATTCATTTCTGAAGCAATTAAATGGACATTTTTTTCTAAAACATCGGTGCAATACTTGGAAAAAGGCTTCGAATGTTATAAGAACTGAAAAAGATGAATAAAAAACAGTTTACGTAAAACCTTGTGGAAATTTTTTTAATATTAATGATAGGAAATTGTGTACACGTTTTATTGAAACGAAAATATAGGCGGGGGGGGCGCAAAGAAATTGTTTGCCCAGGGCGCCAAATAGGCTCGCGTCGGCTGGGAATTTTTGGGAACATTTGCTCTGTTATTCAATAAAAAATATAATCAAGGCACAAATGACAACTTAGTCCACGCCTGAACTACCACAATCCCTTATACAATTATGTATTTTAGATTCAAGTATGATAGCACTTTTATAAATTAGCTCATTCGAATATAGGCAGTGGTAGTGTCAACTAGTACCGTGGTCCTTTCACTTGGACATTGTTGTACAATTCGCGCTTAAATTTGAAATTTGGATATATTTTTGGTAAACTTGTATTGTGCAATAACTTTTGTCAAACATCATGTCAACTAAAGGTATGTGATAATGATATTATGTTGATTCAGTAATTTAATTTACTTACAAATTTAACGTATTTATCTAATTATATCTTATTTATCTCGTTTTCTCGGTTTGTTGTCACATGGAACGCATGTGTGATATAATTTTAGATAGTGCTTATACAACAGAATAACTTAAATCTTATTTTTTTAACAAAAATACACTTTTGTTTCTTTAACAACATTAAAATAGAATTCCGGTGGGTGTTTTAAAATTACGTCAATTTTTACGTAATTTAAAGCTGTAATTAATTTTTATGTGTTGGTTGAAATATTTAAAATAAACTCCACGAGGTGGTCATTTCGTTTAAACAGTGCGTTATAAAATATTTTAGTTTTTTTCAACACGTGCTGTGTTTCAGTTTGTATAACTTTGTTTAAATTTTAAATTTAACTGATTTTTTTTGTACGATTAAAAAAAATATTTTTCTTTTAACACCGCTCTTGATTTTGAATTTAAAACGGGACAAATGGGCGCTGAAGGAATTCAAATTCTGAATTCGAATGATAAAAGTAAGCATTACTATCAATGTTTTATAACCCCTTTCCACAATACGAATTCACTTTCAATAATAAATTACAGTTTCCAGACAACTATGTTGCCATTTACGTACAAGGTATTGTATTTATTTTATTAAGTTGAAAAGACATGCATCATTTCCAACTGAACTTCGATTAGCTTTTTTCCTTTAATCAATAACGGCATTATTAAGAGTATTCGATAGCGGAAGTTACCCCCTGCACCATTCATCTCAAATCCTTTCCCCTCGCCTATAAAACGGTTCCCGCTCTCCCGATGCTATTTTTAAAGCTAAATGGTTCGGGTAAACGCCAAATGAAGGACCGAGAATCACACTACAGATCCTACAGGCGAATTTTTTGGAGGATTTTTTTTTTCAATTTTTCGCCTGTAGGATCTGTGGTATGATTCGGTCCTTCATTTTGGTCCTTCATTATCCGAACCCTTTAGCTTTAAAAATAGTGTCGGGAGAGCGGGAACCGTTTTTTAGACGAGGGGAAAGGATTTGAGATGAAGAATACAGGGGGTAACTTCCGCTATCGAATACTCTTAATATAGATAAAATCTGGATGACCGAGCTTTGCTCGGATGAGTTCAAAAAAAATAGTACTTAAAGTTCCCATTTCATCAAAATCGTTAGTCGTTTAATAAGTTAAAGATTGACTGTCAGAGTAATTTGACATAAATAATGAAAATAGTTTGTTTTTTCCAAAGCCTATACTCACCATACGACACTGTTTTATAACGTTAAAAAAACTGTTTTTTTTAAATGATAAAATCGATAAGAAAACGAATTTTTCCACGGATGAGACCTAGCTAGATCAACTTTTTGCCCCCCCCCCCCCCGAAACCCCTTTTCGGTAAATTTGATCAAAATCGTTAGAGCCGTTTTCGAGAAAATATTTATATAGGTACATAGGTACATATATACAAGATTTGCTCGTTTAATAATATAGGCATTTTAAGAAAATACTTTTGAAATGCATCGATTGATTCAAAAGAAAATCGTTAAAGTAGACAAAACGTAATCCTTTATCCAAAACATAATTTTTTAGGTGGTTTGTTATACTTACGATTAATTATGAAGGGAAAACCCGTATCAAAATCGAAAATGAAGAGTAACAGATACAGATACCCAGCCATACAATTACACGACCCAAACACATAACACCCCCTTTACATTTAAATTAGAAAACTATACGTATAGGTACATCAAAAATTCATTTAAAGACTGAAATCTAGAAATCTTAACTAGTTTATGAATAAAAAATACTAGTTAACTGACATAATGTTATTTGATTATAAATCTTTTTCTACACAAAACGATGAATTTATGACATGTTTATTTCAATGGTAAATTTTTTGCATTGTTTGAATTGATTATTATGTAATAGATAAATTAATATTCAGTGCTACTGTATTAATTATGGTAATATTTACACTCTTGACAAGAGATATGTGACAAAAAATTTCATAGCAATCAATAATCTTCGACAAACTAATAGTCACAATAATATAAAACTGTAAGAATAAATATTTATTAGATGTTTTTACGTAAAAAACTGGTATCTTTTGTGTTCTCCTCCCTGAACACAAGACGTGTTTTCTTATCGTGAATATAAAAAATTGCATAAAAACAAATGCAAGTGACATTACAGACATAATTTGTAATTCGTTATGCTTTTGTAACTATTAGTTTTTGTTAGAGCTGAAAGTTTATAATGCAACTAAGGGGCCATCCATATATTACGTTACGCATTTTTGAAGCTTTTTACCCCCCACCCCTCTAAGTAATAACTTGTCACAAATATATCAGACCCTCTCCCCTGATACGGAGTTACGTAACGTTTTTCTCAATCAAGAAAAAAAATCATATGAAGGTTCGAATTATTTATTGCAGAAAATAATTAATTTTAGCAACATAAAACTTATAAAAGTAATAAATTTGTTTGAGTCAACACTATTTTATTTTTTAATAGCCATAAAATGAATGATACATTTATATATATTATTGTTAGCTTTATTATTATTCGTGTTAAATAATAATGAAAATAGCATTTATGCATGTTCATTATGAATTATCATTTACATAATTTATCAAATAAATTATCAAACTTTTATTAGTGCAATCCAATTCAAAGCTTATCTGTAAATATGTAATCAATAACAAATAAATAATATCGTAACTTTAATTGCAAAGTTTTTTTTTTAAAAAAGTGGGTGTGTGTACTTATGTTCGCGCCTAAATAAGTTATATTTGGCGTGATTAAAAACATTTTTAATTTGCATTTGAAAAATTCACTTTCATCATTTTTTCATAACGCGCCTAAAGAATTAAAACTTCAAAAATTTCGAATTAGACGAGTTTACCAGTATACCTAGACGGAATTCGCAATTTTCATAATTTTTTTCTGCCTGTCTGTTTGTCAGTTTATTTGTTCCGAGATAACTCAAAAACTACTAAATCGATTTTATTCGCTGCATAATAATACAAAAAATAATTATTTTTTTCGTATTAAAAATAAAACACTAGACTATTGTTTGTGAAATGTTATATTTGCATAACATTATAATATTACCATGACACAGCAGAGTATCGATAGTAACAATGATTTTGAATTTTAACAATCAAATTAATTGTTAGGGTATATTCAGTGGCACCAACTGAGGCCCGGAGCGACTTTTCATTTCGAGGCTTCTTTTAAAAAAATATTATATAATATGTTTGATTGCGGTAAAGATTGGTTTTAATAAAAAAAACTATGACACTGTATAAGTAGTTATTAATTTGAACAGATAAATAGGGTCGTCCCACAATTTTAACATTGGAAATGTTTATGTTCGTATATGGGGGCAGAGTTACGAGTTTTCGTTCAAGGCCAAAAGACAACGGTGTCGCGATCAAGTGAGGAGCAATCATGCAAAATTGAACAAGTGCAATTTTTTCGAAATGTGTTTTATATCATGTCTAGTTAATTGAGAAGTATTTGCGACTATCTGCGGTGTTATTTTTGAGCAAATGTTAATAAATACTGTAGAAAAATCCATTTAAAAGTTAAGTAATCAAGCAAAAGTGAACGCGTATGCCGTATATAACAGAAGAATAATAGGGTTATTCCTGACAAAACTGAACAGTGCATTGATAAATATTGTGTGTATAATAAACAGTTAATTTATGTTTCATATATGCTGTTATCATTTCCAATGTCCTCGATGGTTGCAAGGATTGCGAAATCTGTGAATTTTTTTTGTTGGAATCTACATTACAAATAGATTATTAATCATTTTATAAAGAATTTTTCGGAAGTTTTTTGTATAATAAAAAAATGCCTGAAAGTGTATTTTCAATGCAATTTTAACATGGAATCGTACCGCTACCGAAATGATGTAGATAAGATTCAGCTTTTGATTAGCTGACTAGATCTACTGCGTCAAATTGAAAGCGAACCACGCTGCACATAATTTATACACTTCTCTGCCCAGGCCCGGATTTCTGCCTAGGCCAACAAGGCACCGGCCTAGGGGTCCAGCCGCTGAGGGGGCCCCGGCCAGGGCGAAGATGGAAATTAAAGAAAAAAAAGCCCAAACATTTTGTAAGATAACCCAATTGACGACTTTTTTGCTAAATTTCCATCCAATTCCATTTTTTCCCCTTTTTTTGGGCTTGGGGGCCCAACTGTCAAGTGCCTAGAGGCCCTAGGTCTTTAAATCCGGGCCTATATCTGCCTATAGATAAAGAAGTGTGACTCTCTTCTATGTCGCCATATGGCGGTTTATGCTCAGCGTTTAAAAAATATAGGTATATTTCTTTAATTCTTGTTTTTGCAATCAAGAGGAAGGATATAAGAACGAAAAAGTTAGTTAACATTATTTGTTTATGTATGAGGAATAACACGCACTGTTCAAAATTATCAAATTTTGATACGTGGGACGACCCTATTGTGTACAGTCAGAACTAAAAACTAACATAAAATATAAATATAGATATAAGTATAGTTACACGGTACATGCATAACTATAAGTGAACTTATTCATGTGTTCGTGCACGGGAATCCCCAGAGACCCTTTTACTACAGACGGCGAACAATGCATAGGTACTAATATTTCAAAATCTTACAGAGTTACAGTCAGTCAGCAAATCAGTCAGTCATGAGCGTAAATATATATTTAAATAAATTTTAATAAGACGTGTGTGGCATTTTGTAACACTTTGATCGTACAAAGTCGAAAATAAACGTAATAGTACATTGTGCCACAAGGGAGGAAAGTGCTACATTTCTTCCTGCATATAAAATTGCCACCCGAGCCGAAGGCGAGGGTGGCAAATACGCGGGAGGAGATGTAGTAATTTCCTCCCGTGTTGCGCATACTATTTTTTCTCCTGCCAGGCCGAAAGTTCGCAAAATTGAAAAAAAAAATTATTAAAATTATTATTTTTATTTTATTTTATTATTAAAATTATTAAAAATATTAAAAAATAATTTTAAAGGAAATAATTTTAATGTGTTGGAGACAAAAGTAGGTGCTTGAGAGCCGGCATAAGTACTATTGCGCACGCGCACTTGTCCGTACCACGGGAATAAAGAGCGCCTTTGTTCCCGCTTGGCAGGGACGAAAGTACGAACTTTCGTCCTAGGTAGGAGAAAAAATCACTTTCACAATAAACTGACACTGACACAAGTTGAAAACATGAAAATCGGAAAAAAAGATTTGAGTTTTTTTAAAATTAATTTTACGTGTACTTATGGAGTTTGGTGCGTTCCTCCCGACTCATCCTGTATAGTATGTTTATCCTATTTTATTCATGCCGTTTTAATGTTATCATAAAAAGGTCAAAGAAAGAACACTAATTTATCATTATTTTTACAAAACTGTCTAATAATTGACGCTAATGAGTGAAGGATGTTCACGAACGTCAATTATCAATTTTGCTCGTCTATAAACTCAGCATCCTGTTTTCAATAATTGACGAAACATAACAGAAATTAATAGGATCAGTGGCGTTCATGTCAAAATATAAACTTGATTGATAGGATAAGATACCGGGTTCCCGATCACACATAAACTCAGCATCCTGTTTTCAATAATTGACGAAACATAACAGAAATTAATAGGATCAGTGGCGTTCATGTCAAAATATAAACTTGAATGATAGGATAAGGTACCGGGTTCCCGATCACACCTACTTGTGATCCATCACTTTTATATTTGTAATTAATAGAATACATAACAAATGTTATAAAGAAAATTTAGATGTTATTTTTTTAAATTTTTAGGTTCGTATTTTACCAATAATATACTCTACCAATGTGAAGTACCGTAGCAGTAACTCACTTGTAAACTAATATTTTCTAATTTCTCTTCGCGACTAAATAGTCACAGTGCCGGATTTCCGCCTAGGCCCACAAGGCCCCGGCCTAGGGGCCCAGCCAGCTTAGGGGCTCCAGTGGCGGAACCTTCATATAAGCTCAAAAGATTGGCTTGCCTTATCAAAAAGTTTTATCGAAAATATTATTTAAGGATAGGACTAATTTCTTAATAAAAATATATGAGCACTGTGGTTGGAATAAAAACAAAAATAAAGATAGTTACTTCTTACCACAACAGTTTTATTGATGCGGATGTACATTTCGAAAGCTATGCTTTCGAAATGTACATCCATCAATAAAACTATGCTTTCATCTTCAGCAAACACTATAGTGTTTGCTGAAGATGAAAGCATAGCTTTCGAAATGTACATCCATCAATAAAACTGTTGTGGTAAGAAGTAACTATCTTTATTTTTGTTAATAATTTCTTGGTTAATTATAATAATATCGTAAACTACCTTACAGATCTTTTGTATTTTGATTTGATTAATTAAAGTCGATTAAAAATTATATATTCTGTACTAGTGCATTTAATTCGCTAAATTTCCAAAATGGCTTTGAGATGGGGCCCCAAATACCAAGTGCCTAGGGGTCCTGGGTCTTTAAGTCCGGTACTGCCTATAGAATATTACCTATATAATCGGTAAAATTAATAAGTGACAAATAAATAAAATAAGTGCATATTATAATCACTATTATTTTACATAAGAATCATTACCTCTCGAGAACATAATGAATTGTCGAGGTTTTTCAAGGAATAGAGATTTTTTGTTGTTGAATAATAATTGTGGTTATTAAAATATGAAGACTTCGACACTCCAACAGGGCCGTATTAAGCTTTATTAAGCTTTTTTTATGGCCGCCAACAGCTAAGGTTATTTGAGCCTAGCACCAATTCACATTTTCAATATATTATTTTTACTAATAAATTGAAAATCCAATTGATACTTTTACCAGCTCTCGGATTAGGACGCTAATGATCTCAGTTGTCGAGCGTCTATAAAACACACAATTCGGATTAGGACCTGGGAACTGGGGATTTGTAATAGAGGAACCATGGCAACACAAGCAGTATTATATTTTAAAAACATACAAAAACACCGTAAATGGATTTTGTAGGTTAGGCGAACTGTCATTATGTATAGTTTACAATCAACACGTAGGATGGCACCACTTTCGCTTACTTTCGACCCGAAAAGAATTTCCTTAAGGAACGAAAACACTTTACTTTTGATCTGCGCTTGCGCGACTTTTATTTTACATCATTATGGCATGCTAAAGCTAACTTACGTCCCCGAAAACAATTATGTAATATTGCACTTTCAATGCATGCGTACATTACAAAAATTTGTTTTTAAATGTAGCGCGGTTTTTGTTCCGAAAGTCTACTGTTAGCTCATTAAATAACAATAATAATCATAATTAAAATGCAGTTTCCGATAATACTGCTTACCTAACAAAATAAAGTTTTTCCTTGGTCTGCGATTAAACTGGCATATTTCCCGTAATTATATGTGTTCCCTTAATATTTACCCTTTTTTGTATCAAGGAAGTTTCTTATTAATTGATTAAGGAAATTTATGTCAATAAATTAAAGAACAGGTCTAAGATTTATAATAAAAGTAAACTGTCAGAGGAGTTGTGCTGGGTTTTACTGATCACCGTTTACCAAGTGGTTTTCCCATACGCGTAAAGAATCTACCTACTGTACCTCTATACCTACGTAAGTACCTATGTATTTTTTGTAGCAAAATGAGATAAATTACATTTTTCTAGAAATCGTTGAAAGATAAAAGGTGGAATATTTCTAATTTTAAATTCCAGTTTTTAATACCGTTATTCCGAAAAAGTTTTAAATGATTACACAAAATGTCCTGCAAAAAATATACCTATACCAAGAAATCAGAAACTGCGCACAAAGATACTTAGTTTTATTAAATCTTATAAAATAAAAACTTTGTTGTAATAATTAACTTATATTTATATATTATAAAACATTAAATAGGTAGTTAATTTCGTTTTGTTGCGGGTTTTTTCAGAATTTTGGTATTTTCTTCATATTAAGTAGGTATTATTAAACAAATAATAATTAGACTACAGACTTTTTATTCATTTTACTATGTTCAATCGAAATTCAAGGGGAATATTTATGAAAAAATTCAAAGTGTGTATGAAGTTCTACCCTTCGAGTATCATGGAAGCCCCATAATACGCGTACCGAATTTTATTAAAAATCAGTTCAGTGGTTTTGTATGGAAAGATGAGGGAGACAGTGGCGTAACGTACACCACCGCAAACCCTGCGTGGCGGGGAGGCCCAGCCATTATAGGGGCCCAACCAAGTCGATATATATTTAACTACTTTTACAAACGGAGTACTTCTACAAACGGAGTAATTCTAGATTTTAAATATTGTATCTGTATTAATTGATGACTTCACACTGTACTTAATACTTTTGTGTGTAAATATATCTATCTATCTATCTATCTACTATAAGCTGCAAAATGTATCGTGATAAGGGGCCCAAACTTAATTTTGCTGCAGGGGGGGCCTTAAAGGTTTGCGTTACGCCACTGGAGGGAGCCTTACCTTAACACAAGCGAAACCGGATATAACTTAGCCTATCCTTTGATTTGAGTAGCCCTAATATATACGTATACCAAATTTCATTGAAATCGAATTAAGGATTTAAAAAAGTTATGGCGGAACACATAGACACATAACCTCTCTTTACAGTTTTATTATCTATTAATATTAAAAAGAAAGATTTCGTTTTGATTGCGTAATTTTCGTAATTCTAAATAGTCCAGGTATCATAATTTTATTTTGTTGTCTTATTTATTGAACTAATTAAGCGTACTTCTTTGAATTTTTATCACGTTATCAGTACACCAATTGTATAAACATTTTTGTTTGAGTTAAAACACTTGAATAACACTTGTATACATTATATAATATATATACAGGTGTCCAGTAGACCTTCTTAAAAACATTGACTGGTGACCATGTGCTATCAAAAATATGACCCCAGTTAAAAACCTCACGATTTTCGAGATAATTAAATGCATTTAAATTTGTACCCATAGTCTCAAAAACTTGCTTATTTCATCCAGATTCCAAAATGGTAAAACATTGACTGGTTACCTAGTGCTATCAAAAACATGACCCCAGTTAAAAACCTCACGATTTTCGAGATAATTAAACGCATTTAAATTTGTACCCATAGTCTCAAAAACTTGCTTATTTCATCCAGATTCCAAAATGGTATAAAACACCTAAATTATTTTTCGAAATAAAAAGATATTGCTATTTTAATTGAACAGGGTCTAATTTTTGTATAGTAACTATTCGACTCTTACTCAATTTTATGACCGGAAACAAGCGTTTCTAAAATTTTAAATTTTTTAAATAGGTATCTCGAAAAACGTGAGATTGTTACTGGGGTCATGTTTTGTAGATTATATTTTGTTATTTTAATAGCACATGTCCATTGTCCAAACCTATCACCGGTTACAGTTTACTGGACACCCTGTATACATGCACCTTGCATAATTTATAAGTCTTAAATAAAGCTAATAATAGTAAAATTTGTAGAATTGTCGCTTATTTAGATGTCAGTAAAGTCATAAAATAATAAAAGCATTTAACAACATTCTATTTATACCACTCAACATTATATTAAAAATACCAATTTTCTCGAAATAAAAAATGATTGTATTTATTATCTTTATCAATTTCTATTTGAAAAACCATCCTAGTTTACAATTCGGATGTACAGAGAATCTGAATTTTTTATAAATAGGTTTCTGAGGGCCGTATTCACCAAACACTGTTAAAGATAGAGTTACTAATCTTAGAATAAATTTATTCCTTGTATAAAATTAACTTTCAATTCACCAAGCAATTCATTCGATAGAATAGTAACTTCAGGTACAAATTTACTTTACACCATACACCTTGAACACTTTGTCAAATATTTTGATTCTAAAGCACGTTTATCAAAGATCCGACCGATGGCGCATCGATCGAAAATGTAAATTTATTTTACTACAAAAGCCTTTACCTGAAAGATATGGAATTAATATTCATCTGAAAAGGACACAGGTTATAAAATAATTTGTGCATTTCGTGCCCATCCTATTTCACTAGGCGAATAAATATTTATACCCTTGAAATTGGACAGAATAGTTATTCTTACGATTTATACCTGCAGTAAACTTAACTACGTTTGGTGAATTGAATTATCGCTATTTATTCCGAGTAATAGTTACCAGGGGAATAAATCAACGGAATAAATAACTAACTAGGCTCGGTGAATACGGGCCTGAGACATATAAATTAAAATAGGTAATGATAACTAAAATATCCGTTTACCACTCAAACTCCCACTTTGTTTCATGATTGGTAGCTTTGTACCTCAAATTTTTAGGTGCATTTTTAGTGTATTTGCCATATGGCACATACACTATTGGCGTCGGTCGGATGGCGGGACCTAGGGGTCGGACCAAAATTTCTCGACGTTTCATAGCCTCCTGAACACTTTGGCACCATTTTTGGAAATGTCTGTTTATATATGTATATATATATTTATATATTTATATATATATATATATATATATATATATGTGTGTGTGCGGGCTATAACTTTCGAAAGAGTTAATTGATTTTGACGAAATTTGGTAGGCACGTTAAAATCCATCACCGCACGAAGCCTATTTAAAATGGGCCAAATCGGACTATTTTAAGGGTGGTTTTTAGGGGTTGAAAAATGTTTTTGGGCCCAAAAATGCCGAAAAAATTCTCAGAATCGTTTCAAAATTGAAATTTAACCCTTTAGTAGCGATTAAAATGTTCTGCTAAAATTTTAATAAAATCGGCCCGACAGGACCGGAGTTACAAATTTTATGAAAACACTAGTTTACGGATAGTGCTTTACTTACTGAAGGGTGTATTTAATTTGGTACCGAGGTTGCATTGATAAAAATTTTGAAATTAAGAAAAAAAATATTATTTTAAGGGATGTATTAAGGGGTTAAATTTTTTATTTTGTCCAAAAACAAACTTAAGTTCACATAATAAAGCCACAATGCCAATTAGCAAATACACTATATTGTCGGCAGGGTTTTGGCACTGCGACCCGAGTTTTTTTATTTCTAATATGCAAATTATTTGATCTTACCGTACAAATGGTCTGCCGATGCTAAAATTAATATATTTGACGTATGTCAGTATTAACGACGAGGCTTTTTAAACCGTTCAATAAACTTAAACCATAGGATTACGACCTCAAGTTTCGTTTTCCATGATTTTTTAACCGACTTCAAAAAAAGGAGGTTTCTCAATTTGACCGTATATATTTTTTATGTTTTATGTGGTTATGTTTTTTGTGGTTATGTTTTATGTATGTTCGCGGATAACTTCGTCGTTTATGAACCGATTTTGAAATTTTTTTTTATTTGAAAGGATATACTTTCAGATTGGTTCCATAGAAATTTCATCAAAATCGGTTTAATAAAAAAGTATGTAACGGCGTGTGATTCTTTAAGGTAAATGTTACTTTTTGACACTAAAAAGTAAAAAATAAAAAACTTTTTAAAAAAAAAACCTCCTTCAAAAAGGCACTAAAAAGAGGAAAAGAATGAAATTTTGAGGTCTGTGCCAATTAAAATATGAAGTCGGTTAAAAAGTATAGTATAGTGATTAATATCTTCTTTTTAACCAATTTCATATTTTAATTGGCACAGACCTCAAAATTTCAATCATTTAGTGCCTTTTTGAAGGAGGTTTTTTTTTGTTAAAAAGTTTTTTAATCACATATTATAAATATATAAGAAATCGGAGTGATTTGAGTTTAGGGAATCTAACCGGCTATTAAATTTATATATTATAGTACAGAAACTTATTACATGAACTTCACGGAAAATGCTGAAAATTTCGAGCTGTGGAGTTTTGGACTTATCGATAATTTTATGACTTCGAGTTTAGGGAGTCTAACCGACAATAAACTTCGACTTACAGAATCTGTAAAGTGTACAACCTCACTTACTTCAACATGTGGAGTTTGCGAGACTGGAACTTGTTACAGCCGAGGGGGGACATTGGGATATAGTTGTTATCGCAATTGCATTCCAATGTTCTTTGGAAATTAGCGCTCCCAGGGACTCGAGCTCGTAAAATTGTAAATTGTATTTTAAAGACCACCAACAGCTAAGGTTATTTGGGCCTAGCACCAATTCATATTTTCAATTCATTATTTTTTTTTTTTTTTAATAATAAATTGAAAATCCAATTGACACTTTTACCAGCTCTCGGGCTAGAACTCGGGAACTGGGGACTTGTAATAGAGGAACCATAGCAACGCCATGTAAACAACAGCGCCGCTACACTCTCGGCTATTCTCAAGCCCGACTCGAGCTCGTACCAGTCGGTTTGTGTATGCCGGCTGGCGGATTTTAATACACAAATATGTTATTTGTTGTGTTGAAGACGCTAATGACCTGAGTTGTCGACGCGTCTATAACCTACAATAAATAAAATAAATCGAATTACAGAGTGTAATATGTATTCACAGTACATCGTAGGGAAATCATATATAGTTCGAGTTGTAGAGTTTAAATAATTCGAGTAACAGAGGCTTTTAGGTTTCAGCGGAAGGAAATAACTAATTTCGTCGACTTAGAAAAGATTTCGACTTAATGAGATTCGAGTTATAGAGTTTCTATTGTACTTTTATTAAAGTGAACTTAAACAATCATTTGCCTTATCCGCAAGTGTGCAAGCTTTCACGGCCGGCATTGTTCCAAGTTCTCATGGTTTCCGGGCTTGTAGGCCGTTTTCCGGTGGTATTTCTACCCGACGTTTCGTCTACAACTGCGGTAGACGAAACGTCAGGTAGAAATACCACCGGACCACGGCCTACAAGTCCGGAAACCATGAAGACTTGAATCATTTGCCTTGGTTATAAAACATTTGAACTTTCAATACTCATTTAAAAGGTTGGCAATAGTTCTGGTAATGTAATTAATGAATTACCATTCAATTTGACGGATTATAAATAGGAAATACACATTCATTTTTTTTGATAACGACAATAGGTACTTAACTGTTATGTGAGTAGTTAGTACTAATGACCTGTGTAGTGTATGCAAAATATGTTTGACATTATCACCTGTGCTGACGTACGATTACGATATTACATACATTGTAAATAACTGTAGTCATGGTGCATCGTAAATGAACGAACGTCACCTTGCGTCAAAACTTCGTCCCCTTACGAGCTTAATGTTAGCTTTGCACGATGCCTTTTTTCGTGCATCTTGAATTGTAATTGTATTTTAAAGACCACCAACAGCTAAGGTTATTTGGGCTTAGCACCAATTCATATTTTCGATTCATTTTTTTTTTTTTAATAATAAATTGAAAATCCAATTGACACTTTTACCAGCTCTCGGGCTAGAACTCGGGAACTGGGGACTTGTAATTGAGGAACCATAGCAACGCCATGTAAACAACAGCGTCGCTACACTCTCGGCTATTCTCAAGCCCTCGTGCATCTTGAGACAAGTGCTTAAGAGTTATTCTCTACCGGAAGTCACTCCCTGCACTCTTTATCTCAAATCCTTTCCCCTAGCCTAAAAACGGTTACCGCTCTCCCGACGCTATTTTTAAAGGGTTCGGATAAGCACCAAATGAAGGGCAAAGAATCACACTACAGAACCTACATGCGAAGTTTTTAAAAACAGTTTTGTTATACCTACGTGTAGACCGAGAGCTAGTGACAATTTTTAGGTGTTATTTATTCAAGGCCTTATTTTTGTGAAGATGTTGAGGGAGGCATATTAAAGTGCCCTGAGTACCCTGATTTTGCTAGCTAGGATAGCGGTATGGGAAGGATGCAGACCGCCCCCAACATGTAACAAGAAAAATGGTCACAATAATTTATTATTGCTTCAAGGCTGAAATTGTTTGTACAGAATTTTTGATGAACCCAGTAATGCCATTGTAATATTTGCAGATCGATTGGTCAGTATTAAAAGGGTGGTAGTCGCCGTAACAATTCATATTAAAATTTGAACCTTGAACTAATAACATAAATTTCGTCGGGTACATGACACGTTTAGGGTGATCTCCACCCCTTTAATACTGACCAATCGATCTGCAAATATTATAATGGCATTATTTCAGCCTTGAAGCAATAATAATTGTGACCATTTTTTTTGTTACATGTTGGGGGCGGTTTGCATCCCTCCCATACTGCTATCTAGCAAAATCCCTTACTCAGGGCACATTAATATGCCTACCTCAACATCTTCACAAAAATAAGGCCTTGAATAAATAACACGAAAAAATTGTCACTAGATCTCGGTCTAGTGTGAGATATAACGTAATTTTTAAAAAGTAAGTTTTTCCAGGAAAATGTTTTTCAATTTTTCGCCTGTAGGATCTGTAGTGTGATTCTTGATCCTCCATTTGGTGTTTTTCCGAATCCTTTAGCTTTAAAATAGCGTCGGGAGAGCGGTAAGCATTTTTAGGCGAGGGAAAAGGATTTGAGATGTAGAGTGCATGGGGGTGACTTCCGCTATCTGAACAGACGCTAATGACCTGTGTTGTCGAGCGTCTATAATTTACAATTCATTCATTCCGCTCAGGGCCGCAGCAAGGAAATCTTGCGCCTGGGGCCAACATTTCAATTTGCGCCCCCCCCCCCCCAACAAAATTTTTTTATAAGATATTCCAACACAACCAACTGAAAAACATAAAAAATGTTCACTAATAGACTCCAACAACTCGCACTTTAAGTTTCAAAGATATATAAACAACATCTGAGAGATTTTTGAGTTTTCTTAAAAATGCCAAAAGTAAGAAGACCCTCTTTGTACAAATTTGCGAAATTTTTGAAAAATAAATTCGACTCGATTCGTTTGATATTAAGTCAATTTATAGAAAAAATAGCGCTGAATCGACTCTAACAACTCGCACTTTTAGTTATATAATATATTTCTATAGAAATTATCGCCAAATTCGTTAGCCGTTTCTGACTCATTGAAGATCGTAAATAATTTTTTATGAGCTTCGGTTTACTGAGCTATCCTCTCACATTCAGTAGTGGTTACGGGAATTATTAAAAAAATTCTATATGCTATTCCCATGTTTGAATAGCTTTCCACTAAACCCAAATCATAAATTGTTTGTAGTACTCTAAATGTGACATTTTATTAATATTTTCATTTAATGATTCAAGCATTTGCTTTGCGCTTGCTACTTTTGTAATATTAAATACGTAATGTGAAATACAAATTAATAATAAATGTTATATTTCTTTCTTTAGTCCTATTTTCAAAAGTATTATTATTTATTGTATATTTTATATTTGTCGAATTGTAATTAGCCTGGCAATAATCATTGTCGTTTTTCATGTCAAAAAATACAGCGTCTTCGGCGCCCCTTGCTTAATGCGCCCGGGGCCGTCGCCCCCTCCGCCCTACCCTTACTGCGGCCCTGATTCCGCTATCTGACTTATTTAAAGTACAACTTATTATTACAATCCCGTTATGTACGAATCGAGGGCGAGCGAACTGGGAAATAAATCTTTCTCGTTGATAAATCCCAACTTTCTGCAGAAATAAAGACAAGATTTACGTATAATATAATAGTAAAGAACTGAATTTCCTTATAATTTCATGTTAAAAATTTTGCTGTGCGTCACAATTTTTCTAAAATTTCCTATACGTGAATTGTAGGTCACTCAACCTCAAAAATGAAACCGTAAAGTTCCCCGTTTGGATGATCTGTCATTTTTTTAAATTGAATTTCGCGCACGTAAATACCTTAATATAAACCTGTTTCAGGTGGGCACGGTAACCACCAATCACATTAAACCATAAGTATAGATCCATGCGTTTTAAAGGTTATTTGTATAATGCAGCTGAACCAGCGTTCCCAAAATGTTTTTACAAGTGTCTGTTCTTGTTTTTCAAATTTTAGTTTAGAATGACAAGTCAAATCGATTTTTGAGCCTAAATTACTGTCCATCGATTAGCATTTACCTGTAAATTGAATTAGAATTGATTAAATAAATATATGTTTATTGTTCCTTTCACGAAATAAAAGGAGCGGGATTCAAACATAATGTTTGTTCTTCCACCCGTCCATTTACAAAAGACATATAAGTACAGACACTTTAAAATATGGCTAAATTGAAATTTTGTAACTTTCAATAGTTTTTGCAGAAAACTCATGTCTTCGTTAAATTATTTCTAACATCTTACAGCCACCGACTAAAATAGGTACTGACGCTAATGACCCCAGTTGTCGAGCGTCTATAATTTACAATTCATTCATTAAAATAGATACTGTATTTTTACTTTGATCAGTGACTGTTAGATGTCAAGGATACTTGATTGCGTAATTTGCGTTAACTTAACCCAGTCGTAACTAAAGAATATAACAATTTTTTTTATCAAAATCGGTTTAGCCGTTCTCGAATGACGCTGGTACAAACACGTTTACTTACTTATCTAAGATGTCAGACGAGTATAGGTACCTAAAAAAATCACAAGAAAACAAAATTACGGGCAAAAGTTCAGTCAGGGGCGGTGCGGCCAGGGATGCTGGGCGCTGGAGCATCCCGGGCCCCCGGAATTGAAGAAGGCTCGGGCCCTCCTATTTCTCAATTCCAACAAATAACAAATTACTCAAGTCTCTCCCTCGGACTCCTAGGTCCCTACAAATATTGGCATCCCTGATAAAATATAGTCAGTACGCGCCTGAGTTCAGTTGCAATTGTTATATTATTGATTGAAATAGATTATTGTTTAAAATTTAAATCATTAAAATTTAAATAAATATCTTATTAAAACCAGCGATTCAGCACAGTTCTTATCTTTGCCTTTTAGATGACCTAAAAAATATTTTTATCAAAATATACTTTTGATTTTTTGTGTTTATCTTAAAAACATCAACGATCACGGTTATCCTGACATATTAATTCTATTATTTTTGATAATAAATTTTTGTCGGTTCTCCATTGGTAACCTGGGAACTTGGGAATTACAGACCATCATCAAATTCCATTTGATGAAGTTATTGCACGAAAAATAATTGATCGATTGAAACGATATTTTTTAAAACTGTGTAGGTAGCAGGTACCTATACATGTATTTAACTATCCGCAATTTAATCAAAATTTAGATTGAAAAGCGATCTTTTTCTATGTAGATCATTTAAGATCGGTGTGTGCTTATGACCACACGACAGAAGTGAACACTTCAGATTTTCGAATTTTTGGTGTCATTTATTATAGGGCATTTATGAACTAAAAATAATTTATTACACTAAAATACTAAAATTGTATTTTTAATTAATTCCACCTTGGTTTCAAAAAAATTATAATTATTGTTAAAGAAACAATATAACAAAAATAAAAAAATATATAAATAAATAACATGAAGAATTTAGAAAAAAAACGCCAAAAATTCTACGCTGCCATCAGGTCTCAAACCCAGGTTCCTATATGCATAGAACGCATAGACGTAACCACTGCGCTATGAGTCGAAGTTATGTAGACGGCCGTTTTTATAATATAAGTATGTTGCGAATTCTTACGGTAGGGTTGCGAATTCTTACGGGGGTTGCGAATTCTTATTATACGGAAGTAGTTGCGAATTCTTACGGAAGTATAGTTGCGAATTCTTACGGGGGTTGCGAATTCTTACGGGGGTTGCGAATTCTTACGGGGGTTGCGAATTCTTACGGGGGTTGCGAATTCTTACGGAAGTAGTTCGGACGCTTCACATTTTTTTCAGTACCCATGCAAAGAGTGCCTAACGCGCCTAAGGAAGTTTTCACTTCAAAAATTATAAATCAGTTCCATATTATTATTCTGATTCTTTTACAAAAAATATCACTTGTAAATTTCGTAGTTGGGTATAGGTAGTTTACCAGGAATCAACTAGGTCACGTAAAAATAGACTGATCGATTATAAGTATTCAAATACTAGTAAAAGTTAAAACTGTTATTGATATTTTCCTCTCATCGAACTTTTAAATACTGACTTATATCTCTGTCCTTTGTTATCATCACTTTATAGTAAACGATAGAATAGTGCATAAAAGTTTAATGACTGAAAAACGTTATGTAAGAAACGTTTCTCGCAGCTATCACTATACGCGGTAATCATTGGTTGAACAACACTGATCTAAATTCTAAAGTAAATACTTTCTCTCTCACCTGGGGCCCACGTTGCAACTGACAGAGTAAAAATAGTTCCACGCTCTTATAGTTATAATTCACTGACAACCGTTGTTGACCTTATTGACTGCATACAAATTAGTCTAATAGCAAAATGTCGGTTGAGCCGTGTTTCGTTTAAAATGGAGAGTGATTCCGAAGAAGATACGGTAGTGTTGACGTTATTAAATAACAAATCAAAAGAAAAGAAAAACGTCAAGTATTGTTATCACTGTGGTGAAAACAATGGAACGAATAGAGGTGATATTTGTTTAGTTATAAATATGTAGAACACGTGCGCGGTGTTGCCAACGTGGTGGAATTAACTTCCATGTGGTGATACAATATAGTATTTTTGTGGAATTACCGAATTATGTTTCTGAATGAATTTTTATAAAAACAAATGAAAAGAAAATCTCGTACTATTATCTTTAATACAAAATATATATTCTAGTGCAGTGTTTCCCAAATTTCTCGAAATCTCGAACCCCCAAAATTAGACACTAGTATCATGGGGACCCCTACGAACAGTTTTGTTACAAAAATAAAATTTTTTTCGTTGGAGAGCAGCCAATTATATATAATTGTTTCGAAACATATTGGAAAAAATCATTTTACCAACCAGTGGTCACAGTCAGGATTCTAACCTGAACATTTCCAATTTCACGTCGGAATTGGCTGCTCTCCAACGAAAAAATTTTTCAATTGCATTTCAGCCGTATAAAACTATTATTTATTATAAAAAATAAAGCAACCTTTTAGCGTTTTTTTTTTTAAATATGTAATTAATAATTATTAATTAATATATTTTCTTAAACACGCCTTGGAAATACGCATGTAAGACACCATGCTGTTCTTAAGGTAAAATCCAAAAGTTTCGTTCATAATACGCTGTAAAACAATAAATAAGTTATAGTGTTAAATGTAAAAAAATTTTGTAGAGATTGTACCTAAACTGTTGTTCACATAGTTACAAATATTTAGTTTGTTTCGCTTGGATTATATTATAAAAATGTCAATCTTTCCCCATAAATTGTTGAACTTTGCGTTATTATATCTCAACAATAAAAAGGTCAATTATTTTTGGATTTTCTTTTTTAAACTTAGAACAAAAACATCAATGAACAGTTAGTTTTTATGTTATAAGTGCGCCATTTGTGATGTGTATACTAAACCAAACAACAAACTCTGTACATACTTACCTATTTTATTATATAATTACATCCCCACACACACTCATATAGCCATAGCAGCTGAGCGTGTTAAATATATATATAAAAAAAAACAGTTAGTTTTTTGAAAATTTCTGTTACTTTTTTTTTTAAATTTAAAAAACTTGTCAAAAACACAACCTTTCCTATGCTCTCCGTGTTAATTATCCGAACTTTAATTAAGTTTATCTCGAGTTAGATATGGTCAATCAACTTCAAATTTTAATGGTATTTGTATTATAGTATCCTTAATGAGTATACGAAAATTTAGAATATTCTGACACTATGCCCATAGCACGACAACTACCTTACATAAAAATGACAACTTATGAATCGTTGCCAAATCAAACAATAATTCTTAAGACTTCAGAAAAACTTTATTGTTAACGTATTTTTGCCTATTCGCGGTTTTTGTTTCTCTTTATGTCGTAGGTTCGCGGACCCCCGAAAAACATGCCGCAGACCCCTGGTGATCCGCGGACCATTATTTGTGAAACACTGTTCTAGTGTTCTGAATGGTCCACTGAACTCTATAATTAAAATATACGATAAACTACCTAGTGAGCTTAAGGACCTTCCTTTAAAATTATTTTAAAAAAAGTTTAGAGCATTTTTAATTTCTCACAACTTTTATAATTTGGATGAATACTTATTTTATCTTTAGAAATATTTTAATGTGCATTATACACTATATTATATCTATTATTATTTTAATATGTATTTTGATCCATTCTTTGTTGTCATTACAACTTAAAGAATATAAATAAAATTACTATTTCTATTACTCCTAGTTACAGATATAGGTAATATTTAAAATTTGTTTAGTTGCCACGTTAAACATATTTATAAGTTTTCATTTCCAAATATCATTTTTATATTTTGGCCAATTATTTATAAATTAATCTGTGTAAGTAAAATATTACTTGAATTTAAATAATTTTGAAGGAATTTCTAGTACAGTGTGATTACAAAAGAAAAAGTCGGTTTCAAAAATCTGTATTTTCTAAACGGTATACAAACTACAGAGCTGCGCGACCTCTTAAAATAACCGCTATAACCTCAAGCTAGGTTAGGTTATCGCTATAAAGCGCTTGTTGCCAAGGTAAGAGCTGTCATCACTCAGTTGTTGATTTGCGAACTTCACGATGGTGACAGCTCAACAAAAATCGTTTTGCGTGTTGCAATATGCGAGAAGTGAGTCTGTTACGGTTGTGCAACGGGCTTTTCGTCGTGAATATGGCATTGATCCACCAAACAAGTCGAATATCTTACGCTGGTACCGACAGTTTTCCGAAACCGGTTGCTTGTGTAAGCCGACTTATTCTTTTGTAATCACGCTGTATAGATTGTGTATGTAGATGTGTAATGGACGATATTACGACGAGTGATGCCAGTATGTAAAAACGAGCGATAGCGAATTTTTACAGTCACACGAGTCGTAATACCCATTACGCATGAGAAATACATATATGGTATTTTTTGCCATACCCACTACAAAATACCTATTTTTCATTTCATTTTCAAAAAATTTTGACAGTTCATTTGCGTCGCCATCTTTACTTTTATAGTATACCGTGAAGAGGAGAATATATCTCGCGTGGGGGTAATAATTCCTGTGTGATAGTAACAAAACGCACGCTAATGACTTCTGTTGTCGAGCGTCTATAATTCACAATTCACAACAAAACGCAACTCTGCAATTTTTTTGCTTTTTCGCGGATTCCTACTAATATTATAAACACCACCTGCAGCCCAGCTTCGCTTCGTAGGGGGAAAATTTCTCGCGGGGGAGGGATAATAAATCATAAATTCTTAACGTCCGGGCAAAGCCGGACGGGACCGCATAATTCCAAAGCGCCACGAGATCGAAGTCTTGTGTACCTACAGCTAATTGTGGGTGTGGTGGAGTAAAATTTGTTTAAATATTAATATCATTGTTTTTTTGATTTGTCATTAACCTTGATATCTGACACGGAAACAAACATATTTATAATTAATATTATTACAGAAAATCTAACACTAATAATAATTATATATAGTTTCAAAATCACGTTTTCTAAACTAAAATAAGGAAATAATATACTAATATAATCACTTCAACTTGATTTGGTAATAAAATAACTGGATTTATCTCTATTTTCTTTCATGTACTATATAATTATTATAACACGAAGTTTTTTTCATATTAAAAGACAGGGATGTACGAATACTTATTAAATCGCGTTTAAAAATACTCGATTAATGAACTAAGTAGAAAAATAATTGGTCCAACACAACTTCGGCTAACTTCTTCATAATGTGCTAGTGAACGCCTGCTTGCCCGCAGACAGTGCCGTGTACACAAAACTGCACATTGGGTTTTATGACGTTAGGTACAATTTTGGCAAACCACTCATGGATCTCCAAAACAGCCAATAGCAAGCTAGAAGGCGGGCGCAATGCATTCACGTTACTATGACGCGGTGGCTTCATCTTTCGCCGCGCGAGGTCTAAATCCGCCACTGATGATATACTTGACTTGATGCGGTTCGAAAAGGAAAATCCACTAAAATCGCACATCCCTTCTAAAATATTATATGTATATAAATCACGTAAATTTTATTAAGTTATTGTTTTGCTAGACTTCTTAGAAGTTTCTAGAAGGTTGCACAAAAAATGAGATAGTTTTTACGCTTTAACTATTGTAATAGACAATAGTACATAATAGCTATTAGAAAATTAATAACATCTTAATAACAATAATATAACAGTAATTTAGACAATCTTTGGAAATGTTTACTTAGTAACAAGATACAAGAAATTAAATAATCTTTATGTTTTACCATTGCACAAAGCAAAAAAGTTTTAATTATTTTATCTACGAAATTTTATAACGATTAATGCCTGCGATCATATAAAAGTGCAATCAACAAACACAAAAAACTTAATTGGAATAAACAAAATTTTTGACTCAAATTTTAGTTATTAATTCGTTTAAACCTATTTTTTAGCAGGTTTGACTGATCTGGTGGTTCAGGAAAATTGTGAAGTGAATGTACAAATTTTTAATTTCTGAGTTCTTCTAAAGCGTGTTTGGCAGTAAGTTTATACGATTGTAAGTCTGCAGATAAAATCAAATATACAAGATTTTTCGAACGTTGCCAAAAATGACCTGGCACTGCATGCGTTGCCTAGGTAATCAATATTTACTTACACTATTTTTACAACAAAGTTTAAAATCCTTGTCTGACGAAGTCACTGTGTCGTGCGAAACATTTATTAAATTGTGTTTTAAAGACCACCAATAGCTAAGGTGATTTGGGCCTAGCACCAATTCATATTTTCAATTCATTATTTTTTTTTTAATAATAAATTGAAAATCCAATTGACACTTTTACCAGCTCTCGGGCTAGAACCCGGGAACTGGGGACTTGTATTAGAGGAACCATAGCAACGCCATGTAAACAACAGCATAGCTACACGCTCGGCCATTCTCAAGCTCGCGAAACATTTATTATAAAATAAAGTTTTTAAAAGTGTAAATAAATCAAAACGTTATGTTTTAATTTAATTTTTTTCCAATACCGAAATGGCTTGAGGGGAATCCCCCGTGTGCCAAACACACCTTTTCTCGACACAGGCACTCGCTGTATTAGAATTTCATTTATTTATATTATGAAGTATTAGAAATACCTTGTATTATGTCCGTCTTGTGACTTCTTGTGAATTTACACTACGCGTTTCAGCAACGAGTTGCCATCTTCTGGCGTGGTTAATTATTTTTTTAAAAACACACATTGAGTATTCGTAACACTATATAATATTATGACGCGTAGTGTAAATTCACAAGAAGTCACAAGACGGACATAATACAAGGTATTTCTAATACTTCATAATATTCGTATAGTGACTTGGAGAACCAACATTATAAAAATGTACCATTTATTTAATTTAAAATATATATAACACTAGCCGTTACCCGTGGCTTCGCCCACGTATTTTACGATTTATAATTTTATTTATCGATCGAGATTGAGATTGCTTGGAATCGAGGGTTTTTAAAAAAATTTTATTGTACAATACAATGTACCTACTTCAACCTATAAGAAAACAAAAAATATAACTAACAACTAACTTATAATCCCCCCGCGAGAAACTTACCTCCTAATTTGTTACCCCCCGCGAGAATTTCCCCCCCTAATTTGTTATCCCCCCGCGAGAACCTTCCCCCCTATTTTGTTGTCCCACCGCGAGAAACTCCCCACCTAATTTGTTATCCCACCGCGAGAAACTCCCCACCTAATTTGTTATCCCACCGCGAGATTCTCCCTCCTAATTTGTTATCCCAGCGCAAGAATCTCCCCCCCTAATTTTTTATCCCAGCGCGAGAATCTACCCCCCTAATTTTTTATCCCACCGCGAGAATCTCCCCCCTAATTTGTTATCCCCCCAGAAAGAATCTCCCCCCCAATTTGTTATCCCCCCGCGAGAATCTCCACCCCTAATTTGTTATCCCCGCAAAAATCTTCCCCCCTAATTTATTATCCCCCCGCGAAAATCTTCCCCCCTAATTTGTTATCCCCCCTCGATATTTCCCCCCCCCACGTAGCTTTCTATTAGTGAAAGAATTTTTAGAAACGGTTTAGTAGTTCCAGAGATAAAACAAAAACAAATCTATCCCACGGGAACCGTACATTTTCCGGGATAAAAATTAGCCTATAACATTCTCTGACCCCTAAACTACCACTATGCAAAAAATCATGTCGATCCCTTGCTCAATGAAAAACAAAAACAAAACTATCCCACGGGAACCGTACATTTTTGCGGGATAAAAAGTAGCCTATGTGCTATTCCAGGCTATAATCTATCTCTGTACCAAATTTCATCCAGATCCGTTCAGCCGTTCTGGCGTGATTGAGTAACAAACATCCATCCATCCATCCAAACTTTCACATTTATAATATTAGTTAGATTAGATTAGATTAATTTTCATCAAGTAGGTACCGACCGAAATCTACTAATTATCATAGGTTTATTCATAGATAACAAATTGTTGAAATACTGCTATCTTTTACCTGTGCTCATGATATTATAGGTAGGTACACTTGAAATTAAGTTAAATTAATTGAAAATTATATCTAGTTTAAAAAAGACGAGTGATATATAATATTTAAATCAGTTTCTAAGTACATCATAAGTGCTTCACAGATTTAGATAAAAAGGCAGAGTCGAATTTAGAAATTTTGTAATTTTTGCGTTCGGAAATGTATGTATTTATATTAGATACAATATATTCTTTATTACGAAACGTGCACTTTTACGTTCTGAATTGCAATTCTTAAAAATGAATTGACTGAATAATCAGCAATAATTTCTCTAGTATTGGAAATTATTTATATTAAATAATTAAATAATATTAAAACCAACTTTCTTCCTAAAAACTGAGATTATTAAGCTTCATTTTCTTAAGTTTTTCTTTTTGAGGCCGGTTCTGAAAGATCCTGTAACCCTGAATTATTTCATCCTTTCACTACATAATTTACATATTTATTCAGACACGTTTTGAAAATATGTTTAAAAGGGCACTGCACAAAAAGTTGCCGATAATAAACCGTTAGAGGCGCTGTCGTCGCTGTAATTGTAATATTTTTCAAAATATTGTGAGTATTTCGTCTACTAGCGTATAGAGGACACTAATATAACAATAATTTTTATAATTGATCTATGATGACAGCAAAGTTAGTAATGATATAATATTTCTGAAATTGCCATGGAAACAATGTGAATAAAAAATTTAAATATTTGAGAAATGTTGACACAAGTGGACACAAGTCGTGTCATAAATAGTTAATAATGTTGAGTTGAAAGTTGAAAAATTATAATTTCAGAGCAGAAAATTAATAAATAAGGACATTTATGAAATCTTATAGAACATGTGCGAAAAAATGTATAAATAAAATCTATTAAAACGCTTGAATCAATCAAAAAGAAATAAAATCTGAGTCAAGAAGAAATAGGTCGAGAGGTAGGCGTAAATTTATATAGCTCATTTGTGACAGGATGAAATTTTCAGGGAAGGTAGAATCTAGTATGACAAAGAATAAGTGCTAGGGTTGCCTCGTCAAATCCTGGTGCGAAGGCCGGGAGGAGCTCACTTCCGGTGCAAAATACACATATTTCATTAGCTCATAATTATCTTTCGTCATTATATGACAGTATACAATTGACGCCATATTGTAGATCTCGAAGAGCTGTATTGAAATACATAGGGTTGCCTAAGGAAATTTTGGGTAACACATTGAAAACTTATAAATTATATTTGTTTTTTTGACATTTTTAAAGCTGTCAAATAACATTATGTATATATGTATACTTATATATTGTAACCGTTCTGAAATGAGTTATCGGCCTTGTGTTTGGCAAACATTCATACGTATGTCTAGTTATTTATAACTTTATGTTTTCAACGCATTTGGTTTCTAACTCATATCCGTATAATTACGCAGGAATTGCCTGAATCTGGTATTGACAATTTTCCCAAGAATTTATGTATTTTAGGGTAGCAATTTCTTATTTTTATTTTTCAACGTAATTCAACGTGCACCTCTTATATAAATTAGTATAAATTACTTACTTGAAGGTCGTAGTAACCTGTAATAAAAGTTTTAAAAAAGGTGGTTTGGAGTTTGTTTCGAAAAGAGAAAAAAGGTTGATTTTTGTTTGTGATTTTAAATTTGGTTTGACACTAAAAACTAATTGAAGCATTTGACTTTAGTGAACCTCGATTAATATTTTTTCTTGAAATTCAACTTAATCAGACACAGGTATAAAGTTAACTAAGCGAATATAAAACCAAAATAACTATAATGAAAAAATGGGAAATAATAATAATTTACTATAATAAAAGAAAAAACCGATTGATTTGTGAGTCAGAATTGTCAATCTTTATTATGGCAACTTTTCAGCAACTATTTTGTTGCCTTCTTCAAGCCTAAAATTACATTATTATAATTATGTAATTTTAGGCTTGAAGAAGGCAACAAAATAGTTAAAAATTACATTATTAGAATTATGTAATTTTAGGCCTGAAGAAGGCAAACATTGCCAATGATTGACAATTCTGATTCACAAATCAACCGGTTTTTTAATTTTATTATATTACATACGTGAGTGATCGACATGAGTTTCAATATAGTTTACTATACATTAAACTATTCAAAAATGTTCCGAACAAATATTAACGTGCTATTAAAATATTTATTTTTTTTTTACAATAATATTATGTAAACATTTTTTAACAAAACGTAGTTTAAGGTAGTTGCTTTGAAAAAAAGTCAAGAAAATCATGAAATAAAAATTAAATATATTTTTTTTAATAAAGGTATCTCTTTATGCTAGTTAAATTAGAAAATAATGCGAGATATTTTTTGTTGAAAATTGAATTTTTAACATTTTTAATATAGGTAAGGTGCTAAAGAATATCACATTAATAATTTTTCAATAAGAAAAAAAACAATACATAATAATCTATCTGTTTTTTTAATAACAAAAAAAAAAAAAAAAACGATGCATGACACATTAGCTGATAATGTTAGTAAAAAAACTATAATTATTGACCACGTAGTTTCAAAATGCAATAACAAATGACATTTGGCGACGTTCCATTTAAACGACTTTACACCCGTACCTAAAGATGTTTCACATCAAAAATTTAAATTTTTGCATATACTGATACTACTTTACAAAATGTATAACTTTTCTTTTCCGTGATACAGGATTTAACTATTATATTTTATCCAATTTTGAGCAGTTATTAACAATTTATAATTTTCGAAATGTCATTTTTTAAAAACTATGGTTACCATGCTGGACAAAGGGCCACTTTGTAATTTTGAGCTGTTTGAATTTATACATATATACATATACATATAAAAATTGACATTTTGCACCGGAAGTGGCTTATCCCGGCCGTCGCACCAGGATTTGACTAGGCAACCCTAGCGCTTTTTCTTTGTCATAATTAATACTACCTTCCCTGAAAATTTCATCCTGTCACAAATGAGCTTCATATATTAACGCCCGCCTCTTGGTCTAAAAGCATTTATGAAATTTCTCCTATTAGAAAAAAATAACTCTATGACAGATCTTGGAATTAGGCAATACGTCTGAAAAGCCCAAAAGAAGAATAATTGAAGTGTAATAAAGATTTAAAAGTGCCAAGTGAATTTATAATTTTTTATAATAATGTGAATGTAATGTCACTTTTTATTACCTATATAAATTTACTTTGTGCTTTTTTATTTTACATAAAATTTCTGTGGTGTCATTTTTGTAATAAGCGATATGAAAAGTTTCATTAGTTAATTAGTTCATTTCACTATTCTTACTTGTAAAATGAATAAAATAAATAACAAATCGAAGAAAATTCATGCATAACAGTCTATAAAATGATACTAATATTTTTAAAAATTTACGTCGTTTTGGATTTCGATTATTTCTTCCCATTTCCCTGGTTACTGAACTATTTTTTTTCAGAAAAACCTGGAAAATATAAAAAATCTAATCTCAATTTGAAAATTGTGTACGTGGTACCAACTTTACACAATCAAATAAATTTCTCAAGAGGAAAATTTGATAATTTAAGTTGTCATATTTAGAACATCTTTGAATTCGATACTTTTTATGTTTTCATGTTAATTGAAAATTGATTATTCATATTCATAGCAACCCGTTGCCTTGAAGAAAAAATCTATTTAGAAAACAAAATCAATCTCAAAATCTTTGAAAAACACGAACTGAACAAGAAATCGAAAATTGACATTTATACCATAAATCAAGATGTAAACAAAACGTACGTAGCGTCATTTCTTAGACAATAGCTACACTTTTTTAGTTATTGATAACACCGCGGTTGCATTATCTGTCATACGTGACTTTTTACTAAATGATTTGCTGTTATTATTAACAGTTTCGTATTGAAATTTAGCATATCCATTTTTTGTCCTTCAAAGTATGTTTTAAATGTCTAAAAATCCTTTTTCATTGAAAAAAATATTTCAAGTTCAATCTGAATTCCTACTTTTATTAATTTCAATACATGACCCCAAATATGTTTAATACAAAGAATATCATCTATAGAATCTTACAGATCTCACAAATTGACTGTATTGTTTATATAAAAGCTGATTCTTTGAGTAAAAAATTGGGAAAAATGACATATGGTAGCGCTATCTTTTGAAATTGGTGCCAGGCAGATTCCTATTAAGTACAAAAGAGCAATTAATAATTATTATTATAAAAACGCATTAAAACGTGATTGTTTTGCAGTTGTGTACTGTATAATCATTATAGTATTTATTGTACGGTACTGTCCATAAAAAATCCAGAAATTGGTTTTTGAAGTAATTTACAACCTGCAAAATTTAATATAAATTTGGCTACACACAATATTTTCTTTACAATAATAATAGATGTAATTAATGTAATTAAAATTACACTTGTAAAATTTTTTTTATTTTGTTTCCTTATTTGAAGATGATATAAATTATAATGAATACCTAGCAATAAGAGCTGCTTTCTTTTTATAATACATGAATAAAGCGTTTTTAGAATAAAATTCAACTCATAATTAGGGTTCAAACGGGGGGGGGGGGGGGGTTGACTAATCAACGCCCAGGCCAAATCGCCGTAGCTAGAAACTTGAAAGTTGGACGGCAAGTTTCTTTTCTGACGTAAGCATCCACTAACAAGGGATTTTTCGAAATTGAACCCCTACGAGAGTCAAAAGGGGGTAAAATTTTGAAAGGCTAAAATGAACAAAATAAAATATTAGAAAAAAATATTTTAGAGACAAGATTTTATTAAGGTACCTACTAAAAAGAAAAAATAATACTTAATATTTTAGGTTCATAATTATTATAAAAGCGGAATGCGACTAACAAACTATCATAGAGCTTACAACCCACGCTTTTATAGTAATTATGAACCTAAATTATTAAATATCATTTTTTCCTTTTAAATACTTACATCAACAAGCCGTGAGGTGGGTCGTTTATTAGGACTAAAGTGCGACCCTTGAGGTCCACACGACGAACTTCCCAGTTTGATAAATATTTAATAATAATAATTAAATTAGATATTACACAGAAAAGTAATCATTTTAATCATTAAAACATCAATAATTAAAAAAAAAAAAAAAAAAACGGCTGAACCGATTTTTATAAAATTTATGTCGGATCAAAATGACGTTAACACGCCTCGATTGACACCCTTACGAAGTCGATATAATTTTTTATTCGCGAGATATTGTGTAAAATCTACTTTTTTGGAGGTTATTTGGTTAAGAAAAAAGAACGGCTGAACCGATTTTAAAAAAATTCCTTTCAGATCATATTTACGTTAATACGCGTCGATTGGCACCCCAACGTAGTCGATATCATTTTTCGTTCTCGAGATTTCGTCTTAGAAAGAAATTGACACATACATACGTACGTACGTACGTACGTACGTACGTACGTACATACGTACACACACACACACACACACACACACACAGACATCTTTCTAAAAGTAGTGTAAAAATAGTGTAGTGACCTTGAAACATAAAAATTTTTTTTCCTTTTTGATTTCGATTTTCGGACCCATTACAATAACTTCCAATGGGAAGTTAATAAAAGCTTATATAAAAAGTTTTTTTACTAATATTTTTTAATAAAATCTTTTATTTATCTCATCTTAAATATAGTTGTGTAATTCTTATTAAACATTTGTGTTCCAAGAACAAGCTCTGTGCGTAAGTTGTCTGGAATATAAAAAAATCCCAGATCACCTGCGGCCAAAATCTTCGGACATGTCAATTTTGTTTTTTAACGCGCATATTTTTTGATAGTCGTCATTTTTAGCCCCACCCCTTTCCGGAATAACGTCATCGCCTTTTTTTAATGACACCTCACAATTTTTTTGTAGATTTGGATAGATTGTCAAATTCTGATTTCAGCAATATGGCATTATTTGGCACTGACTGCAGTTCCTGAGATATTAATAATTGTTAAAAGTGAATACAAAAATTCCCTTATATTTAGGTTCATATTGTTTTATTTTTTTTCAGGTTTCAAGAAGGCCATGGCCGGGTTGCCTAGCAACAAAGATAAGTTTACACTGTTCGCAGCCGAACTAATTGGCACTGCAATGCTTGTATTTATGGGCTGCACTGGGTGCATCGGAACCACTACACCACTCTTCAACATTACAATAGCCTTCGGACTTGCCATCATGATCATTATCATGGTCAGTGTTATTGAATATTTTATTTATTTATTTTATTTCTTTATTTGAATATTTTTTATCAACATCGCTTTAAAAAAACGTTCTTTATAGTTTATAGGCTTATAGTTATATACATAATAGTGTCTAATAAATTAATGCCGAATGGCGGGACCTAAGAGTGGAACCACAAAATATTGATAATTCACATCATTCGGAAAATGTATTTATTTTTTATTATTATTTATACTGAAAATTAGCACAGAACATGTCCTCTGATATAAATTATTGAATGCTATCACTAGGTGATGTCTGTATGCATTTTTATTATTGCTTGATTCACGTCAAAAAACATAACTATATAATATATAATATATAAATAATAATTATTCTAAACTGGTTTTCAACTTTCCTCTTTGTCCTACAGCAAACAAAAGTCAAAATTCATAGATTTTGGATAAAAAGTGTGATTCTTTTGGCATGGCTGACTAAGGGTCCACCTTAACGCTTTAATTAATGTAGTCTGGACTCTGGAGATATCAATTGTCAAGTAAGACAGTAACCGAAAGATTAAAAAAGACGGACAAGTGCAAGTTTATTTCTTTATAGTATTTTTTTTAATATACATACAGTAATTTAAATTTTGAAAATATTTATTAATGATCAAATTATTTATCATTCTGTTTGCAAAAATAACGCTCCTTTTTATGAAGTAACAAATTAAACATTGATAAAAAATATTTATGTTTATCGTATACTTTAATCTAGCTTATTGTAAAACGATAAATGAAAATATCAAGAAATTGTATAACTTTTACGGTTCTAGTTCAATAAACCGACGTCATTATCAATCCAAGAATACACTTCCATAAATTATTTATTGTAAATATGTCATTGAAATATTTAATCAAAGTTCCACAGTGGCCTCGCCTGTTTATGCGTTACATTATCATCAATATGGAGTGATTGAATAATTACAATATTTTTATTTTGTTTTGCCGATTGGCAATTGGCATGTACTTGATAATGTAACAAAACTGTATGGTAATTTCGGTAAAAATCTTTATTTTATTTAAATGCAGGACAACGGTACATTAGCGAACTAACACAACTCTTCACAATTATTGTTTATCAATTTGTCCATTTATGTTCACAGTTATTTATAACTGTTATTTATAAATGTTATTTGTCACTTTTATTTATAACTGTTATAAAAACTATTATTGGTCACTGTTATTTATCACAGTTTTATTTGTCACGGTTATTTATTGATCACTGTTCGTCGGAACCACTTCTATCTACGTTCCAAAGACCACTCTTATTTATTTATCAGAGTATTTATTTATCACTGTTCGCTGATCGACCCTCTCCAACGTTCTAGAGAATGGTGGCTTCAATAATCGATCCGCCTATATATATAGCCTTCTAAACTTACCCCCAGTCAAGGGTGGCGCTTTCTTCATTATTGAGACGTTAGAATATTCCATTGATCCAAGGCTGCGCGATCGAACATTCCAGAATGTTTGCAGATTTCAAACGGCGCTCTTCGATCCGTTACAATAAACATTTCGAGGACAGCTTGGTGTAATGGTTAGCGTGTTGGCCTTTGGATCAGACTGTCTTGGGTGCGATTCCCCCCTTCGCTCATTTTGTGATGTTGTAATTTAATATAATTTGTTAAAAAGACGCTAATTATCTTAGTTGTCGAGCGTCTATAATCTACAATAAATTTAAAAAAACATTGCACTTTTTTTAATATGTGAGTTGTTTGCTTCCTAATCATATAACATTGCACTTCAACGGGATTTAAAATACAATGAGGCTGTAAAAAATAAAAAAATAATTAAAATAATTAATAGTATATTGTGCGACTAGTGGGAGAAAGAGGAGATTCCACTCGTCTCCTCTTTCGACCAATAGTCGCACACAATATTTTGTTCAACTACCGCAGGAAATATGTCATTTCGTGGCTCTGCTGAGCGTCGGCGAAATAATGGGTGACCTGATTGATTGCGTAAACGTTCCCCGTAATGAGCGTGGGCGAAATGCTATTCACCCACTAGTGGGCGAAATGGCATTTCGCCCATTCTGAACGATCAACAGTCAGGGAATTCATTATTTCGCCCACGAAATGATTTATTTCTTGCGGGTGTTGAACAAAATAATATTACTGTTTTCTAATAGAAAAAATCATTGCCACAAACACAATGGCATTTATTTCATTTCAATAATTAGTTTAGTATTTACGGAAATACAAACTGAAAAATAAAAATAAATTATGATTTTGTTTCAGATATTTGGACACATATCAGGAGCACATTTAAATCCTGCAGTAACAATTGCTGCTGTAATGTTGGACGTTTTAGCGTACCCATTGGCTCCTATTTATATAATAGCTCAAATTATTGGTGGTGTTCTAGGTTTTGGATTACTTAGGGTAAGTTGTTATTGTTGCTGTAAATAATATATGACTGATGTAAAATAATGAACTTGCATAAATAAATGACGTCAAACGCCATTGAGATTGAACCCATAAAATTGTCATATGATCCCATTTGATATTAAGTCTTGGAATCATGAAAATCTATAATAGTTGATTGTGTAATGAAGTCGACTTTCGACAAGGTGTGAAGTTATGTTATACTCGCTGCGCTCGTGTAACAGTCACACAAGTTAAAATCGCATTTCGTCCTTGATACACACTATATATTTGTTGTCATATACCCTATAAAATAGTGGCTTTTTTCTTCATTTAATTAGTATTTTCAATGTTGAAGAACTCTATGATATAGAGAGATGGTGATCCGTAGATGATCTAGAAATTAGGAGAGAAAAAACTCAGTGGCAAAAGGATCAAATAAAATTTGCAATACTGATGATTAAATTTGCATTTATAAGCTTACGTTTCGGTGCTCATTGCACCATCCTCAGAGCATCAATGCTGTCAAAAAGTCAATATATTGTACACTATTAATTTATAATTGAACATCATGAATTTTTTGTGCTTTTTTTAAAAAAAGATATAAAACAAATCTTAAATTGGACCTCTATCCAATGATCGGTTATTCTAGAGTTAGAATAACCGATCATTGGATAGAGGTCCAATTTAAGATTAGTTTTATATCTTTTTTCAAAAAAATCACAAAAAATTCATGATGTTCAATTATAAATTAATAGTGTACAATATATTGATTTTTTGACAGCATTGGTGCTCTGAGGATGGTGCAATGAGCACCAAAACGTAAGCTTATAATTAATGCAAGTTTAATCATCAGTATTGCAAATTTTTATTAATCCTTTTGCCACTGAGTTTTTTCTCTCCTAATTTCTACAGTATTTTCAATATTTTCAGCATTCATTTTTTAATTTTTCACGACTTTGATATATCACTTGTGTAACAAACTTAACTTCAATGAAGTCTGCTGCAAACATTATATTTAAGTACCCTGTATAAGTCGTCACAGGCACACAGACTACAGTGTCCGTGACTCAGTTGATAGCTTTCTCGTGTCATCTATCTTATATACGGTTCAAAAGTTTGTACGCTCGATTCCAGCAAGAGTAATTATTATGAAATAATTAAAAATATTGAATTTTACTTTTTCGCCCGTTATAAGCGGACGCTAAAATTTAGCGCCCGGATTGTCACCGGCTTGAAATCAGTCATTTTACGACCGGGTTATATGCATGAAAACAGTGGCGTAGATAGGTTTTTGCTCTGGGGGGGTCCGTAAAAAATCATCAATTTTCAAACTCATGTAACTTTGAGAAAAAAATCGTATTTTTTTTAAATACAACATTTTGACGGGGTAAGCATCAGAATTTAGGCCCTAACATTCAATGTCAAATTATTTTAACCTATTCATACTTATTCTGTTTTTAGATGGTTTTTTAAAAGTAAACAAATACCGTGACTTAAAGACCTTTTCTTATACCTAACTTGCGATAAATTCGGAAACTGTTTTTTATTTAAACATGTGTTGCTTTTCTATTGTATTACTGTGTCATAAAATCACTCATAAAAAGATGAAATTTACTAAATTGAGAATCTATAGTTAAACTGTAAATTCCAAATAACATGTGTTAAAATATAAAGAGGATCCTTCCGACCGGCCAAATGCCAAAAATGAACGAACATTCTTTATCCACAGTGCCTTTGCCTTATCATATGCAACAACTTGCCAGTAAGGATAAACATTAGACACATTTTTATCAATAGTAGATTATCTGTTGTTGATAAAAAATTAAAATAAGTGTATAATATAATATGTTCTGGGGGGGTCCAGACCCCCTGGACCCTCCCCCCCGTATATACGCCACTGCATGAAAAGAAGCTATTTTACAGGGAGTAGGACAAAAAATATATTTAGTAGGTATCACAATATGCCCCACACATGGAAATGAAATGGTATCATACTTAATTCTAATATTACTTATATTTCAAAAATGCAATGAATATGAAAGACAAATCGGCATTAATTTCGTTTTGAAATGCATATAAAAGTGACAACTACAATTATATTGCAGTTGTCACTTTTGGTTTGAGAGACCCATTTTGTTCTTATCTAGCACAGTAGCACTGACATATTTATATTTTCGAACTGTCGTCAACGTGTGAATAATTTTTAGGTGCTAATTCCAGCGAAATTTTGGAATGGAACGGAACCTGGATTATGTTCAACTGTACCGTCTCCGGACGTATCTACTTTACAGGTAATTTTTACAAAATTCAATTAAAACTATCAGTTTTGACGTGAATAACGTTTAACGTCTCATATACTGGGGTGGCATTTTAGAAATATTAGATGTAACGGAAATAGTTGGAAGTGGTTGACATATGTGAAACAAAAACACCATGTACAGTACAGTGTACACAGACGTTAAAGTCTCAGATACAGTAAGGCAGATGGCCTTGTGGAAAGTACGAATCTACCAACCAGCTACAAAAGCCAAGCCCAGGTTCGAATCCCGAAGGCTTTTGATATATTTTTTTTATAATGAAAATATAATAATATAGATATTGGATAACAATTTAAAATATAAAAAAATAAAATTGCAGTTATTTTATTTACATAATTTACCTATTATCATTGATTAACATATTATATGGGAAGATAGTGATTCCATGTACTGAAAAATATACTATAGCTGCCCGCTTACGTTTCATTCCCCTGGCCCACAAACTCAATGTTGACTTGTGCTTCCACCTATATTATTGTTGAACTAACAGCTCAGATATTGTCAATGCTACCTCTAACTGATCCTAAATAATGATATAAGATATTTACATCACTGCCGCAGCTGACATTATTTTAATGTTTTGAAATTTGTTGAGACTGTATAAAACTTATATAAAGTGAACTTAGTTTAGTTACATAATTTATCTGTAAACGCTATCTGATTTTATATTTCTTTGTCTCTGAATAAAAATTGTTCAAACACTCGTAAAATATATTTTGATGTATTCATAGGCTAAGAGCTGATAACACTTTTTTCATGTGTTTTTATAAGACTTGGAACTTTTTTAAAAGATGAATTTTATATATCTCTACAAGGGGTATATAGTCTGTCATTCCAAACGCGGGGCAAAACCACCCCATATTTTTTTGTTCACTCTTGCGAAAAAAGACTTATGTGTGTTTATCATTAGTAAAGTCTAGAAAAAGTTTTGCCCCGCGTTTGGAATGACAGACTATTTACCCCTTGTAGAGATATTTAAAAGTTATCTTTTAAAAAAAGTTCCAAGTCTTCTAAAAACACATAAAAAAGTGTTATCCGCTCTTAGTCTATCATAGCAACTTATACTAATTAGTTAACAAAAGCAAGCAGTTTAAGAGAATTAGATAATCAAATTCATTAAGATTGTAAAATTTGTTGTTAAATAAAAGAATTTAAAATAAATCTTTCACAATTTTTCCAATCGTTAGGGGCCTACACACGATCAGTTTAACTTCGCAGTTTATCTGTGCAGTCAAACTGCACAGTTGTGTGAACTGTACGGTGTGTGGGCTATTTCAGTTTGCTCCTCAATTGTTCTCAGTTTGAAGAGCTGACGTGCGTGGCTAGACACGACTAGAAAGGGAAGTTCGGTTTTGCGCTCAGATTGATCTGAGCGCAAAACCGAACTTACCCAAAGACTACACATGACTGTGCCAACTGTTCAATTAACTGAGCTGACTTCGCAGTTTATCGGTGCAAAGTAGAGTCAAATGCGCAGGCCAAAAGCCTGCGTTAAAATTTGTCGGAACTATGCAGTTATCTCAGTTTATCGCTCAGACATGACGCCACAAGGGTTAAACTGCGCAGTTAAACTGATCGTGTGTAGGCCCCTTTAATGAATTTGATTATCTAATTTTCTTATGTATGAATATTTTTAGTTTGACATAATAATGATTAACATTATTAAGTTTAAAATTAAATAAAATATCAGAATGGTCCAAAAGTCTTGCCCTAATGTTAAATCCAATTAAATTCAATATAATGTCTATAGAAAGCCGGAATCAGTTGGCTAAAGTGCCGTAACGCTGTCTGGTCATCAAACTAATTCTGTAGACTACTGCAAAAATTTAGGATTATACATAGACAAATACTTAGTGGAATCGCTCATTTTATCATCTTTTAATTATCGTGATATTGTGTACGGACCATGTATAAACCAGTCAACATCGCAGCTTATCCAAAAATTTTAAAATATATGCTTCAGATATATTGTATACAACATAAATTTACATATCGCATACTTCGTAGACAACTTGATCACAACCGGGCAGCCAGATTATCTAAATTGCAATTTAAAATATTTATCAGATTATCATAATAATAATAAAAATACGATGTCACAGGATACAACATTGTCAATAAACTTGCATGAAACAAATTTTTATAAAAAATCTTTTACTTATGGTTCTGCCTCTATATACTTATAATAATATTCCTCGTGAATATAAACATCTCAAAAAAGAGGCGTTTCGAAAGAACGTTAGGGGTTGTCTATTAATAGTCACCGCGAAATATTATGCAATATGAACCAATGGCGCAAGATTGTCTTAAATAAAATTAAGATGCTAGTCACCAGATGGCCTGATTGTCAACACAACTCACTTCTGTAAACTCTACAATTATTCTGTACTCAAAGATTAAATAATAAAACTTAGGATGCTAGTCAACAGATGGCCAATAGTGCGACGTCTAGCTGCCTCTATTAAAAGTGGCCTCATTTACGCTCATAAGGATCAAAATCTTCTAGTAATATGTTAAACAATACTATTATATTTTACGAACATTTGATTTTATATTCATTTTGTGTTCATTCCTATGACAGCAAAGTTAATTAATTATTTGTGTTTAACGGTAGGTATTGACGTCCTCTTTCTGTGCCCGCGATACAGACATACCTATTTTAAGATTTTATGTTATATTAAGAGTATTCGATACCGAAAGTTACCCCCTGCACTCTTCATCTCAAATCCTTTCTCCTCGCCTAAAACCGGTTATGGCTCTCCCGACGCTATTTCTAAAGATAAAGAGTTTGGGTAAACACCAAATGAAGGACCAAAAATCACTACAGATCCCACAGGCAAATTTTTTGAGTAAAAGTTTTGGCTACGTGCGAAAGATTGCGTAATTTTTTAAAAGCTGCAAGTTTTTCCAGGATATTTTTTTTTAATTTTTCGCCTGAGGAATCTGTAGTGTGATTCTTGGTCCTTCATTTGGCGTTTACCTCAAAATCTGATTGGACAATGTCCTTAGATGGTTATCATTTATTACATTTTATATTTTTGAAAGAACAGTCCAATGTCGTTGTCAAACCTTTTGTTATGTTGAATATTGTACTCACAGAAAAAAAACAAATGACTGATCTACGTCGGAAAAGTTCACTTTTCAAGCTAAATTTTGATCAAAATCCGTAGAAAAACGTTGTTTCGAAGTGGAAATTGTACAAGAAAACTGCCAAATATACATGTATCAATTATTATTTGAGGAGGATTCATTTAAAATTCTGCAATGCTTTTATTATGGATAAATAATATATATAGTCACAATCTATAAGGTCATTGTCAAACTAGATTTTCTGACAATGCTTTCTGCAACCCAGCATTAGTGTTTTAGATTTAGAACGATAGTTTCAATGAAGACTTGCTTTTTTCAGGCACTGGCTATTGAGATCGTAGCAACTATGATTTTGATATTCATTTGCGGCGGTGTTTGGGATCATCGCAACTCTCTTAAACACGACTCCGTATCGCTTAGATTTGGTCTCTCCATAACCGCGCTCGCTCTAATATTTGTAAGTATCAAAACGTTGTTAAAAATAAATACCTAACGTTATTTTTTTACACATTGTCAGATCGGATATAAATACCCATTAGTAAGCATACACTGAATTAAAATATAATAAGTATTGGGGTCCGTCAAATGAGCATATGACATCTGGTGGCAGAAAATTGTACTCAAAACGAGGGAAAATTTTACATGCTAACAGTGCAAATTAATCATGAAATTGTTTATTACAAAAATAAAACAAGTAAAATAAACAAAAAGTTTATCAAAAATAGAATTCGCGACGTTTTCTAATATCATGGCAATAAACACTGTCAGTTATTGCCTTGTAAAACTTACTTTACAGAGAATTATTTTCTAATGAAATGTGGAAAAACTGTATTTATGAATTAAAAAAATATTTTATATTAATAATAAGATGTACTCATTATCATACTGTACTACAATAGTTAAATCTGTGAATATTGACAAAATTAGGACTAATTATGTGTATACAAATATTTTGAGGTTAAGTAACTTACCTACTTATTACAATATAACATATTATGTTGCAGTTATGTGTTTACATTATTCACCTAACACAGCCTTAAAGGAGCATTGAACGGATAATTAATTTCGTGGAGATTTTCTTTTAATTTTGATGTTTTTAAGCAATATACCGTAAAGATTACTACTTTTGACAGTTCATTTTTCATATATTTTTCTCGTTATATTTCCGACATTTGATAATATGTTCGGCTTTGAGAATCTGTTTCCTTCAACGAAATTCCTTTGTTTAGGATTCGTACCGGCCCAATCACAAATTGCATTTATATATTTTATCATTTCTTATCACTTTGAAAATCATAAAATTACACGCAAAAGTATACCCCGTATATGAAATTTCCCCCCCTCTGCGCCATGTTTTTTAAACTCCACCTATCTGACGGATCCCAATAGCTGCTTGAATATACAACTGGACTTATCTATCAGGTTCAAAATGCGTTGAAAGTCGTATTTTGTTGAATATTATTATTGTACCTAAATGTTATAATAGCTGAATAACGATTCTATGATTTTTTTAAGGGACCATACACAGGCTGCAGTATGAATCCTGCAAGGTCATTTGGACCTGCAGTATTTAACGGGGATTGGGACCAACATTGGGTAAGTGAAATCTAATCGAAACAACTTTTAGCTTTAAATCTAGATTTCTCAATTTTTCACCTATAAGGTTTTAATATTTTGTGTTTGACATTTTAAGAAAAAAATCATTGAAATCGGAGTAGTTGTGATCAGTTCCGA
Source organism: Mongoloraphidia duomilia (assembly GCA_039654895.1). NCBI lineage: Eukaryota > Metazoa > Arthropoda > Insecta > Raphidioptera > Raphidiidae > Mongoloraphidia > Mongoloraphidia duomilia. Next base: position 44,826,676 of record CM077519.1, on the reverse strand, counting down.
AATAATGGCCTTTTTTTGTATTTGTACTCCACTATTATAGTAAATATATAGAAAACGTTTGAGTTTTTTTGAAGTTTTCCCATAATTAAAAATAAAAGTGTGAATTGCTTATTATGTTATGTTTGTTTTTGACTCTGCAACCGGTATTAGGGAACGCTGTCGAATTTTTAATGCTTTTATTTATAAATAGAATTATATTTTGTTAATAAAATCTTTTTATTATTTATTATTATAGTGTGAAAATGGAGCAGTCAGGAAATTTGAAATTATTATACCGACTCTTTGAAATACTGCATTTAGCTTTATTTTTTTAAATATTATATTTTTTTAAGTAGTTTTTCGAATTAAAAGTACATTTAATAAATCAAATATTTTGTCCACTATCCTGCGATTTTTCTTAATTTTATTATAATCACAATGGACACGATTTCTAATATAAATTATATTTTTCTGCAAATACAACAATGAGAGTTGAGTTTTTTGTGGTTATAATATAATAATTATTAAAATAGACAATAGCCAAACCACAAATAAATACTTTTCTTAACGTAATCAGTCGGCGAACATGCTATAGTGATGTTAATCGTCAAACAATTAAGATATACAAGGAAAAAATCAAAGACCACTGTCAGGACTTGAACCCGAAATTTCCAGTTTCCGGCTGGTTGAGTTACCTCTTACTCACACAGTGCCCCGAGAGTGGGATCTGTTATCTTCCTATATATACCTATTAAAATAGGTATATATATACCTATTAAAATAGGTATATATAGGAAAAGAACAGATCTTCCTATATATACCTATTAAAATAGGTATATATAGGAAGAGAACAGATCCCACTCTCGGGGCACTGTGTGAGTAAGAGGTAACTCAACCAGCCGGAAACTGGGAATTTCGGGTTCAAGTCCTGACAGTGGTCTTTGATTTTTTCCTTGTATATCTTAATTGTTTGACGATTAACATCACGATGGCATGTTCGCCGACTGATTACGTTAAGAAAAGCATTTATTTGTGGTTTGGCTATTGGCTGTTTTAATAATTATTATATTTTTCTGCATTATCTTTGATTTGTTTTAAGTGTTTACTTTTTAATTTGTTTTTATTCTGTTAAATAATTATTCAGGAAACGTCATTAATTATTCATGGAACTTTTAATGTTCTTTTTAGATTTATTGGGTCGGACCAATGTTTTCCGGAGTTGCAGGAGCTGTATTTTACAAAACACTTTTCGCAAGGCCAAAACCTGAAGATGATGTCATCGATCCCACAGACAACGTTCCACTGAACTCAATAAATTCAAAATGATTGACTGGAGTCGAAGATTTCAAACTAATTAAATAAATTGTAAAATGTTTTATACTTCAGTGAAAATGTGTGTAAAAAATTATCGACTCCTCTAATAGCAATAAGTCGAGATACCGCTTTGCCAGTAGCAGGATCGACAATTTAGGTTCTCTGGAGTGAGCAATTAAAACATTTTTTTATGTTCTGCTATTTTAAACAAAAAAAACAACAAAATGGAATGCTCATTTGTACATATTTCTATTTTGTTTTTCGTTTTAAAAAACATTCGCCTCGTTCACTCCAAAGGCTTAAAAGATATAGTTTCTAAATCTGGTTTATATTTTCATAATCAAATGTAAATTGATTTTACACTTGCAACCGTTTTTTAGTAATTTATTAAGTTTCGGAATCATAAATAGATAATATGTTCTTTTAAAAACAAGATGGATGCGTGACTGCCACGCGAGTTGGAAGTGAAACTTCTAAGTTATAGGGCCTCACTTTACGACTGAGAGCGTTACGAAAATTGAAACGCGTCAGCCTTACTCTACTGCCAGTTTTCTTTGTAAGGAGTGCGGCGATCGATATTCCCCTCACCCCTGCCACTCACTGTCCTACTTGAGTGGCGTTTCACTTTTTGTTACGATCTCCTCTCTTAACATAACATTACCGTGATGAAATGTGTGTTTTTAAATAGCGTAAAAAATGGTTGCAAGTGTTCCGCTCAAGCTTATTCATAAGTATGTACAAAGTTTAATGTTTGAAAGCAATGTAAGTGCACTGTCATAACTACGTTTTTCAAACATTTTTTAGTCTAATTTTAGGACACGAATTTTACGTGATTGTTAATTTTTATATTAAAAAAAAATCATGTCAACATGCAAAAAAAATTGAATTAAATATAGATACTATAATGCATATTATAGTGTTAACATTTAAATTGAACATAAAGTTCACAAAAATAAACATTTCATTGGTCAATTTCTGTGACGGTTCAACATTAAATAAATTGTTTTTTATAGTACCTAACATTTGACCAACCTTGGAATCGAGGACCCGACATGATTTTAGTGTTTTTCAGTTACCGTAAATATTTATCATTTACAATGATAAGTGAAAAATTAAAATATGCAGTAAACAATTATTAATTATCGTAATCACTTAATGATTATTTTTCATATTATTTTAAGTTACTAGTAGTTTAGACCTGTTTAATAAAATGTCACATTTTATAATATAATGCAATATGAACAACTCAACAGTGGGTAGTGTCAATGTTTTCAGTTTCTTAACATAGTAACTATCATAGACATGGAGGATGGACAGAGCGTTCTCGGGCTTGAGAATGACCGAGCGTGTAGCAGTGCTGTTGTTTACATGGCGTTGCTATGGTTCCTCTATTACAAGTCCCCAGTTCCCTGGTTCTAGCCCTAGAGCTGGTAAAAGTGTCAATTGGATTTTCAATTTATTATTAAAAAAAAAATAATGAATTGAAAATATGAATTGGTGCTAGGCCCAAATAACCTTAGCTGTTGATGGTCTTTAAAACACAATTTTTTTTGGACAGAGCGTTCCTCTATAATATTGGCACAGAATGAGATTAAGAGATAGCTATTGTAAACTTCTATCGTTCTCTCTTTCTAGAATTGTGATTGGGTCTTCGCCCTAACATGTATGGTTGCTATGAATATGAATATTCAATTTTCAAATAACATGACAATATAAAATTCATAAGAATAGGTACCGAGACATTGAGGCGAAGAACCAATCACAATTTTAGAAAAGGGTAATGATAGTCGTCTACAATATCTCTTTCTCTCATGTTTGTGCCAATAAGAAGCATTAGTAGGGTAGGAAACGGCAACGCACAATCTACCCTCCAGGTCTATAGACTATGTGCACCGAGGGGTAGCTGACAGATCGCGTTCTTTGTGGCAGAAAAGGGAACTGAGCGACAACTATTACTTCGGTATATTACTCGTTTATGGAGATCATTGTTAAATTAAATTTTTGTTTATGATTTTCGTAGTTATGTGCCATACATATTATATAAATGAGGTCTCGCTTAAAAATGTAGACTTTAATTTTATTTAAGGCTTGAGAATGGCCGAGCGTTTAGCAATGCTGTTGTTTACATGGCGTTGCTAGAGTTCCTCTATTGCAAGTCCCCAGTTCCCGGGTTCTAACCCGAGAGCTGGTAAAACTGTCAATTGGATTTTTAATTTATTATTAAAAAAAATAATAATAAATTGAAAATATGAATTGGTGCTAGGCCCAAATAACCTTAGCTGTTGGTGGTCTTCAAAACACACACACACACAATTTTATTTAGTGTGAGAAACTTAGAAGTTTGTCAATAATATCATGTCAATATAGTTTTCAAAATTGAAACAACTCAAATTAAAACTAATTTGGCGATTAGTGCGAATAATGGCCACGTTGTGTCACTACACGCAAACCTTGTATGTACATAGTCTGTAAATTGTGGAGTTCATACATTTAGAGAAAACCAAATTCTAACGGAAACCTGCGCACAAAAACTGATGAGAGAAGTAGTCAGTGGTGTACAAAAAACAGATTGACGCACAGACGTAGGTGCTAGGGATTTAATTAAATCCGATTTTTTCTTGTTGAAATAAGATAAAGGAAATAAAATGTTAATAAACATGCATCATTGATAATGCACTTCAAACATAATTCAATACTCGACAAGTAAATAGTATACTGTCATGTACACATAAACTGGCGCACCCCTTCAAAAATAGAATAGACCAGTCCAAACCAAATCTGGTTTCTGCGCATGAGGCGGTTAAGTTTTCTCTGAATGTATGAACTCTAATTAGTACCTAGAACTGCATCTATTAAATGTCTGTATGAATTTATTTTATGTATCTGTATTCTTTACAGAACATTTAATTGTTGTTTTTAAAGTTATTGTTAGATATTTTAATTTTATTTTTTTCACTAAGATGTGATAAGACTGGATGTAAACAAAATGCATAATAATAATTGTTAGTTACACTGTAAATAAGTTTAAATATAGATTTGGTAGCTACGATTACTAATATTAAATGCATTGAATAGTGCCTTAAAAAATAAAATTTTTTGTATTTTAATGCAACATAATAAAAGTAATTCTATTTTTATTAAAATATTGAATTTGATTCATTAACTAAAAATCACCATAGCCGCTTACCATCATTTCTCGACATTGTGTGATAACGTCACTCGCACCCTTTGCCAAGTTCCCATTATTTACGTTTCCGTTATCTTATTCTTCTATAAGTACATATTTTAAAGAATACCTACCGAACCCCAAATATAGCTGGTTTCGAGGTCCGCAAATTTTTTATTGATTTGCAATCTATTATCTATTCTAATTGATACCTTATGATGAGACATTAATGACAAATAAACTTCAAGTTGAGAATAAGGATGGTTAAAGAGATATGTAGGGTCAAATTGATTGAAATTGCTTGACATGTATGTGAAAATGATGATTCTATGATTAAAACACAGCATGTATAATTATGTTAAGGTCTCAGATACAGTAAGCCAGATGGGCGTGCGAAGAAGTACGAATCTACCAACAGATACAGTACAAACGCCAAGCCCAGGTTCGAATCCTGAAGGCTTTTAATATTCTATTTATTATCTACTTTTTTTAATAATGAAAATATACAGGATGTCCCGAAAGGAATCTGCCAAACTTTAGGAGCTTGTTATTTAAGTAATTTTAAACAAAAAAAATTATATCAACATAGGTTCGATTCGAAAAAGTTATCATTATGGCTTGTTTAAAATTATGTGTTTAAGACTTTACACTTGACAGTAAGTAGTACTGATAGACCAAGTTGCACAATTTTTTTTTTGCCTTTCTTCAACAAGCCATAACTCGATAACTTTTTCGTTAATGACCTCTGTTGTCGAGCGTCTATAATTTACAATTCATTCGATAACTTTTTCAAATCGGACCTATGTTGATATAACTTTTTTGTTTAAAATTACTTAAATACAATACTACAATGATTAAATAACAAACTCGTAAATTTCGGCAGATTCCTCCCGGGACACCCTGTATAGGTATCGGAATTATTTAAAATATAAAATATAAAAAAAAATACAATTATTTGTGTTTAATGGTATTCACGTCATTTGTCTGTACTCGCGATCCAGACATACCCATTTTTTTGGTCGAGCAAATTTCGTCAAATGCATGACTCAGGGTTTTAACTAAAAAATGGTCAAAACTCTCGGCAACAGAGGTTATAAGCATTTATCAATTAAATTGTTAAATGTCTTCAGTGTCTTTAAATTTAGAATTGGAACAATTTACCATTATTTGATTGGCTTGAGGCCCTGAAGATGAAATTAAATATTTCGAAACGTTGGCCACAAGCGATATTTTGGTAAAGCTTCATTATTTTGACCCTCAACCAAACCTTCCCTCAATTGTATTGTTAAATGAAAGAAGATCGGCTATTCCATAAAATTTTTTTTGCCATTCTCACTATAAAATAGCTGCTTTATATGCATGTAAAGTAACTTTATTTGACAGACCGGTGTAGGGGAACGTATCTTTCCCACACTAGTGTGGAAAAGCAAGCTATTTCCATAGTAATTTATGTTTATTAGCCCTGATCCGCCCGTTATTACACTCCTGTACGTGCCTCGGCCTACTATAGAAGTGGAGTTTTCGACACAAATGAACTGTCAAATTTTTTTGAAAATACTGAAAAGTAAATGAAAAGCAACTATTTTATAGTAGGTATGGCAAAAAATACTATATGTACCTTGTGCGTTATGATATTATGACTCATTACGCAACTATGAACATCTATCTACTATATTAATATTCAGTAGCTTTATTCGTTTGCATTACTGTACCCTATATAAAAGCGTTAAAATGAACCAAAACTTCGCATTATTGACGTTACTATATTTGATATCTTTAAGATACGTCCATTACTACACTAAACTACATCAAACGGATAGCACGAGTCAAACTTGACATGAATGTTTTCACTTTTCACAGTGCGCGAAAAATAAATTAAATTCCCTTCAGACTGACAACCCGCACAGCTACACTGTAAAGAAGTTGTCTATACAACCCATTCTTTCACTCAACGCAATAATGTCACACTAATTTATGAATCACATGCTAAAAAGTGATAAAGAAAAAACTTTTTAACAAAAAAAAACCTCCTTCAAAAAGAGGAAAATAATGAAATTTTGAGGTCTGTGCCAATTAAAATATGAAGTTGGTTAAAAAAAAGAAGATATTAATCACTGTACTATACTTTTTAACCGACTTCATATTTTAATTGGCACAGACCTCAAAATTTCATTATTTTCCTCTTTTTGGTGCCTTTTTGAAGGAGGTTTTTTTTTGTTAAAAAGTTTTTATTTTTTACTTTTTAGTGTCAAAAAGTAACATTTACCTTAAAGAATCACACGCCGTTACTTACTTTTATTAAAAAATCAGCCGAACTACTGAATCGATTTTGATGAAATTTCTATGGGACCAATCTGAAAGTATATCCTTTCAAATAAAAAATTTTTTTTCAAAATCGGTTCATAAATGACGAAGTTATCCGCGAACGTACGTAAAACATAACCACATAAAAAATATATACGGTCGAATTGAGAAACCTCCTTTTTTTGAAGTCGGTTAAAAATAATCAATGAGGAGATTGTCTTCTTTGAACGTTTATATGAATTTTAAGTTACGCCATCTTTATTTAATATTTTCATTTATGTACTGACAATATTTTGTTGTTAGTTCTTTTTGGTTGTTTCTTTGTCGATTTATCTTTACAGTACAGTGCAAGTGGCTCTCAAATTTTTACATGATATGTTTGATTTGTATTTCCTGAGAAAAATTTTCTTAGGAGACTGAGAGGCAATTTGAAAGCTATTAATGTAGCTTTTGAATGAATAAAAATAGTAAGCTATATTTCTCTGAGACAATAATATCATAACTACAGAGTACATACTTTTTAATAAGGTGGATGGGCTTGAAGAGAACTTTTCGAAATTGATTGTACCGTCACACAATAAATATTTTTTGCGGTGTTTCGCTCGTTTATAAGGTGACACCGCGCCGTAAGCATTAAGTTCGTGACGTAGATACAGTTTGGGAGCCACTCTATAATACAAAAGTCGGGCGACGTTAGGATCAAATAGACCCCGAGAGGAATCGAACAAAAAAAAGTTTTTTAAAATTGGTTCACAGATTGACAGACGCTCAGACAAAGCGAGTGTATATAGGCACTTCTAGCTTCGCTAAGATCGCGCCTAAAAAGCAGTAGGTATCTACAACCATATATTTTTATAGTCATCGGCGTACCCAGCTTTTGGCCTAGGGGGGGGGGGGCAAATTAGGAATTTCCGGTAGGTAAATAATTTATATTTAACTTATATTTTTTATAAACAATAGACTAGTGCTTTTTGCCTTGAAAATCCGCGAAAAAATTATAGGAGACCGCCATTTTGTTTATTTTCAAAAAAAAGCTTCGATCAGGCACTAGATTAACTATTACACTAATGTAAAATGTTTTTTATGTGAAACATCTTATGTCGGGCTGTGAACAGCCGCGTGAGGGGAAATATGCAACGAAATGTATGGTCCGCTCCTTCGCTGCTGTTCTTCCCACCACTGCGGCTCTCTCTCTCTCTCTCTCTCTCTCGGCTTCCGCGCGCTCGGGCACGGGAAGAGAGGGACAGAGTACACTCATACGAACGTACTGTAAAGCAAAAGTATATGTATACACGTTTAGGTATGTAATATAGATACTTCGCTGTGTATTTAGTTGCGTTTCTGGCTCAGGCGTGCTCAAACGCCGCAACCGCGTGTGCTACAGTGCAGTATATAGGATTACGTCAGCATAACAGTTAGTTGCTGCTTTTGAAAAATATATACTACTACATAGAGAATATACCACCGAGTTCAAAAACGTTTTCTTTGATGTTTCACATATGACCTTTTGTATCCACGTGATGGCCATGCAAATAAAACTTTATCTATCTATCTATGTCGGGGGTCCCGAGACCCACACCCTTTTTTTTGTTTGATTGATTTTAAGTGAACCAGTAAATTGTTATGATGGTCACCGCTAAGCACGACTTGTGAGTTGGTGGGACCGTCACTTTAACTTAACATTGTTACATATTAGTCCAAGTCTAGGGGGGGCAGCTGCCCCCCTACCCCCCCCCCCCCTCGGTACGCCCATGATTATAGTATGTATTCAATTACTGTTACAGCACATGTTTTTTTGAAGTATTCTTGTCAGTGATAGAAGTTAAAAAACTAATTTTGCAAATTTTTAATGTCCTTTTGCGAATAAATTTCGTTCGACTCGACATTCGTTCGTGTATAGTAAAAAATTTGCAGTGCTGTCATATTTCAGCGAAACTTGGAAAACTTGACCATCAATTTAATTGAATTATTCATTCATATCCTTATTTCACAACAAATTGGAATATTTGGACATAGGCGATTATGCCTTTTGACTACATATTATGTTAGTTAGATATTGTACATTATAGACGCTCGACAACAGAGTGTCATAAGCGTCTGACCCACATAATATGTTAAGTACCTACGTACTTTAGACTAGAGCTGAAGCCTTTGAAAATGGTAAAAAGTGAAAAAAAATTATAGTAGGATGAAACCCATTGGAAAAGGAAGAGAATAGAATAAAAATGAAAGGAAAAATAATTTACGGGCGATCTGAGGCCGGGAAGTGGTAGGGGGTGGGTTTTTAAGGGTAAAAAACGGTTTATCTCGATTTCCGGCAAAACTACAAGTCCTATGGAAAAAAGTTTAATCGCAAAGTTGTAGGTAATAAAAAGATCTACAACTTTTATATCACACTTTTGTCACATAACCTCAAAATTTATGTAAAAAATTCAAATAACCAAGTTTTTGGTTTTTCATTTTTATCTCTTACAAAAAACATTTTTTTTTCACGAAATTTGGTGAAAACTTACCTTTTTATGTCCCAAATACATTGTAATTTTTTTGATTTAAAATATTTATTTTTTCACCTTATTTTGACTTAATATCGAAAAAGCACCCTAATTTTCAATCGAAAATTCTCACGTCAAAATATCTGCTTTTTGAAAAAAGTCGGTGGGCTTTTTGTTCGTTGAAATATCTACTTTATGATGGTGTAAAAAAAATATACATTACTACGGTAAATGTTCTCAGAAAATGCAAAGAAACGAGAAAAAAACTCGTATCCGAAATTTTTTTTTTAATCATTATGTACAATTTTGAGGTATTTATTAAAATTTACACTTTAATTACTCGTTTATTTGCATTTTCTGAGAACATTTACCGTAGTAATGTATATTTTTTTTTACACCATCATAAAGTAGATATTTCAACGAACAAAAAGCCCACCGACTTTTTTAAAAAAGCAGATATTTTGACGTGAGAATTTTCGATTGAAAATTAGGGTGCTTTTTCGATATTAAGTCAAAATAAGGTGAAAAAATAAATATTTTAAATCAAAAAAATTACAGTGTGTTTGGGACATAAAAAGGTAAGTTTTCACCAAATTTCGTGAAAAAAAAATGTTTTTTGTAAAAGATAAAAATAAAAAACCAAAAACTTGGTTATTTGAATTTTTTACATAAATTTTGAGGTTATGTGAAAAAAGTGTGATACAAAAGTTGTAGATCTTTTTATTACCTACAACTTTGCAATTAAACTTTTTTCCATAGGACTTGTAGTTTTGCCGGAAATCGAGATAAACCGTTTTTTACCCTTAAAAACCCACCCCCTACCACTTCCCGACCTCAGATCGCCCGTAAATTATTTTTCCTTTCATTTTTGTTCTATTCTCTTCCTTTTCCAATGGGTTTCATCCTACTATAATTTTTTTTGGTTTCAAAAATTATCGACCCTGGTCTACTTGTACTATTTTATGTTTATAATATTATGTGGGCGAATTTATCACAAGATATTAAAATATTATATTTATTATCATTGTTTATGTCATTTATTAATCAGCTTCCTAATTATTTAATTACAAAGACACACATATCTACTGTTATAATTGTTTTGTTAATTATTAATTGTATCTTAACTCTTAGCACTATGTTTAAAATGAAATTTGTAAACTAGTTTTCTGTCCCGCCCGGATTAATTTTGGTTTGACAGCAAACGTTTCTTATTTACATTGAAATTTAGGTAACTAATTTACTTTCACAATGGTTCTGCACAGTACAATGTGCATGTAACTTTAATATTGAACATGTGAAGCCCGGTGTTGCTACTTGATCTGAATGCCCCCCCCCCCTCAATCCCATCAAAATAATGAAGCTTTACCAAAATATCGCTTGTGGCCACAAGCGATATTTTGGTAAAGCTTCACTATTTTGACCCTCAACCAAACCTTCCTTCAATATTAACATTCATTGGATCAACACTACTACTGCAAAGATATATTAATGTAATATTATGACACAAATTTTTAAATTTTATTAACTGCTTACGTCACAATCCCTGTCGCGTTGGCTTTATAATCTTCATAACCAGACCTCCTAAGACCGATTGCACCGTTATTATCATTCAACTATCAATATGCGTGACATGCATTAAATTATTGGGAGCTTGTGACGTCAGCTGCTTGAACGGAAAAACAGAAATGCGGTATATTTTAACCAACAAACCTTATTGTGAAGCCGTTTTGAGTGCTAGACAAAAAAATCCATTGGCGATATTTAAGTTAGACGGAGCTCATTATAATGATTTAATAAAAAAAATCGTTTACATCAGGCTCATTATTCATTATAACTGTATGCAAATAATATAAAGGCAGCGCCACACATGCGAAGTTTGTCAAATGGCGAATGATTGGCGTTTGGCGAACAATTCACGTTGGTATTCGCCAAACGACAAGCAACCATAACACATACGCCTATTTGGCGAATCACTAAAAAAATGGGAACATCAACATTATTGTTCGCTTTGATTTGTGCTAATTTACCGACAATTGATGGGAAAATATTTGACATTTGGCAAATACCAAACATATGCCACTTCACGTACTTATATGTGGATCTGAAATATTCGCCAAATATCAAATATTCGGTGTTCGGTATTTGACAAATGCATGTGTGGCACACACATGCGCTGCCTTAACTCGGAATTATTTGATTTCAGAAACATTTTTTTCATGTACTTTTAATCCGGCTGCGATCAAAAAAATTCGACTGATGACCAGTCCTATACTTCCCACCTAGTAAATATTTGCAAAAAATAAACACTCTTTTTTTTTGTTCTTTGACTAGGCCCAAATAACCTTAGCTGTTGGTGGTCTTTAAAACACAATTTAATTTTTATTCTTTGAAAAAAGCATGGCCCTCTTTTTTACTTCCCACCTCTACTATGGTAGGGAAGTAATGGATTCAGTCCGAAAACAATATTTCGAGATTTTAACAGATTTTCACGTTTTGAGACCCTAGCAATCGTTTAAGATCATTTTCTGACTGATGTCTGTATGTGTGTGTGTATGTGTGTATGTGTGTATGTGTGTATGTGTGTGTGTGTGTATGTGGTCAATTTTTCGCCTTCGATATCTTAAGAACGGAACAACATACGGGCATGCCGATTGTTCTATTGTGTTTATCAGCCTTTAACTTAGATCTGATTAGATTTTGAGTCAAATCGGTTCAGTGGATCCTGAGATATTCAAAAAAACGTCCTCAATGTCACGTATTAACATAGGTAAAAAAAAATATAAATGAATTCTAGATGTTATAATATGAAAAAAATGTAAATATTTTTTTTCTCTAAAATGTATAGTTTTCGAGAAAAAAAATATTTTACTAAAAAAAATAAAAATTGTACGTAAATCAAGGTAACCATGATTTTTGCTATATTAAGCTAGCCATCAATAGATCACCAAACAAAAAAGAGGGCCATGCTTTTTTCAAAGAATAAAAATTAAATTGTGTTTTAAAGACCACCAACAGCTAAGGTTATTTGGGCCTAGTCAAAGAATAAAAAAAAGAGTGTTTATTTTTTGCAAATATTTACTAGGTGGGAAGTATAGGACTGGTCATCAGTCGAATTTTTGTTTGGTGATCTACTGATGGCTAACTTAATATAGCAAAAATCATGGTTACCTTGATTTACGTACAATTTTTATTTTTTTTAGTAAAATATTTTTTTTCGCGAAAACTATACATTTTAGAGAAAAAAAATATTTACATTTTTTTCATATTATAACATCTAGAATTCATTTATATTTTTTTTTACCTATGTTAATACGTGACATTGAGGACGTTTTTTTGAATATCTCAGGATCCACTGAACCGATTTGACTCAAAATCTAATCAGATCTAAGTTAAAGGCTGATAAACACAATAGAACAATCGGCATGCCCGTATGTTGTTCCGTTCTTAAGATATCGAAGGCGAAAAATTGACCACACACACACACACACACATACACACACACACACACACATACAGACATCAGTCAGAAAATGATCTTAAACGATTGCTAGGGTCTCAAAACGTGAAAATCTGTTAAAATCTCGAAATATTGTTTTCGGACTGAATCCATTACTTCCCTACCATAGTAGAGGTGGGAAGTAATAAGATCCGGTTTCTGTAGCGCCAGCTAGTAATTGAAGTATCCATTAAAAAGATCATATTAGCGCTGTGAAAAAATTTTTAACAAAAAAAAACCTCCTTCAAAAAGCCACTAAAAAGAGGAAAATAATGAAATTTTGAGGTCTGCGCCAATTTAATAAAATATGAAGTCGATTAAAAAGTATAGTAAGTAGTATAGTGATTAATATCTTCTTTTTAACCAACTTCATATTTTATTAAATTGGCGCAAACCTCAAAATTTCATGATTTTCCTCTTTTTAGTGGCTTTTTGAAGGAGGATTTTCTTGTTAAAAAGTTTTTTTATTTTTTACTTTTTAGTGTCAAAAAGTGACATTTACCTTAAAGGAATTACACGCCGTTACTCACTTTTATTAAACCGACTTTCTTACGCTGTCTGATGTGTCAAAAAGTAACATTTACCTTAAGGAATCACACGCCGTTACTAACTTTTATTAAAATCAGCCGAACTACTGAACCGATTTTGATGAAATTTCTATGGGACCAGTCTGAAAGTATATCCTTTCAAATAAAAATTTTTTTCCAAATCGGTTTATAAATGACGGAATTCAGAGGTAACAAACATAAAAAAAAAATACAACCGAATTGAGAACCACCTCTTTTTTTTGAAGTCGGTTAAAAATACAAGTATGATACTGTAATTGAATTTTTAATAATATTTTTCATAGAAAAAATGGTGAGAGGGATAGGGATTCAGTCTGGAAGAAGTGTTAATATGAAATCCAGATATTTACTAACGCTCAAATATTTATTCAAGTGTTATATTTACCCCTGCAGAAATGAAATACTATGACCAGTAGCGGATTAAATCATTTGAAGGTTCCGTTGAGCAACCTGATTTAAGGCCTCCTTCAAAAAATTTGTGATAATGTGGTCCTAATCGCGTCTGTACGATGATCCGACAGTAATAAGACTTGGTTTAATTACCGGTATTTAAATCGTTTTACAATATACAGAGTGATCTACTTATAACGAACGCAACAATCTTCAAGAGTAGATAGAATACTTAAAAACTTTTTAACAAAAAAAAAACTCCTTCAAGAAACCACAAAAAAGAGGCAAATAATAAGACTTTGAGGTCTGCGCCATTTTAATAAAATATGAAGTCGTTTAAAAAGTAGAATATTAATTAAATTGGCACTTTTTAACCGACTTCATATTTTATTAAAATGGCGCAGACCTCAAAGTTTTATTATTTTCCTCTTTTTTGTGGCTTTTTGAAGGAGGTTTTTTTTCTAAAAAAGTTTTTTATTATATTTTACTTTTTAGTTAAAGGAATCACACGCCGTTACTCACTTTTTTTTATATTAAACCGATTTCTTACGCTGTCTGCTGTGTCAAAAAGTGACATTTACCTTAAAGGAATCACACGCCACACTTTTATTAAAATCAGCCGAACTACTGAACCGATTTAAGTAAAATTTATATGGGACCAACTTCGAGGTACACCCTATCGAATAAAAAAAGAATTTTCCAAATCGGTTGATAAATGACGGAGTTCTGAGTAACAAACATAAAAAAAATACAACCGAATTGAGAACCACCTCCTTTTTTTGAAGTCGGTTAAAAATAATGCAAAAAGCCCCAATCACCGTGTGTCCAAAAATGCCAGTTAAGCAAGATAAATACAAGGTGTTGAAATGTCTTAAAAAAATTATTATTTTTTACTATCTGGAAAACTACCGGAGCTGCAGATGATTTGGATTTTTGGACATAATAATTTATAGAAGTTCTTGACTAATTTATAGATTTTGAGTTTTGTACTTTCATCATTGGAGTCACTACTAGGTGGGGAGATTACATTTATTATCAAAACTAAGTATGTTACGTTAATGCAGGGCCGTAGCTAGGGGGGGCATTAAGGGGCAATGCCCTACCTTAAAACATCCAGTGCCCTACTTTAAGGAATTATAAACAAGCCGCAAAGACTGTCACGACAGAATGACAGACTTGATCTATCTGGCATTTGGAAAAACAAGATTAAATTCGTTGGACTAAATGAAGTTCTTCGGAAATTTGATAACATGGCAAGTTCTGTATTTTTTTTTTTTTTTTGATTAAATTGTCATTTACCGTTTTCTTGCTTTTGTAATTTGATATCACCAGATGAGGTGGGCAATCCAATTAAAAAAATGTAGTCTTTTGCTTCAGCCCTACTTTAAACTTTCAGTGCCTATCTTGAATTCAGCTCTAGCTACGGCCCTGCGTTAATGTAGTCTCCTCACCTAATAATGACGCCACTGGTGAGAGTACAAAACTCAAAATCTATAAATTAGTCAAGAACTTCAATAAATTATTATGTCCAAAAATCCAAATGAACAGTTCCGGTAGTTTTCCAGATAGTAAACAAATTATAATTTTTGTAAGACATTTCAACACCTTGTACGGTTGTATACCTATCTTTTTTTGAACATACTTTGATTGGGGATTTTTGTATTATTATTATTCATTTTTAAGTATTCTATCTAGTCTCGAAGTTTGTTACACTTGTTATAGATCAGCCTGTATATCCTATGCAACAAGTCAGGGATCCCGCACACGACTTCTGAACTAAATTGATGTACGCTGAATAAAAGATACAGAAAAGTGATATGTATGAGAATTTTGTTGCTCTTGATTATTTCGATGTCAAACCAAAGTTTACTCGGGCGAAGCTGGGTCGAAAATCTAGTAGATATAGATAATTTCGGAAAGCAAATATTTTAAAGAACGATATGAACTGATAAACAAGTGTTTGTTTATAAAAACTTGTGTTGTTTTAAAAAATTCTGTTCAATATCAATTATTGGCGCAAGGGCTACCGATATAATAAAAAAATCTTAGTTTAGAAATCTTATTTTACAACTAAATAGATTTGGGACAAACGGTAAAGGTCTAAGCCAAGTAAGGGAAACGATATATCTAACGAGTTTCAGCTACTCACCCTTTTTACAATGGCTTTAGACTGAGAACATAGAACTTTGATGACAAGATGAAAAGATTTATTTTTTATTTATTTATTGTAGATTATAGACGCGTCAACATCTCAGGTCATTAGCGTCTTTCAACTACACTAAATAACAACTATCTTAAAACTAAATAATATCACAAAACATCCATAAGCGCAGGTGGGATTCGAACCCACGGCAGTCCAGTCCAGAGGCTGCGGCACTAAGCACGCTAACCACTAGGCTATACTGCCCTCTAAGATGGAAAAGAAAGGAGTTACAAAGCATAGCGGCACATGCACTGCAATGCTGAAATTTCGATATTTTTTATGCAACCTAAAAAATTTCAAAGCACTTTTCTTTTCAGGTTGCAAACATAATCGAAATTTCAAAATAGATCAATAAACTGAAATAGTCTTAACAATATGAATCGGGCTTGAGAATAGCCGAGCGTGTAGCAATGCTGTTGTTTACATGGCGTTGCTATGGTTCCTCTATTACAAGTCCCCAGTTCCCGGGTTCTAGCCCGAGAGCTGGTAAAAGTGTCAATTGGATTTTCAATTTATTATAAAAAAAACTCGGGTCGCAGTGCCAAAACCCTGCCGACAATACAGTGTGTCCACAGACTCATCCTCAACATGGGGATCTCCGTTGTTATGGGAGATAGAGATTTGGTTAAATGAGACAAAATGTGCAGAATCTCCAGTACTAATACCCTGTGTAGTCAAACTTTCCATATTTTGCTTGGTTTGCGACCGACAGTTGAAAAACGAGATTTACCCATTTTCGTTTTTTGTTTATAACTCGCTTATTAAGTAAGTTAGAAAAAAACTATTTTCACTTTCTTAAGGCCCTTTTTTATGAAGATTTCAAATCTCTTTTCATATTTTTATTTACTTTTATAGTTTTAGAGATACGTGTATTAACTTTGTTTTTTTAAATACACGTCAAAGATGGCCATGACACCATTCGAAAGAGATTTTTTTTCTCTTTAATTTGATATGAGGGTTGATGGATTTATTTTCAAAAATAACAGAGTTATACGTAAAACACTGATTTTTAATAGTAGGCTATGCTAAATTAATTGATAAAACAACAGAAGGCTTAGCAAACAGTTGAAATTCGCGTTGGCTTAGTAAACGGCTTTTTTGTTCTAGCTGTCAAAGTGTAGTTTGTTGCTAATTTGCCAGTTTTACTAAGTGATTTATTAAATTTACTTTTGTTATCATAGAACCATTTTGTAACAATGAAAAATTTGATATGTTATCTTGTTACATTCTATGTCACAAAAATTCGACCAGAGCTGCAGAAATGTACTTCGATCAGTATCCAGACCGAAGACAACCTCATTCGTCTATTTACAGAAACTTACGAGTAAATTTAATAAACTATGGATCATTTAAAAAGCCGTTTACTAAGTCAACGCGAATAAGTGAAGAAGCCAAAACTACTGTTTTACGATCAATTGTTGAAAATCGCTTATTTTTCATTGTTACAATATGGATCCATGATAACAAAAGTAAATTTAATAAATCACTTAATAAACTGGCAAATTAGCAACAAACTACACTTTGACAGCTAAAACAAAACAGCCGTTTACTAAGCCAACGCGAATTTCAACTGTTTGCTAAGCCTTCTGTTGTTTTATCAATTAATTTAGCATAGCCTACTATTAAAAATCAGTGTTTTACGTATAACTCCGCTATTTTTGAAAATAAATCCATCAACCCTCATATCAAATTAAAGAGAAAAAAAATCTCTTTCGAATGGTGTCATGGCCATCTTCGACGTGTATTTAAAAAAACAAAGTTAATACACGTATCTCCAAAACTATAAAAGTAACTAAAAATATGAAAAGAGATTTGAAATCTTCATAAAAAAGGGTCTTAAGAAAGTGAAAATATTTTTTTTCTAACTTACTTAATAAGCGAGTTATAAACAAAAAACGAAAATGGGTAAATCTCGTTTTTCAACTGTCGGTCGCGAACCAAGCAAAATATGGAAAGTTTGACTACGCAGG
Organism: Mongoloraphidia duomilia; assembly: GCA_039654895.1. Lineage (NCBI taxonomy): Eukaryota > Metazoa > Arthropoda > Insecta > Raphidioptera > Raphidiidae > Mongoloraphidia > Mongoloraphidia duomilia. Next base: position 44,808,796 of record CM077519.1, on the reverse strand, counting down.
GTAGTAGTACTGGAGATTCTGCACATTTTGTCTCATTTAACCAAATCTCTATCTCCCATAACAATGGAGATCCCCATGTTGAGGATGAGTCTGTGGACACACTGTATAGTGTATTTGCTAATACAGGCATTGTGCTGTTATTATGTGAACATAAGTTTGTTTTTGGACAAAATAAAAAATTTAACCCCTTAATACATCCCTTAAAATAATATTTTTTTTCTTAATTTCAATATTATTATCAATGCAACCTCTGTACCAAATTAAATACACCCGTCAGCAAATAAATCACTATCCGCAAACTAGTGTTTTCATAAAGGGTAAGTTCGGTTTTACGCTCAGATTGATCGGAGTGCTCTAATACGTTCGGATTTAACATTTATATGCTCTGAAAGATCTCTATCCTGCGTTCGGTTTTAAGATCTGGAGCAGATTGATTTGCTCCGAGGAAAGCGAGCGAGCAAGCAGATTCAACCATCTTCAGAGCATTCATTTTAAAAATGAGCGGAAACACTTGTTGTGAGAATGGATAAATTTCGAAGTTTATTTATATGAGGTAATTTTTCAATAGGTAAAAACACACGAATAATATTTATTCAAAGAATAGTAATAATCAATAAGTCTATATCGCACAGAATGATTAAATAAAATATTTATTATATCTATGGGTCGAAAAAATCAACAACCAGTACTACTATTAATTTTAAAATAAAGGAATAAAACGAAAAAATTGTGATTCATGATTTATTATTATAACAATGTTGAATTAAATCAAAATGAGGAGCAATAAAGAATATATTTCGGCTTTAGTAATAAGAATTTAAATTATTAGCGCCATTTTATTCTGACGTTTGGAAAAATCTGCTAGATTACGTTCGGAATTGTTTAGATAGCTCGATTTGCTCGGTTGTCACGTGACCAAAAATCTGTTCGCTCAGCTCGATCAATCGAGCGTAAAACCGAACTTACCCAAAATTTGTAAGTCCGGTCCTGTTGTGCTGATTTTGTTAAAATTTTAGCAACACATTTTAATCTCTACTAAAGGGATAAATTCCAATTTTGAAACAATTCTGAGATTTTTTTCGGTATTTTTGGGCCCAAAAACTTTTTTCAACTCCTAAAAACTACCCATAAAATAGTCCGATCGGGCCCATTTTAAATAGGCTTCGTGCGGTGATGGGTTCCAATGTGTGTACCAAATTTCGTTTAAATCTATTAAGTCTGTCGAGAGTTATCGTGTGCACACACACACGCATATATTATATATATATATATATATATATATATATATATATATATATATATATATATAAACATTTTTAAAAATGCTGGCAAATTGTTCAGGAGGTTATGAAACGTCGAGAAATTTTGGTCCGATCCCTAGGTCCCACCATCCGACCGACGCCAATAGTGTATGTGCCATATGGCAAATACACTAAAAATAATGTATTGAAAATATGAATTGGTGCTAGGTCCAAATAACCTTAGCTGTTGGTGGTCTTTAAAATACAATTTAATTTAACAATATGAATCGATATACAGAAGTTATAAAACAAAATAAACGTTGATTCCGGACCTGTATGAAATACGAAGCGTTCGGATAGGTTCGTGGTGCGTTTGAAAGTACCGCTCGTAGCATTATCGATTCATAGGCACATGTACGGAAATAGCCGAATGCATGTGAAAACAAGTCTCTCAGTTCGAAAGATCATGGCGCATGGAGTAGACGTGCTTTGACTTTTGTCTATGGTGTTTCATTCAATTCTCGTCTTTTATGAATTGTGTTTGTGAATTTGTGTTGTGAAATTGAAGAATCAGCAGTTGCAGAATGCAGTTCGCTAATTTTCAACGCTTCCAATAAGGTATTTGTTATAAAAGATTCCGGTTATTTCGTTTTGTTTACGTTTTATATACCTATCTACCTGACAGATGTACAATGCATCGGCAGGTTCAAGTTCTTGTACAAAAATTAAAATACCAAGGTTGCTATTTTTATATTGTTCCGTTACGTAATGATGGAATAACTCAAGGTGAATTATTATTATTTTGATGAGATTATATTTTGCAGCTGCTAATAACGTTATTTAATATTTACAATGCTTATTAGCATCTTTACTACTTTCACCTGTTGTATCTGAAACTTACCTGAGTCTACCACAACGTTAGCCTAGTTCTAAGATTGCTTTTTGAATGGTCATTAGTCAGCTGATGCAGGTTGAAATTTTGAAAATCATATAAATTACGTCTTACGATGTAATAATCCACATAATAGCTTTGATTTCTTACAAGAAAAAAACGTTTTAACAAAAAAAAAACCTCCTTCAAAAAGGCACTAAAAAGAGGAAAATAATGAAATTTTGAGGTCTGTGCCAATTAAAATATGAAGTTGGTTAAAAAGAAGATATTAATCACTATACTATACTTTTTAACCGACATATTTTAATTGGCACAGACCTCAAAATTTCATTATTTTCCTCTTTTTAGTGCCTTTTTGAAGGAGGTTTTTTTTTTAAAAAAGTTTTTTACTTTTTAGTGTCAAAAAGTAACATTTACCTTAAAGGATCACACGCCGTTACTTACTTTTATTAAAATCAGCCGAACTAATGAACCGATTTTGATGAAATTTCTATGGGACCAATCTGAAAGTATATATCCTTTCAAATATTGGTTCATAAATGACGAAGTTATCCGCGAACACACATAAAACATAAGTCGGTTAAAAATAGTATTAAAAATAGTATTAAATATTGTCCTTAAATTGTCATCGTTAAATTAAAATTATTCAGGAAATGCATGTATTTTTCAAACTCACTGGGTTGGTCTTTCGAAAATAAAATAATTGTTTAATGTTTATCAGTGTTCAATAGTTGCCGGCCGGCTTCTAAGTTGATGTAAAATACGTAAATTAAAGATCCATGATTTTATTGTACAAGTAATAGGTAATTTATAATCATTACTACTAGGTAATGAATAGTTAATGAGACATCATGCGACAGAAATATTGATTCACATTTTTATAAACAAGTATCACCTCCATATTATATGGAATATGTGTTGAAAAATGATATTAATAATGCAAAATTCAATCAAGCACAATATCATAATATAGTAACATTATACAAAATGGACATGCACATACGATATTCTACTCTGCCCCTGCGAACGTTTTTTTGGGGAATTCCCCTGTACACCACCCCTTTTCACCCCCCAAAAAAACGTCATTGCGCCAACATCCCCCCGCGATGATTCGTCTAAAAAATCACCAAAAACCGTGTGCCTATTTTGTATAATTTTACCTGATAATATACCTATTATAAGTACTGCAGTACTAAATGCCTCGTCCGGCTTCGCCCGGGTAGCAATTTATAATTAATTAATACGTTACCACTCGCTTCGCTCGTTCGCGCGGATTTATAGTTAATTACCCGCGATGTATTATTATTATTAATAATATAATTCACACCGCTTTTAACATAAATTTGATTTTCATCTAACTTGAAATCAATTTGATTTACACCCAGGCGAATCCGGACCGTGCAGTCAATATAAACCTAAACCTTTCTCAAGAAATAAAATCGAATGGTAAACACCGCATTCAAATCGGTTCAGCATAGCGGATTCAATCTGATTTTCACCCGGTCGATAAGCCGAACCAGACAGTTATTATTAGGGATATGTTCCGACTTCCGATCCACCAAAAAGTATCGATAGGTACTAGGTATCGATCTGGTTCGTATTATAAAGTATCGATACAGTATAAAATCGTATTATAAAAGATCGATAGGTACTCAATGATCCAGTATCACAGAACATAATAACGAGCAAAAAAAAACCGTAATCCTGCTAATAACCATTCTCAGCTTCTTTGTTTGTTTAATCCTTATCATTTTGTGTCTGGTACATGGGATTAAATCCTTGAAAGCAAGGGGAGGGGTTAAAAAAAACATTCTAAGAACTAGACTAGACAATGTATCGATACGCATCAAAATGTATCGATACTCATTTTGTACGCATTAAAAAAATCGATACAAAATATCGAGTATCGAAAGCTAAAGTATCGATACACTAAAGGATCGATCCGTATTACGCATCCCTAGTTATTTTATTAGACCTAAATCTTTCCCAAAAGAAATAAACTATCGAATGGTAAAAACCCCATTCAAACCCGTTCAGTAGTTCTCTGGTATAGTAATTTAAGACGCTAATGACCTAAGTTGTCGACGCGTCTATAATCTATAATAAATAAAATAAAATTCTATTAAAAGTATTTACCTGTTTAGAAAAAAATCTCAAGTCCGCTTTTTCATTTGAATATTTTAGCAATTATACGCATCGTATTTATAACGTATTTATACGCATCGTATTTATAATATTTCTTCTACCTATTATTAATCCAATCAAAAGAAAATGATTTTTTAATGGTCACATGATTAAATCTGTTCATTTTAAATGAAAAGAGCTTTTTATTTTGGATTCTTAAGGAAATATTTTATGCTTTTAAAAATGCCCCAGTGCCTGTAATAGTATAGGCATACTTATATTATTTTTTTCCAAGTTTTTATATTTATTTTGCGGCGTATAAGTACATATTGTACATATTATAATAAGATTTAAATATTGAGCTTTCCAACTAGGCCAAAAAAGCCACAATAACAGGCTTAAAAAACGCCTGCCACAAGATGTGCTACTAAGCGAAAGTGACTGATTTTAAACTTTTCATTATAGTGAACAATTAGATTGTTATTTATTTACCAATTACCAATATAATAATGTATTATAAATCATAGTGCAGTAGGCAGAACACCCTTTATCGTACATCTCTGTAGTGCTCATTACCATGTATAACATGTAATATGTAGATCTGGTATTTAATACTAAAAAAAAAAAATATTGAGCTTTTAATGGGCTTAAAATCTTACAAAATAACGCCATGAGTTATAATGTTTATATGAATGCTGTCCAAAATATTATATAATTAATGTTTTTTCTACCGCCGGGTTTTTGTTGTAATTCAATAGGTTTATATAGATAATGCCACAAAAAGAAACATGATAACATTAATAACAATAAATAATGATGATTGAAGGAACAATTAGAATTTTTTTCCCAGTGGCAAAAGGATCAACAAAATGCAATACTGTTGTGAAAATATTTGCATATATATTATATATTCACTAACGTTTCGGCACTCATTGTGCCATCCTCAGAGTGTTCTAGAAAGATTTTTTTTGTTTTTACAGTGATTGAACTTATTTAAGTTGAAACTGTTAATAGAAATATTGAAACAAAAAATTTCAACTTAAATGAGTTTCATAACTGTAAAATAAAAAAAATTTTTCTAGAACACTTTGAGGATGCCACAAAGAGCGCCGAAACGTTAGTAAATATATGCAAATTGCATTTTATAGATCCTGTAGCCAGTGGGAAAAAAATTTCTAATTCTTCCCTCAATCATCATCAGTATTGTGGATCGCAATTTTATTCTACACCAACTAGAGTCAACTTAACCGAATAATTTATAGGTAATCTTTATTTGAGGGTAAAAATAAAGCGTTAAGGCCACTTATATTCCCCTTTTAAAATTTAAACAACAATAATAAACAGTAAATAATGATTTTATTAGCAAAAAAATGAAACTAATCATTTATAGCCTATATGCTGTACTGATTCTGACGCACATGGTGTTTATTATTAGCCGCCTGATGAATGAATAAAGAAAATATAAATACCCAATAACATCGAACTTCGTCGTCGAGAAAATGACAGTTTTTTTCAGGAATCACAGACCTAGGCGGGCTGGTGGGTAATTGGGAAACTTTAAGAAGTATTTTATCCCTAATCATATTTAATTTTGGACGCCTTGATAAAGCTTAACTTTTAGGTGTTTTGTATTGTTATATAAAGTCAGCAATCATATTTCATGCTTATATCATTGTTTAACATATTACTAGAAGATTTTGATCCTTATGAGCGTAAATGAGGCCACTTTTAATAGAGGCAGCTAGACGTCGCACTATTGGCCATCTGTTGACTAGCATCCTAAGTTTTATTATTTAATCTTTGAGTACAGAATAATTGTAGAGTTTACAGAAGTGAGTTGTGTTGACAATCGTTAGGCCATCTGGTGACTAGCATCTTAATTTTATTTAAGACAATCTTGCGTCATTGGTTCATATTGCATAATATTTCGCGGTGACTATTAATAGACAACCCCTAACGTTCTTTCGAAACGCCTCTTTTTTGAGATGTTTATATTCACGAGGATATTATTATAAGTATATAGAGGCAGAACCATAAGTAAAAGATTTTTTATAAAAATTTGTTTCATGCAAGTTTATTGACAATGTTGTATCCTGTGACATCGTATTTTTATTATTATTATGATAATCTGATAAATATTTTAAATTGCAATTTAAATAATCTGGCTGCCCGGTTGTGATCAAGTTGTCTACGAAGTATGCGATATGTAAATTTATGTTGTATACAATATATCTGAAGCATATATTTTAAAATTTTTGGATAAGCTGCGATGTTGACTGGTTTATACATGGTCCGTACACAATATCACAATAATTAAAAGATGATAAAATGAGCGATTCCACTAAGTATTTGTCTATGTATAATTCTAAATTTTTGCAGTAGTCTACAGAATTAGTTTGATGACCAGACAGCGTTACGGCACTTTAGCCAACTGATTCCGGCTTTCTATAGACATTATATTGAATTTAATTGGATTTAACATTAGGGCAAGACTTTTGGACCATTCTGATATTTTATTTAATTTTAAACTTAATAATGTTAATCATTATTATGTCAAACTAAAAATATTCATACATAAGAATCAAATTCATTAAAGGGGCCTACACACGATCAGTTTAACTGCGCAGTTTAACCCTTGTGGCGTCATGTCTGAGCGATAAACTGAGATAACTGCATAGTTCCGACAAATTTTAACGCAGGCCTTTGGCCTGCGCATTTGACTCTACTTTGCACCGATAAACTGCGAAGTCAGCTCAGTTAATTGAACAGTTGGCACAGTCATGTGTAGTCTTTGGGTAAGTTCGGTTTTGCGCTCAGATCAATCTGAGCGCAAAACCGAACTTCCCTTTCTAGTCGTGTCTAGCCACGCACGTCAGCTCTTCAAACTGAGAACAATTGAGGAGCAAACTGAAATAGCCCACACACCGTACAGTTCACACAACTGTGCAGTTTGACTGCACAGATAAACTGCGAAGTTAAACTGATCGTGTGTAGGCCCCTAACGATTGGAAAAATTGTGAAAGATTTATTTTAAATTCTTTTATTTAACAACAAATTTTACAATCTTAATGAATTTGATTATCTAATTCTCTTAAACTGCTTGCTTTTGTTAACTAATTAGTATAAGTTGCTATGATAGACTAAGAGCGGATAACACTTTTTTATGTGTTTTTAGAAGACTTGGAACTTTTTTTAAAAGATAACTTTTAAATATCTCTACAAGGGGTAAATAGTCTGTCATTCCAAACGCGGGGCAAAACTTTTTCTAGACTTTACTAATGATAAACACACATAAGTCTTTTTTCGCAAGAGTGAACAAAAAAATATGGGGTGGTTTTGCCCCGCGTTTGGAATGACAGACTATATACCCCTTGTAGAGATATATAAAATTCATCTTTTAAAAAAGTTCCAAGTCTTATAAAAACACATGAAAAAAGTGTTATCAGCTCTTAGCCTATGAATACATCAAAATATATTTTACGAGTGTTTGAACAATTTTTATTCAGAGACAAAGAAATATAAAATCAGATAGCGTTTACAGATAAATTATGTAACTAAACTAAGTTCACTTTATATAAGTTTTATACAGTCTCAACAAATTTCAAAACATTAAAATAATGTCAGCTGCGGCAGTGATGTAAATATCTTATATCATTATTTAGGATCAGTTAGAGGTAGCATTGACAATATCTGAGCTGTTAGTTCAACAATAATATAGGTGGAAGCACAAGTCAACATTGAGTTTGTGGGTCAGAGGAATGAAACGTAAGCGGGCAGCTATAGTATATTTTTCAGTACATGGAATCACTATCTTCCCATATAATATGTTAATCAATGCTTATATCTTAATTAAATTGACAGGCTAAAAATCGCTTTACAATTTGCGATGACACAACAAAACTCCTATAATTGCGCAAACCGTAAACGTGGCTAAATGTAAATACGGACGTTTGACTTTGAGAAAAATAGATATGTAGGGTGTACCAAAAGTCGACGTCTAAACAAATGAGGTGATAGGGGAAGTCGTTTCCAATCAGAAAAAGATGCTTGATGTGTGTGTATAAAACCACACTGCACTAACTTATCATTGGGTGCCCTTAGAGATTAGAGACTAGTCTACCGTGTTCATTATGCAATTATGCGTCGAATGAAATTGGTCTGGAGTCGATATCATTTTTTGTTCTCGAGATATGCGAGACTAGAAACATTTTGCAACAATTTTACAGTAGGTTATAAACAAAAAACTGCTAATTGAATTTTCCTGCAAACCTAATCAGGTGTTAAAAACAAAAATAAAGATAGTTACTTCTTACCACAACAGTTTTATTGATGGATGTACATTTCGAAAGCTATGCTTTCATCTTCAGCAAACACTACACACAAGATGAAAGCATAGTTTTCGAAATGAACATCCATCAATAAAACTGTTGTGGTAAGAAGTAACTATTTTTGTTTTTATTCCAACCACAGTGCTCTTATATTTTTATTATAATCAGGTGTTCATTATGTAATTATGTGTCGAATTAAATTGGTCCGGAACCGATATAATTATTTGTTCTTGAGATATGCGAGCCGAAAAAAAGTTCGCCAACGTACGAACGAATGAACACACAGAGAGAGAGACATATCTCTCTAAAAAGAGTAGATTCGGACTCTAGGGACCTCAAAACGTGCAGATATGTCCAAGTTTTATATTCGCAAAATCGGAGCCATTACAACAACTTCCAATGGGAAGTTAGTAAACATATAATAGGTGGCTCAAAAGAAATAAATGCAGATGCTAGTATTTAAGAGTCCTGCTCAGAGGGAATTTAAATACATTCGTTACCTTAACTAGCTGATAACTATACAGGGTGTCCCAAAATTGCTGGGACACAGAGCTACCACGTTTAGTAAAGGTCAAAATAAGTCGATTGGACCCAATTTATTTATATACCAAAATGTACCGTTTGCCCGTTAGAAGAGTTCAAAGTTTACATAAAAAAACACATATTTGTACGCTGTTCAGAAATGAGTGAAACAAATTGAATGAAATTTGACAAAAGTGCATTTTAGAGGATTACTCTCCTTTCGGTAATCAAAGAAACCCAAAAGAAATTGTAGAAGGGTTAAAACCACCCTCACCCTTTGACATTTTTTTCAGAACTTTCTTAGGGGTGGTAATACGGTTCTCAAATTTTTTTAGCGAGAAGACTGATTAATTATCTTCATTTTGTTACTCTTGTAAAAATTTCGTATTCCGCATAGTTCCGAAGGAAAAAAATGTTTTCTTAAATAATGCTAACAGATATTTCTAGTACCTACAAGTTTAATAAAATTGTAATACCAAATTTTATATACAAAATTTTATGTAAACTTTGAACTCTTCTCACGGGCAAACGGTACATTTTGGTATATAAATAAATTGGGTCCAATCGACTTATTTTGACCTCTACTACACGTGGTAGCTCTGTGTCCCAGCAATTTTGGGACACCTTGTATATGTGGGATAAGTGCTCGAAGTGACGAAAACAAATTCCTACAGAGATATCTTACGGATAAAGTTATTCAGAATTTATCCCGTAGTTAAGAAATCGGGAATAAAGGAGCATTAAGAAAGTTACAATAAAATTGTTGATAAATTATGTAGATTATAGACGTTCGATAACTGAGGTCATTAGCGTGTTGGTAAATTAATCGACCTTGCACGGAATACGGGCGATTGTGTACATTATACATTATGTCCAGGTAATGTCTAGTCACGGTACAGCAAAAAGTTTTATTATTAATTTATTTTTCGTATGAATAATTTAAATGTTTGTAATTGATAATTGGAATATGTTCTGCGAACGATGTTAAAATATTAATGATCCGTTTCAGGGAAACATTATTTTTGTATGTCTGTTGTTACAAGTTTTGGTTGACTTAACTGTTTTCTATCAAAACAAAACAAACAATTAATTTATGGATTATTATTTACCTTAAATATTGAACATGTTTTCAACGTTTACCTGGTAGGCAATGTTTTAATTATTATATGTGTTTTTCCTCTAGTATTACAATCTATTAAATTTTATCCATAAGTTATAAGACTCAATTGACAACATGTAGTGATGTAAAAAAATAGGGCCCTCCCGCATTTATTTTAATCACATCATCAGATAGTTCATACCCATACCCAACCCTGGGATGATTTAAAGACTAAAGGCGCCTTAGGCTAAATAAGATTTAGTTTTTTAGAGGGTGCTTTTTTAAAAAAAGGCGCATATCGTGTAGTAAAAAAGACTATACCAGCCTTACAAAAAAAGGCGCCGCAGACAAAAAAAATTTTGAGAGGTGCTTTTTTTAATGCAAGAAATAAAAAGTAGTAAAAGCGACAAACGTTTTTTGATTCAAATTTTAGTTTTAAATTTTAGCTCTTTTCAAATTATGGCGCCTTAGACTTTAGCTTATTAAGCTTAACGAGTAAAGCATCCCTGAGCCAATCTAGAATATATTAGATTCCAAGTTGGAACTCAACGCAGGCCTGTGACCCGTGAGAATATATTGTGCCATGCTCGTGGTTGTACGATATATTAATGCTCGGCAGAACGGTGGCGAGCGGGAAGCAGGGGTACACTCTCCAGAGTGTTCGCTTCACGGAGTCACAATTCCAGTGTTGGATCTGTGGTTGGAAGTCTTTATTGCTTCGCGCGCTTTTAAAAGTGTTGCAGAATACTATGAATGAATGAATTGTGGATTATAGACGCTCGACAACAGAGGTCATTAGTGTCTGAAGAGAATACTATGCAAATGTCGTTGTACTGCTGTGACTCGTGAGCCTAATTGTTTAAACAATAATAGAGATAATATAATATTTCTAAAATTTAATTTTTTTACGCAAAGTGACAACCCTAGACTGTTTGTATAGATGTGTCAGTTCTGTACTATCTGGTATTCTGTGACTCAACCATATTATAATGTTTCGATGATCCTATATATTCTAGTTTTTTCGAGATCACATACCCACTTGTTGGCTAATATGACATGAAGTGCTATATTATGTATATACAAAGAAATAAAAATAGCCCTGAAACACATTCGGTTTTATTCATGTATAAAAGAAAAGAGGAAAAAACGTCCCATAAGAGTATTAAAAGTACGTTTTATCTGTTTTTATTTGGAACGTGCGTGTTTTGTTGCAAATATGCATGACATAACAATATAACGTAACATTACCGTTATGCTAGTGCAGCGATTCTCAACGTGTGCTTTGAAACTGTATGTACAATGCACATATATTTCGAAGCATAATAATATGTAGTATTTATTACGTTAAACACATAGATATAGAAATCTGGAGATGTGGTATAAAGAGCCACTTTAGACGAGAGGGGAAGACATTCAGCGGAGGGTGCATGCGCCTGTCTTATGGACATGTCCATGCTATGCATGTGCCCACGTTCTATTGGCCGTGTCTTTGCGCATGCTTAATTGCTCGTACAGCGCTTGCGCAACTGAAGCGACCGATAGAATGTAGACACACTTGCTTCTTGCCCCCCTTAACAGCAACCACCCCACTCGTTTGTACTGTGACTATGTCCCTAGATTTCTATGTCTATGCTTAAACTAAGCCTAGCGGTGTGCAAACTTTTTCAGTCGCCTCCCCCCCTTAAAGTTTCATTGATACTAACCTAACAACCTCTTTGACGTTAATTGTCGAGGTATAATTTAAGCAATTATAATTAGAAATTGAGTTTATTCTTTTCATTTGGAGTTGGAAAAATGTTTTGAAGTCGTCTGAGTTACGCCCTATTTTAGCTTTTTCTTCAGTCGGAAATGTAAACTTTTTGCTGTCATAATTTTCATTATGACTGCAGTCAGGTACAAAACACCACCCCATAACAAATTGCTTTAATTATTGACGACGACAACGTGTTTAAAAAAACGAGGTTATGTCAGTAGAATGAATGAAACTTGACAGTTGTGTCCTGCCAAGTTAGAAGAAGACAGTTGCGACTCCGTCACGCCTCACTTTACTAATCTATTGATTTTGATGTAATTTAAAATATTAGATCAACACTATATTTTATGAAAACACCCAAAAAAAAATAGTTGCCGATTTAAAAAAAGATGAACGTACGTTTATCAATATTTGCAAGACCAGTATTTGACAATATTTATGTCAACATTTACCGACTACTAAAAGATATTTGCGTATATAAATAAATATCAAATATTTTATGGATTGTTAAGAATGTATAGACAAAGTATATACAGGGCGCTGAATTGCTTTGCGGGTAATAGGGATTTATTAACCCGTAAAATCAAACTTTCGCGATTTCTTGCTTCCCTAATTATTTTAGGAAAAATATCTTCAAATAAAAGTTTTAGAACATAAAATTCTGCATCTAAATCATTAAACAAAATTAATTTTGCATGCTTTGTAACGGCAGAAATTTGATATGAAAATGTCAATATTACCTCAAAAACAGAGCGATAGCCATGGAACTTGAACAAAATGATGACGTTTTAGCTGTCAGAATAATTTCTAATCATTTTAGGGGTCCTCAAGCTTAAAAAAAATCGAAAAAAAATGAAAAAATGGAATTGGATTGGTTGGAAATTTAGTAAAAAAAATGCTCTATTATTTACATTTCGACATTACAATATAAAGTAAGTAGATGGAGCGATAAGTCTCCAGTTGGGCTATCTTAGAAAATGTTTGGACTTTTTCTCTCTATAATTTTCATCTCCACCCTGGTCGCCCTCGGCGGCGGGGTCCCTAGGCAGAAATCCGGGCCTAACCATAAATGGTCGAAATCAATTAATAATGTCATAAATTAGTTTTCGTCTATCCAATAAACAATATTATTCAATTAATTATTTTATTTTGTCTCAGTTTGGAAAAAATGGTAATAAAATAAATTCTATAGTTTTAATAGTTATGACTTGTTTGAAATGTTTAAGTTTTGCCAAATTTTTTAAATCATCTTTTCATAATATTAAGTAGAAACTTAGTCGTCAGTAATTTAATATTTCGTGATTCTTCTTCACCGACCGGTGTAATAAAACTCGATACAGACATTGGTCTCGAAAGTGAAAATTCTATTGAACTAACCTGAACTCGGACTGCGGACCACCCGCGAGTTCAGTGATGATACTGCATTAGTTCCGTTGATGGGCTGAGTGGAGTCTGCGACAAGCCACGTCCGTTTATTATTGTTTGATTAATGCTTTGCGAACAAACAAAGATCGGAGTTATCAGTTGAAAGCTATCGTTACAGTCGACTATTATATTATAACCATGAAAACTAGAGAGAAAGAGACTGATCTGTGTACATTGGAGGCATCGCGTAAATCAAGATGGAGGCATACCTACTTTAGACTCGCACGGACACTCCCCTGCCTTTATTTTATGATGAAAACAAAAATTGTAGAAATTTGAACAATTATTTATCTATAGAATGTTGCCCTTTTGTATAAAGCCACTTAACTACAAATCGACCCACAAATTCACACAGGAAGTATTTATTAAGTATGGCAGGGGACGGATGTTAAAGTCGCGGGATAAATATTTATTCCGCCAACTCAGAAAACAGTTTTGTAACATTATTATTATTAAATTAATTAAATAATTAAGTTATACTACTTAAATGACGCGACACTAATGGGGAATAAATAATGTTTGTCCCTACCACAAGTGCTGCGTCTCGTGGATAATTGAAAGAACTACTCTCAGGAAAATGGCTCACTGAGTTGATCAACTCACATATAACGAATGTAAAACTTAACTTTACGCAGCTGATTTTAAATATTGTATTATGCTCGAGAGCTTGTTTCTAATGCGATCAGTTTGCATTTAATCCAACAGTCGTCACTTCACAGAACAGAGGAATGTGTGCTAACAGCACTATAATGCGATCGCGTTTATCGGTACAGCTGTTCCTCGCCGTGTGTTATGAATAATTGTGTGCGAGCTAATTTAACCCACTTTTTATACTACGCGCAGAGCAGAGAAAGAGATACCTTGTCATTATATGCTGTGTACAGTTGTGGACAAAGGTTTGTGTTTGTGTTCCTTCCATAACATGGTTTAATACTTCAGAAGTTCAGTGCAATGTTTCGACCTTTGGCTACTCGACCCAGTATAGTCGAAATAAAACAATCCATACTGCATATTTTAAATCTACTTTACAGTTTACAAGTATGAATAAGCAGATAAATATTGTAAACTAAAGACGCTCGACAACTGAAGTAATGGAAGTTAATTCCATGTACCTATTGAAATTGCAGCTTTATTATAAAGTGAAACTTTATTAGCCTCGTTTTTTTCGTTCGGTTACGCATGCCGAGCTCACGTCACGTCCACTCAAAACAATCGACCAAACCAGTGCTCATCGAAAAACAGCGACGCTCATATAAATTTTATTTAAATTCAGTAGGTCGACTGATTTTAATAAAAAGTGAGTAACGGGATGTAATACCGTTAAGGTAAATGTCAAATATCAAGACAGAAGTTCAATACTTTAGTATTTACGGAGACCCAAATTTATAAACTGCTATCTTGAATCGACGAAAAAGCCTGCGAGAAAAAAGTTTATTTAGACTTTGGGGTTAAAAAAAAGAAATTTCTCCCGAATTCAATATTCGGGAGAAATTTCTTTTTTTTTTCGATGTAAAATAACCCTCGAAAAAAAAAATAAGCCCCCCCCCATCTGGCAACACTGAATTAAACTGTTTTTTCCGTAGCTGTACCTACATCACGTCAGTCTCATAACAGAGTAAGAGGTCTTCTTAAATAGCCTTGTTAAACTATAAATAGTTGAAATATTACGCTTCCGGCGATTCGCTAAAATTATAAACCAACTTCGAGTATTTTAACCTACAATTATGTTGCAGTCGCGTGTTTAAGGCCGACCACACACATGTGCCGTTGTGCTCGAGTAATTCGGAAAGATGAAACTTGTGTGGGAGCATCTTAATGAACAAGACTGATGAAAACATTGTTTGGAAGTTATTATTCAATTCTGTTGTTTTTTTTATTATTTCTTTAATTTTAATTAAATTATAAATGTATTTTCTGCAGGTCAATTAAAATAATAAAAACTCGGGTCGTAGTGCCAAACCCTGCCGACAATATAGTGTATTTGCTAACACAGGCCTTGTGGCTTTCATACGTGAACTTAAGTTTGTTTTTGGAAAAAATAAAAAATTTAACCCCTTAATACATCCCTTAAAATAATATTTTTTCTTCTTAATTTCAATATTATTATCAATGCAACCTCTGTATCAAATTAAATACACCCGTCAGCAAATAAATCACTATCCGCGAACTAGTGTTTTCATAAAATTTGTAAGTCCGGTCCTGTTGTGCCGATTTTTTTAAAATTTTAGCAACCCATTTTAATCTCTACCAAAGGGTTAAATTCCAATTTTGAAACAATTCTGAGATTTTTTTCGGTATTTTTGGGCCCAAAAACTTTTTTCAACCCCTAAAAACTGCCCTTAAAATGGTCCGATCGGGCCCATTTTAAGTAGGCTTCGTGCGGTGATATGTTCCAAAGTGTGTACCAAATTTCGTTTAAATCAATTAAGTCTGTCGAGAGTTACCGTGTACACACACATATATATATAAATATATATACATATACAGGGTGAGTTCGAGCACCCGTATCAGTCGTTTTTTTCGAAAACGGTTAGTCGTAGAGAGTTGTGTCAAAAATTTGTATTATAAAAGCCCTAATAAAGAATCGAATGGTGATAATTTTTTTTCCGGGAAGGTCGGCTTCCCTATTAGTTTGCTCCAGAATGTCCAGAACTCCGGAATTATAAATGTAACGATAGGTCGAAAGTGGTATTGTTGAAAAGATCTTTAAAAAATAAGCAAGTTTTGTAGGAAAATTTTTTTTATTACTGCCACCCCTGTAAATTTCTATAAGTATAAATATAAATTATTATATGTTCAAAACTCCGGAATTTTAGAAAGCATGATAGGTTGAAAGTGGTGCTGTTGAAAAGCTCTTTAAAAAATAGGTAAGTTTTGTAGGAAAAATTATTTAATTACTGCCACCCCTGTTAAGTAACAATCGTTTAAAATTATTAAATCAAAGTTTCATAATAACGATCGAAGTCGGCATTAAAAATCTAGCAACCTTAGACATTGTCACAAGTGTTCAAACAGTCTTCCATTTACTCTACATACTACTGAGCTCTTCTGGTTATACTGTGAGTGTACTTCTTCAGTGTTTAATGATCGATAGATAGGTAACTAGATTTTAAATGCGGACTTTTAAAAAGTTCGTTATTATGACATTTTAATTTAGTAATTTCAAACAAAGATTACTTAACGGGGGTGGTAGTAATAAAAAAAAAATCCGTACAAATCTTGCTAATTTTTTAAAGATCTTTTCAACAATACCACTTTCGACCTATCGTTACATTTATAATTCCGGAGTTCTGGACATTCTGGATCAAACTAATAGGGAAGCCGACCTTCCCGGAAAAAAATTATCACCATTCGATTCTTTATTAGGGCTTTTATAATACAAATTTTTGACACAACTCTCTACAACTAACCGTTTTCGAAAAAAACGACTGATACGGGTGGTCGAACTCACCCTGTATATAAACATTTTCAAAAATGGTCGCAAATTGTTCAGGAGGCTATGAAACGTCGAGAAATTTTGGTCCGACCCCTATGTCCCACCATCCGACCGACGCCAATAGTGTATGTGCCATATTTATGGCAAATACACTAATAATAAAGCAGCCGTATTGAAATATTTTGGGTGCACGAAAATGTGTAAGAAGTAAGAACCAACATTTTTAGGTAGTAGGTATCTATATGGAAGAAGTGTCTAAATGTTGTTTTTTTTTGTTAATAAGATCTGCGTTTTGTTTTTGGGTTTATAGAGATCCTTGGACCTTAAGATGCTGATTCTCTTTCTCGCGCTGTTTATTTCTTCCCAAATAAAATGCTGTAAATGCAGAAATAGTATGTACCTATTATTGACTAATAAAAATTAGTAGGTAAACGTTTTAAGTTTTAGATAACAATAAGCACGTTATGCTGGCGTTGTTTATGAATTTATTTATAAATTGTGAAAGAAACAACAAGTCAACAAATATTGTTTACAACAATATTTGCACATATATTTACAGTAGAACCTCGATTATTCATCGGTGATCGGGTAGACGGGAAGTTATGGTTATAAGAGATAGACTGATGAATCATGTTTTATTTTATTTTTTTTTTTACTACACATATATTCAGAATTGCACCCAGTAAGCTACTAACTGTTTTGTTGGTCTTACTCAATACCTCCATTTTTTATTATAATAAAATAAAAAATGACCAAATTCACACACAAATATATAATACGATGATATAATAAGATAACCCAACGTTTCGGAAGAATTTTATATATTTATCTGTGAATTTGGTCATTTTTTATTTTATGGCAATGTTTGTCAGATGTATTCCCGGCTTTAGATCACAGACGGATAATAGAAGGCGACGAATAATCGACGCTCTACTAGATATTCTCAACGTGTATAAACAACAAGTTTGCATGTGTTCAGGTACATTGCGTTTAACATGTTATTATTGTGTGCAGAGTGATTTTACGAGCCACTGGAAAGATTTAGCGAAAGTAAATTTGCAACAGCTAATATATAATTAATATAAATTATGGGCGCTAATTTCTGTATTAAAGTTCTAAAATTGGTATTCTATTTTTAGATAAGGGTTTCCCAAATTTTAATTTTTTGTAACCTATCAGTCAACCTCTGCCCCCTTGCCGTTTTGATATACAAAAATGATAAAGGGCTAATAAACTGAGTTTGAACTAATTTTAGAAAAGAAAAAAAGCATTGCCTTTTGTGCTCTGGGTGTTCGTTATGACTCGGGTGCCCTGTATAAAATTGTCACCATAAAATTGATATTTTTCACTCACTGCTCATTCCCTTTTTGTCGTAGCGTAATAATATACATATAAAACTGTAATTATATGATCACAATCTAAGGACCTTGTCAAATCAGATTTTTCGACAATGCTTTCTGCAACCTAGCATTAGTCTAAGACCTAAATTATTCGTTTCATTTATTATTTATTTATTGTAGGTTACAGGCGCATCGGCAACTTAATAGGTCATTATAGCGTCTTAAAACTAAACGACATCACAAAACATCCATGAGCGGAGGTGGGATTCGAAAGGAATCTAAAGGAATCTTCTAAATTAATCGTCAAGAAGTAGGTTTTTAAAAAGTAAAAGTATTTGACGAATCGGTTAAGTGGTTCTCAAGTTTTGAGGTAATATGACGTATATACCGTAGATACAACCTTCTACTTTTATAAAATATCAGTTCAGAAAGATGAACTTTATAATAAAAAATCTGGCACGCAAAAACAATTCCTACGCAAAATGTGTAATAATTAAATAATGAAACGAGGTAAAACTATGAACCAGTAGTGTCTGAAAATAGATAATATAGAATATTACTATTTTGGCTCGGAAAAAGCTTTCTAATTTTAGAATATACAGGGTGTCCAAGACTTGCGTTGTCGGCCGATATATTGATTTTGGGTGAAGATAGAAAAAAAGTTTAAATACAAAAGTTGTATAAACCTAATATTTTCGTATTAAAATATTAGGTTTAGGTATGGAGAACCCTTAATAAAAGTGTTAGTAAATATCCTAAAGAATACAATTCCAGCAAAAAAATAACCTCGTATTTAACAATCAAAAGTTACACGTGATTGAAGTTAGGTAAAAGAATTACATTATTTTGAACACCCTGTATATTAAATTCATTTTTTAGGACAGATATTGATTTGTCTGTTCATTATCTAGTGATCCTCATAATTTCAGTTTGATAAAGGTTTCTGTTTTGGCCTTGTCGAATTTTAGGTAAAGGTCTGTACGTGTCAAACATTTCTAAAAAACTTGAATAACTCAAAAATTACTGAATTTTCGAGCATGGTTTCCCTTACAATTTCTATTCACATTTAGGTGCAGAATTAAAAAATAAAATAAAAAACAGGGTGCTAGCTTAAAAAAAACATAACTTTGATCTGCCACGCTTAAATGGGACAGGCTGTATAATTGAAAATATTTTTAGGTTATACACCATTAAAATTTATACAACTTTTGTCGGCTGACAACGCAAGTCTTGGACAATGGACATATATTTTTGTTTTGTTACCTTGTAGAAGGTAGATGATAGGTGCACATAGTTATTATTATTTAATGAGCCGTTTTCCTGAGAGTAGTTCCTTCAATTATCCACGAGAAGCAGCACTTGTGGTAGGTACAAACATTATTTATTCCCCTTTAGTGTCGTGTCCTTTTAGTGGTATAACTTAATTATTGAATTAATTTAATAATAATAATAATTAAATAATTAAGTTATACCACTAAAATGACACGACACTAATAGGGAATAAATAATGTTTGCACCTACCACAAGTGCTGTCTCTCGTGGATAATTGAAAGAACTACTCTCAGGAAAATGGCTCATTCAAGTTGGTATTATACATGCAATTAAATGTTTGATTAGATTTTTGAATTTCGTTCTCAAAATTTTGACAAAGTCTTGTCGCATTTTGTTATTCTGGAATTAGCAACTCCGTTTGTACACAAACATCAACTAATTATAATTTTAATTGTTATATATTTCGTCTTGACGGAGTGCGCGAATTGTTAATTAAAATATTATTTGGTATATTATGTAATATTTCAAGGTTAGCAATAAGAACTTTTATATGAATCTGTTAATTAACATTAACTATAATTGTATTCTCATCATAAAACTCTATAGATGTGTATTTATATTATTTGGCAGTGTTTTCAGTGCTTCTATATTTATAATATTTTTATTATGTACACACCTGTTACAATAGAATAGCAAAATAACAACTTACTGTGGTATGCACAGAATGACTAATGATAATAAATATATAATAAAATAATGAATTAAAAATATGTATAGGTGCTAGGCCTAAATAAGCCTGGCTGTTGGTGGCTTTAAAAATATGCATATATACAGGTGTTTCACAGGATTGATAATATAGGGAAAACGCTGTAGTAAAAATCATTAAGGATTGCTTTACTCTGTTTTGATGTAAAAACCATGGTAATAAATTTAATTTATTCAACACATGCACGCTTTTAGTGTTTTTTCGTGTTTGTAAAGCGGATCTTAAATGACCGTTTATTTACCGGTGACGTTACGATCCATAATGAAACGCTTTTCGATGCTATAATGAAAAACACTTGAGAAACCCGTTACCTACATAATGAAACATTATGTACTTTTTTTCGATGCTAT
The DNA here is from genome assembly GCA_039654895.1 of Mongoloraphidia duomilia. Classification (NCBI taxonomy): domain Eukaryota; kingdom Metazoa; phylum Arthropoda; class Insecta; order Raphidioptera; family Raphidiidae; genus Mongoloraphidia; species Mongoloraphidia duomilia. Next base: position 44,788,248 of record CM077519.1, on the reverse strand, counting down.
AGTGAAATATAATTACCTACTATGGTAACGAAGTAAATAAATATTAGTATTCAGGTCAATATTTTTAGTATCAGACCAAAGACGTACTACTACTGTCAGTGAATCTACGGTGCTCGATATTAATTAAGTGAAGTTCTAAAACCATGCATGTGTTTAATAAAGTATAGCGTACAACGCGTGTGCTTATAAATCTTTATGCGTCAGGTGCATAAAGATGTATTTAGCACACTAGTTGCACAATATACTGTTAGCTAGCCATGATTGCATTCTATCTTCGTCGCGGGGACCGTGTGGTCTAATGGTTAGCGCGTCAGCATCTAGATCAGACGGTCCTGGATTCGAATCCTACCTGCGCTCATGGATGTTTTGTGATGTCATTTAGTTTTAAGAAAGTTGTTATTTAGTGTAGTTGAAAGACGCTAATGACATGAGATGTCGACGCGTCTATAATCTACAATAAATAAATAAATCTTTGACGCGCTACACATTTTGTTTATGTCTTCCTTGTTGCACTCATTATTTTTCTATATGTTCTTAATCCTGCGCGGGCTTGAGAATAGCCGAGAGTGTAGCGGCGCTGTTGTTTACATGGCGTTGCTATGGTTCCTCTATTACAAGTCCCCAGTTCTCGGGTTCTAACCCGAGAGCTGGTAAAAGTGTCAATTGGATTTTCAATTTATTATTAAAAAAATAATAATAATAATGAATTGAAAATATGAATTGGTGCTAGGCCCAAATAACCTTAGCTGTTGGTGGTCTTTAAAATACAATTAACAATTAACTTAATCCTGCGACATAGTCTGTAGGTAAATCGGTTCAGGTATTTTTGACAAACAGATACAATAATTCTGGAAACATACAAAATACCCAAAAAACTTACCTACATGAAAGGAACGAAATTACCCATTATAATTTCATAGGTAGGTATATTATTTTTTCTTAGATATAGCTTAAAAATCATGGCAGCCTAGCTGTCTGAGATATTTATTATTTCACCTCTAATTTTTATGTGAATAATATTGTGTGGATATAAGGGGGTTTTAAATCGATTGATTTTATCATATACCAGAAATATATTAGTATTATAGTACTTATACAGGGTGGTGAAAGTAATTGCTGCACATAGGGATTTAACCCGTAAAATAAAACTTTCGCGATTTCCTGCTTCCCTAATTATTTTAGGAAAAATATCTTCAAATAATAGTTTTAGGACATAAAATTCTGCATCTAAATCATTAAGCAAAATTAATTTTGCATGCTTTTTTGTAACGGCAGACATTTGATATGAAAATGTCAAAATTACCTTAAAAACAGATAGCGATAGCCATGAAACTTGAACAAAATGTTGACGTTTTAGCTGTCAGAATAATTTCTAATCATTTTGTTCAAGTTCCATGGCTATCGCTATCTGTTTTTGAGGTAATTTTGACATTTTCATATCAAATTTCTGTCGTTAAAAAGCATGCAAAATTAATTTGGTTTAATGATTTAGATACATAATTTTATGTTCTAAAACTATTATTTGAAGATATTTTTCCTAAAATAATTAGGGAAGCAGGAAATCGCGGAAGTTTGATTTTGCAGTAGTTACGTTCACCACCCTGTATAGTTAGTAATACAAGATGCGAAAATCAACTTTTTTGTGCAAGGAGCTTTTTAGATGGCCGAGGTGAAACCGAGGCCATTTAAAAACTTCCAAGATCAAGAAAGAGGTTTTATGTTTTTTCTACTACTGATGATTATTTCTATTGTTTAAAGGAATTTTATGAATTGAAAATTGACAGTTTCGATAAATTTAATTTCGAGCGACCATAGGAGTGAATTGTCACCGCGAAAATAATCGAATTTGAGATTTCGACGGATTTCGACATTTCATGATCCCTACATACTACCTACTGAAAAAAAAAAAGTTTTTTGGATATCAGCCGTCCGCATGTGCAGAGGCCTAGCGGACACACCGCTTAACGGGTCGATTCCTCAGGGTTTTTTTTCTCGTTTTCTCCTTATGAATGAATTGTGAATTATAGACGCTCGACAACAAGGGTCATTAACGTCTGTGTTTTCTCCTTACTCCCCTAAATAATGGTAATTTACTGATAAACAAAAATCGAAAATTGTGATTTTCTCAAAAACACACACCGTTCAACGGAACCAAATTTTAAACTTAAGATTTTTAGAGGAAAATGTTTTCTTATTAACTCCCTAATCCTCTAAATAAGGGTAGTTTACTCATGAACAAAAACCGAAAATTGCGATTTTCTAGAAAATGACTCGAACGATTTTGAGCATATTTCTTAAATTAAAATGACATTTATCATGATCTTGCTATATGCCGACATCAATTTGTTTCGGAAAAATCCACCAAGGTAGTTTACTGACCAACAAAAATTCGCTGTCAAAGTCGGATGCAGTTCAGCGAGAAAGTCAATGCGGTGAATCCGTACCCTTTTATTTTCAAAAACGTCCAATCAAACGCAGGAAGCCGGACCATTCAATCGACAAATTGTATCTTGTTGACGATTTAAGCCAACTAGCCATTTAAAAATAATTATTACAATCAACTGTCCCACATACTTGGGACAGTAAACATAGCCTTGGTAATAATCCATTCGAACAATTAATAACCCAGTACCTATTCAGTAATCTAACATGCACTAAATCGAATATATAGGCATGACTTATGTACAAGAAACATTATTATAACTAATTAGAAGATGACCTTGGACTTATGACGTGGGGATCGCTAATTAGCGGCGCCAGTATTTTACAGAGTGTAACAAAAAGGTATCAGCTTTAAGGGGTAGGTATAATTGGTGATGCTAAAAGAAGAAAAAATGTTAAAGAGTATTCGATACCGGAAGTTAACCCCTGCAGCACTCTTCATCTCAAATCCTTTCCTTTAAGGACCAAGAATCACACTACAGATGTCTTGTATTAAGTCCTCAGTTATCACATATGATAAGTCATAGATATCATGGGTATCACAAAACAAATGTGGCCGAAAATTATCAAGAAGGTTTAAATTTATGACCCAAAAGCTACCTGCGGAAAGTGCCCGCTGCAGTTTACGTATCTACCCTTATACAGGTCATCCTCTGCCGTTTACAAACTCCGGGGCGGCGGCGGACGGGCATCATAATATATTCCTGTTTAACTTGTTACTACATGTATGCCTTCGGGTGCATGTTATCATTTGATCTTCGTTTTATCTTTTAAGTTTGCTTTTTAGAGGGCAGTATAGCCTAGTGGTTAGCGTGCTTAGTGCCGCAACTTCTTGACTGGACTGCCGTGGGTTCGAATCCCACCTGCGCTCATGGATGTTTTGTGATGTTATTTAGTTTTAAGATAGTTGTTATTTAGTGTAGTTGAAAGACGCCAGTGACCTGAGATGTGGACGCGTCTATAATCTACAATAAATAAATAAATTAAGTTTGCCTTTTACGGAGTCGGTTTTTTTGATTTTTTTTTAGTTGAATCTACTCATCAAGCCTTTTCGTTTGATACCCCACACAAAAGGTTTTACCTGACGACAGTGTGGTCCAGTGGTTAGCGTCGCGGCCTCTGGATCAGACTGTCGTGGGTTCGAATCCGGCCTCCGCTCATGGATATTCTGTGATGGCATTTAGTTTTAAGTTAATTGTTATTTAATGTAATCAAGACGCTAATGACCTGAGCTGTCGACGCGTCTATAATTTACAATAAATAAAACAAAACAAAGGGTTTTACCGATTGTTTGCGTGTTGACAAAATGCCGTCTACCGTCCGCCAAATTAAAGACGTCATATACCCTATTTGAACTCTTCTCAACGAAACCTTTCTTTTGATACCCATATCGATGTATTTAGAAGGAAAATTATCCAATTACTTAGTAGCACTCGTGAGACGACGACGAATCTATAGACATCTCAATTTTTAAAATTCGTCAAGCCGTTTAGGCTACAAAATGCGCCGACGGAAATGAGGTACATATACATATTACATACATACACCCGAAAAACATTACCCTCCTTACAATTGGCTACTGACCCAAAGACAAGTCAGGCCAAAACAATAATTAAAAAAAAATTACCCTCTTTCGGCCGGGTAAAAAGCATTTATTTGTATTTTAACAATTTTCGAAACTTTGATCACAATTCACAAGAACATTCAACATTTTAAAATCACTATTCAACAGTACCTACGTTATTTATAAAAAAAATCCCGTAGTCTTTTTTAACACGCTTATATTAACTTCACCTGTATGTTTGCGTGCTTGCTTGTTTGTCAGTTTGTAACCGACTTCTTTGAACTTGATTTTGACCAACTTTGAACGGTCAGATTTAGTTTAAACTTTGTCGACTTATCAAGGACCGACGACAATACAATAATTCCATAAGTTTGTCCCATTATCCTGACCAGGATCTCCAGGACTAAAAAGCAAAAATAAATTATAATTTAAAAAAACTAAAAAACACGCTTTAATGAACTAAAAAGTAAAAAATAATTAATTTTATTGTAAAAAATCGTGGGGTGCTTTGTATCATATTTTCATACTACCCCACGCTTTTTTACAATAAAATTAATTATTTTTTACTTTTTAGTTCATTAAAGCGTGTTTTTTTTGTTTTTTTAAATTATAATTTATTTATTATATTCGTCTCCGTTATAGGTGGTAACGTCGCATTTTGTAACTCCATTATGACATCAGTAGATAAAGGATAACATCCTAGGATAGAAAGCCACGTCTATGGTTAAATGTTTTGCCTATAGGTAATGGTTGTCTATGGTTCAATGTTTTGCTTATATAATGGTTGACGATCGACAGGTATAAATAAGTATTGTTTTGTATTTGGACGTTAGATTCTACCTTGTTATCTTGGCACTAGTGTTTTAGCAGTTAATTAAGATTTTCTATACACCTATATTTGAAAATTCGTAAGTGACCGATTGATTGAAATAAGCCTTTCAGAAGAAGCTTTACATAATGGAAGAAACATCGGTAAATTATTTTGGCTTAAGTGCGTTATGTCGGTTGTGCTTAAGGAGAGATGTTACGCTGTTGGACATATTCCATTTTTCAGCTGAATTGAAAAATGAAGTAGCTGATGCAATTATGACGTGTGTTCCAATTCAGGTAAGTTCACTGACTTTGATTTGTGGTAGTTTTTAATAATCAAGTATTATAACGCCTCAATTCACAAGCTAATCTACTTTCAACGAACGTTTTCAGCCAAAAAATAAAATACTATTATTATTAAATTATATAAATTATTTGTACCTAAATAGTATTTATTATTATTAAATTATATAAATTACTTGTAATTAAATAGTATTCTTTATATTTTCAGATAACGAAACGTGATAGTATGCCGAATTTCATCTGCCAGTTATGTTACACCCAGCTAGTAAAAATTCACCAGTTCCAGATGGAAGTATTGCAGTCCGACAAAACACTGCGACGCTATCTTCAGCAAATATGCGTTTCGGACAAAAAGAACGAAATTCCTTCTGAGGATCCTTTGATCCATAGCACTAATGCTAATATGTCTATAAAATCCGAATCTTTTGAACATCAGAGCGTATTTGACATGTTTTTCAACTGCGAGAAAAAGTCGCCAATGAATTCAGCAAAAGAAATCATAAATAATGACATATTTTTAAAACCTGAAATTAAAGACGAGCCAATAGATGACGAGAGATCACTGCTTTCAACAAATTATAGTGCTAATATGTCTATGAAATGCGAATCTCTTGAACTTCCGAGCGTATTTGACATGGATGTTAACTGCGAAAAAAAGTCGCCTATGAATTCAGCAAAAGAAATTATAAATAATGACATATCTTTAGAATCTGAAATTAAAGACGAGCCAATGGATGATGAGAAATCACTGCTTTCAACAAACTATAATTACACAGAATTTACAGGTGATGAAGACTTAAATATCTCTATTGGCGACACTAAAGTAGGTGTCATGGATATGAACTTGAATATCAACGGGAGCGAGGAAGTATCTGTAACTACAAACGAAATTAATAAAGACATGTTCTTAAAATCCGAAATGAAAAATGAGCCGACGGATAACAATTCATCAGTTTCAAGAGAATGTGTACATGACACAGTAAACGCTTTATTTAACAGAGACGACATTGCAGGAGATATAAAGATAGATATTGGTCACACATCGAGGGAGTTTGCGAACCTTCGTTCTGCTGAGGTGACAGAACATTTTAATAATCGCGAAGAGAGTAACAAAGGTATTTCGGCAAATAATAAAAAATCTAAGAGGTCAACTGAAGAGATATATCAGTGTGATGTTTGTAAAAAGTGCTTTTCATCAGCGTTTAATTTGAAGAGACACAACCGTGTTCATAACGGTGAGAAACTGTATGATTGTGATTTTTGTAAAAAGTCGTTTTCATCAGCGTTTAATTTAAAGATCCACAAATACGTGCATACTGGAGAGAAACCACACCAATGCGATGTTTGTAAAATGTGCTTTTCAGTAGCGTCAACTTTAAAAACACACATTCGACTTCATACTGGGGAGAAACCATATCAGTGTAATGTTTGTAACAAGTGCTTTACAACGGCGTCAAATTTAAAGACCCACAACTACGTGCATACCGGAGAGAAACCACATCAATGCGATGTTTGCAAAAAGCGCTTTTCAACAACGTCAGAGGTAAAGAAACACAATCGAGTTCATCATAAATAATTATTTCACTCGCAAAATCACTTTAAATTATCACTTGTAAAAAGATGTTTAGTGTTCCATAATATTTGTTTTGTTATATCATAGCATTAGCCGTTACCCGTGGCTTCGCCCACGTATATTTCGATTTGACTTATTACATGCGCACATACATGCATGTTAGCGAAAAAATATTAATATTGGTTATTGGTTATTATTTATGTTCCGTCTAGTTATTAATACTTAATTATTGAAAGGCTAAGACGTCATTGCGAGAAGTTCAGTCTACGGATGTTTGTTTATATAAGGAAATACTCGTGTCGTCAAAAGCGCTGGTCATTAAGATAAGGACACACAGAGGGTACGGATTTTTACATCTGACTAGAGATCATTATGTTGTGTCGACCAGCGAACGAGACGCTGCGATATATTATATTTTGTTAAAATAATACTTTGCCCGTTTTGAGTCTGGCTTTTTATTTTGATTATTAAATTTTGCTCTAACATGCATGTAAAGCAGCTATTTTGTAAAATTTTGTAAAAATTATTAATGTATCTAGTCATGTGGCTCTCGATTGGTACTGAACTTTTTGAGAAAATAAATAAGTGTAGAAATTGAAAAAAAAAAATAAATACATTCCTAATGATCGAAAATATATTTGCTTATTTTTAATGAAGAATTCTTCGTATGTTGAATTCAATACCGTTATTTGTGATAATATATGTATGGAAATTTTGTCGAAAAACGCTACACCCCCTTTTGACCCCCTAAGAAGTTGAATTTCGAAAAATCCCTTCTTAATTGGTGCTTACGTCACAAAAGTAAACTACTGTCCAAATTTCAAATTTCTAACTTAATCGGTTTGCCCTGGGTGTTGATTTGTCAAAAAAGTCCTATACATCCCCGTTTGTCATTGTTACGGGTTGAATTCAAAAAAACGCTTGAAAATGGATTTTCTTATTTTCAAAGAAGAGTAAAGTAAAATATTTATAGAAATATTTGTGACAGTTAATAATTTTGCTTTTAGTAATCTACAGATTGCTCAAAAAAATTTTATGTGTATTACAGAGTGTATTTTCGTTACTAAGAAAGTTACTAAAATTTTACATAGATTTGGTTTTTAGTATACGAAGTTATACTTTGGTCGTGTGTGCCGTGACACATGCCTTTTTTATAATTCGATTTATTTCGCTTCCACTGCTATTACCAACGACTGGTTGCGGTATGTTACAATATGAAACGGACATTGATAATTTTTTTCAAAAGACGGATCCAACCTGATTTTTTCAAAATGGTCACATTTTGTACCTTCATTAAAGGGCCTGCTACACGCTCATGCTTTACCACGCGCTTACTTGTGCAAACCGGTTTGTATCGGGAACTCTCTACGTGTAGACGGCAAAACGGTAGCTCGCGCAAACCTAAAAGCGCGGCCTGAGCAAACGTCGCGCTGCTGAAGATTTTTTGCGCAAACCAGTTTGCTTGTGCGTTTTTACTTGTGCGTGTAGCCGGAATACAAGCTTCTCTACGGTTTTTTTGAAAACATGTCCACATACTAAACTCCATCGTGGCATGAAGCCTATTTAAAATAAGGGTGGGTTTTAGGGGTTGAAAAATGTTTTTGAGCCCAAAAATACCGAAAGAATTCTCAGAATCGTTTCAAAATTGATTTTTAACTTATTAGTAAAGATATAAATGTGTTGCCAAAATTTTATTAAAATCGGCCCGACAGGACCGGACCTACAAATTTTATGAAAATACAAGTTTACTAATATGGATTTACTTACTGAATGGCGTATATAATTTGGTACAGATGTTGAATTGATATTATAATTGAAATTGAGAAAAAATGTTGTTTTAAGGGGTGTATAAAGGGGTAAATTTTTTTATTTTGTTCAAAAAAAAAAGTTAAATTCATGTAATAAAGCCACACTGTCTATAAAATCAAATACACTATATTGTCGGCAGGGTTTGGCACTGCGACCCGAGTTTTTACAGTTTTTGTTAATTTATTGTTCTCTACACATCCGATCTTTTACAGATAGAGTCCGACGCCAACAGGGACTTGGTGGTGAAAAAAATTAATTCTCTACGTAGTTCTTATCGCAAAGGAAAGAAAAAAGTGATAGAGTCACAAAAATCAGGTGCTAGCACAGAGGACGTTTATGAACCTTCATTGTGGTACTACCCTCTACTAGAATTTTTAAATGATCAAGAAATTTTTCGACAATCTTTCATGAGGAGATATAGATTCGCGCATTACAGTGTTCTGTCGTTCAATTATAGGTGTCACCAAACGTAGTAACTCGTTATATGCATTTTCATCCATTCTCAAATAATTGCGCCAGTCATATGGGTCATCTATTAAACATTTCATTAAATTTGTATGTGAATATATTCTTCTTCTCAAAAACCACTTCGATCTATACCGTTTATTTTTCTTTTTTTTAACAATAAACAATAAAAAAATGCGTACAAATCGTCAGTTGGCCACATCGCTGCGATTATAACCTTTTCTCTTGACGAATTTTCACGTAATGAGGTTTGTGCAAACTGGCTTGCACCGTGTGGACATCGCCCTGTGTTCCGTATAAATTGTACAAACTGTACTGTGCAGGCAAGTCGCTGCCGTGTAGCAGGCCCTTAACATCATAGATATAGAATAACATCCTATACTAAAAACCAAATCTATGTGAAATTTTAGTTACATTTTAGTAACTGATTTATGTTGGCAGCACTAAGTATTTTTAAAAGTTTTTTTCAGTTTGTATGTGTGGTAATTAATTATTGCAAAGTTTGTCTTTAAATTGAAAATTGTTATGGAAACCAATTAAACAGGTAAAGTAAATTTGTAATTTTTATTGTCAATGAAAATATTCACAAAAAAATAATTAAAAAATACCGAGAAGCAGAAAAAAACTAATACTGGCGGTTATCGAATTGTTCATGGAATTATTCTTGGAGCTATAATATACATAAAAATAAAAATTTAGTGAACAATTTTGTAAAGAATGAGTCGTCAATAACCTTTAATAAAGATGAAATCCGAGTATTGTCCAATGGATTAAAACATGCTGTCCCTGAAAAATGCCCCCTAGTTAACATTATCGCGGATATAGAAACCGGTATCAAATACCTGAAAGACCAAGATAAAAACTTTGTTAGAAATGCATGTAAACTTCAATTAACAAATAATCTATCCGAAGTGAACCAGCGGAAAATTATAAATAACGATTCAAAGATTTTAAAAAACCTTAAAAACAAAGACTGTTTTTACTTAAAAGCGGACAAAGGTAACACTGTTGTGATTCTTGATAAACTTGATTATTTTAACAGAGGAAATAAATTACTCCAAGAAGGCCCTTACATTAATATTCCCAAGAACCCCCTTTCCAAATTCACTAATAACGTTAAAAATTGCTTAAAACAATGTCCTATATTAATACCGAAAAAAGACGTTTTCAAATTCACTACCTCAAAACCTATCTTACCAAAAATGTATTGCTTACCTAAAATTCATAAACCCGGCAAATTAATGAGACCTATCGTTAATAACATCGACTCACCTTCCTATAATTTATCTAAGTGGTTAACCACAGAATTTAGTAAAATGCAACAAACCCATGACCAGTTTTCAATTAAAAACAGCTTAGATCTGGTTAACAAGATTAAAGATTTAAAATTAGAAAAGAATGAAATACTTGTATCTTTTGATGTTTGTGCTCTATTCCCGAGTATCCCTATTAATGTAACGCTTAATCACCTCAGAAACTTCCTTATATCTAATAACATTACCCATGATAGAATTGAGAAATATATTAAATTAACTGAAACTTGCATGAGTAATAACTTCTTTCAATTCAACGGTAAATTCTTTAAACAACATTCTGGGACAACTATGGGTAATGCTCTCTCCCCATTTATTGCTAACTTATTCTTGAGCAACTTTGAATTAGAAATCAAGGAAGATTTTAACTATTTTCCCCGCGTTTGGTTTAGGTATGTTGACGATATTTTCGCAATTTTTGATACTAGTAAATCCGACATTAACATTTTCTTGAATAATCTAAATAGTCGTTACCCATCAATCAAATTTACTCACGAAATTGAAACTCATGATAGAATACCTTTCTTAGACCTTATGATCCACAAAAAAGGTGACACAATTGAATTTGACATCTATCGAAAACCGACGAATAACAATAGATATATTATGAACCATTCGAATCATCCTTTAAAACACAAACAAGCGGCATTCCATTGTATGATACATCGCCTATTAACTATCCCTCTCAATGAACAAAGATTTAATAACGAACTATGTAATATAATAAAGATAGCGAAATTGAACGGTTATTCTGAAGAAATGGTTACTCATATTTTAAAAAAGAAAAAAGCTAAATTAAATTTTACAAACTCTACGACGTTAACATCAGATAAACCCCCATCAAAATACTTCGGTCTAACTTATGATCCCATTCTTACAAATGGCCTAGATAAAATATTTAAAAGCGTTAATTTAACTAAAGCATATAAAAACAACAATAGTTTGAGCAAATTTTTAGGAAATCCCAAAGATATTACACCCACTCTAGAAAAATCAGGTATTTACAAAATTAATTGCGGTACATGTGACAAATTTTATATAGGACAAACCCGACGCCAAATTACTACTAGGTGGAAAGAGCATTTTTCACATATCAAATTTAATAGACCGGACAAATCAAGCGTCGCGAACCATATTTTAGATACTAACCATGACATAAGCATAAATAATGTAAGTTTGGTAAAGGCGGTAAGTACGACCCATCATTTAGATAGCTTTGAAAGCATATACATTGCTAAGTGCGATGGTACCAAACTTTTGAATTCGGATAATGGTCCTATACCTTATTCTGCTTTATTTGATCTTTTAGACCATAAGTGATGTTCTAGATAATTCGTTTTGTTCTTCTGTGTTCTAGGTCAATTTGTTTCAGGTCAATGGCTGCGTCGGTTTGGACTGTCGGATCGTTCTATCCTCCTGTGATACTTTAAGTCTATAGTTATGTTTTCTATTTGTTATTTATTTATTTTATTACCTGTAATATTAGTATATAAATACCCGTTTTGTATTATTTCATTCATGTATAGTGTTCGCTGAAGATGGAAGCTTAGCTTTCGAAATGTACATCCATCAATAAAACTGTTGTGGTAAGAAGTAACTATATTTTATTTTGTTGATAATATACATGTTCGGAACTACCCATCTCTAGTCTTGCGTCTTTTTTTCATTTGCTTTCGGTAAATTTACAGTGGGTGATATTTTCTTAATCAATGTGCAAGTGCAATAATTAGGTATATTATTTTAAACGGATAGTTCTTATTTTTGTTAATAAACCATATTTACATTTTTTTTAGTAATATCATTGTTAATAATTAAGACATTATGTTAATTTTTTTGACAAATAAAATTTAAGAAATAATATTAAAACAGTTCATTTTTAATTTTATAAAAAATAACAACGCTTTTTAGTTTATTATAACATACATTTAAAAAAAAAATCTTGAAAAAGAAATTTAAACTGACAGTTTACACGTCCAGAATTATTAAAATATTTATAGAAATATTTGTGACAGTTAATAATTTTGCTTTTAGTAATCTACAGATTGCTCAAAAAAATTCTATGTGTAATACAGAGTGTATTTTCGTTACTAAGAAAGTTACTAAAATTTCACATAGATTTGGTTTTTACTATAGGTTAATAGTTTTTAGTATAGGTTAATGTTCAATGTTTTGTGTGTTGTCTATGGTTGACGATCGGCAGGTAGAATAAGTTATAAATAGTCCCTAAATGCCTAGACTGTCTATTATCTCTAAGACTGGTGTCCTAGCAGGTAATTAATATTATTTGTGAACATTTATAGTGTAGTGTGTTTCTACATATTATATAAATATATCGATTCGAAATAAGCCTCTCAGGAGAAGTTTTACATAATGGAAGCAACAGCGGCAAATGCTTGTAACTTAAGTACATTATGTCGGTTGTGCTTAAAGAGTGATGTTAAGTCGATCGACTTATTTTGGTTTTCAGATGTATTGAAAAATCAAATAGCTAATGTAATTATGACGTGTGTTCCAATTCAGGTAAGTTCACTTTTGTAATATTATTATTGCACTATTTATACTGAGAATTATAAAGAAATTACTGTATAAAAATTCTGTGAAGAAAGAAGTTCATTTCTTCGTAAATTAGGCTTAAATGTCACCTTAATAAAACAATATTATCCTCATTTTGTGTCTAATTCGCCTAGACAATAAGATGGTATGAATTATTTAAAAACAAATAGTATTCTTTTCAGATAACGAGACGTAATAATTTGCCGAATTTCATTTGTCTGTTATGTTACACTCAACTGGTAAAAATTCACCAGTTCCAGATACAAGTATTGCAGTCTGACGAAACACTGCGACGTTGTTTTCAGCAAATACAAGATTCTGGTAAACAGACCGAGCTTAAGATTTCTGCTCAGAGGCCTTCTGAGGATCCTGTCCATAACGCTGATGTCACTATCACTAAGAAGTGTGAATCTTTCGAACTTCAGAGCGTATTTGGCAACTGTGAGGAAATGTCGCCTATGAATTTTAATTCAGATGTCGAATTGATTAATAATGAAATATCTTTAGAATCTGGAATTAAAGACGAACCAATTGATGATAAGAAAATACAATTTCCAACGGACTACGTTGATGAGACAGTAGAAAATTTGTTTGAGGGTGATGGCTGTGAAATTAGTTGTGAGAACTCGAATATCTATATTAGCGGCAATAAAGTAGGTGTCGTGCAAATGAATGTGGATGGGGAGGAGGAATTATCTGTAACTTTTAATTCAACAAACGAAATTGATGAAAGAATGAACTTTGCGAATCTTCGTGAGTTAACGGAATATTTTGATAAATGTGAAGAGAACGAAAGTGTCTCGGAAAATCTTGAGAAATGTAAAAAATTAACTGATAAAAAATATGAGTGTGACGTTTGTAAAAAGTCTTTTTCTATATTATCGTCGTTAAAGAGACACAATCGCGTGCATACTGGTGAAAAGCCATATCAATGTGACGTTTGTAAAAAGTGCTTCAGTACATCTTCAGTTTTAAATATACATAATCGTGTACATACTAGAGAGAAGCCATATCAGTGTAATGTTTGTAAAAAGTGCTTTTCTACATCACCCTCTTTAAGGAGACACAGTCGCGTGCATACTGGTGAAAAGCCATATCAATGTGACGTTTGTAAAAAGTGCTTCAGTACATCTTCACATTTAAATATACATAATCGCGTACATACTAGAGAGAAGCCATATCAGTGTGATGTTTGTAAAAAGTGTTTTTCTACCTCATCGTCTTTAAGTAGACACAATCGCTTGCATACTGGTGAGAAACCATATCAATGTGACGTTTGTAAAAAATGCTTCTTTAGGTCATTAGAGTTAAGTAATCACAATCGCGTGCATACTGGTGAAAGACCATATATCTGCGATATTTGTAAAAAGTGCTTTTCAGCAAAGTCATGTTTACAAAGGCATAAGCGAGTACATACTCATGAGAAACCTCATCAGTGTGAATGACGGTTGTAATAATAATGTTACACTCGCAAAAGCACTGCAAATGAGCACTTGAACAGTTGTGAAATTTTTACGCAGTGATCTGACATTGAGAAATATCTATCATAACGATTTATTTTATATCATGGACATGTAATAGTATTTTATACAATATCTAGTACAATATAAGACGTGATGTGTGAAGTTTGGCGCCGCAGGTGATTGTGGCAACACACCGAGCGTCTTATACTTTATTTTACGAGATGTATACATTATTTTTTGTAACGCATGTTTGAAATGTGCAAGATTCAGCTTTAGAGCTTTATTGAATTAATGTAAACACCGTAGATTCGCTGACAGTAGTACATTGTATGTACTAAAAATATTGACCTTGATGCAATATTTATTTATTTCGTTACCATATTAACCATATTTATATATTTTTACGCACACTCACCATAGCAGAAAATATTGCATTTTTGTACGAAGCTGCCCACTAGAGGCACTAATTGTACATTTCAAATATGTGTTACAAAAAAAAATATTTTTTAGAATTAAACTAGTTGATAAATATTTTTTCTTTTAAATAAGGAATATTTAATTAATGCAAAATATATTTTATCAAACATGTAACTCTGTATAAATAAATAATACTAACTATAAATATATGTTTTTTTTATTGTAGGTACTCCCTTATTAAATTTTGACAGCTACGTGTTTATTGGTTGCTGCGTTTCGTTACCATAGCAACCCGTCATTTAACAGTGTGATACAAAAACATCGTGATTAAAATTTACGATAAACTGGCCATTAGCCGGCCATTTCCATGACTCATAAGGTTATATTGGTGTGGTGATATATTTTTGTTAATTCTTTAACTGGAATCAAGCAATTTTTAGAATGTGTGCAAATTAGTGTAAGTTCGAACCTCACGGTTGACAGTTATAAAAAATATAGTTTAAAATCATCGCGTAACAGACTGTTATCTTATGATTTGATTCCAATAGAAATAATATATGATGATGATGATAATAGATGATACCACTTACACTTGTCAGTATAAAAAACAATAATTTATTAAAATTAATTGATTATTTATTTCTAATTATTAGTTGCCAGGATTCATGCTATAACGACACACAATCTGTAAAAATTTCAACTCGCTACCTCTTACCGTTTGTGAGATAGAACCCTGTTACGGACGGACAAACAGGTAGACGTCATAGGCAGGGTAATAGGGTTCCGGACTTCTGTATGGAACCCTATTACCCTGCCTACGACGTCTGCCTGCCTGTCCGGTCGTTACAGGGTTCTATCTCACAAACGCACGTTTGAAATATGATATTTCAAACAAATAGAAATGCTTTGTCGAAGAAAATACTATATAGTGGAAATGATTGATATCTGAAAAACCATATGTCATTCTTTCAACATCTTTGTTGAACTGAAAGAAATTTTCCCGCAAAGTGTTCTATATTATATAAATGGGTGTTCTGCAGAGTCAACCTGGAGACTGGAGTAGCCCCCCCCTCCTTATGCGGGGACCTCGAAAAAAAATTCAAAAATACATTTGATGCAGTTTTTAAGTGTATTTGTTGATCTGAATAATTTGTCAATACATTATACAATGATGTCGCTAGCGCTCAAGTCGTAATTAATAAAGTGATTTTTATAACAATATTTATTATTATTATAATATATTTCTTTGTTGAATTGCCGCTTATAACTTTTTTCACGGCTAGAGCACTGTTTTTTAATGAAAATCAGGCAAAGGGCGACCTTGTGCCTTCAATTTTAGTTTTTCTTCAAATATGTAATTTGAAAAACGTTTCACACGCGTGAGGTTATCTATTACATTCATTGTTTGAAATTTGAATTACAATTGAAAACGAATTATATCGCCATCAACACAAACATAATATTAGACTGTATGCACCAGCCAGTGTGTGTGTGTGTGTGTGCCAACAGATAGATATCACCAGTCACTATGTGACAAGAGCGTTTTCAGTTTGGAATAACATTAATAAGCTATGCTATATAAACGTTCGGATATGCCCGGATATGCCGCTTTTATTAAATTAGAGTTCGTACTAGGTTAGAATAAACGTCACTGGCTGAATCAAGTTAGGACATTCATTTTTCACAAATTTTTAATTTCAAATAAAAAATTATTTCACACGAAATAATAAAGTTTTGTAGCCAATAATGACGGGATTTATTAATTATTTCAATGAAACAGCTGTTGTGTGTGCAGTCTTAAAAAGTACTAAACTAAACAACTAATTATAGTGATTTCCCATTTCTTACAAATAGAGAAATAAGTACCTGTAGTCTAAAACTTTATTGTAAATTTCTACCTGATATGAACCTATCATTAATATTAATATTAGTATATTTATAGGTCACTGTGTTGACGAAACAATTGTCAAAAAAAGGTAGGACAGACGGCGTAAATAGGGTTCCAGTACAGAACCCTAATAATTTTTAAACTCAGTGTTTTATTTTTCAACAAAATTATGAGTAGCAAAAATATGTCTTTTATCAACAATAGATAATCTATTGTTAAAAAAAGAATATTTTTTTATAAATAAATAAATTTGTTGGCCCTTAATAACACGCGATAAAACCACTGGATACACTATACAGACTACACAGCCCTAAGTTAAACGTCACAGCGAAGCGATAACAACAGCAGCGATACTGACATCAAAAATACTCTCTTTCTGTGGTGACAGCACAAATCAGATCGACATATTACGATGTTTTTTCATTGCAGAGGTACGGCTCATCCTATAAGCTGGTTTGTAATTTTGAAAAACGGGCTACAGAATATTTTTTCTAGTTATATTAAGTTTCAATCTACGGTTGTATTGTAACAAATTTTTCATTTTTTACTCCGTTAATTAATGGTGAAAGCTTGAAAAAGACATGTTTTACGGTTTTTAACATTTTTTAAAAATTTTTCTGCTACAAAAATTAAAAAAGTGGTACAATAGGAAAATATAAGGACACTAAATCTTTATAAAAATAATTTTACATAAGTTTATTCCCTGTTTTACGATCAGATTTATACGACGCCGCAGACCACTGTATTGCATTGAGAAAACCAGGGGAAACGGGCTCTTAATACCTCTCACATTAACGATTTGTGAGATATGGACATTTTGTCAAAAACGCTACAGCGCCTTTTGGCTCACTTAGGAGGTAGCCTTGACCTGATCTAATTATAGACAACTCATCCACGATTTGTTTGTTTGCATATTATTCTTGATAAGAAATACCTTTCATTAGGAAAACAGTTGGGTGAAGATCAAGCTTAGTTGGGATCTTGTACCATTGTTCATGCATATACTAAAAACCAAATCTATGTGAAATTTTAGTTATATAATAATCTATTTATGTTGGCAGCACTAAATATTTTTTATAGTTTTTTTCAGTTTGTATGTGTGGTAATTAATAAAAATATTCACAAAGAAATAATTAAAAAATACCGAGAAGCAGAAAAAACTAATACTGGCGGTTATCGAATTGTTCATGGAATTATTCTTGGAGCTGTATACATTTTCGGAACTACCCAACTCTAGTCTTGCGTCTTTTTTCATTTGCTTTCGGTAAATTTACAGTGGCTGATATTTTCTTAATCAATGTGCAAGTGCAATAATTAGGTATATTATTTTAAACGGGCAGTTCTTATTTTTGTTAATAAACCATATTTACATTTTTTTTAGTAATATCATTGTTAATAATTAAGACATTATGTTAATTTTTTTGACAAATAAAATTTAAGAAATAATATTAAAACAGTTCATTTTTAATTTTATAAAAAAAACAACGCTTTTTAGTTTATTATAATATGCATTTAAAAAAAAATCTTGAAAAAAAAATTTAAACTGACAGTTTACACGTCCAGAATTTATAAAATATTTATAGAAATATTTATGACAGTTAATAATTTTGCTTTTAGTAATCTATAGATTGCTCAAAAAAATTTCATGTGTATTACAGTGTATTTTCGTTACTAAGAAAGTTATTAAAATTTCACATAGATTTGGTTTTTAGTATACGAAGTTATACTTCGGTCGTGTGTGCCGTGACACATGCCTTTTTTATAATTCGATTTATTTCGCTTCCACTGCTATTACCAACGGCTGGTTCTGGTATGTTACAATATGAAACGGACATTGATAATTTTTTTCAAAAGACGTAACCAACCTGATTTTTTCAAAATTGTCACATTTTGTACCTTCATTAACATCATAGATATAGAATAACATCCTAGGTTAATAGGAAACTATGTTTTATGTGTTGTCTATGGTTGACGATCGGCAGGTAGAATAAGTTATAAATAGTCCCTGAATGATTAGACTGTTTATTATCTCTAAGACTGGTGTCATAGCAGAGCTAATTAATATTATTTGTGAACATTTATAGTGTAGTGTGTTTCTACATATTATATAAATATATCGATTCGAAATAAGCCTCTCAGGAGAAGTTTTACATAATGGAAGCAACAGCGGTAAATGCTTGTAACTTAAGTACATTATGTCGGTTGTGCTTAAAGAGTGATGTTAAGTCGATCGACTTATTTTGGTTTTCAGATATATTGAAAAATCAAATAGCTAATGTAATTATGACGTGTGTTCCAATTCAGGTAAGTTCACTTTTGTTATATTATTGAAGTTAACAGAGCATTATTTATACTGACTGTATAAAAATTCCGTGAGAAAAGAAGTTCATTTCTTCGTAAATTATGCTTAAATGTCACCTTAATAAAACAATATTATCATCATTTTGTGTCTAATTCGTCTAGATAACAAGATGGTATGAATTATTTGAAAATAAATAGTATTCTTTGGATTTTTTTCAGATAACGAGACGTAATAATTTGCCGAATTTCATTTGTCTGTTATGTTACACTCAACTGGTAAAAATTCACCAGTTCCAGATGCAAGTATTGCAGTCTGACGAGACACTGCGACGTTGTTTTCAGCAAATACAAGATTCAGCTAAACAGACCGAGCTTAAGATTTCTGCTCAGAGGCCTTCTGAGGATCCTGTCCATAACGCTGATGTCACTATCACTAAGAAGTGTGCCTCTTTCGAACTTCAGAGCGTATTTGGCAACTGCGAGGAAATGTCGCCTATGAATTTTAATTCAGATGAAAATAATGAAATATCTTTAGAATCTGGAATTAAAGACGAACCAATTGATGATAAGAAAATACAATTTCCAACGGACTACGTTGATGAAGCAGTAGAAAATTTGTTTGAGGGTGATGGCTGTGAAATTAGTTGTGAGAACTCAAATATCTATATTAGCGGCAATAAAGTAGGTGTCGTGCAAATGAATGTGGATGGGGAGGAGGAATTATCTGTAACTTTTAATTCAACAAACGAAATTGATGAAAGAATGAACTTTGCGAATCTTCGTGAGTTAACTGAATATATTGATAAATGTGAAGAGAACGAAAGTGTCTCGGAAAATCTTGAGAAATGTAAAAAATTAACTGATAAAAAATATGAGTGTGACGTTTGTAAAAAGTCTTTTTCTATATTATCGTCGTTAAAGAGACACAATCGCTTGCATACTGGTGAGAAGCCATATGAATGTAACGTTTGTAAAAAATGCTTCAGTGAATCTTCAGATTTAAAGATACATAATCGCGTACATACTAGAGAGAAGCCATATCAGTGTGATGTTTGTAAAAAGTGCTTTTCTACATCACCCTCTTTAAGGAGACACAGTCGCGTGCATACTGGTGAAAAGCCATATCAATGTGACGTTTGTAAAAAGTGCTTCAGTACATCTTCAGTTTTAAATATACATAATCGCGTACATACTAGAGAGAAGCCATATCAGTGTGATGTTTGTAAAAAGTGTTTTTCTACCTCATCGTCTTTAAGTAGACATAATCGCTTGCATACTGGTGAGAAACCATATCAATGCGACGTTTGTAAAAAATGCTTCTTTAGGTCATTAGAGTTAAGTAATCACAATCGCGTGCATACTGGTGAAAGACCATATCTCTGCGATATTTGTAAAAAGTGCTTTTCAGCAAAGTCATGTTTACAAAGGCATAAGCGAGTACATACTCATGAGAAACCGCGTCAGTGTGAATGACGGTTGTAATAATTGTTTCACTCGCAAAAGCACTGCAAATGAGCACTTGAACAGTTGTGAAATTTTTACGCAGTGATCTGACATTGAGAAATATCTATCATAACGATTTATTTTATATCATGGACATGTAATAGTAGTTTATACAATATAAGACGTGAGGCGTGAAGTTTGGCGCCGCAGGCGATTGTGGCAACACACCGAGCGTCTTATACTTTATTTCACGAGATGTATACATTATTTTTTGTAACACATGTTTGAAATATGCAAGATTCAGCTTTAGAACTTTATTGAATTAATGTAGATTCGCTGACAGTAGTACATTGTATATACTAAAAATATTGACCTTGATACAATATTTATTTATTTCGTTACCATAGTAGCCATATTTATTTATATTTACGCACGCTAACCATAGCAGAAAATATTGCATTTTTGTACGCGTGCGATATACCTATATTATTTTAAGCAGCCGACTAGAGGCACTAATTGTACATTTCAAATATGTATTACAAAAAAAATATTTTTTAGAATTAATCTAGTTGATAAATATTTTTTCTTTTTAATAAGGAATATTTAATTAGTGCAAAATATATTTTATCAAACATGTAACTCATAAATAAATAATTCTAACTATAAATATATGATTTTTTTTAATTGTACTCCCTTATTAGAGTTTTGACAGCTACGTGCCTCTCTATTGGCTTCGCTCGCGTTTCGTTACCAGGGGTAGGCCAACCCGTCATTTAACAGCCTCGTGATACAAAGGAAACATCGTGATGGAAAAGTTTACGATAAACTGGCCATGTAGCCGGCCATTTCCATGACTCTTATATTGGTGTGGTGATATATTTTATGTTAATGTCTTTACACTGGAACCTCGACAGCAATCGTTTACGAATGTGGTGCACACATTGGACCCGTCCCGCTAAGCCTTGGGCCCGACGGACCTTCACGGTTGACAGGGGTTATAAAAAGTATAGTTTGGGCCCAAAATCATCGCGTAAGCAGACTCGTTATCTTATGATTTGACTCTCCAATAGAAGATAATATACGTGATGATGATGATAATAGATCGATACCGACTTACCGGACTTGTCAGTATAAGAAAACAATAATTTATTGAACGGATTACATTGATTATTTATTTCTAATTATTAGTTGCTAGGATTCATGCTATAACGACACACAATCTGTAAAAATTTCAACTCGAGGTAGCGAGTTGAAATTTTGTCCAACGAGGTTAAGTTCAGGTTAGAATAAACGTCACTGGCCTGAATGCAAGTTCAGGACATGTCGGCAGGGTTTTTCACGCGACACGAGTTTTTAATTTCGACAGATAAAAAATTATGGTTGCAGCGACGACAATAATAACACGTCTTTCGTGAGCCAATAATGACGGGATCGTTATTAATTATTTCAATGAAACAGGCTGTTGCCTGCCTGTGCAGCTCTTAAAGGAGAGGTGACTATACGTAAACAACTGGAATTATAGTGATTTCCGCATTTCTTACAAATAGAGAAGATCGAACCGTACGGCTGTCAGTCTAAAAAAATATAGTTTAAAATCATCGCGTAACAGACTGTTATCTTATGATTGGATTCCAATAGAAATAATATATGATGATGATGATAATAGATGATACCACTTACACTTGTCAGTATAAAAAACAATAATTTATTAAAATTAATTGATTATTTATTTCTAATTATTAGTTGCCAGGATTCATGCTATAACGACACACAATCTGTAAAAATTTCAACTCGCTACCTCTTACCGTTTGTGAGATAGAACCCTGTTACGGACGGACAAACAGGTAGACGTCATAGGCAGGGTAATAGGGTTCCGGACTTCTGTATGGAACCCTATTACCCTGCCTACGACGTCTGCCTGCCTGTCCGGTCGTTACAGGGTTCTATCTCACAAACGCACGTTTGAAATATGATATTTCAAACAAATAGAAATGCTTTGTCGAAGAAAATACTATATAGTGGAAATGATTGATATCTGAAAAACCATATGTCATTCTTTCAACATCTTTGTTGAACTGAAAGAAATTTTCCCGCAAAGTGTTCTATATTTGTGAAACTGTAAATATACTTAAAAATATTGTGCATTTGGTGTATATTAAAAATATTAAATTTTGCTTTAATAATAAATTGAAAAAAAAATACATTAGCGCCCGCTATAAGCGGGTGGTAAAGTTACAACACCGCCCGACTCGTCAGTCGTCACCGGCCTGAAATGAGTCATTTTACGACCGGTATAAATGCATGAAAAGCAGCTATTTTATATGGGGTACCTACGGACAAAAAATTTATTATTAAAATGAAGACATTTTGTAAAAAGTTATTGCGAGTGTTATCCGCTTATGACCTCTGATGTCAAGCGTCTATAATTTACAATTTATTTGCGAGTGTTATCTAGTTTACAAGAATATATCGGAATTAAAAGTGAGCTCGCTTCAGAATGTAGCTTATACTAGAACAATTTTTAAAACAAAATATGCTTTAATTGATCTTAAATTATGTATCTTCCATTATGTACTCAGTTAACAAGTTCAACTAACAATGGCCAATTTAATTAACATGAAATATAGTTTTTGCAACAAATTAATTTAATTAATTTTTTAGCGCAATGTTTAAATAACTAATTATATTATAAGATGTTCACTTAATAATGGAAATTATATATATATAAGTTTATAAATTATGATTGGAACAGGAAAATATTAATAAAAATAAATCCTTTCCAAAAACGTTAAAATATAACATTTGTTGAGTGCTTTCGGACTTATAATCCATCTTCAGAATTATAAGTTCAAATAAATTATAGAACTATAAATATAGACGCTGATGTCTGATGACCTCAGCTGTTGAGCGTCTATAATCTACAATCTATCTAAAACTATAAATATAAATGTACATTAAAAATATTTGCAAAAAAATAATTGGGGGGATGAAGGATAAGTGATAAAATGCAGAAGAACATTTTTTGGAATTTTTGTCTGTTTGTGCACGCATCGTGTAAAAACTACGGACCCAGTTCGACAACACCGGGCTTAACAGCTAGTGTTTTATATAATAATCAAAATTAATAAATTTTCTATAATATATTAATAAAATTATGATTGATAACAAACATTCATCGCAAAATAGACCCCACTGAATCGGAAAAAACCTCATTATGATAATATTATGTAATGTTAAAACAAAACATGAACTGTAAAAATGAAACAAAACAAATCTATAACTAACCCTTCTCTGTACAATCCATTAAACTCATATTTCGTAAACATCAAAGCAGTCGATAGGGTAAATTGTTTTTTAATTTAAAAATCATATAAATTAAACAGTTGATTTTGATGTTACCCTCAGTACACGTGGTTGGTTCCATTTTAGTATTTTTTCACAATAGATTTTCTTCTCGGTTGATATTGAGGGAAGGTCAAGGTCACCTCAATTTTTTAATAAACGAATACCATTTTATCTAGCTGTGTGTAAATAGTATAAATAGCATAGCATAAAAGGGTACGTATAAAAATTATTTATTTTAAGTTTTTTTCTTCTTCAATTTCGACGTATAATAAAAAATAACTAATTAATTTATATCAGACATGGAGGTGTACCTACACCTATGTCTACGGTTTATAGTGACAGACGACAGCATAACCTAAAATCATGGCGCCTGTAATCTTGCGGACCGGGTTTAAAAGACGTGTCAAATTTATCAGATGTATAGTAATAATTTTCAAATAAGTTAGAAATAAAATCATGATTTTACTTACTTGACTTTTTAAACAACAATGCTCACTGACAATTACGGAAAATTGGAGTTCAGAGTTTACAACGGATCTCACAACAAGCGCTCGCGTCGATATATTATTATAACTCCGCCCCCTGCACACAGTCTATAGGCGCTCAGGATGTAAAGACTTTTTGAACGCATGCTATTATCAATTTAAGTGAGCTACACACATGCCTATGTCACATTAATCCCAGAAACAAATGAACCGCGTAACAAATGATCACGTACAATGGTCTCACTAGAAATGGTTAATTTCCTAAACACACGATAATAACATCATTAGACGGGTTCGCCTCCGGCTTATGGGTAACGCCAC
This sequence comes from Mongoloraphidia duomilia, assembly GCA_039654895.1. Taxonomy (NCBI): domain Eukaryota; kingdom Metazoa; phylum Arthropoda; class Insecta; order Raphidioptera; family Raphidiidae; genus Mongoloraphidia; species Mongoloraphidia duomilia. Next base: position 44,763,753 of record CM077519.1, on the reverse strand, counting down.
TTGTTTACGGGTGCAGAGGTGAGGTGTAATTTTTATAACAAATGATTTAATTAATTTAGAGTGGGTCTGCGTATCCTCAGGTAGGTCGACGTCTTCAGTGACGCGGCGTGAAATCAGTTGCGATGCACGCGATTACAGGTCGTTCGATGACAAATAGCCGTTCCAATCCCGAAATTTGGAATCACGTGTAGCATAACTAACTTAATTGTTGGTTATGGTACGTTCCAAACCGATGCGCCACTGTTTAAATATGTTTTTGTCATAATCTATATATATATATATAAAAGAAAGTCGTGTTAGTTAGTTAGTTAGACCATTTATAACTCGAGAACGGCTGGACCGATTTTCATGATCTTCGATTTTTTGGATTTGTCTCCGCCCTGGTTAACAGAATAACTATTAAAACATCGGAAAAATTCACCAGGGAACGAACGAGTGAAGCGAGTGAGTAACGTACTACCCGGGAGCGAACGAGCGAAGCGAGTGAGTAATGTACCACCCGGAATCGAACGAGCGAAGCGAATGAGTAGCGTATTGCAGTCTGGGCGAAGCCGGACGGGGCCGCTAGTATCCACTATAAAATAGCTCACTTACATGCATGCATACCGGCCTGCATAAATGGATCACTTAACAGGCAGGTGCACGGGAAAATACTGAAAATGAAGTGAACAACAGTTATTTTATAGGGGGTATGATAAAAATACCATGTATTTCTCGTGTGTAATGATATCGCTCGTGCGTATAATATACCTCATTACGGCACTAGATATACAATCTAGTTATTAATTATTACATCCGCGTATTACTGCTGAATGCACGAATTATATAAGATAAAAAAAATCCGATCTTTGAAAAATGTAAAATTTAATTCAATTTTTTCTCTTCATAGCTTGGTGGCGACTGGCGAGACCAATTTAACGCCTAGTTATTGACCATAATATTAGAAGTAAGATTATTATTAAAGCAAGAGTTAATAACAGTAAATTATTAGTTAGTTATTGTAGACTATAAACGCTCGACAACTAAGACCCTAACCACTTTTATACTAAGTACAAATTACGAGTGATCTAATTATATTTTCTTTCTTTTACAGGTAAGCAACAATCGATTTAATGGCTCTGATCACGTAAGAATGGTTTGAAATTTTAGTAAGTTACTAGCTTTCCGACCCGCTACAAATTTCCCATACTGCAGTGTGTAAACGGTTAATCCAAACATGGGACAAATAACATTGAGAGCATTTCCAATTTTGTAGTAGGCTATGGGCTATAATATATCTAATGTAAATCTCGTGTAAATATGTTGTAGATGCTTTGTTTTTTTTTTATTTAGCAGGTTTCGAATAACTCTTAATAGTCAACCGTTGCTGTGGAAAATTGTTTAAAAAATTCACTGTACTATTTTTATAGGTATGTAATCCACTACATATTTACATCAGATCTTATGGCCCGTAGCCTACTACAAAATTGCTCAATGTTATTTTCCCTATGTTCGGGTTAACCGGTTACACACTATATATATCACTTTACTGTACCTACTTAAATCTTATAGTTTAGCCAGCTTAGTTAATTTTATTTAGCTACGAAATCGCGTGCGGCATCCCCGACTAGCTTTACTTTTTTGCTCGCTGCTTATCTCCTTTTTTGTCTTGGCGTAATATTATGTATAGCCCATGCTACTCGGGAAGTAGGAGGCTTTTAAACAGTGAAATCATTTTTCAAATTGGTTCAGTAGTTCCTCAGGTTACCCGCGACAAACAAATATACAAACGAAGCAGGAAATTGCGAAAGATTGATTTTATGGGTTAAATTCCTATAGGTATGTGCAGCAGTCACGATCACCACCCTGTATAGAGCACACATGGAATAGCAGAGTTTTTTTTACGAACCAACAGTACAAGGACAACGTTTTATGTAACAACGGCTGTGAATTTAATGCGCGATGACAGGTGTGTACAAAATTAACAGTCATTATTAAACACTTAATTAATAACAAACAGGATTTGTTATACGCATGATTAATGAACGACACAGTGCAAAGCGTTAAAATATTCTCAGTGACGACGTTGCGCAGGATCAATTCGCCAGTCTCCATGATTAGTCCAAGCGGCAGGTAATAAATGAAGGGGGTTACCTGGAAAGTGTTCCGAAGTTAATGATAGTTTGGTATGTTGTTTGTGGGTACTCTATGGAGTAGAATATGAGTTTTTGACCTCGAGGACCCTGTGCTAACGTGGGGGGAGCCGAAAAACCACGAAATTTTACCACCTTTTTTGCTTTTTTCGAAATCTCTCAGAAACGGTCGACTTAAGCAAAATCTTTCATTATGTAATGTTTTAAAGAGGATTACATTTCCTACAATTTTCATTCCCACAACTTTTCTGTGGTACTAATGGTAAGCGCGCTTTAGCTTCTTGAAAATCACCCGCTCGGCTTTTTGTAACCTTGGTAACCAATGTGTAACATGTGTATTTTCAATTTAAAGTTCGATGAAGAACAAAATAAATAAAACTATTGAAAAGAACATTACATTTTAACCATTGGTTACCAAGGTTACAAAAAGCCGAGCGGGTGATTTTCAAGAAGCTAAAGCGCGCTTACCATTAGTACCACAGAAAAGTTGTGGGAATGAAAATTGTAGGAAATGTAATCCTCTTTAAAACATTACATAATGAAAGAATTGCTTAAGTCGACCGTTTCTGAGAGATTTCGAAAAAAGCAAAAAAGGTGGTAAAATTTCGTGGTTTTTCGGCTCCCCCCACGTTAGCACAGGGTCCTCGAGGTCGAAAACTCATATTCTACTCCATAGAGTACCCACAAACAACATACCAAAATATCATTAACTTCGGAATACTTTCCAGGTAAAAAGTACCTGACTGCTGGACTAGATTTCTATGAACGAATCCACGGCAACATGGTATTTTAACCTGATCGATTATTTTTTAATTCGGTTTATTTTTATTTTGCAAAAAAAGCAATTTATTTAAATTGCCCGGTTTCAATAAAATTGGTCCAGAGGTTTTTGAATTTTGAGAGACGCGCCCAGAAATTTGTGAAATATAATGTAGCTGCAAGTACGGAACCCTCTGTGTGCAAACGGAGCTGGCACTTGACCGATTTTTATTAGAAACTATAGCGGCCCGGTCCGCCTTCGCCCGGATGCTATGAATTTACGGTTTATTCCCCCCCACCCCCTCGCGAGAAATTCTCCCTCTGTGAAGCGAATCCAGGCTGGTGGTAGTGTTTATAATATTAGTAGGATTCCTCCAATACGCTAAAATGCAAAAAAATTGCGGAGTTACGTTTTGTTACTATCCCGCAGGAACTATACATTTTTCCGGGATGAAAATTACCCTATGTCCTATTCCAGGACCTAAAGTAACTATATACCAAATTTCATGAAAATCGGTTCAGCCGTTACAGAGCTGAGTGGTAACACACACACACACACACACAAACTTTCGCATTTATAATATTAGTAGAGATGTTCTTGTATTATAACATGTTCGTTTCGCAATAATAAAATTACGGACTATAATTAGTACGGCGTTTACGTAATCGAAATGCGGAGAAAAAACAATTACTGCCGCAGATTATTGCCTCGTTTCCGATTATCGATAATTGAACTAACATTGATTTTTTTTATTTTACGATTTGCTAATTTTGTACCTAGATATTGGGATATACAGTGAATTCCAGAAAGTGTGCACGGCCATATTATGGGGAAAAATAGGATTATTTTATTATTTTCGATTTGGCGGAAAATTAAAATTGTTTGAAATGCTTTTCGAAAAAATAGGGTTTTTTATGAAAATATGGAAAACATTTATTGAGAAAAGATGCCCAGAATTCAATTTTTAGTGTATGTAAAAAATTTTTAGACAATACACAAATGTTATAAAACGTCTCCCTACACAGTTTCAAATAGTCAGATAAATGCGGACTTTTTAAATAGAACCAGTTATTTTTACACTTAAATTTTATGATTATTACTTTGATGTGACTCTCTCTCTCTCTCTTTGCTCAGTCTTATCCCATTTAATTTGGGGTCGGCTCTCGTGATTTTTCGCCATACACTTCGTCGTATCATTTACTTGGGCTTTCTTCAGGTCATATAATAATCAAATCAACAGAGAAATTCATTCCACAAGCGTTCACATACCAATAGGTAGTGAAAAATTTCTTAACAATGCAATCGGCAGATACTATACTATCCATTACGCCATTATGATGTTAAACGTCAAACGATTGTTATAGGATATTAGGGTTGCCACCTCTCCGGGTTTGACACGGAGACTCCGTTTTTCGGGGGCGATCTCCGGGTCTCCGTGTTTTACGTCAATTTCTCCGGGTTAGTTGAACCGGCGGAGAATTCTTAATTTTTCATTATACATAATATGATATTTCATTTTTCATATATTACAAAAGAGAGCACACTTGTCTTTTTTTAACTTATCAGGAAGAAAGAGATAAAGGTGGTCTAGAATGCTCTGTTTTTCAATTGCCTAAAATAGCTATATATATGTTAGAAAAGGATAACAATCCTACCGAGTCCGAGTGAAGTTTCAGAACGATCAGTAATATATCCCTTCTCTTTCACTCAAAGTATCCCTAACTTCGAAATCTTTGTAAACATTTGTACACGAACAAAACAATATCAAACAAAATTGTTTTCTTGCTAATAATTTTAATTTTTATTTTATAAGGCTAGGGAACAGTGCACATTTGAAAATGTTTTGTAATGTATAAATAAACGAAATGTAATAAATCCCTGTTATTCATTATTGTTAAGTTGTTACTTGAATTTGAATTTCTCACTCAACCTCGCCAAAGTTTCTCTCTTCTGAAGCCCCCCCCCCCCCCGGTCAGTAAAAATCTCCGGGTTAAAGTCTCTCCAGAGGTGGCAACCCTATAGGATATATAAGGAAAAAATCAGAAGCCACTGTCAGGACTTGAACCCGAAATTCCCAGTCTCCGGCTGGTTGAGTTACCAGGTCGTTGTTGATAACAGACATCCAAGTTTGAAGGGGTCTTCCTCGCTTCTTCGGACCGGTATTCATGCTCGAGACTTGTCTGGTCATGTGATCTCTTTTAAACAAATTATGAAACCGGAGGCGAAGGCAAATTACCTATCATACGAATAAAATTAAGCAAAATCGCAGGATAGTGGACAATATAATTTGATTTAATTAATTAAATGTACGACGTTTCGTCTATAGATTTAGACTTTTTCAAGTACATACATAAAAATAACAATATTTATGAAAATTAATATTAATTACTAACCATAGCAATTAACATAAGATAGGGTACATAACATACTAAATATTGTTATTTTTATGTATGTACTTGAAAAAGTCTAAATCTATAGACGAAACGTCGTACATTTAATTTAATAAATCAAATTATATTGTCCACTATCCTGCGATTTTGCTTAATTTTATTATAATCACGATGGACACGATTTCTAATATCATACGAATATTATAAAGAGGAAAAGTGTCTATGTTTGTTTGTTGGCGATAATCTAAGGAACTGCTAAACCAATTTGAAAAATTCTTTCACAGTTTAAAATCCTACTTCCCGAATAACGTAGGCTATGCAGAGTGTTAAATAAGTATGTGGTCAAATTTGAGGGTGTTCTTCGTTGCTATACAGGGTGTTAAATAAGTATGTGGCCAAATTTGAGGGTGTTCTTCGTTGAAATATTTAAAAAAAAGGTTTTTCCTAAATATAACTGGAAGACGCAGATTAGCAACACGCTGAAACTTAGTCACAATTTTTAAAGCATAAAGAGAGGAGTCTTTTAAGCTAAAAATTGTTTTTCTCGTTTTACTTTTACCAGTGGCGTGCACAGGGGTAACGCCCGAGATTTAATTAAAAAAAAAATATAGTGCGCGACTTTTTTTTTCAATCTGATAAGATTTTATGATTTAGCAATTAAAACTACACGGAAGTCATTTCTTGAGTTTTTTCGCTTAGAACTGTTTTCGATTGTTTTTAAAAATATTTCAACTCCCTGTAGGTATATTAAAAACAAAACCGTTTAGGACCTATGTTTATATAAACTTTTTGTCTTAAAATTGAGTAACGAATAACACCCTCAAGTTTGGCCAATTAAAACCCTGTATATTGTTACGCTAAGACAAAAGGGGTATGAGCAATGAGCGAAAATTTAAAACAAGTAGGGGATCCACACGCGACTTCTGAGCGAAATTGGTGAAACGCTGGCTAAGAGCTATTGCTAGACCCATGAGATACAGTAAAATGATATATTATGAGAAATTTTTTTCTCATGATTATTTCCTTGCTAAACCATAATGTGCCCGGGCGAACCGGGCCGGAAACCTAGCAGTATTTGAATGTACTTTCTCTGTCCTAGATGTCATATTTTTTTTTTGAATTGTATGCAAACAGCATAGCATCATTATTGCATCAAAGTACAATAATACAAAAATAAAATTGCATAATATAATATTTATTACTTAATTTAGTTAACAACAGCATTATGTGGATCATAAAAAAATCGTTATATTTTATTATTACAACACATTACTCTTTATTTGAAATGTTTTTGTTAGTAGACTGCAGTGCATTTTGTGTGTGTCCTTGGCTTAAAATCAAATTTGTAATACTTACTTTGTTTGGATTCAATTTTTTTTAACACGAAATACCTAGCATTTGTTATAGTATAACTGCTGAAAATCAGTCAACCGTACTGTGATTGGATTGTTAATTATATACGGTATAGTCGTTACCGCAGCGTAAAAAATAGTGGATACACACAATTAGTTCAATTAATTTGTTATTATAAACATCGAGTTCACTAATTCAAAAGAGATATTTATTTAATTTCGAACTATTTCAGTGGGTATGTGTTATTTCTCCAGAGAAATATTATTCCCACGAAAAACAATATTCTTGTTTCTCGGTAAAATGGAGTAGCGGCGCTTGGGTCTTTTGTTGAGGCGGGCCAGTGTTGGGCATGGTGATCTGAAGGTGGCCCAATAACCAGGCCCGGATTTAGAAATTTGCCGCCCCTAGGCAGTTGCGAAAATTGCCGCCCCCCACTTCCCTCGAAACTTCTTCAATGGTGGAATAAGTTTGGTACGAAAAGTTTTTCAATAAATAAAATGAAATTGATGCCGTTGCAACTTGTCATATACGTACTGTTATGAACGATTATTAACGTTACCTATATTGTTAATTTATTGTTAACAGTCTGTTAATAAATTAGCAATGTTTAGTAATAATGACAGAGGAGGTTATGTGTATCACAATATAATGTAGGGGAGAAAATAAGACGATTTTCGATACAGAAACTTATCGAATATTCGATATTAGGCCAATATCGAGACTTGCATAAATCGATGCTTTTCTCGATTCGGGCATTGTCCACTTATATAATGTTGGTACGCGTGCCAACGAAATAGGCGGGAAATTCATTTACCACGAATATAACAAGTTTTCAAAGTTTCCGTCAAAATTTGCCGCCCTTCAATTCTTGCCGCCCTAGGCATCTGCCTACTCTGCCTGGATGGTAAATCCGGGCCTGCCAATAACATTTATTCCCAAAATTTCAGTGCTCGATAAAATTTTAACCCAGATTACTTGCTGTAGAATTTACCAGAAAAAATGTTGAAATTTCGAGGGTTTAAAACGTATTTAAAAGGTAACCTAGAAATTGGGCATTATGCCAGGGTGGGCATTGGCCCACCTTAAACTGCCCACCGTATGGTCTCATAGCCCACCTTAAACTGCAGTCAATACTATACAGTTTAAGGTGGGCCATGAACCACCCGGCCCACCCTCTGGCACCGCCACTGGTAAAATGTCTCGTGCGTTATATAAATTGACGCATGCAGCCGGACATGTCTTTCACTGCATCAAAATGCACGAAAAGGGGCATCGTGCAAAGCTAGCATTAAGGTAACATGTTTCAAGGACTGTCGGAATGTTGCTAAATTGACGATCACTTGTCAAAATCGATAGCGGGGTGAACATTTTAATGTACAGTGAACATACTGTGAACAAGCACAGGTGGATTGATGAAGCGTATAGGTAACTGGCTTGGCTAGTGCAACTCGTGATGATGGATGTGCAAGAACTGCTTCTGGAATTTGTATGCGATTAACACAATACAACACACTTTCGACCATACACTCATGGACTGCTCGAGCCGTATCTCGTCTAGAAAACCGTGTATAATTAACATTTTTTTCCTCGATTTTTTCGTTCGGTTAAAACATGTCGAGGTCACATCACGTCACGCGGTTCAATCGATGAAACGCGCATATACTATTGCAGAGCACTGCGTCATCCCAAACAGGCAACGTGATACGTATACCATAATGTAACAGTAAACAAAACGGAATTCGTGGCGTGGGGGTATCGCAGCTGCTTTATACGCAGTAGGTCGTTGGTTCGAACTCGGGCGGCACCATTAATTTTTGTTTCTTTTTTTAACTATAGTCCATATTCCACTTGATATTTATTTATATTTTTTTCTATTTTGATTATATTTTTTTATCATACACTGTCAAACTTAGCAGGGTGTGCCCTTTTAGCTTTGGAAAGTTGAAACCATGCGTACTTAAACAAAAAAGTTTCACAGAAAGTGTCACTTGCACCGTGGTTTTATAAAACCGCAATCTAGTGTTTTTTAAGAAAAAGTTTATTTGAAGTAAGAACAGGGCCGTAGCTAGGGGGGGGGCATTAAGGGGCAATGCCCTACCTTAAAACATCTAGTGCCCTACTTTAAGGAATTATAAACAAGCCGCAAAGACTGTCACGACAGAATGACAGACTTGATCTATCTGGCATTTGGAAAAACAAGATTAAATTCGTTGGATTAAATGAAGTTCTTCGGAAATATGATAACATGGCAAGTTCTGTTTTTTTTTTTTTTTTTAATAAATTGTCATTTACCGTTTTCTTGTTTTTGTAATTTGATATCACCAGATGAGGTGGGCAATCCAATTAAAAAATTGTAGTCTTTTGCTTCAGCCCTACTTTAAACTTTCAGTGCCCTATCTTAAATTCAGCTCTAGCTACGGCCCTGAGTAAGAAGTAAATAAAACACTTTAAAATTGAATAATTAAATTAATTCGTGACTAAATGTTTCTCTCAATGTAATCGTTCGGATTAATTTTCAAAGGTTGTTTTAACTACTACAATATTTTTAAATTAAAATGCCTAAAAAGTAGTGGCGCATGTACACGTCTGTGAACCGGTGTGTATTAATATGTTAGTTACCTGCCACGCTTGAGGCTTGAGTACTAGTAGTCCTTGAGTGTTTAGTCGAAGATACACACACACACACTCAGAGGTGTCATGTATAAGGAACGGAGCTATTATAGTACATGGTAACATATTCAAGGTTTGTTCGTTTGCTTCTTGAAGAGAAAAATACGTAAAATTCGTTCCAGAGATAAAATAATCCGGCCTGGGGGCCCGCTACAAGGTGTGGGGCCATGCACCCGTGTCTATCCTTTTCTCGCAAGTGTTGGCTACACCTCAATCTATGGGAAGGTATTGGGATCTGACATAATGAGTTTACTTGTGACGTAATCAATATGGCGAAATTGTGAAACAGATTTACGTAGTTTAAGTTATATGGTGTTTTTACTTCAAATATGATTAATTTAAATATATAGTAGTGTTGACCCAATGAATGTTAATAATTGAAGGAAGGTTTGGTTGAGGGTCAAAAATAACGAAGCGATATTTTGGTAAAGCTTCGTTATTTTTGACCCTCAACCAAACCTTCCTTCAATTATTAATTTAAATGCAATTTTTGTTTGGGATGGTGCAAATACTGTGAAAGCAGAAAGACTCTTGAAGGCTGGTTACATTATTCAGTGTGGGTCGTGGGAAAAATATTTTTAAATCAAATAGCAATAGTAAAGTTTATATCATAAGTTTTTGTTAACAAACGTTAAATTTAAAGGGAAACCCACATCGTTTAGATGGACAAATTAAAAATGAAGAAATAATTACATGGAGTGTCTGGAAAGAATAATATTACACTTTTAATATTATCATTGAAAAGTAATGCAGTTAGGTTAAACATAGAACATAGTATCCATCATGTGTATTGATGTTACTGACCGGGTGATAAATGATAATCATCAATTTTAAAATGTTTCGAACATTCATACTTGAATTTATTTGTTTTATCTTCAGAGCTTTTTTCATGCTCTAAGAATCAATTTTGTCAAAATTTTCGAGTTTATTTGTAATTGTCATAAATCGTTTTTTTTTGCAGGTGGAAAACGATAAAATATGATATTTACATTTTTATTCACACGCCTTTCATAGTCTTTTACAACACAAACTAATAACTATTCAAGGTTATTATTATTCGCGACAAACAGCATGAACAACACATAAGCAATATGAGCTGTCAATTAAATTGTATTATAAAATGGTACCAGTTTTTGCCACCAGATGTCACACGTTTTCCGTCAAATCTCAATAGTCAATGCCCGTTCCAAATGGAAACGTTCCTGTATTAACTCGATTGAATTTGAGAAGGTTTTTGACTATAAATCATTACGCTATGATAACAGGTGGGCATCATGCGCGGACAACGCTGGGTAAACACGGCTAATGTACCTACGTAATGACAGCAAGATTATTATAAGTAGCATGACGTTACGTCATGTCCGCAAGACGAACACAGTTGTGGCATTGTGTTCGTATATGGTGTATGTGGAGTGTATAGTGTAATGTTTATGTGTGTATGGAAGGTAATTACTTCGACCTCTGACCGCGCCCGACCGGCTCGCAGACAGACCGCGTGATCCACCGTCCCTTGCACAGTCCGTGGTGCCGCCGCCCCTTGACACCACCGTCACCTGCTGTGCGCCGCGCCTCTCAATTCTCTCTCTCTCTCACACACATGCTATTTTCTATCCTGTTAACCCTAACCATAATACCTAGCAGGACCGGTCCCGTATCATTGTTATTTATGTTATTCAAAACTATCAACGAATAAGATTTATTTATTTACCTAAAGTTGGCTTTGTGCAACAACGGTTCGAAGTTTAAAAGGTACTACAGGGTAAGTTTTAAGGACTAATTAAAGTGTGGCGAATCCCGCGCGGGACGTGATTTGCTCGTGCCGATTGTGCCAGCTCAATTGCAAGGACGTGTACAAACTGCAGGGTTGGCAAAAAATAAAACCCACCTCGAAGCCAAAACTTGTACAACTAAATGGAAATATGTATTTAATCAAAAACAAATGAAAATCTAGATTAACAAAAAAAAAACAAACCATGCTGTCGTATTTAGGGTTGTGGGGGTCCCTAGGCAACTTAGTCGGTCGAAGCGCTTTAAACCGTCTTGCGTGCTAATTTTAAAAAAAAGAGTGTGTGTGTGTGTGTACTTATGTACGCACGTCAGAAGAGTTATATTTCGTTGGCGTAGCAAAAATTTTATCCCGCGTGCCAGTACAAAACGTTTGTAAAAAAGACGATAAAATAATATAATAAAGATATTAAATAAATTAATTTAATTTATTAAATATATTTATTGATTATATTTATATCTAATTATTTATTAAAAAAAGCATGTTTGTGTTGAGATTCGAACCCGAGACCTATTGCGTATGACGCGGCGGTCCTATCCGTTACACCACGTACATCTTACATAGCAGTGTTATATAATAGGGTATTATAATCATACGAACTCATATTTAACGAAAGCGGCATAAACGAGCGTTTGTATAGAAATAGCTTTTATTAATGTTATTCAAAACTGAAAACGCTTTTGTCACATTGTGACTGGTGATAATAGGGTATTATAATCATGATCTTCCGACTAACATCATGGTGTTAAAACGAAAAAATTCACTCTCATCATTTTTCCATAACGCGCCAAAAGAAGTATAACTTCAAAAATGTTCGTTATGAAAATTTTTGTGGAGGCCTCTGGACTGCGCAGTTATACCCAGTAGTAAATCTGGCAGATGATTGCAAGTACGTCATACGAAGGATAAAATAAAAGTATATATTTCTATAGGGTTAATAATATTTATTGTCGTCAGCTAACTAGTCAGATTTAATATCGGTTGCATATTATATGTACTATAGATTATGTTGTTGGCTAGTTCGTCCCTGACACTGCGTCTTGTATCTCTAAAGGTGCGTCTACATTATTAACGACGACTTATGTGAGCCCATGTCGTTGTGTGTAAACAAGAACTCGAACGCTCTTGAATCATTTAACAGTTCCTGCAATAGAAATGTGTTAAGGTAAAGTATCCCATGTCCGTGTAACCTTTAACGTCTACAGGTACATTCATACTAGGGTTGGGATTATTTATATCAAAATATAACAATAACTAATCAATTTTTGAAGTTATACTTCTTTTGGCGCGTTATTGAAAAATGATGAAAGTGAATTTTTACGTTTTAACACCATGAAGTTAGTCGAAAGTAACACCATAAAGTTAGTCGGGAGTTCATGTTATTATCACCAGTCACAATGTGACAAGAGCGTTTTCAGTTTTGAATAACATTAATAAAAGCTATTGCTATACAAACGCTCGTTTATGCCGCTTTCGTTAAATATGAGTTCGCATGAAAAAAAATATACATGTCCGTTTTTTTGAAGCCGGTTAAAAAAAATCAATCACTCTGAAATTTTAACAGCTGTTAGATATAACTGTTTAGTGTTTTCTAAATTTGACCATATTCCTAAGAAAAGTTAGCGTGTTATGAAATACTCGTGGCGACATCTATTGGTGAATGGTGAGTAGGTAACAGAAACATGAAGGAATGTTTTGTTTTATTCCCTAACAGAAACATATATGAAGGTTTTATTTTATTCAATTGAGCCATCCGGAGATATAGTTTTTTTGACTGCTCCTCGGCTCGCGAAAACTCCTTTTTTTGCCGGGATAAAAAATATCCTATATGTTGACCCCTAGCCCTAGGACATAAGCTACCGACATGCCAAGTTTTATTAAAATCTGTTCAGTAGTGCACAGACAAACACACAAAAATGGTAAAATTACTGTTTTTGCCTCCCTATTGATAATAATATCCACCGCGATTATAATTTTGAAAAAATATTTCATATGCAGACACGGCCTCGTTACAGTTTTATTATATTATGTATAATAGCATTGTTTAACATATTACTAGAAGATTTTGATCCTTATGAGCGTAAATGAGGCCACTTTTAATAGAGGCAGCTAGACGTCGCACTATTGGCCATCTGTTGACTAGCATCCTAAGTTTTATTATTTAATCTTTGAGTACAGAATAATTGTAGAGTTTACAGAAGTGAGTTGTGTTGACAATCGTTAGGCCATCTGGTGACTAGCATCTTAATTTTATTTAAGACAATCTTGCGTCATTGGTTCATATTGCATAATATTTCGCGGTGACTATTAATAGACAACCCCTAACGTTCTTTCGAAACGCCTCTTTTTTGAGATGTTTATATTCACGAGGAATATTATTATAAGTATATAGAGGCAGAACCATAAGTAAAAAATTTTTTATAAAAATTTGTTTCATGCAAGTTTATTGACAATGTTGTATCCTGTGATATCGTATTTTTATTATTATTATGATAATCTGATAAATATTTTAAATTGCAATTTAAATAATCTGGCTGCCCGGTTGTGATCAAGTTGTCTACGAAGTATGCGATATGTAAATTTATGTTGTATACAATATATCTGAAGCATATATTTTAAAATTTTTGGATAAGCTGCGATGTTGACTGGTTTATACATGGTCCGTACACAATATCACAATAATAATTAGATGATAAAATGAGCGATTCCACTAAGTATTTGTCTATGTATAATCCTAAATTTTTGCAGTAGTCTACAGAATTAGTTTGATGACCAGACAGCGTTACGGCACTTTAGCCAACTGATTCCGGCTTTCTATAGACATTATATTGAATTTAATTGGATTTAACATTAGGGCAAGACTTTTGGACCATTCTGATATTTTATTTAATTTTAAACTTAATAATGTTAATCATTATTATGTCAAACTAAAAATATTCATACATAAGAAAATTAGATAATCAAATTCATTAAAGGGGCCTACACACGATCAGTTTAACTGCGCAGTTTAACCCTTGTGGCGTCATGTCTGAGCGATAAACTGAGATAACTGCATAGTTCCGACAAATTTTAACGCAGGCTTTTGGCCTGCGCATTTGACTCTACTTTGCACCGATAAACTGCGAAGTCAGCTCAGTTAATTGAACAGTTGGCACAGTCATGTGTAGTCTTTGGGTAAGTTCGGTTTTGCGCTCAGATCAATCTGAGCGCAAAACCGAACTTCCCTTTCTAGTCGTGTCTAGCCACGCACGTCAGCTCTTCAAACTGAGAACAATTGAGGAGCAAACTGAAATAGCCCACACACCGTACAGTTCACACAACTGTGCAGTTTGACTGCACAGATAAACTGCGAAGTTAAACTGATCGTGTGTAGGCCCCTAACGATTGGAAAAATTGTGAAAGATTTATTTTAAATTCTTTTATTTAACAACAAATTTTACAATCTTAATGAATTTGATTATCTAATTCTCTTAAACTGCTTGCTTTTGTTAACTAATTAGTATAAGTTGCTATGATAGACTAAGAGCGGATAACACTTTTTTATGTGTTTTTAGAAGACTTGGAACTTTTTTTAAAAGATAACTTTTAAATATCTCTACAAGGGGTAAATAGTCTGTCATTCCAAACGCGGGGCAAAACTTTTTCTAGACTTTACTAATGATAAACACACATAAGTCTTTTTTCGCAAGAGTGAACAAAAAAATATGGGGTGGTTTTGCCCCGCGTTTGGAATGACAGACTATATACCCCTTGTAGAGATATATAAAATTCATCTTTTAAAAAAGTTCCAAGTCTTATAAAAACACATGAAAAAAGTGTTATCAGCTCTTAGCCTATGAATACATCAAAATATATATTACGAGTGTTTGAACAATTTTTATTCAGAGACAAAGAAATATAAAATCAGATAGCGTTTACAGATAAATTATGTAACTAAACTAAGTTCACTTTATATAAGTTTTATACAGTCTCAACAAATTTCAAAACATTAAAATAATGTCAGCTGCGGCAGTGATGTAAATATCTTATATCATTATTTAGGATCAGTTAGAGGTAGCATTGACAATATCTGAGCTGTTAGTTCAACAATAATATAGGTGGAAGCACAAGTCAACATTGAGTTTGTGGGCCAGGGGAATGAAACGTAAGCGGGCAGCTATAGTATATTTTCCAGTACATGGAATCACTATCTTCCCATATAATATGTTAATCAATGATAATAGATTTTTTAAATTTAGACCAGAGATTCCCAAACTTATGTTGTGAGTTTATTTGGAAAATAATTTAATCACTATTGAATTTTACACAACAGGTAAAACGTTACTATCAAGAAACCTTGTTTCGCAATTGATTCGATTGTTTACATTTGACATTTTTACATTTATAGTAACTTGATAGCTACTTTATAGTAACGTTTTAATTAATAATTAATTATTTTCATATTACACAACTTCTTTATTTATGACCTTGAAGTGACTTTGAATAACCTTATGTCTTAGGTCGTTGGATTCGTCTCAATAACGGTTACAAGATTCCGTGAAAAAATTCACATGATGTTAAAAAAATGGAGGTGACCTTGACCCAACCTCAGCATACCAATCGAGAAAAAAATCTATTTTACCAACATACGTGTCCCTTGATACCAAACAGTTTTTATGCGAAACTTTATTTGCTACAACCAATACTTTCTGAGATATTAGCTTGTAACACTTTATGTGCCTCACCCTGTATATAATAAGCCTAGCGTTTTTTTTTTTGTGCGGATATCTCCTATTAAACTCATGACTGATTTTGACAATCGAGGTGTCTTTTGTAAAGGCCCGAAGTACCTACAGATATCCAACGAGGTGTCAGAATTGCGCTAAGTGGATTTTAAGAGTTAAAAATCGATTTTTAACGTTATAAAATAGATGTTATATTATAAGCATGCTTTAAAAAAGCAACAGGACACCTAGTAATATATACTATTGCGTAAGAGTTAATTTAATTCCGTGCTGTACACTCCTATATTTTTCGATCTTCATTTTTAACGCCATGTACATTACATACTTGAACGACCCATTCATTTTATAGTGAGTGTCGCGAGGAAGGCGTTATAAATTTTATTATAATAATATGAATGTACGCTAACGTATCGACATTATTTTTTCCCATTAAAATTTTGAAACTCATCCTTTGAAACAGTTTGCTATAAAATTTAAGAATAGTTCAAAGATACTTACCTATTTATATTTGGATTATGCGAAAAAAATGTGGCACGAAACCCTCTGTACGCGAGTTGAACTCGCACTTGACCGTTTTTTTTATATATTCGTTTCCAATATGGTCAGTGGCAACGTCACATTTTGTTCTCCATTTCAACAGCCATTATAAGATAAGGGATAACATCCTAGGTTAGGAAACCAAGTCTATGGTTCATGTTCTGTGTTTTGCCTATGGGTGACAATCGACAGGTATAAATAAGCAGTGTTTCTTGTATTTAAACGTTAGAGTCTGATCAGTTAATTAAGAAGGAGTATTATTTGTGAACATTATAGTGTGTTAGCTGCGTGTATAGATTTTCTATAAATATATTTGAAATTTCGTAAGTGACCAATCTTCTGTGGAGTCTTTAATACACTAATGCTAATATGCCTATGAAATGCGAATCTCTTGAACTTCCGAGCGTATTTGACATGGATGTTTACTGCGAAAAAAAGTCGCCTATGAATTCAGCAAAAGAAATTATAAATAATGACATATTTTTAAAACTTGAAATTAAAGACGAGCCAATGGATGATGAGAAATCACTGCTTTCGACAAACTATAATTACACAGGATTTACAGATGATGAAGACTTAAATATCTCTATTGGCGACACTAAAGTAGGTGTTATGGATATGAACTTGAATATCAACGGGAACGAGGAAGTATCTGTAACTACAAACGAAATTAATAAAGGCGTGTCCTTAAAATCCGAAATGAAAAATGAGCCGATGGATAATTTATTAATTTCAACAGATGACACTGTTAATGCTTTATCCGGCAATGAAATTAGCTGTGAAGACACAAAAACAGATATTGGTCACACATCGAAGAACTTCGCGAACCTTCGTTCTGCTGAAGTGACAGGATATTTTGATAATCGTGACGTGAATAACAAAAGTATTTTGGCAAATAATAAAAAATCTAAGATGTCAACTGAAGAGGTATATCAGTGTGATGTTTGTAAAAAATGCTTTTCATCAACGTCAGATTTAAAGCACCACAATAGACTTCATACTGGTGAGAAACGATACGAATGCGACGTTTGTAAAAAATGTTTTAATACACCATCTCAATTAAAGCGTCACAGCAGCGTGCATACTGGTGAGAGACCATACGCATGTGACGTTTGTAAAAAATGTTTCATTACATCAACACATTTAAAGAGTCATAACTACGTGCATACTGGTGAGAAACGACATCAATGCGATGTTTGTAAAATGTGCTTTTCATCAACGTCAAATTTGAAGACACACATTCGAGTTCATACTGGTGAGAAACCATACAAATGTGACATTTGTAAAAAATGTTTTATTTGTTCATCAAATTTAAAGAGTCATAACTACGTACATACTGGGGGAAAACCACATCATTGTGATGTTTGTAAAAAGTGTTTTTCATCAAGATCAGCTTTAAAGATACACAATCGAGTTCATACCGGTGAAAAACCATACAAATGTGATGTTTGTAAAAAATGTTTTGTTAGTTCATCAAGTTTAAAGCGTCACACCACAGTGCATACTGGTGAGAAACCACATCAGTGTGACGTTTGTAAAAAGTGCTTTGTATCAATGTCGGATTTAAAGCGTCACAATCGAGTTCATACTGGTGAGAAACCATACCAATGTGACGTTTGTAAAAAATGTTTTATTACATCAACACATTTAAATAGTCATAACTACGTACATACTGGGAAAAACCACATCATTGAGATGTTTGTAAAAAGTGTTTTTCATCAACGTCAGATTTACACTCGAGTTCATACTGGTGAGAAGCCATATCAATGTGATGTTTGTAAAGAGTGCTTCTTTACGTCATCAAAGTTAAGGAATCACAATCGCGTGCATACTGGTGAAAGACCATATCTCTGCGATATTTGTAAAAAGTGCTTTCCAACAAAGTCAAGTTTACAAAGACATAAACGAGTACATACTCATGAGAAACCGAATCAATGTGAATGACGGTTGTAACAAATGTTTCACTCGCAAAAGCACTTCAAATGATCACTTAAAAACACTCGTGAGATATGTCATGCCTTTTTAGAGACAAGCTTTTATTTAAATGCACTAAAAAGGAAAAAATAATTTTTAATAATTAAGGTTCATAATTATAAAAGCGTGGGTCGTGAACTCTATGATAGTTTATTAGACACGACCCACGCTTTTATAATTATGAACCTAAATTATTAAAAATTATTTTTTCCTTTTTAGTGCATTTAAATAAAAGTTTGTCTCTAAGAAGTTTTTTTTACTGATATTTATTTTGTTCATTTTAGTCTTTCTCAAAATTTTACCCCCCTTTGACACCCGTAGGGGTTGAATTTCGAAAAATCCTTTCTTAATGGATACTTATGTTAAAAAAGGAACCAACTGTCCAAATTTCAAGTTTCTAGCTTCAGCGATTTGGGCTGGGCGTTGATTAGTGAAAAAAACCCTACATCCCCATCCAACCCCCTTAGGGGTTGAATTTATTTCTAAAAACGATTTATTCATGTATTGTCATCGGGAATACATATGTGTACAAAATTTCAAATCGATCGGATACATGGAAGTCGTTCAAAATTGACTTGCAAGATTTGACCTAAACAAACCTACTAACACACAAACATTGAAAGTTAAATAAAAGCTTGTAAAAAACATAAACTAGCAGGAAATTTTAATACAGTGATCAGACATTGAGAAAAAGCTATTATTACTATTTCTTTTATAATATCATGGGCATGCAAAAAAGATTTTTTTATAGGATTAGACTAGTTGATAAATATTTTTTCTTTTCAAAAGGTAAAATTTAATTAATGCAAAATGTATTTTATTAAACATGTCACTTTGTATAAATAAATAATATTAACAATAATTATATGGTTTTTTTGAATTGTACTCTCTTTTTGAGGTCTGTTATTGAAGGAAAAAAACGAGGAAAAAAATAACTGTCGCTGTCGATTTAAACCCGAATAATATTAGTTGTACAAATTGAATCAATTTCACTTTGACTTTGGCATTTCTAGAAAGAGAATAGCTACGTATTTAAGGCCTGAACAGGTTGCCGGTTTAACATTTTAAATGTAGTGCGTGAATAACCTTAAAAGTAAAATTGTTATATCAGACAATAATGACATAAGTCCACGGAAATGTCTTCTTCTACACTTAGTTGATTCTTTTAGCGTTTTAAGCTGGTTAAACTTTGTGATACTAGGCCGCCCTAGTGTAAACTTTCACCAAGAACCGTGTTCGTCTGGTCAGTGTAGAGCGCAATGCTATACAGTGTATTGTGTTCGGCTGGGCGGCAGGGACGTGATCGTGTAAAGAAAGTGCAATATGACAGCGGTACAAACAATATTATACTAATATTATAAAAAGGGCTTAAGAATAGCCGAGCGTGTAGCACTGCTGTTGTTTACATGGCGTTGCTATGGTTCCTCTATTACAAGTTCCCGGGTTCTAGCCCGAGAGCTGGTAAAAGTGTCAATTGTATTTTCAATTTATTATTAAAAAAAAAATAATGAATTGAAAATATGAATTGGTGCTAGGCCCAAATAACCTTAGCTGTTGGTGGTCTTTAAAACACACAATATTATAAAGGGGAATAGTTTGTTTGTTGCGGGTAATCTTGGAAACTGTTGAACCGATTTGAAAATTTTTTTCACTATTTAACAACCTACTTCTTCCCGACTAACATATTATGCTATAAGTATATCAATACACTTAAGACAGAAGGGGGATGAACAGTGAGAGAAAATGTAAAACAAATCGGTAATGTCGTACGCGGTACTATAACTTAATAGGTATAAAAGTGTAGGGTAGTTTTTATGGATAAAATCTTTGCCCTGTCCTTTATGAGTTTTTGTCATTTTGTTCCAGTGTGCGCACTAAGGTGTTTTAAATTATTTGGTTCACTATAAAAACAATATCAAGACATAATTATAAATAATTTTAATCATGTGCTTAATTAATAATTAAACTACACGAAACAGCGTTTAAATTTTAGATAAATACTGCGATAAAGTACATATACGTTCAGATGCAGTGGTTTTCAACTTCTTCCGTTTTGGATGGATAAAATTGGAATGAAGACATTTTTCGGCTTAAAAAAGTCCGAGCTAAGGGATGTCATTTTTACTTTCGAAAAAAATCGAATTAGAGATTTCGACGAACTTCGACGTTTGATCGTGGTCCCTACATACCGAAAAAACAAGTTTTGAATGTCCGTCCAGTCGTCCGTATGTGCGCATATAGCTGATATAACACGCTCAACGGATGAAATTTAAACTTCTCCCTATACTCTCCTAAATAAGAGTATAGGTTACAGACGAAAAAAAATAATAAAATCGCCATATTTTCTCTCCGTTAATTATTATTGGAAGTTATATTCTTAAATGGCGGTATATTTTACGATTTACTTCCAGAGGGAGCGAGAGAGTGGGAAGGGAGGGAGAGAAAGAGATTGTAGATTGTAAAACAAGAAAGCATGCGAAAAATTTAAACGAAATTGAAAAATAATTTCAAGGCGTGCGAAATATTGACTTCGTCATTTCTCTTGTATTTTGTAACACAGTTTGAGTATCTCACGAATGTGTAGGTATTTGTTGGCTTTACAGTTTTGTTTCAAAATTGTCACATAGTGGTTTTCCGTCACGTTCAGCGTTGTTCGGCACTTTTTATTATAGTATGGGGAAACTGAACGTGATATTCAAGATGTGAAGTTAAAAACGTTATCAGTAATATTATTTAGTGGTTTCAGTCGAATGCGACAAAAATGTTATTTAAAACTAAATTTGATTATACAGGTATTGGAATAAACATTATGCTGGATGTATCGTACAATAATTTTAGCAGGCTGTTTTTTTAATCATACTGTTAAATTTTGATTGCTACGTGTTTATTGGTTGCTGTGTTTTCATTTTGGCAAATTGTTGATCGTTGTCATAGCAATCGTCATTTAACAGCGTGATTAAAAAATAAAATTGTACGATAAATCCAGCATAAGTGAAGTAAAACCTTTGTACCAGATGACGATGAACGAATGATTGCTAAAATTAAGGGTAAAAATATTTAATAACAATCCGTGAGGGGGGGGTCATTTATTAGGACTAAAGTTACTTTTAATTAGGACTCACTAGTGCGACCCTTGAGGTCCACACGATGAACTTCCTTGTTTGATGAATACAGAATATTAATAATTAAATTAGGAATTACACAGAAAAGTAATCATTTTAATCATTAAAACATAATTATTATTTATTTTTAACAATGAATTAGAAAAAGCGGCTGGACCGATTTTTATAAAATTTATGTCGACGTTAACATGCTTTAATAGACACCTCAACGAAGTTGATAACATTTTTTTGGCCGAGATTTCATATAAAATCTACTTTTTTGCAGTCGTTTTATTGAAACAAAAAAAAAACGGCTTGATCGATTTTGATAAAATTTCTTTCGGCTCTTGTTGATGCTGTGCTTCTATTTGCACCATAACAAAGTCGATATCATTTTTTATTCGCGAGATTTCGTATAAAATCCACTTTTGGCAGTCTTTTTCTTTAAACAAAAAAACGGTTGGGCCGATTTTGATAAAATTTCTTTCGGATCCAAATGACGTTTACACGCCTAGATTGACACCCTTACGAAGTCGATATAATTTTTTATTCGCGAGATATTGTGTAAAATCTACTTTTTTAGAGTCTATTTGGTTAAGAAAAAAGAACGGCTGAACCGATTTTGAAAAAATTTCTTTCAGATCATGTTTACGTTAATACACGTCGATTGGCACCCTAACGTAGTCGATATCATTTTTCATTACTACTATGGGAAGTACCATAAAGATTTTTGACCTATATAAATCTGCACATCCCTACTTTGGAGGGTTGGAAAGGAAAAACACAGATGTTTGAATTCTATCGTTACTTAGCTTACATACCAAATTTCAGCTTTCGACTATGGGAAGTACCATAGATGATCATAAGTGAGTGAGTGAGTGAATGACAAAATCAATGAACTTTGCGTATTAATAAAATCTAAAGTAGCCGTGTAGCACGGCTATAAAAATGAAACTTGGTACATTCCATAATCTTGGTGGCCCCATCCTATCCTGAAAATTTGAGAAGTAAAGTGTTATCTAGACGGAAGTTACGAAGGTTCAAAAATGCGCCGAATCGCTTCGAGAAAAGGTATAGGCCTGGCGGTGCACGACTTGGCGGGTGCACTACCGTGCACCCATATGTTATAAGGATCAAGAATTATGTTTTATCTTCATTATAAATGCAACTTTTACTAACCGTAGCTAATGATTATACAGGAAAAACGACTTTGTGTTTTGGGATTAAGAGGAAATTTGTACATGCAAGTATTTGTACGTTTGTAAACCCGTGTAATATTATATTATATAGGTACATACATAATACATATTGATTGAATTTAAATGAGTATTGAGAGATACTTTTTATTTGTTCGGTGCATTTATTTCTTTTTTATTGGGTATAGCAAATGTTTGGTAATAAAATATGAATACGGATGAGGCTAGGCATTAAACGTTTAATAATTTATGTATGTGGTAAAGGGCCGGCCAAACTTGTAAAATATTTGTACCCAATATTTTGTACAAAACATGTAAAATTGTACCTATACATAGATACGAGGCTAGACAGTTTTTTTAATTCCACTGAAAGAATGGTTCCAACGTTGGTAGCATGACCACTTCCCCACTCTGCACTTAATGATTTATAAATTTTCAAACAATAAATAGTGAAAAATGAAATAATCTCAGGGATTTTGAAACTGCGCAACGTCATGTTATGTTAGCGTAATGAAATATAGCCTAAAATTTCTGCAGATATTTTTGTTAACTATTTGTGAAAACCGCAGGAAATCTGATTTCGGAAACTGGAAAAAATAGCCGCTGTATGTTAACAGGTGTGTAGCCCCCTCCCTCTCGCCTAAAACTTACACGCTCCCAATCGTAACTTTGATCCAACGATTGATTTTTTGCGTCAAATTAAAGCTAATTGAAACATCTCCGACGGAGGACCGCATGGTTCCTGGAGCTATACATGTTCGAAACTACTGAAGTCTAGTGAGAAAGCCCTCTTGAATTGTAGATTATAGACGCTCGACAACAGAGGTCATTAGCGAGAAAGCCCTCGTAAATATCCTGCCTTTTTAAAATGTACCTATATAGGGTGTATCACAGGAAACCGAACATAGGGAAAAGTACACAGTACAAATTAGTTAAGATCAGAGATTGCTTTGCCCCCAATTCATGTAAAAAACCATGATAATTAATTTAGTTAAGTTAGCCATGTGTATTCTATCTTTGTCACGCTACTCATTTTGCTTATGTTTTCCTTGTTGCACTCATTACTTTTCCATGTATTCAATCCTGTGATACATCCTGTATATATTCTAGAAAGAGTAATAGTAGATTGGATGTCTAGATGCGTAATGAGGCTTATTATTGACGATTAGTGACAGTATGTTAAAACGAGCGCTAGCGAGTTTTAACAGTCACAAGACTCATATATATCATTACGAACGAGATATATATGGTATTTTTGTGAATTGTGATACCCACTATAAAATAGCTACTTATCACTTCATTTTCAGTATTTTCAAAAAGTTCTGAGACATATCATTTGCGTCGCCAACTTCACATTTCGGTAATAGCGGGCGGATCAGAGCGAATAAACATAAATCACTATGGAAATTGTTTACTTACCACAGTAGTGTGTTTTGAAAACACTTTCAGCACACCTGCCTGGTAACTGACCCATTCTATGCATACACGCATGTAAAGTAGCTATTTTATAGTGGGTATGGAAAAACTTTTTAAATAGCATTGAGTTTAGTCAGCCCTTAGATTTTATAGACGAGTGGTACCCGGTAGAACCAATAAAATATTCTTGTATATATTTTTTCAATTGTTTAAATTAGTTATTTTCGACTTTAAAAACTGACAATTTTTATAGTCTTTATTTTATTCATTGATATATTTTATAACTATAAAACATTTTTACAATTTTTCACTCTTTATGTACTGTGAATGTTTTAACCATAAATAAGGTTTTTCAATAGTTTATGAAGTTTTATATTAGTGATTTTTTAAAATACGAGACATTTTTAAATATTTAATATCAAAATAGCTTTGTTAGTTTGTCTGTAAAATCTGTTCATTTTCAGAAACGTAATCAATTTTTTACAAGTTTTTAACTTGCAATGTATGTTAGTTAGTTAGTTTGTGTGTGTTAGTTAGTGTGTTTGTGGATTTGTTTAGGTCAAATCTTGAAAGTCAATTTTGAACGACTTCCACGTATCCGATCGATTTGAAATTTTGTACACATATGTATTCCCGATGACTATACATGAATAAATCGTTTTTAGAATTAAATACAACCCCTAAAGGATTCAAACGAGGGTGTAGATTTTTTTTGGCTAATCACCCCGGCCAAATCGCTGAAGCTAGAAACTTGAAATTTGGACAGTTGGTTTCTTTTCTGACGTAAGCATCTACTAAGAAAGGATTTTTCGAAATTCAACCCCTACGGGTGTCAAAGGGGGGTAAAATTTTAAAAGACTAAAATAAACAAAATAAATATTAGCAAAAAAAACTTTTTAGAGACAAGCTTTTATTTAAATACACTAAAAAGGAAAAATAATTTTTAATAATTTAGGTTCATAATTATAAAAGCGTGGGTCGTGTACTTGAAAAAGTCTAAATCTATAGACGAAACGTCGTACATTTAATTTAATAAATCAAATTATTTTGTCCACTATCCTGCGATTTTGCTTAATTTTATTATTTTTTCCTTTTTAGTGCATTTAAATAAAAGCTTGTCTCTAAAAAGTTTTTTTGCTAATATTTATTATTGCATAAAATAAACTCATCCAATGCGAAACTGGGTGTTTCGGTTTCAAGTTCTGGCAGTGGCATTTAATTTTTCCCTTATACCTATGTAACCTTCTAAAATATCATGGCGACAGGTCGTCTGATATGTTACGTTTAATTCACTAATGCTGGGTTTATCGTACAATTTTAACAGGCTGCGTTTTTTAATCAAGCTGTTAAATTTTGATTGCTACGTGTTCATAAGGTATGATTCCGAATGCGACCGCAGACTGCAGCGGCAGACCGCAGGCGGCAGTACTGGGTATCCATATTTTTCTATTAAATGCATTCGGAGCGCGGCGGCACTGTCGCCTGCCGTCGTAGCTTGCCGCGACTGCGGACCGCACCACTGCTCCTGAACCAGTAGTGTCGCCGACTGCATAAGTGATAACACGTGAAAAATGAGTTTTTCGGGCGCCGACGAGGAAAAACTGATTAATTTGGTGGCTAAATATCCAGTTATTTATGACACAGGCCACGCTGATTATCGCAATGTTTCGTCACTTAACAAATGCTTTTAAATCAACATTGAATAACTTCCTTCATCTGGTCTATTTCTGAATAAAGGCATCGTGAGCTTTCTTCTTTTTCTGGTATACAGTAACAAAAATTCGACTGATGACCAGTCCTATACTTCCCACCTAGTAAATATTTGCAAAAAATAAACACTCTTTTTTTTTATTCTTTGACTAGGCCCAAATAACCTTAGCTGTTGGTGGTCTGTAAAACACAATTTAATTTTTATTCTTTGAAAAAAGCATGGCCCTCTTTTTTGTTTGGTGATCTACTGATGGCTAACTTAATATAGCAAAAATCATGGTTACCTTGATTTGCGTACAATTTTTATTTTTTTTAGTAAAATATTTTTACTTCCCACCTCTACTATGGTAGGGAAGTAATGGATTCAGTCCGAAAACAATATTTCGAGATTTTAACAGATTTTCACGTTTTGAGACCCTAGCAATCGTTTAAGATCATTTTCTGACTGATGTCTGTATGTGTGTGTGTATGTGTGTATGTGTGTGTGTGTGTATGTGGTCAATTTTTCGCCTTCGATATCTTAAGAACGGAACAACATACGGGCATGCCGATTGTTCTATTGTGTTTATCAGCCTTTAACTTAGATCTGATTAGATTTTGAGTCAAATCGGTTCAGTGGATCCTGAGATATTCAAAAAAACGTCCTCAATGTCACGTATTAACATAGGCACTTAACAAATGCTTTTAAATCAACATTGAATAACTTCCTTCATCTGGTCTATTTCTGAATAAAGGCATCGTGAGCTTTCTTCTTTTTCTGGTATACAGTAACAAAAATTCGACTGATGACCAGTCCTATACTTCCCACCTAGTAAATATTTGCAAAAAATAAACACTCTTTTTTTTTATTCTTTGACTAGGCCCAAATAACCTTAGCTGTTGGTGGTCTGTAAAACACAATTTAATTTTTATTCTTTGAAAAAAGCATGGCCCTCTTTTTTGTTTGGTGATCTACTGATGGCTAACTTAATATAGCAAAAATCATGGTTACCTTGATTTGCGTACAATTTTTATTTTTTTTAGTAAAATATTTTTTTTCTAGAAAACTATACATTTTAGAGAAAAAAAATATTTACATTTTTTTCATATTATAACATCTATATTTCATTTATATTTTTTTTTACCTATGTTAATACGTGACATTGAGGACGTTTTTTTGAATATCTCAGGATCCACTGAACCGATTTGACTCAAAATCTAATCAGATCTAAGTTAAAGGCTGATAAACACAATAGAACAATCGGCATGCTCGTATGTTGTTCCGTTCTTAAGATATCGAAGGCGAAAAATTGACCTCATACACACACACAGAGAGAGAGAGAGAGAGAGACATCAGTCAGAAAATGATCTTAAACGATTGCTAGGGTCTCAAAACGTGAAAATCTGTTAAAATCTCGAAATATTTTTTTCGGACTAATTCCATTACTTCCCTACCATAGTAGAGGTGGGAAGTAAAAAGTCATCGTCATCTTCCTCTTCCAACAAAAGGCTCAAAATAGTACCGGGAACGTCAAAATCGTCCGTCATCATTCACGGAACGCTTAAAAACCGACTGCCGCCGAAATCTGTCGCTGCATTCTACATTGGTCCAACCGCAGACAACAGCACGTTTGCGGTTGCCGTCTGCAGCCTGCAGTTGCAGTCGGTTGCTGTAGCCGCCTTCGGAATAGTGATGGGCGATTACGAGATATTTTAGTCGATTGTCTCGATTGTTCAAACATCTCGATGACTCTCGATGGTTTTCACTTGAACTCGATTGTTGTTGTTTCATATTTCACCGAGACCAAGTTGCATAGTATTGAATCGTACAGACGACGTACACTGTCGAGAGCCACATAATATATAATCGTTCATCACTCAACAACTGTGGTCGAGTCAATAGATGGTCGATTGTGCAGTAATCGAATGCTCTGAGACCGACTGAACAGTGAATCAACGATGAACGAGTAGCGTAAACGTCAGACTTCATTCGACCAGCATATAACCTTGAATCGCGATTATATGTATTCTCATTCGCTGGCAAATAATCGACTTGAGCAATCGAACATTTCGATTGTAAAATCAAACTCCGAGTCGATTGTGGACTCGATTGTTATTATGAACGATTGCGATTGTTTCGATTGTAAAAACATCTCGTATTCGCCCAACGCTACTTCGGAATCATACCTTTAAGGTATGATTCCGAAGGCGCGGAATCATACCTTTGGTTATTGCGTTTTCATTTTGGCAAATTGTTGATCGTAACCATAGCAACCGTCATTTAACAGCGTGGTTAAAAAATAAAATTGTACGATAAAACCAGCATGGTGAATTTAATTTGCGGTCTAGGAGTTATTGATTATTAATTTCCTTTGTTAAAATTAAAGTAATTATGTGCTCTAATAAAATATATAAAACTGTAACTTTGTACAAAAATTACAAAATTCAACAGTATACTGACGTTCTCTACATTCTTCCTTTATATACTCGTAATATAATAAAGCGTCTTCTTCAATGTGGCTTATATTGTTTACATTATCGAAAAAACACTATAAAAAACTAAATATAAAATTGTATAGTCCCGCCTTGTGTGTGTTGCTTAATGGACTCAACTGTGCAGAATTATTAAATTATGACGCTGTACTATAAGGAGATTCAATTTTAATTTTATCACATTTAAAATATTTACACAAATGCTTAGCGGCCGATGTCTCGTTTCAGAATAGCGTGTTGTTGCCGTTTTGTGCGCTTTTTAACTTACATAATAATATACAGTGCATGTCAAAAGTATTCGCTATCTTTTGAACGACGCGGTTGCACAGAACTGTTAAAATTTGATAATTAAAAGGCCCCATACACCTTCGAACAATTTAAATTGACATAAAATGACATTTAAACTTTTTCCGAAAAACTTTCGTATTGAGCCACTTGGCGGCGTGCGTGTAGGCTACAGTGGCGGTTTCTATAGTTCGTGCACTTTTCCTATAAGATAATAGGTGTGTTTGGTATCAAGGTGTAGTGTAGTGTAGATAATTTTTCACTGAAAAGTGTAAAAAGTTCACCAAAAGTGTAAACTAAATGTACACTTGTAACAAACGGGCTAGTGTACATTCTGAGTAGATTGTACATGCGCATTACAAAATAAATTAATGACAGATTGGCTGAGTTCATTATTTCTAGTTTTTACAGTTTTTTTGGTCGTAAAAATGTTAAACTCACTGCCATATTTATCTTGTACCATTACATTTTGAAGCTCATTCATTTTTAAGAGACAAAAAATGTAAAAAACTGAGTACGAAAAAAGTATCAAATCTGTCAAAGCGATTGTCAATTTAGACAAATATCACGTGACCTACACTACACTACGTGCACCTGCTCAAAAGTCAGGACTAATAGTTATTACACTTTTAGTCCCACACTGAAATAACAAACAGGTCAGTTATTTTACACTTTTGTATAACAAACGTAATAGTGTCAAAAGTGTTTACACTTTTTACACTACAACTTGATACCAAACGCACCTATTATATAAATGGATGTACAGTCGCGGACTTAAACAAGTTTACACCTGTATCATCTAGTTACCGGTTTTTTTTTTTAATTTTTGCATATTGTAATTTGGTTTTTGATAGTAATGTATCAGTTACTAAGGTTACATCCTAAAAATTCAATAAGAAATTATTATCAAAACACCTCAGTTGTTTATTATACAATCCAAATTACTCAAAATTATTCAATCAAAACATAAATAAGAAGATTTGATAATATTTACTACTAGCAAATTCCTTCCTCCAATCTTGCAATAATTCTTCTTTTTTGTTAATCTTTTTTATAATTTCGAGGCATTTAAACGACAATTATTTCTTTTAACTTTGGACATTTACATTTACCTATTAAAAACTAAGTTTGTTGCTAATTAGCTACTGACTTTTTGTGAACTTACACTGAAAAATTCAAGTGTAAACTTTATTAAGTCCGCGACTGTACCTATTTCTTTCCATGAAAACGGATACAATTATTTGTATTTAACGGTATTCACGTATCAACGATGCAGACATACCCATTTTTTTCTTCTCAAAATGCTACTCTGCGTAGACTGTATGATGAATATATTGACTTGACTCTGGGTGGATGGCAAGCGGACAGCGGCAAGACAGTGGCGTTATGAACTAAGGCTAACGAGTAACGAATGTTTCCGGCAAAAGCTCTTATATTACGATGGCGATAGTAAAAGCGTACACGTCCGTCGTTAATTAAAAACATTACGCAACATAAAAGCGAATTTCAGTCCGTTGTTAAATTCTAATTTATAATAATAATGATGCTGCTCTTGCATTTTGTAAATTATTATTATTATTGTTTGCCTTCATTTGAATTCGAATAGAAACAAGATATTTTCAAAGTATGACCATTTTTTTAAACTATTGTTTTTTACAGCCAGGTTAGTTGGGCGTAGTACCAATTCACATTTTCAATTTATTCTTGATGTGTAAACATTTATACGCCTCACCCCAAAAAAAAGCAAACAAACAAACAAACAACAATATATATCTCAGGCTACAGTGAGTTTACATGAGACGCGAGACACCCAAAATATCGCTACTACAGCGGTGCCATCTCTTAGTCAAGACTTCTAAATTGCAATCAAACAAGATCAAAACCAGTGTTAAGTCGCATATTTTAGGTGAAGATGTTTACACGTAAAAACCCTCATTTTTTTAAATAATAAATTGAAAATCTAATTCTCAGGTTAGTACCTGGGGGCTTGCAATAGAGGAGCCATGGAAACGACATGTAAACAATGGCATCTGCTACACGCTCGACCTTTTATTTTTATTAAATTTTTTTGAAATGAACATTAAAGCCGTCTATATTAGTCCAGTCACGAGAACTTAAAAAGGTAGGTCCACCTTGCGTTTTGTGCTGCAAATGATTTTATTTTTTTGTGTCTTCAAGCATGTTTAAGAGATGTCAAATCCAAGTTTGTGACCTCTAAAGCAGGGCGGTAAAGTTTTGGTGGGCTAAAAACCACAATTTTTTTTGCATTTTTTCGGTTTTTTGCTTATAACATAAAAACGGCTGGTCCTATCGAAAAAATGGTCCTATTTAAAATTAAAGGGCACAAAATTTACTTCAAAATGCACTAGTCAAATATGTTTTTGTTCCGATTTTTACCGACTCTACAGAACTTAGAAAAACAAAAAAAAATAAAGTCTTTTTTTGTTTGAAGGCGCTAATCTCAGAAATTACCAGTCTGTAAAAGAAGCAAAGTAGTAATCAATGAGACCCTATACGATTTTTTTAAAAATTCAATCCCAAAGGGTGAAAACGGGAGTGTAGGATTTATTGTAATAACAAAAAATCCTACACCTACGTTTTACCCCCTTTGGGATTGAATTTAAAAAAAAAATCGAATAGCCTTCCTTAATAAACATTTTTTTGTTAGATAGCCTGTTTATTGAGGAGGGTTATAGGATATACGAGTTTTTTTTAAATTTGTTATTACAAAAAATCTTACACCCACGTTTTACCCTCTTTGGGATTGAATTAAAAAAAAACTCGAATAACCTTCCTTAATAAACGGGCTATCTAACAAAAAAAAATTGTTTTTAATCGGACTTGTAGTTCCTGAGATTAGCGCGTTCAAACAAAAAAAGAGTTTATTTTTTTTTTTGTTTGAACGCGCTAATCTCAGGAACTATAGTCCGATTTGAAAAAAAATTTTTTGTTAGATAGAGTTCGTTTTTTAAGGAAGGTTATAGGCTATTCGAGTTTTTCAATAGTTAAAAGCTTGAAAAACTGCTTTTTTTCATTTTGGTAAATTTTGGCGATTTTCTAAATTCTGTAGAGTCGGTAAAAATGGGAGCAGAAACACATTTGACTAGTGCATTTTGAAATAAATTTTGTGCCCTTTAATTTTGAATAGGACCATTTTTTTTGATAGGATCGGCAGTTTCCTTGTTATAAGAAAGAAACCGAAAAAAGTACAAAAAAATCGTGGTTTTTAGCCCACCAAAACTCCCCCGCCCTGTTTTAGAGGTAGCAAACTTGGATTTGACATCTCCTAAACATGCTTGAGGACACCAAAAAATAAAATCATTTGCTGCACAAAACGCAAGGTGGACTTCCTCTCGTGACTGGACTATATAGATACCTACGTAATGTTACAGAAAGTTTTTAAAAGCTTTTTTTTATTTTGACGAAACAAAAGTAAGAAATGACAATGGCTAGTCTGAACTTCACGTTTGACTTGTCGGTCTTCAAAGAATCAACGAAGTGTTAAGTTAGTCATAGATGAGTTAAGATAATCATTTATGGTTAAGTGACAGCCTGCCTGCTGATGCTTTGCAGTGTTGATTCGAACCACTGCATCCTGAACTGAAGCATATCAATGGATTCAGTCTAATAGTATTGCATATTATTATATTGTCTACCGTTTTACTAAGTTTTACTAAATAAATACTAATTTGTCTCCTTGAATTTAAAATCAACCTTTTATAAACCGTTACAAAAGAAGAAATAAAATACAAGAAACTAATAATTGGCAATTTATTTAAGGAAAGTATCTCATTATTGCAGCGGAAATATAGAATACTAGCTGCTCGGCAGTCCGGCGTCGCTCGGGTGCAAATAGTTTTCACTCACTGCTCATCCCCATTTTGTCGTAATGTAATAATACAGGGTGTTTGGGTAAAGGTATTCAGAAATTCAAAGGCATGTAATACTCATCAAAATAAGCCAAAAAGTTCATATAAACGTATGGCCTAAAACGCACCCTTAGGGAAGTATAGGCCCTTTTAAGGGTGGGGGGAGCAAAAGCTTTTTACCCTGTAACTTTTTTTTCATTTTTTTCTATAAATTTAAAATTTGTGAACATTTTTACGTAAAGAAGACATTTTTTTTTAATCGATATCGCCAACCGTTTTTAAGTAAATTGGAATTGAAAATTGCCATCTTTTTTAATTATAATTTATTAATATTCTCTGCGAACGTTAAAACTCAATTTACTCGAAAACTGTAACCGATATTGATTTAAACAAAAAATACCTTTTTGACGTAGAAATATCTAATAATTGACAATTTATGGTAAACATAGAAAAAAAAATTGAACAAAAAAAAGTTACAGTGTAAACTGACCCCCCCCCCCCCTACCGAAAGAGACGCCCCAGATTTTGATAACCAAAATTGAACTGGCCCATCTTATTCAGCCTGAAAAATTAGGTGAATGCCCAGAAATTTGTCTATTTATCTTGTACCGTTCTCCAAATAATAGAAAAAAAACCAATTTCATCTGAACCCCTTTAAGGACCTTTGCTTTCCTAAGGGTACGTTTTAGACCATATGTTTATATGAATTTTTTGACTTATTTTGATGAGCACTGCATGCCTTTGCATTTCTGAATACCTTTACCCGAGCACTCTGTATACAGGGTGTCCAAGACTTGCGTTGTCAGCCGATATATTGATTTTAGGTGAAGATAGAAAAAAAGTTTAAATACAAAAGTTGTATAAATTTTAATGGTGTATAATCTAAAAATATTTTCAATTATACAGCCTGTCCCATTTAAGCGTGGCAGATCAAAGCTATGTTTTTTTTTTAACCTAGCACTCTGTTTTTATTTGTTTTTTCAATTCTGCATCTAAATGTGAATAGAAATTGTAAGGAAAGCCATGCTCGAAAACTCAGTAATTTTTGAGTTATTCAAGTTTTTTAGAAATTTTTGACACGTGCAGACCTTTATCTAAAATTCGACATAGCCAAAACAGAAACCTTTATCAAACTAAAATTTTGAGGATCACTAGATAATGGGCGGACAAATCAATGTCTGTCCTAAAAAAATGAATTTATTATACAGGGCGTTCAAAATAATGTACTTCTTTTACGTAACTTCATTTACGTGTAACTTTTGATTGCTAAATACAACGATAAAATTTTTTTTGCTGGAATTGTATTCTTTAGGATATTTACTAACACTTTTATTAAGGGTTGCCCAAACCTAAACCTATTATTTTAATACGAAAATATTAGGTTTAGGTTTGGACAACCCTTAATAAAAGTGTTAGTAAATATCCTAAAGAATATACAATTCCAGCAAAAAAAATTTCAAGAATCTTTCTGCTTTCACGATATTTCTTTGCTTTGGATTTGCACCAGCCCAATCGAAAATTGCACTTAAATTAATCATATTTGAAGTAAAAACACCATATAACTTAATGCTCATATAACTATGTAAATCTGTTTCACGATTCCGCTATATTGATTACGTCATAAGTAGCTCCTCCCATAAATGTCAGATCCCAATATTTTTGACTTAAGTTTGGCCACGAGGACGAAGCTAAAATGCAACGTTCATTCTAAATTTGTGCGTGCAAGGTTTACTCTCAATTTTTGTACAATAACCTCCGGACTATTTCGCATTGTGGCCGCAGTTATAATTTTGTTGTTTTGTTACGATATACAAATATTATTGGTAGATAGGTTATTGTATTTTAATGACAGGTTTGCTGTTATGTTATAATGTCGTTAAATACACAAACGAACAATAATACAAATTATTGAACTGAAGAGTAATTACGGTTATTCAGTATGTGCAATTTATAGTTGGGTTAATAAATTGGCGGAAACTGCACAGATATGTAAATATAATATTACAGAGGTACCTATATTTTGCGTGTAATATTATGTTTATGTAGAATTTTGCGGAAAACGTGACGACGTGACAAAGAATATGCACTCCTTCTAAGTCCCCGGTGTTGTTTTCCTTCCTTTGGCACATTTACAGTGCTTGCCAACTTGTTTTGTTCATAGTGAACGTTTTTACTTTTGAGCGACCGTATAGGAGAGTGAAGAAAGTCTTGAACTTAGAGACGGTGCGAGGCATGGACGAAGTGGGCCACACATAGACATAGAAATCTAGGGACGTAGTACAAGCGAGTGGGGTGGTTACTGTTATTGGGGGACCTCGACATGCGTAACAGAACGAAAAAGAAACGAGGCTAAAAAATAACTCCAAAAATTTTATCCCGCGTGCCAGTACTAAACGTTTGTAAAAAAGACAATAAAATAAAGATATTAAATAAATTAATTTAATTTAATAAATTATTAATTTATTAAATATATTTATTTATTATATTTATATATATCTAATTATTTATTTAAAAAAAGCATGTTTGTGTTGAGATTCGAACCCGAGACCTATTGCGTATGACGTGGCGTTGCTATCCGTTAC
Source organism: Mongoloraphidia duomilia (assembly GCA_039654895.1). NCBI lineage: Eukaryota > Metazoa > Arthropoda > Insecta > Raphidioptera > Raphidiidae > Mongoloraphidia > Mongoloraphidia duomilia. The sequence goes on along the minus strand of CM077519.1, from coordinate 44,728,796 downwards.
ACGACGTACATCTTACATAGCAGTGCTATATAATAGGGTATTATAATCATGAAAAATAATAATATAAACAGTACGGGCGTTGGAGTACGAGCTCATATTTAACGAAAGCGGCATAAACGAGCGTTTGTATTGCAATAGCTTTTATTAATGTTATTCAAAACTGAAAACGCTCTTGTCACATTGTGACTGGTGATAATAGGGTATTATAATCATGAGCTTCCGACTAACTTCATGGTGTTAAAACGTAAAAATTCACTCTCATCATTTTTCCATAACGCGCCAAAAGAAGTATAACTTCAAAAATTTCACTTAAAAACGGCGGCGATAAGTTGGGAAATATACATGTCTCTTTCTGACGTTTTCTTATTGGCTCTTTACCATCCAGCAGAGATCTACATGTTGAGACGGAATATGCCCCAACTTTATCGCTCTCTCTCGATGCCGGCTGCACCAGTTGGCTCGTGAAGCCCAGACTGTAGCAGTCCAGTTCTGCAGTATGTCGCGCTCGATGCTAAGAACACTTTGAGATATATAAACATATTGAGAGTCGCTGTTCCAGTATATATCTAGATAGGTACAAAACAACAACAGCCAGAGCGCACGGAACACGAGGACGTGCGGCGAACCGCATTCTGTGTCGTTGATAAAAGATGTGTTTACTGGAAAATATATAAAACTGGGTAGGCACTGGAAGTATACCACATATTATACAGAATAGGCAGTACGCAGTACGCAGAACAGGCTATTCCGACTGTGGAACTTTTATGATGGAATAGAGATTGCTAATACCTTCCCATTGACATAAATGTACCTTTGTTCAACACCCGCAAGAAATATGTAATTTCGTGGCTCTACTGAGAGTGGGCGAAATAATGAATTCTCTGACTGTAGACGTAGAGAGTGGGCGAAATGCCATTTCGCCCACTCTCTACGTCTACAGGAGCGTGGGCGAAATGCTATTTCGCTCACGCTCATTACGGGGAACGTTTACGCAAGTGTTGATAGTTTCGTCAATCAATCAGGTCACCCATTATTTCGCCCACGCTCAGCGGAGCCACGAAATGACATATTTCTTGCGGTAGTTGAACAAAATATTGTGTGCGACTATTGGTCGAAAGAGGAGATTCCACTCGTGTGTTTTACCGCACTCGAGGAATCTCCTCTTTCTCCCACTAGTCGCACAATATACTATAGATCTCCCATACGCGTATGTGTCAACTGCTTGCTCCATATGTGCTTAGGCATTGCGTTTCGGACAGGTCCGAGATACTTCGGCAAAGGCCGGTGAAAATGTTTCTAAAGAAAATCGTTTTCCCTGCGTGTATCAACTTGAAACTTGCTATAAATACTCCTCTAAACAAATAGGTTTTAAAACACGTATTTTAGGATTTTTAAGACAGCCCCTTAGGAGGGGTGCAATAGGGTCTTGAAGTTCGCATGGGAAGACATAAAAATCGATATTTACGTGAGCGGAGCCCAGGGTAACCGCTAGTATTATATATGTTTTTACAATAATGTTTATACTATGACGGTAAAATAAAGAAATTTAATTTTTGAAAGCGTTTTCATCATTTTGAGTGGCAGTATATATAAATTTCAAGCGCATTCGAGACCTACGAAAACTTGAGTGACAGATGTTGACTACAGCTTGAGAAACCTGTTTCTGATTTAATATTTTATAAAAGTTCTATGGTCCACGAGCTTATTTAGTCAGAAATGCCCTGTTAAGACTAGGTCTATATACAGAGTGTCCCAAAAAGAATGGGACATAAAGTAACAGCTGATTCCTTACAAAAAAATATTCGATAGACCCCAATTTGTCTATTACTAAAGTTGATATTAAAAGAGATACAGGGTGTCAAAGTTTAATTTTTATTTTTGATTTTCTTAAATAACTTTTGAAATAATTTAGACATTTTAATGAAATTTGGTATATGGGGATTTTTTGACATGAGAAATTTAAATCTGACCTTGGTATGGCTCTTAATTGTAGGGGGCGCCACTTAGACACCTTTTCACTCATTCAAATAGTCATAACTTTTTTGTACGCACTCGTACTATTTTTTTGAATTAAAAAAATGATTTTTCCGTCATTTTTATGTAAAAAAGGTATACTTTTCAAAAGTGGGTACGAGTAACCTTTTTCAAGATATTTGCACTTAAAGTAATCGATGCAATGTTGTTTTAAATGGCAAATTTTAGTTAAATAATAATACTTCTTATTTTAATTAATATTTTATTTTAAATAGCGAATCAAAAACATTTATTTTATTGTAGAAGGTTTTCAAAATGACAACCATGAACTTCAACACATTTTTCAAAGCCACCGATGTTCAATTTCAAAATTTACCATTTAAAACCACATTGCATCGATTACTTTAAGTGCAAATATATCTTGAAAAAGATTACTACTAGCCACTTTTACAAAGTATATCTTTTTTTCGTAAAAATGACGGAAAAATCAATTTTTTAATTTAAAAAAATAGTACGAGTGCGTAAAGTTATGACTATTTGAATGAGTGAAAAGGTGTGTAAGTGACGCCCCCTACAAGTAAGAGCCATACCAGGGTCAGATTTGAATTTCTCATGTCAAAAAATCCCCATATACCAAATTTCATTAAAATGCCTAAATTATTTTAAAAGTTATTTAAGAAAATCAAAAACAAAAATTAAACTTTGACACCTATCTCTTTTAATATCAACTTTCGGAATAGACAAGTTGGGGTCTATCGCAATATTTTTTTGTAAGGAATCAGCTGTTACTTTATGTCCCATTCTTTTTGGGACACGCTGTATAGCGTTTTAGCGGGAGCGGTTTACCAGGAAGGATACAACACATTGTTTTCAATCTGACCGTCTATACATGCCCGATTCTGCCGCAGGTACATGCAAGGAGTCGAGAAAATCTATCCCCGTCTCCTCATTGGTTCTTAAAGCAAACCTGTAGCTTCAAGGGCTTTGATAACATAAAACTGATCAACCCTTTACCGATGCCCAACATATTTTTTAAGGCGGAGCTCCGATTCTGATTTCGAAACTACTTTTTCACATCCGATTCCGCATCCGTATCCGAAATAATTATAACTAATGTATAGTTATAACGAATGCGAAAGAAACAAGCCGTGAGGTGGGTCGTTTATTAGGACTAAAGTGCGACCCTTGAGGTCCACACGACGAACTTCCCAGTTTGATAAATATTTAATAATAATAATTAAATTAGATATTACACAGAAAAGTAATCATTTTAATCATTAAAACATAATTATTATTTATTTTTAACAAAAATTAAAAAAAAAAAAAAAACGGCTGAACCGATTTTTATAAAATTTATGTCGGATCAAAATGACGTTAACACGCCTCGATTGACACCCTTACGAAGTCGATATAATTTTTTATTCGCGAGATATTGTGTAAAATCTACTTTTTTGGAGGTTATTTGGTTAAGAAAAAAGAATGGCTGAACCGATTTTGAAAAAATTTCTTTCAGATCATATTTACGTTAATACGCGTCGATTGGCACCCTAACGTAGTCGATATCATTTTTCATTTCGTCTTAGAAAGAAATGGACACATATACATACGTACACACACACACACAGACATCTTTCTAAAATTAGTGTAAAAATAGTGTAGTGACCTTGAAACATAAAATTTTTTTTTCCTTTTTGATTTCGATTTTCGGACCCATTACAATAACTTCCAATGGGAAGTTAAAAAGGTCGTATTGCGATTTGCGAATACGAATAATTACTTTTTTCAAATTATTTTTGCAAAATTGGTTATTGTGTTAAAATTACAAAAAACTTAAATTACTATTATTTAAGAGTATTCTCTAACGGAAATTACCCCCTACACTCTTCATCTCATCCTTTCCCCTGGCCTAAAAACGGTTACAGCTTTCCCGACGCTATTTTTAAAGCTAAAGAGTAAACGCGAAATGAAGGACCAAGAATCACACTACAGATCCTTCAGGCGAAAAATCGAAAAACATTTTCCTGAAAAAACTTTTTGAAAATTACCTATAATCTTTCACACCGCACACGTAGCGAAAACTTTTTTTTCAAAAAATTCACTTGTAGGTGGATATGTAGTGTGATTCTTGGTCCTTCATTTTACCTGAACCTTTATCTTCCAAAATAGCGTAGGGAGAGCTGTAACCGTTTTTAGGCGAGGGGAAAGGATTTGAGATGAAGAGTGCAGGAGATAACTTCCTGTAGAGAATACTATTAATGAATAATCATACAATTTAGTAGCATAATTAATACACGCGACGAAGACAATATTATGTAAACCTGACACGAAAACATTCGCTTAAAACTTTTGCCATAAAAGTTGTGAAACCGAATGCGAATGTTGCAGAAAAGTTGCGAGTCTTTCGCATATTGCGATTGCGGATATTGGTTACAACCCTAATTATAACGAATGCAGCCTGTACCTATTTTAGTTTAATAGTTACTATTTAAGCTGCTTATTATTCAAGTTTCAATATTGTCTTCTGTATTGTTTCTATACTTATTTAAAAAAAGTTGAACTTTCGTTTTTCATGCATGTAGGGTCGTATTTTGTCATGAAAAAATGTTGAGATTACGTGAAAATATAAGCTAGCCATTATACCCTTTAATTATATACTTACCTATGTATTATCAAATTTGAATTATAGATACCTATACATTATCCATTTAATATATTATTATATAAATCAGATGTATGGCCATATCATCGATATTAATGATTAGGTTTATTGGAAAAGAAGTTGATTACTTACATATAATACTAGCGGCCCCGTCCGGCTTCGCCCGGGTGCTAAGAAAGCCCGAGTGCAATACACTACTCACTCGCTTCGCTCGTTCGCTTGAATATTACAAATACACTACTCACTCGCTTCGCTCGTTCGCTTGAGTATTATAATTACATTACTCACTCGATTCGCTCGTTCGCTATATATATAAACCTTCCGTGAAAAATTATTTAACTGATGGTGAAAACCGCATCAAAATCCGTTGCGTGGTTTAGGAATTACATTACTCACTCGCTACGCTCGTTCGCTATATATATAAACCTTCCGGGAACAATTTCGTCATACATGATTTTTGCGTAACTTTAACCGTTTACGCAGCGCACGCAACGGAAGCTCTCAAAAGGAATAATTTTTCCCGTTTTTGCAACATTTTTCATTGATGCTCCGCTCCTATTAGTTGTAGCGTGATATTATATAGCCTATAGCCTTCCTCGATAAATGGGCTATCTAACAAAAAAAATTTTTTTCAAATCGGGATGGTAGTTCCTGAGATTAGCGCGTTTAACCAAACAAATTGAAATTTGAAAACCAGGAAAAAAAATGAAAACGGAAAATTCGCTCTTCTACTCCTTAGAACTTTACAATTACAGACTAAGTTACGATTTAGTTTATTTTTATTAAAGTTATTAACTTCTGTATAAATCATTAAAAACATGACTCTCTCATGATGTGGACTTTGTAGGCGCGTTACTATATATACGAACGCATCGATCGATACCCAGTAGTGCTTCTATATTGTACAAAGTGCAGAATTTACCAGTTTTATAATATTAGTTTAGATTAGTTTGCAATATAGAAAAATTCATTTTTCTCAACCTACGCCACAGTCGGGACTCAAACCCGAGTCCTCCACTATCGCGGCGGATTTCAGTCGGATTAAACTCATATACAATTGCCACATTGACTGTCAAGCCATAAAATTATTAAATCTCCTCACAAATAAATTAAAAATCAATTTTGTTTTACGAGGTAATAAAAGGACAATGTGTTTTGTAAGGTAATTGTAGTGTTGATATCGATTTTTTGTCGTTAACAATTTTACATGAAAGTAGATGCGCTACTAAAAATAAATGTCAGCATCCCATTTTCGCATTTTTTTAATTCAATATCATGGAGCACTGGATTTAAGGTGGGGCCACAGAAATGATCGCCCCAGGCCTCTAAAAAGCAGGGGCTCTCACAAATTCTACCATTCAAATTCTACCATTAGATATAAAAAATTTTAAAATTAAAAAATTAACTGACGAAAAAATATTTTCTTTTCATCTTTTGGAAATTCCTGGATCGCTGCGGAATGAAATACATTCCTCTTCGACGGAGGTGTCAGAAAGTATAAAATTAATTAAAAATCATATTATAATTATGTACCTTGCATTTGATAAGCATCTCACAGTAGTTCTATGTAATCAAATGTTTTTCATAATTTATATTAGAAATCGTGTCCATCGTGATTATAGACGAAACGTCGTACATTTAATTTAATAAATCAAATTATTTTGTCCACTATCCTGCGATTTTGCTTAATTTTGTTTTTCATAATTGCGAAAATTGTTTAATTTTTTTCCTAGTGAAAAAAAACTATGACAAGAGATAATGCATTTTTTCAATGAGCTCCAATTCCTCGTCGCCCCAGGGCCTCAACACTTTATCCGGCGCTACTAAAATGAGGTTATCAAAGTGCACAATTTTTTCCATTTTTGTTTGCTAAAAAATGTAATTATCAAGAAAAATTAATTTTTAAACCATTACCGAACTGTTTTCTTTATCTTTATTCAATACAACGATGTTACGAGTTACGACTTTCGACTATAATTATTACTCCATCTAAATATCGCGTGTACTAAAGCTGATATTAATAATATAGTGTGTTCACTGTTTACAGACTTCTATAAAAACTGACACTTAGTATCTCGAATTTGATAAGATTTTTTGATTCAGTAGATTTTTTTCACGGCAGTGCAACTTGTGGATTTTTTGAGTTTTCATTTTGTTTGTTTCATTTAGCATCACAAACATGAATGACGAAAAACTTCTTGAGCTAGTGCGCAAGTATCTCGTGTTGTATGATATGTCCATAATCCAAAACACATAAATACAGAGTTCAAGAATACTACTGGAGTAAAATAGAACCGGAAACAGAAACAACTTTGCTCCATCGTCTACCAATTCCTTCTTCCCTTCTGTTGCTCTATTTTTCCAAACATGATGGACACTCACATCCGTTTTTCAATAGAGTAAAGTGCCCTAATATCGGACGGACATTTACCTAATTTGGGACACCGCTGTTACAAAAAATCTAAAAGGAAGATGTCGCAAACAACTATTAAAGGTGTATCCAGCAGTCAAACCTTTACTATAGAGAAATCTTTTATTATCATCACTTGCACACAGATGTCATTATAGGTATTTGAAGAAAAATCGAACATCCGAAAATTTGACGTCTTACTTTGAAGTGCGTATACATTTTCACAGATGAGTCATTTAATTACAAATTTTAGCTTAAGTTAACCTGCTGAAAGTGTAGTTTGATTACTACTATCTTTTTTTAAATTACCTTATCAGTGTTATATTTCAGTTTTTAACCTAGAAATAAACTAATTGCGCAATATCGGACAGTAATGACGTCGTAATATCAGGTATCCGATATTAGGAAATTTGTTGGTGTTATTATGAAATGATCATTTCTGTTACAGATTTAAATCAATATTGATAATATTAAAGCATAACAAAATTATAAAAGCTTGTAAAAATATTTTAAACCTTATTAAAAACATTTTCCTGATATCGGATAGTTCGGATATACAATCCGATATTAGGACTACATTTTGGCATGACAGAAAAATGAGACTTTTTAATTTGAATTTTTTGTTCATTTTTGTTTCCTTAAAACTTTCCATATTTTTGGACGTTGTTAACGACACTATATTGTGTATTGTATGTCTAAGAAATATCATTTTATGTAATGAGTTAAAAAAATATGGACACTTTTCAAAAGCTATCCGATATTAGAGCACTTTACTCTACTTGTTCTTCCTCTTCTTCATCCAAAATCAGAGCAATCTTCAAGAGTTCATCCTTCGAAAACATCGCCATCTTGGCCACTCAAATGCACTGCCAAACTACGGAAGAAACACTGTCCATTGTGAATAGAAATCAATAATATGAGATCACGGCCGGTCGGAATCACTGACCCGGTCACGGCACTGATTTGTGTGAATCGACCTCAATAGAATTTAAGGAACCCAGTCAAGTTTTTGAACATACTTTACGAGCAAGATGACAGCCGAGCAGACACTAGGAAGTAAGAGGGTAACTGACGCAGTGGGCAAACATCCATCCAACCAACACCAGAGTAGCGCGAGAAAGGGATATATGGGGGGATGGGCTACAGAAACAGTTTGTGTCGTGAAGAGAGACGAGATGGGCGGGTATCAATTTGCGATTCCCGATTAATTTTCCGGTAATTAATAATGTTTACGTGCTGCCTCAAGTGGAATGTACACATACTTCACTTGACTGCTTCTCTTCTCTTCGGCGCTCCGCTGACAACATAACATTGAGTTGTGCGTGTAGCGTGCAATCGGGCGTTACGTATTGTTCACTTGTTATCGAACGTCACGTCAAACGTATTCTGCAGAAGTGGAATACTGTTCGAGTCAGTTTTGTTTAGTATTCACCGTTTAGCCGCGGCTTCGTTTGCGTTAATGTCTGTTTTGATAGAAACTATTCCTGACATCTAGCAGCAATTGACCAATGTAATAATATAGACTTTTCTCGCAGCTTCAATCCCTTTATTGTATGTCGGTTTTGATAGAGAACTTATCTTGACTGATCGTTGAGATGCAAATAATCCTAAAAGTCGTGTATACATATCTAAGTAACTATTTGAAAGTTGTGATTAACATCTGGTTCTGTTTAATTTAAATTGGTTATAAATTTACGACCAATATACCCCTCAGGGGGGACATTGGAATGTGGTTGCTATAGCAAATTGCATTCAAATGTTCTTTGGGAATTAGCGCTCCCAGGGACCCGAGCTCGTACCAGTCGGTTTATATGCCGGCTGGCGGATTCTAATACACAAATGGATTATTTGTTGTGTTAAAGACGCTAATGACCTGAGTTGTCGACGCGTCTATAATCTACAATTAATTAACGACCAATATACCATGTGTCCCCGGATCGGATTGGCAATAGAAAAAACCTTTTTTATTTTGTTCAATACTATAGCAACGGATCCAAGCAGCAGTCAACTTCAATTTGAATTGTCAACGAATTTCGCTTATAAAATGTTCTATAAAATAATAAATAAAGGTTATACTTCTCTCTTGAAACATTTTCATGTTTTCTTAATTTCTAAGCACCCTGTACATTTGATTTAAAAATTTTTATGGGAATCTCATTTTTTAAAAAACAGGAGTTTTTATGAAGAATAATTTTTTTTCGTAAAACGCATAATAAAAAAGTTTTTCCTATTGTCAACCCGATCCGGGAACATACTGTATTATTTTTCACTTTTTAAAAATTGATTAAGTAATATAATTGTCTGAAAAAGCCAAAGTATGACCGAAACGTCATATTATTTAATAATTTTTTTTAGTTTGAAAAAGTAATATATTGGTCGTTTATTTACAAAATATATTCGATTTAATATCACTCTTAAGCAGCCAATAACAGAAGTAATCTTTCTAGTAATTTTTGAGTTCAACGTTATCAGCGCAGAATAAACTTAACCTAAAATATTTAAAATTTCCTCTTCTTCTCAATCTTCCTCGAAGAAAAAATTAACATCTTGCGCAAATAATTCCATTACTATTTTTCAAACTAACTCGGTACCTGTTTTACTTTTGAGGTTATAAATGCAACATCAGAGCAACTGCTATAGTATTTGAAAGTCACGCCCAGAAGGTATTTAAATTAATATCTGTCTCCTGTCAGATATCCGCTACTTCAACTAGCGGATAACTTTTATTATTATTATTATTATTTTATTTCGTTCAAAAGACTGCAAGGACTACAGGACAAGGATATTCTGGAAGTGACGAAAACGAATTTCTAGATATTATAGTTTATTCAGAACTTATCCTGTATAGTGAAGAAATCGGGCATTAAGGCTGTTTTGCTATGTAAACGTAGTGATGGCGTACCGGCAAGTATGTAGCCGATCAACCACAGTCGTATTTTAAATGTGGTAGTGAGGAATAGGTCGTATCTTTTAAAACTGGGAACGTGAAAGGAACGGAACTGTATGGGGTCGTCGGTGCTAAGCGTCGACAACGCATTTGTTTTCGCGTTTCAACTGTTTCACGAGACATTCACGGTGCTGTTCTCTTCTTCATCTCCGAACTCGTTGAATTGAGGCTATAGCTTTTTATTCATCGACTTTGGACAATATTGGATATGCGATTCAAATATGCTTTATTGAAGTATAAGATAAATGGAGCTTTTTATTACTTTTTTCTCATTATTCAATTTAATGACCTTCGATTTCAACGAATGAAATAATGCCGTGTTATTAATTGCGCTTATAAATTAACTGAAATGGTATTAAGACGCCATTTAGATGACATAAATTTATCAGTTTCCGTTTATTTTGTTCCAAGAAAATTGTTTAAAAGGCAAATATTTCAAGAATTAATAATCTTGCTCTTATTTATATAATAATATAGAGTCTAAACTAACGACTTCGTACAAATTTTGCAGCAATTTATCATATACAGAGATGCAACTATTTCGCTGTTGAGAATTGTTAAGTTTTTGAAGTGTAACTTCTTATGCGAGTTCGAGCCTTTTTGCGTTAAATGTACAGGGTGTTAAGAAAAAAATGAACTGTGTGCCTCACCCACATAAGCGCACGGTCGAAGTTATACTTCATGAGCGTATTTCAGGTCCATACTATCCTTAAATTTAAAATTTCAAGTGAAAAAGACTGTTCGCGGTCTAAAACAACAATAAAAATGAGTTCAATTGTGCACTATTGCCCGCTAGCGGCGCCAGTAGGCTTCGGGCACACAACCTATAGATTTTGCGTTTCAGTAAGTTTCACTTGAAACAGTAGCTTTGTTCCAACCACTCTGAATACCGTAATATTACCGTCACGCTCATGCGCAGTGGATAGAGCGCGTTCAAACCGAACTTGTGATCGTTTGTGGACGATTCTTAAAGCGTTCCAACCGAATTTGTGATAGTTTGTGAACGGTTTGCGAACTACCATTTCGGTACATGCTCTAGACATGAAGCCAAAATGAAACTGTAAAACTGACATGCGCATTAAGCACTTTGTTCAATACCAACTTGAGACAGTTGTTTATTCATTTGTAATTTGTTTTATTTTTGTTTTGTCTCGTCTATAATCAAATATCTCTTTATTCTTCATTTGAGATTTGTTTTGTTTTTGTTTGTTTTTGCAAAATTATTAATTTAAATATTTATATTTGAATTCTTAGTTAATAAAATTTAATTATATTTATATTCGTGTAATTCTAAAAATGTTTTTAACTACAAAAAAAGCCTGAAATTCGGAATTTACATTTGACAAATGACAATTGATATATTTTGATCATATGCATGGTCATGGAGGCCATGATTTAATGCACAAAACGGTCACAAAAGCGTTCCAACCAATGTCTACGTTTGTACCGTCACAAAACCGTGCAAAGTTGACGCACGCGCGCAAAACCGATAAAAACAGTTTCGTTACCGTTTCAAAACGATCCATTTATGGCAGGTTGGAACATAGCTAGTGTTTGCCGGACGGCGTTCATATAGTTGGGCTGTTATCGATAAGTCGAAACTTCTTTAACTCAATTTTTATAGCGTTTCCCATGAAATTCGACTTAAATTTAATTGGGTTGTACTGTAGTCTGTAACTAAAGAGGCATTATTGTTATCTGTGTGGTCTAAGGCGAGAACATGTTGAGTGTACTAGATATATTTAAACATTTCCACTTGACTGTGGTTGAACAAAAACCGTTCTATTTTTTGCTCGATCATTAATTGTACATACAGTGTTAACAATTAAACAAGGTCCTCCCGTTTGTACAAAACAATGGCGGAAACTTTTCTCATATTAGTGAGACCGTTTTTGTGTTGGCTCAACTGGCTGCAAGCGATTGGTACCTACCTACTACTGCAAAACAATACACGACACACAGCTGTGTCCATTTGTGGTCTAAGCGTATATTATGTGACAATAGCCTGCCGGTTGCTGAGCTTGAATCCAATTAACCTATTTGTTATGTACCTACTGTACTATAGTCAAGTTTCAAAATTTAAGATAGCGAGTCATGTATAGTTCGTTTTTCGTAACAGGTTAATGGAGCGGAAAACAATGAAACTTAATGTAAGCATACGCGTCCCATGCATAAAAACATGTGCCGTTTATATAAATAGTGAAGTATAAGCGCATGACTCACTATCTTAACTTTTGGAACTTATAGACCAGGGTCGATAATTTTTGAAACCAAAAAAAATTATAGTAGGATGAAACCCATTGGAAAAGGAAGAGAATAGAACAAAAATGAAAGCAAAAATAATTTACGGGCGATCTGAGGTCGGGAAGTGGTAGGGGGTGGGTTTTTAAGGGTAAAAAACGGTTTATATCGATTTCCGGCAAAAATACAAGTCCTATGGAAAAAAGTTTAATCGCAAAGTTGTAGGTAATAAAAAGATCTACAACTTTTGTATCATACTTTTTTCACATAACCTCAAAATTTATGTAAAAAATTCAAATAACCAAGTTTTTGGTTTTTTATTTTTATCTTTTACAAAAAACATTTTTTTTTCACGAAATTTGGTGAAAACTTACCTTTTTATGTCCCAAACACACTGTAATTTTTTTGATTTAAAATATTTATTTTTTCACCTTATTTTGACTTAATATCGAAAAAGCACCCTAATTTTCAATCGAAAATTCTCACGTCAAAATATCTGCTTTTTTAAAAAAGTCGGTGGGCTTTTTGTTCGTTGAAATATCTACTTTATGATGGTGTAAAAAAAAATATACATTACTACGGTAAATGTTCTCAGAAAATGCAAATAAACGAGTAATTAAAGTGTAAATTTTAATAAATACCTCAAAATTGTACATAATGATAAAAAAAAAATTTCGGATACGAGTTTTTTTCTCGTTTCTTTGCATTTTCTGAGAACATTTACCGTAGTAATGTATATTTTTTTTACACCATCATAAAGTAGATATTTCAACGAACAAAAAGTCCACCGACTTTTTTAAAAAAGCAGATATTTTGACGTGAGAATTTTCGATTGAAAATTAGGGTGCTTTTTCGATATTAAGTCAAAATAAGGTGAAAAAATAAATATTTTAAATCAAAAAAATTACAGTGTGTTTGGGACATAAAAAGGTACGTTTTCACCAAATTTCGTAAAAAAAAATGTTTTTTGTAAAAGATACAAATAAAAAACCAAAAACTTGGTTATTTGAATTTTTTACATAAATTTTGAGGTTATGTGAAAAAAGTGTGATACAAAAGTTGTAGATCTTTTTATTACCTACAACTTTGCGATTAAACTTTTTTCCATAGGACTTGTAGTTTTGCCGGAAATCGAGATAAACCGTTTTTTACCCTTAAAACCTCACCCCCTACCACTTCCCGGCCTCAGATCGCCCGTAAATTATTTTTCCTTTCATTTTTATTCTATTCTCTTCCTTTTCCAATGGGTTTCATCCTACTATAATTTTTTTTTCACTTTTTACCATTTTCAAAGGCTTCAGCTCTAGTCTATTAAGTATAGGTGCCAACATAAACATTCGTTAAGCACAATATGCTTATTCAAGTCCAGACTAGTCAAGTCAGGGCCTTTTGAATGGGGTTACCTGAATGAAAAAATATAATTTCGGAGAGAAAATTCTTGATTTCTCAGAAACTTTCCAGACTTTTTCTTTTTTATCTATCGGCGCGACGATTGTTTAGCATGCGTTTTCTGGTAAAAATTTATTTTTTTTTTAGTAAAGCCGGTTCGGCACACTAGGGCCATTCACAGCTGAGAAAAATTTATATAAGATGGTTTTAAATCAAGATTCTTGTGCGGAATCGTAAGCTGTAAAAAATATACTGCCCAATACCGTCGTGTCCCAACCCCTCTCCGTTCGTTTAGTTTTTTTTACAAGCTTTTATTTAACTTGCAACGTATGTTAGTTAGTTTGTATGTTTGTTTAGGTCAAAACTTGCAAGTCAATTTTGAACGACTTCTACGTATCCGATCGATTTGAAATTTTGTACACATATGTATTCCCGATGACAATACATGAATAAATCGTTTTTAGAAATAAATTCAATCCCTAAGGGGTTCAAACGGGGTGTAGGATTTTTTTGACTAATCAACGCCCAGGCCAAATCGCTGAAGCTAGAAACTTGAAATTTGGACAGTTGGTTCCTTTTTTGACGTAAGCATCCACTAAGAAAGGATTTTTCGAAATTCAACCCCTACGGGTGTCAAAAGGGGGTAAAATTTTGAAAGACTAAAATGAACAAAATAAATATTAGTAAAAAAAACTTTTTAGAGACAGCTTTTATTTATAATTGCACTAAAAAGTAAAAAATAATTTTTAATAATTTAGGTTCATAATTATAAAAGCGTGCATCGTGACTAATAAACTATCATAGAGTTCACGACCCACACTTTTATAATTATGAACCTAAATTATTAAAAATAATTTTTTCCTTTTTAGTGCATTTAAATAAAAGCTTGTCTCTAAAAAGTTTTTTTTACTAATATTTATTTCATGTTACTATCATTATTCAGAATTGGCGAAACGCTCTCAATCAGCAATGCTAGTTAAATATTTATAATAATTTTGGTATTTGTATAACTGCTAAGGTCTTTTATGTTTATAAAATCTATTAAAAAAAAAAACTTAAAATAAAAAAAAACCTTCAAAAAAGCCACTAAAAAGAGGAAAATAATTAAAATTTAATATTCTTTTAGTCCGTAAGTCCGTAAAAATCTATTGATTAAACACTATAATATGTTATTTTAATTTTTACAGTACACGTTTGTATAATAAATATTGCTCGACAGGGACAAATAAAAAACTCAAAAGTTATAAATCGAATGAATTGATTTATTGAGAGAGGGAATATGTGTTTCACAGGGCAGTATTTTGTCTGTGGCTGCAAGGAAAAGTGGTTTATGTTGAATTTTTGGTATTTTTTTTCTCAGATTTTTTTGGCTCTATATTTTTGCACCGTTGTGTAAAAACTAGGTCCGCCGCTTGCGCATTTGCGCCCCATGAAAAAAAACGACCTTTTTGTTTTATCTTTAATTAGCAATAAAAACTATGAAATGGATTCGTCCCATTTTTCTTCTTCTGAGAATTAAGGCCACCAACGGCCAGGGTTACTTGGTCCTAGCACCAATTCAAATTTAAAAATTTTTTTTAATCAATTCAAGTGATACTTTTATCAGTTTTCGGATTAGAACCTGGGAACTGGGGGCTTGTAATAGAGTAGCCATGGAAACTCCATTCTCATAAGCCCAATTAGAATCTACATTACAAAGAGCCTGTAAAATTATTTTTTTGACAGTTTTTGGAAGCTTGTGCAGTAAAAAAACCCTGAAAGTATCTGTATTATTTTTCAATGTAATTTTTACTTCCCACCTCTACTATGGGAAGTAATGGATTCAGTCCGAAAAAATTATTTCGAGATTTTAACAGATTTCACGTTTTGAGACCCTAGCAATCGTTTAAGATCATTTTCTGACTGATGCCTGTATGTGTGTGTGTGTGTGTATATATGTGCATATGTGTATGTGTGTGTGTGTGTGTGTGTGTGTGTGTGGTCAATTTTTCGCCTTCGATATCTTAAGAACAGAACAACATACGGGCATGCCGATTGTTCTATTATCAGCCTTTAACTTAGATCTGATTAGATTTTGAGTCAAATCGGTTCAGTGGATCCTGAGATATTCAAAAAAACTTTCTCAATGTCACGTATTAACATAGGTAAAAAAAAGTATAAATGAATTCTAGATGTTATAATATGAAAAAAATGTAAATATTTTTTTTCTCTAAAATGTATAGTTTTCGAGAAAAAAAAATATTTTACTAAAAAAAATAAAAATTGTACGTAAATCAAGGTAACCATGATTTTTGCTATATTAAGCTAGCCATCAGTAGATCACCAAACCAAAAAGAGGGCCATGCTTTTTTCAAAGAATAAAAATTAAATTGTGTTTTAAAGATCACCAACAGCTAAGGTTATTTGGGCCTAGTCAAAGAGTAAAAAAAAAGAGTATTTATTTTTTGCAAATATTTACTAGGTGGGAAGTATAGGACTGGTCATCAGTCGAATTTTTAACAGAGAAAATACCGCTACGGAAGTGACGTGAAAGGAATTAGATTTAATTTGTTTTTTTTTTTCAAAAAAAAAGAATAATAACATAGCAGTATTTGCATATCTGAAAAAATAATATGTACATCTAAGGGAGTCCTCTAACTATATGTACCTTTACAATAAACATTTATTAATTGTCCCTGTTGAAAGTACAAAAGAATTATATGTAAAAAAATGTGAACCGTCGTAGGACGCCTGGCAGATGTGAAACATTTTTAAAGCTTAAACCCCCCGCGACCTATTTTAGTCTAATTTACCCTAATTTTAATGAGAATATATAATGAGTGTTAAATTAACCTTTTACTGTCAATATCACCGTAACTCATAATTAATGACTTGCTATGTTTATGTAGCAATAAGCTCAGAATCACACTGAGGTAAAATAGCGAGTATCTCCCCCCATCCCCCGAAACGGCGGGAAACCCCCTGGCAATTCACACACACACACACACACGTAATAGCTATACACACACGTAAACTGTGAACAGTATACAATATATACAGATATATGTAAAGACGCGTCGCTCCATTCAAACGAAATCACACCCGCGGTATAAAATGTTTTACATCAAAAATAAAAATTGCAAATTTATGAACTGAACTGTATTATTTTTCGAGACAATAGTAACAATGATTTTTAATTCTTTATTAAATTTATTCTAATTCGAATGAATGAATTGTGAATTATAGACGCTCGACAACAGAGGTCATCAGCATCTATTCTAATTCGAGATATCATAACTTTATAAGTTAAATAATACACGAACGTGTCGCGTATGACATAAACCGTAATTAAGGGAAATGTATCTGAAGGCATAAAAAGAAATTTACAAAAATCTGACATAAACCACTTGGCCCTGTACCTAAGTGTGGTGTTCACAGAAATGTTCGCACCCACACCAGTGCAATATGCATGTGATATTTATTATTTACAACTGCATTTTAATCATGTTGATTTACAGTTGGTAATTACATGTAATTATATTCACATTTGCGACAAAATATCGTTAAACGTTTTATATGCTGCGGCTGTTAGAGTGTAGCTATTTTATATTGTACGCGGGTTGGCTAGCTACTGCAGATTTTGGGCTTGAGAATAGCCGAGAGTGTAGCGGCGCTGTTGTTTACATGGCGTTGCTATGGTTCCTCTATTACAAGTCCCCTGTTCTCGGGTTCTAGCCCGAGAGCTGGTAAAAGTGTCAATTGGATTTTCAATTTATTATTAAAAAAAAAAAATAATGAATTGAAAATATGAATTGGTGCTAGGCCCAAATAACCTCTGCTGTTGGTGGTCTTTAAAACACAATTACCAATTACTGCAGATTTTTTATCACTGCCCAAACGCTCAAATAGATCAGGATAATTGCAATTGTGAATAATGAAAAGTGTGAGTAGAATTTTATAGAATGGTAGAAATTGAAATTTTAAACAATAATGTAACAAAACTGTTTTCTACGTGGGCGGAATAACTATTTATTTACAATAATTAAAAATGTAACAACAATTCAAATACAATAACTGTATGTCAATGCTAACAATCAAACGATAATAATAACGAACAGTAATTCTTAAACCAAGTGAAGCACTTTAATAACACTGAACAATATACTGTATTTATGTTCAAATCGACGCTGTCTCACGACTGACTCACTACGGTGACTGTCCCTGCTTATATAGAGCTCCGTGGCTTAAGCACAGCGCTTCTAGCGTTTTCGAGAACATTCCGGCAGGTACTCATATCTTCGACACCATTCCACCCTCGCCACTGTGATTTATTCTCGATGGTTCTGTTGTCACAAGCGGCGTAACATCTTGGGGTTTTCTACCTACTGTGGCCAGCGGCGTAACATCTTGGGGTTTGCTACAATAATTTTGTAATATGGATGGTTATAAAGAAATCCACACAAGATAAAAATGTTGGAAAATTTATTCAACTATACTTATAACAACATGTTTCGACATACTCATGTTATCTTCAGGCTATGAAAAATACGAATTTTTGTCTCTCAGAAACATAGATCTGCCAATAAAATGTATTATTGGAACATATTTATAGAAAATTTGCTTCAATATGTTATTGTTACATTAACACATTTTATTGGCAGATCTATGTTTCTGAGTGACAAAGTTTGGTAGATTTCATAGCCTGAAGATGATATAAGTATGTCGAAACATACAGACATCAGTCAGAAAATGATCTTAAACGATTGCTAGGGTCTCAAAACGTGAAGATCTGTTAAAATCTCGAAATATTTTTTTCGGACTAAATCCATTACTTCCCTATTATATTCAAGTCGAATAAGAAATAAACGAACATTTTCGTGGACTATACTCGATTTGTAAGAATAAGACCGGTAGATGAGCCGAAATTAGAGAAAATGTTTTCGAGTGCGAGAGCCTACAATATATACGCATAACGCAACCATTTTTGATGAAATCGGTCTGCAGAGAGGTTTCAATTCCAATTTCACGTTTAATTTACACAATTTTAGCAAAGTGCAGATAAAAACAAACAGACGTACTGCAGGGGTAGGCAGATAATATCCCTATATTATTAAACGAGTAAATCTTGTATATATGTTTCTATGTATCTATATAAATATTTTCTCGAAAACGGCTCTAACGATTTTGATCAAATTTACCGAAAAGGGGTTTCGGGGGGCAAAAAATCGATTTAGCTAGGTCTCATCCCTGGAAAAATTCGTTTTCTTATCGATTTTATCATTTTAAAAAACAGTTTTTTTAACGTCATAAAACAGTGTCGTATTGTGAGTAGGCTTTGGAAAAAACAAACTATTTTCATTGTTTAAGTCAAAATTACTCTGACAGTCAATCTTTAACTTCTTAAATTAATCAGTAATTATTTGAAAAGTAAAAAAATAGCAACAATAAAATCTAAACATAATTATGTAAGTAGTTTTAGCTAAAATTTAAATAAATAGGTATGTTATTTTTATATTACCTATATAAAATATGTATAGGTAAGTACGTTAAATGTAGTATGACGTATAATCTTACCTAGACCTTTTTTTCTCAAAAACGACTAAGGATTCTGATGAAATTTACAGAATGGGGATTTTTCGGGGCGAGAAATCGATCTAGGTAGGAATTTTGGTTCCAGAGGGGAGCAATTAAAAAAAGGTGTTTTTTATTTATTATAACTCGCTCAATTAAAGTCTGATTGATTCGAAGTCTATTTCTACATAGATTTTATATAATATATCACAAGTGTTAAAATTGTAATTGAACACTAATATAAGAAGTGTCTTGCACAATATGTAAATAATATCAAAACGGCGGCCTGAAGGGCCGCACTTCTGGCGCCGCGGGTCTGTGTAAAAACACATCGATTTTTAAAAACTATGGTGAAGATACATGCAAAAAAAGTTTTGCGCAGGTTATAGTCTGACGTTTGTTATTAAAAGAATCGATTTTTGTGAGTTTTTCAGTAGGTACCTATGCAAAAAAAATATTTGAAATTTACTGGAAGTTGTTAAGATGACATCACAGAGAAAAAGTGCTTCGATAAAGTTGATATTTGGTATATCAATGCTTAAAATTGGATTGTTAAAATGGCAACGGGCGAGCAAAATTTCATCTGATTCGAACATTTTTAAAAGATATTCAATCTATGAAAATCGGTTTTTGCGAGTTCTTCAGTCAACAAAACAATAACGGCGGTAGATTTGAAAATGGCGACCTAAATAATATTTACAGGAAAAAATGCTTGATTCAAGTTAATACTTAGTTTTTACGCTTAAAAATACACATAGGTAGTTAAAATATTTAACAGAAACAATTATTTTAAATTATGTTTCAGAAATAAATTCGTTTCGGAATAATATTCTGAGAAAATAATATCTCACAGCATACAAGTACTATTTTTATTGAACTCATCCGAGCAAAGCTCGGCACCCAGATATTTTGAATTGAAACATTTTACGAGCCATTCCTCACTATAAGACAATATAACCCTGAATTCGTTACACGCGTTCCCGGTGGAATAAGGGAAGATAATATTATGTAAAGTTATGTTATTCACAGCGTACACGCGCATTAAGGCGAAACTCTTGATTTAACCTCAAAGCCGACCCGTATTCAAATGCCGATATTAAAAAAAATGTATGAACTGATTATTTGCTTATTTGACACTTAATAGAACACGATTAAGGTGCCTATACTAGAAATAACACGTAACCTCAAAATTTTATTATTAACACGCTTTTATTAGCTTCACCTGTATGTTTGCTTGCTTGCTTGTCAGTTTGTAACCGACTTCTTTGAACTTGATTTTGACCAACTTTGAACGGTCAGATTTAGTTTAAACTTTGCACACTTATCAAGGACCGACGACAATCAGTGGCGGATTTACCAGCAGGCTGAGTAGGCTGGAGCCTAGGGCGGCAGATTTTAGGGGCGGCAAATTTGGGGCCAACATTTTTTTTATGTCTTACAGAAATTAAAAAGATTCATATTTATATAGATAGGTACCTAAATGTTATTAGGTCCATACAAACAATTCAACATGTAATAATTAATATGTTTCACCACTTAGATAATTTTTTCTACAATTTACCCAAAAACTATTTCTTGTGCAATCTTAACTAAATCGTTGGCTTGTAAAAGTAATCTAGGAACTGACACATCGATCCCCTAGTTCACAATCATACTAATTACGGGAAAAAGGTGGTGTAATTAGGACGATCGATACTGCACAAATCATAAAGTTACAATTTCATTGACAAAAAAATTTTAATTAATATGATTGTGAACTAGGGTATCGAATTGTAGAGGTCGGTAGGGGCGGCAAAATTTGAATAGCCTACTGGCGGCAAATGTGTAAATCCGCCACTGATGACAATATAATAATTCAATAAGTTTGTCCCGTTATCCTGACCAGGATCTCTAGGACTAAAAAAAAAAGCAAAAAACTTCAGATTGAACTGAAACTTTGCACACTTATCAAGGACCGATGACAATACAATAATTCCATAAGTTTGTCCCATTATCCTGACCAGAATCTCCAGGACTAAAAAAAAGCAAAAAACTTCAGATTGAACTGAAACTTTGCACACTTATCAAGGACCGATTACAATACAATAATTCCATAAGTTTGTCCCATTATCCTGACCAGGATCTCCAGGACTAAAAAGCAAAAATAAATTATAATTTAAAAAAACTAAAAAACACGCTTTAATGAACTAAAAAGTAAAAAAATAATTAATTTTATTGTAAAATAGCGTGGGGTGCTTTGTATCATATTTTCATACTACCCCACGCTTTTTTACAATAAAATTAATTATTTTTTTACTTTTTAGTTCATTAAAGCGTGTTTTTTAGTTTTTTTAAATTATAATTTATTTTTATCTTTTTAGTGGCATTGCAATACGTAGTTTTCACATTATTAACTGACTTATTTCGTGATATTTTATTACTATACTAGAAAATAACTACCGAACCGATTTAAGTAGTAATTAAATAGAACCACTTCGACATCTTTCTGAACACAACGGGATCGAAATCATTCAAATCGGTTAACCCCTCGAGAAGTTAATGCTGAACAAACATTAAAAAAAATATAAATATACACTTCAAATTGGTAACGTCCGTTTTTTTTAAGTCTGCAGTTAAAAATGAAAATATAAAATGCTTTATCTAATAAAAAAAATTATAGAAGAGGAATTTTTAACTGTATTTTTACAGTTTTGCATGATTTAAATGTCCCTTTCGCGTGATTATCATGTTTTCATCCACAGAACAGAGATAGCTATAGAAGTGGCATATCACAGCTTGTAGGTATGTACAACTGAAGCCGCAGTCGAGACGTGCGGGAAACATTTGAAAATATAATAACATATTTTTACTCTCTGGTGATAACTCCTTGATTTTTTATAAGCGCTTTGGAACCTTTAATGTAGCATCCAGGCACACAACACGACATAAAGAGTAATTAACACTATTGAACACAAGCAACGAATGATCATAATGTACCTGACATGTCGTACTTTAGTGTATAGTTTTTTCACAAGCAACGTGATATGCTATTTCATATAGCTATCTCTGTTCTGAGTTTTCGTTCATCAAAATATTTCGCTTTTCGTCACCATGGGCGCTGTAAGTCCTATTCGATAGCTACTCAAGGTCATGCCCAATGCCCATAGCTAATAATTAAGAATGATATTAGGGGCAGTTTGTCGTTTCAGTATTTCGCGTTCGCTGTAGGTTTATTGATGCGTGAGGTGAGTTTTCTCGCGTCTTTTTTCATATCCACGGCGCATCACTCAGATGAATTACACAGAATGTTTGCAGCAACGGAATGCCAACCTCCTGCTCTGAATATATTATGTATTATACGCGCATCTGTCTTTACCTATAGGTACCTATATAGGGTGTTCACTCGGGCCTTCACTTACGTCTTACACTTTTAACACGTTTGCTGCCTAATAAATAACTTGAGATAGGTACCTATACGGTTTGGTAGAACACAACTCAAAATCCGTTTGGTGTGATTTATCTGTCCGTCCAAAACTTTACGCTATGAATTCTACTTTTAGAAACCGTTATATTTTTAAATCACAAAATAGAAAAAAAGAGGCTTGGTGTGTGGGTAAAACCACACTGCTAACTTCCTATTGGGTGCCCTTAAAGATTAGAGACCAGCCTACCGTAGATAAACTATTGATTGCAATACAGGTTATTTTACAACAATTTTACTGTAGTTTTTTTGTAATAAAAAACCGGCAAATCAAATTTTTGCAAACCGTATCAGGTGTTGACATTATAGACCGAGAGCTAGTGACATTTTTATGGTGTTATTTATTCAAGGCCTTATTTTTGTGAAGATGTTGAGCGAGGCATATTAAAGTGCCCTGAGTAAGGGATTTTGCTAGATAACGGTATGGGAGGGATGCAGACCGCCCCCAACATGTAACAAAAAAAATGGTCACAATTATTATTGCTTCAAGGCTGAAATTGTTTGTATAGCTTGTTAATGACTCAATAATATCATTATAATATTTACAGATCGGTTGGTCAGTATTAAAGGGGTGGCAGATCACCCTAAACGTGTCCTGTACCCGACGAAATTTATATTATTAGTTCAAGGTTCAAATTTTAATATGTTGTTACGACGACTGTTTTAAGCATATATTTCAATTTGCAGAACAAAATGTCGTTATTAACCCCCTCTCGCGTAGGTGTTTATATCGTTCTGCAAGGGGGTTAATACCGACATTTTGTTCTGCAAATTGAAATATATGCTTAAAATCTTTCAGACAGATATCGTACCTGCTTGGAAATTTGAACATCTTATATGTAACTTTATTTTTTGGTTTTGCTAGAAACTTCTTTTATTTGTTTGTACATAATAAATAAGCAATAAATGATTGGAAATAATAATGTTTCAAAAAAGAATAACCTTCCATATCTCCGGAACCGTTACTTTGCGGACCCATGTTTACTAAAACTTTTTTGTTTATTTTGGTCCATACTATTACCTTTTTAAATATGTTCACTCTTTTTTTAACACCCTGTATAGATAAATTTCTGTGTCATAAATACAAATACTTTACAGCATCGAATGTGTTAAAAAAAATCAATCTGTAATATTCATAAATCGTTGTACGATATACAAACCGGCGCGGCGTTTCTAAAAAAAAAAAGAAAACAGAATTGAGTTAAAGACAAATTTACCGTGACTTTTAGTGAGGTTATATATCTTGCGGTGAAAATTTTATCTTGCTCATAAACAAAATTTTGCGGTGCTCTCTACTTTTCGATCTCTTATCTATTTGACGTATATAATAAACATCGATTTCTGTTCCACAACCGCACACATTTTTTGAAAATTTTAATTTTTATCTATATACAGTAGTCTCACTAATCCGGCACTTCAGTAGTACGGTACGTCCAATAATCCGGCACCCTCCGTCCTTACTCTCGTTCATATTTACCTGTTGTTTTCAAGTTGAAATTAGTGTAGCTAAAAGTGTCAAGTAAACGGCAACATAAGACTCTATACCGTTGAAAGATAAAATGGATTTTAAAGAATTTAGATAGTGGAGAAAACATGTGCAAATTGGCAAAAGAGTATAGAGTTGGGCGTACTACTATACACAATCCAATAATCCGAACATTCCAATAATCCGGCACCCCCTAGTTTTTAATAGTGCCGGATTAGTGAAACTCTACTGTAGTATGCCAGGAGGTAAACAAATTTTTAAATTAGGTATAGTTTTTTTAGTAAAATGTAATTGCTTTTGTCTCGTTTTGTTTGCCAGTAAAGATATTTACTCAAAAAATAAAATTGTTTATTTATGTCAATCTTTCTTGGATTTTTTTGTGGTGCTTGCGAGGTTCCAAGCGCATCTCATGGCGCATTAACGCACATTAGGGTCAAGAAACGTGCACTTGAAGCCTCGGTATCACAGGAGTCGCAAAAAAACCTAAAAAAGAAAACCAGTTGTTTTATTTTTAACGTTGTGTTAATTGACAAAATATAAAAAATATAGGGGGTGGGATTCAAAATTAGGGATTCCAAATACTTAACCTGTACCACTGGATGCCAAAAATAAATAATAGATAAGATAGATTTATTCCACAAAAAAGGTTTTACATTTTTAAATTTTAAAATAATAAGATAGATATTTATGTGAACTAAATTCAAATATTACTTAAACACGTAGGTAGGTATTCTAGGTTATGTAGTGAACTTAAAGAATATGTTTCGCTAACAAAGTTATCATCATAAATAATAATTTAATAAGACTTATCGTGAATAAAATAAAACATCCAGTATCAAAATTTTCAAAAGCTTTTACGAAGTTTGGGTGATACTTTGTTATGAATTTTAAATCCTTTCAGCTGCGATATATTTAAAGTGGGCCTTTCTGATAGAGTGTCAAATTATCTTTAGGCTGTTTTGTGTTGTGTTTGTGTCTCGTAAAATATTCGTGTTCATGGGTTTTAAATAAATTAAATCAAACAAAAATTGCTTTATATAAAATATGTACCTACATACCTACTTGTTTTTTTTTTATTTATTTATGAGCTTTCCTCTGTCAAAGTTTGTCGGTGACCTAATAAATCATCCTGTATAGCTAAAACCATTTTATTAGATTTTACAATAATTAAGGCCGGGCGCATACACACAATTGTTTCCACGACCTAACAGTTTAGTCGAGTTGTGTGTACGTGTCGCGATTTTAACTTGACTAAACTATTTAGTTGTTAGAGGTGTGCATAGAATCAATCAGTTGCGCCATAATTTCACTACCTATTAAATTAATGGGTCGCCGAACAACTATTTAGTCGAGCGTATGCTAGCGTTAATACACTGCAGCTGTGAACTTTAGCTGCCGACGATAGTTGTTCATTAAAAAAGTCAAAAGACGGCCGATGCCCTAAGTCGGAGATAAGCACTGAGGAAAAAGTTCATGGAGACGCTACAAACATTTAAAATTAAAGCCAGTCGCCATTTTAACTCGGCCCTCATTTTATATGTGAAAAGAAGAAGAGAATAATCCCAATCCAACCCGTGTTAGAACACTATGTTTACTCGGCCCTGTGACGTCAGACCTGTATTCAACTTTATATAAGCAGTTGTATACGGTGTTATCCTCTATTACTTTTACCTTAGTGGAAATAAAAAAGTCAAAGGTTTATCTAGTAGAGACTAGAGAATACTAAGTAAAATACCCACTGTTTTATAAAACTCAGCGCGCATATTCGTTGCATTCGTGCAATGTGCACAATGGAGAGGAATATAATAGTGCTGCCGCCTGTCAATCGCGAGCGGGCATCGATAACACATGGTTTTCTGTTAGCTACGTTTTTGCCAGATATTATTTCATAGTAGTCTTATATTTACCCGGAGTTGGCCGAAAATGACAATATTTCATTAAACTATCATAAGTATACATATTCATTCCCGGGAAAAGCCGGGTAAATACGGCCAGCATAAGTTACAAGTTTTTACTCAATGAGCATGAGCCCTCGACCTAAGAGGACCCCGGAACCCATGCCTATAAAACTCTATATAGGAGAATTAAAACCACTTTCCCATTTTCAAAAAAATAGTTGTATTTAGCCAGTTGATTGAAAATATCTTTGGTTTTTTATGTTTCTCTGTAGTTTTTTTACTCTCAAAAAGGACCCCCAAACTCAGTGTGCCCAGGGGTCCCTACATTACTTAAGACGGCTGTGACAAAGAGACAAAACGCTCTTTGAAACTTCTTGTATTGAAGCTGTTATTTTAAAACAGCATAATTTTGGTAAATGTTGTATACTGGAATAATTCTCTGTTTTTGTTCTTAAAATACTGCGAAATGTTACAATTACCACAAAACACCAAACCATAACAAACACTCTCGACGTACGTTTCGCCAACCAAGTTGGCATCATCAGGAGATGATTAAAACTAAAGACTAAACAAAAATTACTGCCTATTTATAGGCTACCTAATTTTAATTACCTGAAAACTAAACTAATTTACTAAATCAAAAAGCAGGCTACCTGGAATTGGGCCTTTGTCACTGTTCATAATATTATGTTTACACTTATGAATCTCTAGACTCTCTACGGCGTCTAGTTGTCTAATATTAATGACGTTTCTAATTAATTTTAAATTACTATTGTCTATTTTATGGTCATTTTCAAATGCATGTTGGGCAACACTAGATTTATCAAACCTGCCATATTTTAGATGAGCCATATGCTCTTTAAATCTTACTGAAATAGATCTTCTCGTTTGGCCAACATACTTTTTATTACAATTTTGACAACTAATTTCATAAATCCCGGACTTTTCTTTTTCTTCTACTTTTTCTTTAGGGTTCCCTAATTTTTCTTTCAAACTATTACTTGAAGAGTATACAATATTTAACCCTACTTCTTTAAAAATCTTTTTTAACCCTCTGGTGAAGCGCGATTCAAATGGAATCGATACATATCTAGAAATTTCTGTTTCATTACGAAAAGTCGAGGAATTTTCCAAAGCATTCTTAAAACTACGTTTTCTAATCATTTTATCTATTAAATCTACATTATAACCATTACACAAAGCTATGTCCTTAATTAAAGTTTTTTCTTTCTCAAACCTTTCCTTGTTGAGAGGGAAGCTGAGTAACCGGTGTATTAAAAAGTTGAAACTTGCCATTTTATGTTGAGGGCAATGATGTGAGTCTTTAGGGATATATCTTAGTGTATATGGCTCATCTAAAATATGGCAGGTTTGATAAATCTAGTGTTGCCCAACATGCATTTGAAAATGACCATAAAATAGACAATAGTAATTTAAAATTAATTAGAAACGTCATTAATATTAGACAACTAGACGCCGTAGAGAGTCTAGAGATTCATAAGTGTAAACATAATATTATGAACAGTGACAAAGGCCCAATTCCAGGTAGCCTGCTTTTTGATTTAGTAAATTAGTTTAGTTTTCAGGTAATTAAAATTAGGTAGCCTATAAATAGGCAGTAATTTTTGTTTAGTCTTTAGTTTTAATCATCTCCTGATGATGCCAACTTGGTTGGCGAAACGTACGTCGAGAGTGTTTGTTATGGTTTGGTGTTTTGTGGTAATTGTAACATTTCGTATCTTTACACCAAAGGTTCCACCATTTTTTATTCTTAAAATACTGCGTTATCGGTTTTCCGCCCACTCGCTATTATCTTGTTATTGAACATCGTTTACCGAGTAAAGAAAAAACGTATGCTTAATAAATATACAGAGTGTCTCAGAAGTAACACCGAAGATTCCTTGTGAAATTTCGAATCGAAAAACTTAAATTTTTTTAGAAGTTATACTTCTTTATGTGACTCCGCGGGAAGAATTTAAGGAAAGCGTTAAACGACGCGCGCGCATAAAATTCCGTTAGATGTCACGCCAAGAACACTTTGTACGTCGATGTACCTCGATTCATAGATGTCGCTGCCGTACCAGTCGCGGGGTATATGTTAAGGAGTATAACTTCCGCCGTGTGTAAAACGCACACATGCCTTTTTGTCTCCGAAACAAAAAAATTACTTCAGGTTTACACATTTTTAGTGCAGCAATTGTCTATCATAAAACTGCGGAACAACTTTTATTTGTTTGTTCTCCTCGCAGAACCGGCTACCTGCTATACTTAATAATTATAACCTAGAACGCCACCCCCGAACAGAGCGGCTGGATCCGCCCCTGCTAAAAATTAACCATTTCATTGCTAGATACGTTCTGGTCTTCTTAACCATCGTTTTCAGTGTGATTTTGGATACTCCTGTATATATACAGTAAGCCAAAGATCTTTCGCATTGGCTCTCATAAAAATGAGGAGCCTCCGCCAGCGTATAATACGTTTCTTAAATGTAATAAATGAGCCAAAATATTTATATCTACGTCTTGTTTTATGTTATCTGTTCCTTCGCAGACAACTGTTGCATACAAGGTGTCAAGAATGAGTGAGGCATGAATCGTAAACTCACAAATTGAATGTACGAAGGAATAATGAATGAACTGCAAGAATGTGGGCTGAATAATGAATATGACGATAGAATAGTGTATATAGCGATTAGCGTAGAATGGATAAGACTACAAATGGATAATTTTAATCAATGAAGAATTAAATTTTTAAAGCTAGGTATCTCACTTTGTTGTGCTATGAATGAACTGCAAGAATCTTGGCTGAATAATGAATATGACGATAGAATAGTATATATAGCGATTAGCGTAGAATGGATAAGACTACAAATGGATAATTTTAATCAATGAAGAATTACATTTTTAAAGCTAGGTACCTCACTTTGTTGTGCTAATGAGGATAACTCACAGATCAATTTTATGGAAAAAAACCTGGCCGCAGTACAGAACTCTGCCCACAAAATATTTAGTATATACAGTAAACCCTCCTAAAACACGGTAGATAGGTTCCTAGAAAATGCCATGTTGTGTGAAACCGATGGTATAGATATATATTTATTGCTAAATGCTAAGGCAATAGGATTCAGATTTAATCTTGGGATTGGTCTTCCATCTGTCCTTGAGCTTGGGGGGCTAGATTCCAAAAATATGCATTGAATTAGGGATGTTCCAATCCACCAAAAAGTATTGATCGTATTATAAAGTATCGATACAGTATAAAATCGTATTATAAAAGATCGAAACTCAATATATCGATACATTATCGATCCAATATCCCAGAAAATAATAAAATGCATGCGAGCAAAAAAAAAACCTTTAATCCGGCTAATAACCATTCTATAAAGAACTAGACTAGACAATGTATCGATACGCACCAAAATGTATCGATACTCATTATGTATCGCATTAAAAAAAAATCGATACAAAATATCGAGTATCGATACAGTTAAAGATCGATCCGTATCGCGCATCCCCACATTGAATTATAGTTATAGAAGTACAGTGTTATACGAGGATTTCCGCAAATGTCTGATCGTGTTAGAGCGAAGCCGTGTTATAAGTGACCGTGTTATACGAGAGTTTCCGTATTTTGTCCTATCGATCGTGTTAGAGCGAAACAGTGGAATAAAAGGGTTACCTGTACTTGCATTGAGGTACTTAAATGTATCATTCATTATGTGAACTTATATTTGTTTTAGGAAAAATAAAAATTTAAATTTAAGACATCCTTTAAAATAAATAATTAAATTTTTCTCAGTTTTAACATTCGGCAAGCATTTTATCAATCCAATTTCTCAACAAAATTACGTACATATACAATATACATACACCCTTCAGTAAGTATTCCGCGAATTGGTTTTTCATAAATTTTATTAATCCGTTCCTGTCTGCTGATGTTCTTAAAATTCTAATGGCACATTTTATTATTTATTAAAGGATTAAATTTGTATTTTGAAACAATTGTACAAAAAAATTTCGGTGTTGTCGGGCCTGAAAAAAATTCAACCCCTAAATACATCTTTTAAATCAGTCCAATTGCGCCCATTTTAAACTAGGTTCGTGCGGTGATGTATTGCAATAAGCGTATCAAATTTCGTTTAAATCGATTAAGTTTTTCGAGACTTACACCGCGAAAACTTGCGAAATTTTTTTTCTGTGAACGTTCGGTATATGTGTGCGAGACGCTGTATATGCGCATTCAGTTGTTTTATGTGTTGTAATTCGTCTTTTTGCATATCGCCGCTCGCAGTTGGCTGTGCGTCATCTTCTTATATGACTGATAACAAATGTCAAGACCCCTAGCTTTAACTTTATACGGTGTGTTCAACCTCAGATGACATAATCTATTGTGCGAGTCGGATGATGGAAACTAATATATTTTTTAAGATAGGCACTCTTAGTCTTACCTACTAGTTCCAGAGCCGGCCTTCGTATTTTATATTATGTATAGAATACACAGACTTTATCTGTGTGAGTTAGCTTTGGGGAAGACAAATCGGGAGCCACAATTATTTTTATTTTTATTCTTCCGAAAATTGAAAAAATCGAGCTTAAAAGGTGTTGCGGTATATCCCATGTTGATATTAAAGTGGGTACTCACTGAGACTAGTGATGGGCGATTACGAGATATTTTAGTCGATTGTCTCGATTGTTCAAACATCTCGATGACTCTCGATGGTTTTCACTTGGACTCGATTGTTGTTGTTTCATATTTCACCGAGACCAAGTTGCATAGTACTGTCGAGAGCCACATAATATATAATCGTTCATCACTCAACAACTGTGGTCGAGTCATTAGATGGTCGATTGTGCAGTAATCGAATTCTCTGAGACCGACTGAACAGTGTGAACAGTGAATCAACGATGAACGAGTAGCGTAAACGTCAGACTTCATTCGACCAGCATATAACCTTGAATCGCGATTATATGTATTCTCATTCGCTGGCAAATAATCGACTTGAGCAATCGAACATTTCGATTGTAAAATCAAACTCCGAGTCGATTGTGGACTCGATTGTTATTATGAACGATTGCGATTGTTTCGATTGTAAAAACATCTCGTATTCGCCCAACGCTAACTGAGACCGTGTATTAACCGGTTAAATTTTATACTGTTACAAAACTGTTTTCTGAGTTGGCGGAATAAATATTTATTTACAATATTTAAAAATACAATAATAATGAATGCAACAACGAAAAGTCAGTTCTAACAATCAACACAATAATAATAACTAAACAGTAATTCTTAAAAAAAGCGAAACACTTAAATAACACTTAACAAATAACTATATATACAAAGATTATTTATTTGTAATTATTTATGTCACTGTATTTATATCAGATTTATGTCAACTTATTTATTTTCGCACTATTATTATCGCCCGTACTTGTAAACGCCCAGTACTTCACTGATAGACTGATTCCCGTTGACTGATCACTGATCCACTTGATGACACGACTCACCATTCACTGATTGACTGATCTCCGGTGACTGATTACTGATTGTGTGACTCACTGCTTATATAGGTCATGCGGCGTAAGTCCAGTGCCTCCTCGATTTCTCTAGAACCTTCGCGCGGTTACTAGTTGTTAGGAAAGCAGATCCCCGTTTCTCAGAATTCTTGCCTGCCGCTTATATACAGGGTGATCCGTAACAATACTATACCTAATAGTTCACATTAAAACCTTCAAAATAAAAAACTTAATAGTATATTGCATTACAAGGGACGATTTATATTTATTTATTGTATAGATTATAGACGCGTCGACACCTTAGCGTCAATTAATTACATTAAATAATAACTTCCTTAAAACTAAATTACATCACAAAACATCCAAAGTTTACATTCAAAGTTTACAAGGGACGAAACACAGCGTTTGCAACTAGTGTGAAGTTTGCTGCACGAGGAACGAGGGCAGCAATTCACACGCGTTGCAAACGCTGTGTTTCGATCCGAGTATATGCATATTATTTTTCACAACTCTATTGACAATTCGATTTTAGGTACCTGCGATTTGGGCGTGCAAAAAAGCCGCAAAAATATTAGATCTGTGAGATCCATGTGGAATTTATGTTGGGTTATGTCTGTCATTTTGACGTTTTAGAGTATTATATGCGAATTAAAGTTGACGCGACTCAATCGATCTCTCTCTCTCTTAACAACGTTAAAAACAGAGAAAACCGACAACTGAACATTTTCATCTCTAGGGTAGGTACTGAAAATCGAATTTTCAATAGCGGCGTCGTGAAAAAGTCATTTATACGCTAAATTCACTCAACAATATTATTTTTTGTTTTTTTTTTGATCTCAATAGACTACAGATAATTTTCAATGTTACAATATTTTGTTGATAAGGATATGTTTTTTTTTTAAACAGAAGCTATAGTGATCCTGATGATATTTTAATAATTTGTATTCTTAAACCGGGAGTGGCCTATACTATAACAAAATAAATGGACACGTGTGTAGTGTTATAAATTCTTTTTTACTCGCTTCTTGTTTCGCAACTCACGAGTGAAACATAAGATATCATAAATGATGTCGTTTAATCATAAATTCATAAATAATATTAATATCACTCGATGACATGCGAGTTATCATCATTTTAATTTATGAACCAATGGGATTATAATATCTGAAAAAAGAAAAACTTGTCCTGACTCAAAAGATAAGAGAAGCTAATAAAGTATATTATGTATAAATTAAATATTTTTAATAATAGTGATAATTCCAGGTAATTTTTAATAAAATAGTTTTTGTAATAGTGTCAGTATACATCTCGTAAAGTGAAATATAAGACGTTCGGGATGTTGGCATACTCGCCTGCGGCTCGCGTGCCAAACTCACCCCTCGCGTCTTATACTTAATTGCACTAGATGTATTAACTACTATACTTATTTTAAACAACACATAAATAAATTATTTTTATAATTTGTGAGCAGGTTGGACAAATTAAAACAAATTATTAATTATGACGTTTCGTCCATTTATTTGGTTTCAAATATTTAAAAAAAAAATTGTGAAAAATAACATAATTTTTAGAGTTACCTTGCCTACGATGCCTGTTTGTCTGTCTGTCTGTTCGGCTGTCTGTCCGTCCGTCTGTCATAGGGCTCTATCCCACAAACGGTAAGAGGTAGCTAGTTAAAATTTTCACAGATTGTGTGTTGTTGTGGTATGAATCCTGGCAAATAATAATTAGAATGAAATAATCAATTAATTTTAATAAATTAATGTTTTTTTAAAGATAGAAAGTGCAAAAAAAAGGTTTTTCCGTAACATAGTAATATTTTAAGAACACCTTGTATATTTTGAGAAAAAATTAATTTAAATATTTTTTATCAAAGTAATTGGCATAACGATCCAGAAACTTAGAACCCGTATGTATCGTCTAAATTAAATAATTTTTTACTTTGTTTCAGGTATGTGTTCTCAACAACTTTACTCAATGAATTTGTTTGTGAGTATTCCTTACTTTTTATTTTCTTTTCAAAAGAATTTTTACGAAAAAAAATTCTAGAGCATTTTTTTTATTTACTAGTGAAATACCCGTTCCTAGGGCAAATTCTTCTCTAAAATTCCTACTCCTAACTTAAATTCTAATAGAGATTGCAGCTTAATTTTATACTGAAAGAACTGATTATACATACCTACCTATACGTTACAATGTTTGTCATTAATCATTATCTATATACTATTTTTTTGAAAAATCGGAAAAATTGACGATTAGATGCCTAACAATTTTCATTGGTTTTTTTTTTGTAATTTGGGGTAGTTGTCTTGTGATAATAACATCCAAAAGTTTCGTTCATAATACGCTGTAAAACAATAAATAAGTATAGTGTTAAATGTAAAAAATTTTTGTTAGAGATTGTACATAAACTGTTGTTCACATAGTTACACATATTTCACTTAGTTTGTTCGCTTGGATTATATAAAAATGTCAATCTTTTCTCATAAATTGTTGAACTTTGCGTTATTATATCTCAACAATAAAAAGGTCAATAATTTTTGGATTTTCTTTTTTAAACTCAGAACAAAAACATCAATGAACAGTTAGTTTTTTGAAAATTTCTGACTGTTACTTTTTTTTTTAAATTAAAAAACTTGTCAAAAACACAACCTTTCCTATGCTCTCCGTGTTAATTATCCGAAATTTAATTAAGTTTATCTCGAGTTAGAGATGGCCAATCAACTTCAAATTTTAATGGTATTTGTATTATAGTATCCTTAATGAGTATACGAAAATTTAGAATTTTCTGACACTATGCCCATAGCACGACAACTACCTTAAATCCAAAATCCGAATTTTGACCGACACAAAGGCCGAAATCTTTGAATTTTTATAAAGACCACAAACTCTAAAACATTAAAAAATTAAAAATACTCAGTGACTAGACTAAATTTTTTCTTGAGTTTTATTGTTAGATAATAATATAATAAATATAGTCAAGTTCCAACATCTAAGAGTGTCTCTGGAGTCATGCACTTATACTTTATGCCTGACTCCCTGGGTATCTTAAATTTTGGAACTTGACTATAGTATATAAACGTACTTCTGTAAGATGTGAACTCACAACTCTGTAACGAACAAAAACCCTTTTTAGCGGGCGGAATAAAATGATTTAAGTGTCATTTTGTTCGGAAATTTACCGATCTAAATCTAGCACAAAAAATGCCATGCAAGTACATTCTATTATAAAACGTTTGGGCATTCCCGCTTTTAATGTATGATTCGTTGAAAATGTTATTAAACATTTTTTCCTAAAAATAATTCAACTCATTTCAAAAATAATAATAAAAAGCGAGTTTTGTTTACTGATAATAATAAACGATACAAACCAATTAATTGGTAATTGATAGTTCAGTCATTTTATGACCTTCACTGGATTTACAAGACGTCTTGATAGAACTGATGTAAATAATAGATGGTGTAGAATGGATACACTTGTTGTTTTAAGGCTAAAAAACTGGTAATGTGCTATTATTACATGTAGGTACTGCAGTTTATAATGGCCTTATTAGTGTATTTGCCATAATATGGCACATACACTATTGGCGTCGGTCGGATGGCGGGACCTAGGGGTCGGACCAAAATTTCTCGACGTTTCATAGCCTCCTGAACACTTTGGCACCATTTTTAAAAATGTTTATATATATATGTATGTATGTATATATTTATATATATATATAATATATATATATATAATATATATTATATATATATATATATATATATATATATATATATATATATTTATTTATATATATATTTATATATATATATATGTGTGTACACGATAACTCTCGACAGACTTAATCGATTGAAACGAAATTTGGTACACATATTGGGACCCATCACCGCAAGAAGCCTATTTAAAATGGGCCCGATCGGACCATTTTCAGGGTTGTATTTAGGGGTTCCAAAAAGTTTTTGGGCCCAAAAATACCGAAAAATTTGTCAGAATAGTTTCAAAATTGAAATTTAACTCTTTAGTAAAGATTAAAACGTGCTGCTAAAATTTTAATAAAATCGGCCCGACAGGACCGGACTTTCAAATTTTATGAAAACACTAGTTTGTTGATACGGATTTACTTATGGAAGGGTGTATTTAATGTGGTACAGAGGTTGCATTGATAATAATATTGAAATTAAGAAAAAAATATTATTTTAAGGGATGTATTAAGGGGTTAAATTTTTTATTTTGTCCAAAAACAAACTTAAGTTCACGTATTAAAGCCACAAGGCCTGTATTAGCAAATACACTATATTGTCGGCAGGGTTTGGCACTGCGACCCGAGTTTTTTGTTCGTGGCGTTGATTCTGATCAGTGCAGACGTGTTTTGTACACAAACTGGAAGTTCTTAGTATCTACTAGACGGAAAGCTGGCGACGTTTTTTCTCAAGTGTCTACGTAAGGCAAAATAATATAAAAAATACATGTATACGTGTTCCCAATTTGATCCACTTATAGGGATTGAATTTCGAAAAATCTTTTCTTAGTGGGTTCTTACGTCGCAAAAGAAACCTACTGTCCAAATTCCAAGTGTTTGGTTTGGGCGTTGATTAATCAAAAAACCCTAGACCCACGTTTTACCCCCTTAGGGGTTGAATTTAAAAAATTCTCGAACATAGGTTTGTTTATTTTTAAAGAAGAGTTAGTATACTGAATTCAAATACCTCTCACGTCAACAATTTGTGCGAGGTATGAACATTTTGTCAAATAAATCTACACCCTCTTTTGACCCCCTTAGAGGTTGAATTTCGAAAAATCTTTTCTTCGCGAATGCTTGCGTCCTATAAGGATTCAAGGAACCTACCTGCCAAGTTTCATGTTTGTAGGCTTTATAGTTCCTGAGATTTCGTGATGAATCAGTCAATCAGTCAGTCAGGACATTTCTTTTTATATATTTAGAAGATGATGTTGATGTTACCAAGCAGAAATATTGTTAATACTTTATTTGTTCTTTTTTAATTTGATTATTTAAGGAAATCCCGTGGACATCATAATAACAAAATTTATATTAATTGGCGCAGTGTATATTTATGAACAACCGAATGAATATTTTATTATTAATCGAGATTATTTAATGGTGCTATTCTGTATTTATGGTGCTGTTGATATTTTGTCACTTTCTAACAAATTCAACATACGTAAATAAGACAAAATTTTAACAGTGCTGTAAATGCCAACACTGACAATACAGAATAGCCATCGCCATAAGACGTGTCTATCATTGTATAGGATGCATAACATATTATTTAAGTATTTGTCTTAATAAGAGTTTGATATTAAAATGAGGTTATCTCTATTTCATTAATTATAATTGAACTTTGACTTCGTTTATACTGATTGACAGTAATATTCACAAGGTCATTAAAACTTATGATATATTCTATAGAGTATTGTCTATACGTATCATACTAATATTATAAAGAGAAATGTTTGAATGTTTGCGACGTGTAATCTCAAAAACTACTGAACCGGTTTGAAAAAAATATTTGAAATTTTGCACACATGTGCAGCTCCGGTGACAATACAATATTATGGTAACTAGCTGACCGACTCGGCTCCCGTCCGGGTGCAAATCGCATTTTTTAATTTTCACAGGCAAAAGGTCTTGCTCCGATAACGTTTCAGTGGATCGGAGTTTTTAGTTTTAATCATCTCGCTGATGATGCCACACTTGGTTGGCGAAACGTACGTCGAGAGTGTTTGTTATGGTTTGGTGTTTTGTGGCTAATTGTAACATTTCGTATCTTTACACCAAAGCGTTCCACCATTTTTATATTATTCTTGGTTTGATTATTAATAGAATATGTAACTAGATTTCTTTTAAATCATTCCTAAATTCAGGTACCTACTGCAGACTTAACCAATAAACTTAAATATAATTAATCAGAACTGTCAAAGTTTATTAGTTATTAAGTATAGGTAACTATACTTGAAATTTTAGAGACCTTTGCTGTTGAAATTTTTGTTTTTTAAACTGTTTTTTTTTTAGCTTGACCCCGTATATTTGTTTGTATGTTTATTTATTTGTTTCAAATCTTGCGATCGATTTTTCATTCACTTCCCGTGATCCGATTGAGTTGAAATTCTGCACACATGTGTAGTTCCGGTGACAATACAATATTATGGTAACTAGCTGACCCCGACTTTCGTCCGGGTGTAAATCGTACATTTGAATTTTCACCCACTTACCGTGATTCGATTTAGTTGAAATTTTGCACACATGTGTAGCTCCGGTGACAATACAATATTATGGTAACTAGCTGACCGACTCGGCTCCCGTCCGGGTGCAAATCGCATTTTTTAATTTTCACAGGCAAAAGGTCTTGCTCCGATAACGTTTCAGTGGATCGGATAAATGTAAAAAAATCAGACTAAGCAAATAAAGCACACACTAAAAAATTAAAAATAAAAATAGGTAAAAAACTTTTAAGTTAAACGGTTTTATAAATGTAGTAAAAAGAAAAAAAATAATATTTAATTTAGGTTCATAATTAGTATAAAAGCGTGGGACAGTATTATTCACAAGGTCGTTAAAACTTATGATATAATATTCTATAGAGTATTGTTTAATAATAGAATATGTAACTAGATTTCTTTTAAATCATTCCTAAATTCAGGTACCTACTGCAGACTTAACCAATAAACTTAAATATAATTAATCAGAACTGTCAAAGTTTATTAGTTATTAAGTATAGGTAACTATACTTGAAATTTTAGAGACCTTTGCTGTTGAAATTTTTGTTTTTTAAACTGTTTTTTTTTTAGCTTGACCCCGTATATTTGTTTGTATGTTTATTTATTTGTTTCAAATCTTGCGATCGATTTTTCATTCACTTCCCGTGATCCGATTGAGTTGAAATTCTGCACACATGTGTAGTTCCGGTGACAATACAATATTATGGTAACTAGCTGACCCCGACTTTCGTCCGGGTGTAAATCGTACATTTGAATTTTCACCCACTTACCGTGATTCGATTTAGTTGAAATTTTGCACACATGTGTAGCTCCGGTGACAATACAATATTATGGTAACTAGCTGACCGACTCGGCTCCCGTCCGGGTGCAAATCGCATTTTTTAATTTTCACAGGCAAAAGGTCTTGCTCCGGTAACGTTTCAGTGGATCGGATAAATTTGTCTGTATGAAACGTGAAATATTTCACGTTTCACTGACAAATTCGATGGCGAATAACTTCACGTGAAATGGTTCATATTTCACTAGTATGAAAAATACACAATCTCGTGAACCAATTCACTTTAGCGATATCACTAGAAACGAGATACACAATAAGTACCCTGGTATGCCAGGAATATCTGAATCTTACGTACCAGTTCGTATTTCCAATTTATTATTATTTTTGATAATAAATTAGAAATTGGTGCTTGCATCAATTCTTAGATAAAACTGGGAAGCATGGTTTAAAACTGAGCCATATATTTTCAACGACATCCCTACACAGACGCTTATGACCTCAGTTGTCGAACGTCTATAATTTGCAGTTCGACATCCCTACGAGCTCGGCTATTCTCAAACTCATGACTTATTTTTATTTTCGAATAATTCTGGATCATGCGAATCTGTACTTTCGGTTGCTTTCTATAAAAAATAAATACATGGCGTATATGATAACCCTGTCAGTGTAGCCATCTATATCATTATTTATTACCTAAAATTGCACGTTCGTCAAGGCAAATGTTTGTTCAAATAACCAATTTGCGGCGTCGTATAATTGGAGTTGCATTTTTCACATACAATTAAAATATATAGATTGTTTGAATTGCATCGCCGCACAGGAAGTAATACACATACTGTAATTATTTTTTTCATCCGTTGAGAGAGGAAAGAAAGCGAGTAAAATTTTCTGAGAATTGTCTCATCTATACTAATAGACGGAGTACCCACCGTCAGGGCCGGCGTTAGGGGGGGTTAAGCGGGGCAAAAGTACCCCCCTGAAGGGGGCCCGCCGGCCCGAGGCATACCTATTATATGTGACTACCATGTTTAAAACTGCGAGCATTAAAACATTTTCCCAACAAAAAAGGCGTTATTTGATTTTTTGCATTAAAATTTTCTGACTGTTTCCAAAAAAAAATTTTTTTTTGAGGACAGGGGCCTGAGAACGCTTACCCGGGGCCCGAAAATCCTAGCGCCGGTCCTGCCCACCGTCAGATTTCCTATGCATCGAATACACAGACAAAATCTGTGTGCAAGTTGGGGCAGACAAATAGGCAGCCACAATAGTACATTGTGCCACAAACTTTTGCGATTTCCTGCTTCCCTAATTATTTTAGGAAAAATATCTTCGAATAAAAGTTTTAGAACATAACATTCTGCATCTAAACTATTAAACAAAATTAATTTTGCATGCTTTGTAACGGCAGAAATTTGATATGAAAATGTCAAAATGACCTCAAAAACAGATAGCGATAGCCATGGAACTTGAACAAAATGATGACGTTTTAGCTGCCAGAATAATTTCTAATCATTTTGTTCAAGTTCATGGCTATCGCTATCTGTTTTTGAGGTAATTTTGACATTTTCATATCAAATTTCTGCCGTTACAAAACATGCAAAATTAATTTTGTTTAATGATTTAGATGCAGAATTTTATGTTCTAAAACTATTATTCGAAGATATTTTTCCTGAAATAATTAGGGAAGCAGGAAATCGCAAAAGTTTGATTTTACGGGTTAAATCCCTATTACCCGCCAAACGATACAGCACCCTGTATGTCTATAGGAAAATACATTAATTAAAGTAATAATTAGTTAAAAAGGCTAAACATTTTCAATGAAACAACCTATGTTTTTAGTACAATATTGATGAAACATTCGAGTTGTTCGCTGTTTCGTTTCAATTCCACATGGGATATCGCCCTCTTAATATTATTACCATGTTTTTTGTGACACGAATCCACGGAACAACGGTTCGTCAAATCGTCATGCATACAGAAGTACGATGATACAATTTTGAATGTGTGTTATTTTGTGCGTTAGGACGTGCAGGCGTCGACGGCGGCGTGGAGGCGGCGGCGCGGGCGCCCGATGAGATGATTGAGGATTGCAAACTGAATGGTCGGCACATGGTGTTAATTAATTAACGCTAATTTAATAAACGACCTAGCGCCACTGCTGTAAACATGGACATACACTGGGGTCAGCTCGTTGGTTTTTTCCCCAAATGATTTAAACATTTTATTACGCATCCACGAAACGCGGAATTTCTGTATACATTTTTTGTAGCGGTTCTTTGTTACTGCCTGTTCTAAAATTTACGAACGAAGAAATTAAATCTGTGTTAGATTATTGTGTTGCCATCCACAGTTCCCAGGTTTTAATTGAGAGTTGGTGAGGGTGTTAATTGGATTTTTAATTTATTATTAAAAAAATATTAATAAAAAAACTTTTTAAAGACACGCTTTTATTTAAATGTACTAAAAAGGAAAAAAATAAGTTTTAATAATTTAGTTTCATAATCATAAAAGCGTGAGTTGAAAACTCTACGATATTTTATTAGTCACGACCCACGCTTTTATAATTATGAAACTAAATTATTAAAACTTATTTTTTTCCTTTTTATCAAAAAGGGATAAACTTTTAAACGACTAAAAGGAACAAAATAAAATATTAGTAAAAAAACTTTTAAAAGACACGCTTTTATTTAAATGTACTAAAAAGGAAAAAAATAAGTTTTAATAATTTAGTTTCATAATCATAAAAGCGTGAGTTGAAAACTCTACGATATTTTATTAGTCACGACCCACGTTTTTATAATTATGAAACTAAATTATTAAAACTTATTTTTTTACTTTTTAGTACATTTAAATAAAAGCGTGTCTTTTAAAAGTTTCTTTTACTAATATTTTATTTTGTTCCTTTTAATCGTTCAAAAGTTTATCCCTTTTTGTCTCCCTTATAGGGATTGAATTTCGAA
This sequence comes from Mongoloraphidia duomilia, assembly GCA_039654895.1. Classification (NCBI taxonomy): domain Eukaryota; kingdom Metazoa; phylum Arthropoda; class Insecta; order Raphidioptera; family Raphidiidae; genus Mongoloraphidia; species Mongoloraphidia duomilia. The sequence continues at coordinate 44,687,290 of CM077519.1, read as the reverse complement.
AAATCTATCCTAGGACTTTATATACATAACTTTCTGTTACACCTCGTATAGTTTTAATTGAAACTAATGGTTTGAATTCACTCAATCGGTTATTTTCCAAGGAAATAAAAATTGAATAATCGTGTTTGGAAGTTGAACTACGGTCTATTCACAAACTGGGTTTTATATGTACCTAGTTATTTATTTCTTTACAGTCAGACCGCTCAAATTAAACATGGTGCGAGTATAACGTATTGGTAGAGCACTTGCATTGCATTCAGGAGGTGTCAGGTTCAAATCCCAACAAAGACAGATATGACATTGGAGTTTTTAGGCGCAAGTTTATTGTCACGTTTTTTGTATCACGCGTAGAGCCCAAACGATTCAACCGATTTTTAATTCCTTCCAAGGTCTAGTCATCACGAAGTTTGATGTATGAATTTTGGTCCCAGAGGGGATCAAATAAAAAATAAACGGCCAAGTCCGACTCGAAACCTGTCTAAAGGTACGTGCAGTACGCAGCTGGGATTCTAGATGGTAGCATGTATGGTAGATGGTGGCTGAAATTATAAGCGTTTATAGGTTTGCACAACGAAGCTTTGATACAAGTATAAGTCGCGTTTGAAATGTCAGATAGCGAAGACGAATATTTGTGTTCTTCTGCTACAAAGTGGTATATTTTAAATACAAATTTGGGTAGGAGCTATCATGTCCACCCTATTAATAGAAAACGATCTAAACATGGTGAATTTCATCATTTATACCAAGAATTAAAATTTTACCCAAACCTGTTTTTGAATATTTACATAAAGAAAATTAAAAATGCTAAAAAATTTAAGAAAAAAGTTTCCATATGGCTTAGAACAATAGGTGAAGATGGACTAAATGCTATTTGTAATATCCTCGTATAATCGTATAATCTTGCAACATCTGTGGAAACTGGAAAGAAAAAAAAAGAGAAAAGAAGGGTCTATTTCTTGTATAATATATAGATACATTATTTTGATTTTCCTTTATTATCGATACGCATATACCAATATACTTATATAATTTTTTTTTTTTTTATTTCAAATATATTTTGTTTTTGTTATATTATTATTATGGTAGCTACTTATACACGTCCAAAAAAAAAAAAAAAAAAAAAAAAAAAAAGTACCCCTACCCTAGCACTGGCTTCTGCCAAGTTGGGTAGGAGTATCCAATGTATAATTAATTAATATCAATATGTGTACCTACCTATTCAAATGGAAAATAAATAAATAAATAAATAAATAACACTTTTAAATACGTCTTAGAAAAAACTCAAAACAAATTAAATAAAAACTGGCAACATTTCATTTATTAAACTAGTCACATCCATTGCGAAACTTGTAACGGCCATTTGACAGTTGTCACACGTTGAAAGAATGGTGAGATACATTCTTGTATCTAGCAGCTCTTGTAACAGCGCTTATACCTGCTACACCACTGCTTCGTTGTGTACGCTCGCATATAAACAATGCATTAATTTAAGCAAGCCCTGCTATGATCTACGCTACCATCTAGAATCCCAGCTCCATACTGCACGTACTTTAAACGAAAGAGGAGAAAATTCTACGAGTATAAATAAATGACGGAAAAAGTTGGTAAATAGGATATTATATAAGCGTTACGAGTGGCGTCTAAAATAGCTCATCGCCATTAAATTGGACATTAAACACATTATTATATTATTAATTAAACACTGAGAGAAGTAAATTCCATCAGGCGCATTCCAGACTTTACAATAATAACTGACAAGAGCGGAAACTTCAGAAGAATTTGGCCGGAGAACGTACGATATTATTTAGAGATAATTGTTATAGCCCATGTATGTAAATAAATTATTATGCAAATTATCTTATGAATCAAACAAAACAATACAGTATACAAACAATAATAGTCGCTCATTGGCCATTATGGTGAATACATCTAACCTATATGTATATAAGTATGCATCTCTATAATGGATTATGCTATCACATTTTGATAGTTTGTGTATTCTTGCCATTAACGGCCCACGTACAGTTGTTCAACAACAACCACAACCATTCATTAAATTACCATATTTATCTATTAGTTACTTACCGGAGAAATAATATGATGTTTGTTATGTTATTATTGGTGGGAAACAATGTCCATTTTTCTGACAATATTATACTGTGTTCCTCGTAAGATTACGACTGATCATTTTTAACTCCGCTTCTGTTGTGATTAGAGCTGCCACATCTCCGATGATAGATGTATGTCTGGACTCCGGGTTAACGTCAAAATTCTTCGGGCTCCAGTTGAAACAGGCATACATTTGACCGCCGTGATGACTAGGGATTCATCAAGTCAAATAGCTTGACATTTTTACAAACTACTTGACTTGATATTCGAATTTTAATACTTCTGTTGTGATTAGGGCTGCCACATCTTTGAATTTGACAGATGTATGTCCGGACTCCTGGTTAACGTCAAAATTCTTCGGGCCCCAGTTGAAACAGGCATACATTTGGCCGCCGTGATGACTAGGGATTCATCAAGTCAAATAGATTGACGTTTTTACAAACTACTTGACTTGATATTCGAATTTTAAAACTTCTGTTGTGATTAGGGCTGCCACATCTTCGAGTTTGACAGATGTATGTCCGGACTCCTGGATAACGTCAAAATTCTTCAGGCCCCAGTTGAAACAGGCATACATTTGGCCGCCGTGATGACTAGGAATTCATCAAGTCAAATAGATTGACGTTTTTACAAATTACTGGGCTTGATATTCGAATTTTAATACTTGACTTGAGCTCGACTCAAGTCACTTACGGAAGCTTACGTTGTAAGGAGTATTAAACGTAATTTGCAAGTTGAAAGGGACTTGACGCATACTTTTCTGAACAGGGGTTACGAGACAGTATGCCAAATAAGTTTCGGAATTGCTTATATACAGTGTCCGCCAAAAAGTTCGCACCATATGGGAAAATTTTTTGTTTTTGATTTTTTTTGAATTTTTTTTTGGTAAAAAGTTTGTGCTTTTAAAAAGATTCAATTTGAACACACTAGAGCCATTGTGTGAATTTTTGTTCCGGAAAAAACAGCGTTTATCTAAACTTACGTTTTTTAAGGGCGTTAGATTCGAAGTAAAGAATTTTTGTGACTTAGTTGAATTTTAAAGTTAATTTATGTTTATTTATGATGAAACAGAAAATAAATTTGGACTTAAAAGGTGAGTTTTTCGTGTCGAAAACGCTTTGCACCAAAAACATAGAAAAATGTGTTAGAAATCATTTTGAATTCGAAAATTTCGCTGTTGTTATTTTTTTATGTTATTCTTGTTTATTTTTCCAATTAATATAAACAACATAAGCTAATACTACAGTCAAAGTACTTGAAATTCAAAATTTCACTCCGAAAAATGACCAAAAAGTTGAAATTTCAAAAGTTGACTTTTTTGGCCACCTGTATAAAAACTTTTTCTTTCATAACTGACATTACACATGGCGAATATCGAACGAATGCTACAAAAATTTCCGAAACACTTTTAATTTTCGAAATATTGGATTTTTTGTAATTTTGAAGTTTAGATAAACGCCATTTTCTCCGGAACAAAAATTCACACAATAGATCTAGTGTGCTCAATTTAATCTTTTTAAAAGCACAAACTTTTTACCAAAAAAAATTTCAAAAAAAATCAAAAACAAAAAATGTTCCTATATGATGCGAACTTTTCGGTGGACACTGTATATGAAATGATATCTAATCTGACTGAGAAATAAAGTATTTTCTACTCGTTTTGTTCTTTAAATGCACCTCTGCAGAGAAGTGAGTACTTAAAAGCCATGTACTTACATAAAATGCAATATAAATAATTCTGCAGAGATACACTGTGACTCAAAATAATGGAAACACCTTACATGTATTTATTACAAATATATAAAGTGACTTTGTGAGATATATGGTATGTATCATTTTTTAGCAAAACTTAAAATTTCAAGTTTCGACAAAGCTGTTTCATACTTGCGCCGCCTGGGGAGAGAAAATGTGACAACATTGCAAATCCATGGGTCACGACACAAATCGTTTTGTGTTCTGCAAATTGCAGCTAGCGAAGACAAAACTCAGTAATACTTAACGGTACAAAGGTTGTTCTCTGCAAACATTTCAGGATTGATCCACCTACTCGAAGGATCATGTATCATTGGTATAAGCAGTTTGAAGATAATTAAGACAACTGTAGTTTGTAGATTATAGATGCACGAAAGCTGAGGTCATCAGCATCTAACAACTTGCTGCGATTGCATCAATTTCCGTGAACAGGGATATTTTGGAGATAAATTTGGGTCAATTCCGATCACCTTGACTTTTGGGTCAGTTCCGAGCACGTCTATCGTTTGAAATTTTTAGTTGGGACAGTTCCGACCACACACTTTGAGGGTCGGCGCATACAATCAATTTTTAATCGGACAACAGCTGTTTAGTTGGATTGTCAAAAGGCTATGGGATTAAATGCGTCTACGCATACTATCGACACGATTGTTATTTGTTGTATCTACTACAAAAAAATCATAAAACCGCATCGATCGTCTTTTGACTTTTCTGTTACTATCGTCGGCAGCTTATGTCCACAGACGCTAGCATACACTCGAGTAAATAGTTGTTCGGCGACCCATTAGTTTAATAGTGAAATTATACCTGAGTGATTGTGTGCGCACCTCTACAACTAAACAGTTTAATCGAGTTGAAATCGCGACACGTAAACAACTCGATTAAACTGTTCAGTCGTGGAAACTATTCTGTGTATGCGCCCGGCCTAAAGGTACGTGTAGTATGGAGCTAGGATTCTAGATGGTAGCGTAGATCATAGCAGGGCTTGCTTAAATTAATGCATTGTTATATATGCGAGCGTACACAACGTAGCGGGTGGCGGATAAGCGCTGTTACAAGAGCTGGTAGATTCAAGAATGTATCTCACCATTCTTTCAGCGCCCTGACTACTACAATCAACGTGTGACAACTGTCAAATGGCCGTTACAAGTTTAGCAATGGATGTAACTAGTTTAATAAGTGAAATTTTGCCAGTTTTTATTTAATTTGTTTTGAGTTTTTTCTAAGACGTATTTAAAAGTGTTAGGTTCCATATGTAAATATTCAAAAAACCGGTTTGGGTAAAATTTTAATTCTTGGTATAAATGATGAAATTCGCCATGTTTAGATCGTTTTCTATTAATAGGGTGGACATGATAGTTCCTACCCAAATTTGTATTTAAAATATACCACTTTGTAGCAGCTAAGAACACAAATATTCGTCTTTGCTATCTGACATTTCAAACGCGATTTAAGCTTGTATCAATGCTAGTATCAAAGCTTCGTTGTGCAAACCTATAAGCGCTTATAATTTCAGCCACCATCTACCATACATGCTACCATCCAGAATCCCAGCTGCGTACTGCACGTACCTTTACTCGTTTAAAATTTTAGTGTGGCGAGAGGAATGATGCCAAGTACCACGGGGCTACTCGTATAAGTACATATATTATGGACTGTTTGTAAGCTGTCAATTAAAACTTCAATGGCTGGGTTACAGAACGCATTGTGTCATCTTTTTGCGTTTTAAAGACCACCAACAGCTAAGGTTATTTAGGCCTCGCCTAGCACCAATTCATATATTTTCAATTCATTATTTTTTTTTAATAATAAATTAAAAATCCAATTGACACTTTAACCAGCTCTCGGGCTAGAACCCGGGAACTGGGAATTTGTAATAGAGGAACCATAGCAACGCCATGTAAACAACAGCATTGCTATTTGCTTTACGCTCGGCTATTCTCAAACCCTTGTATCATTTTGTATTGACAGTTAGTTACTCATCCTCATAAATTGTTCTTTAATGTGCCAAAATCTTTTGAGTACCTACCAGAGGAATGAATGAATGAATTGTGAATTATAGACGCTCGACAACAGAGGTCATTAGCCTGTTACCAGAGGATTAATATGATGTTTGTCGTGGTATTGTGGGTAAAAAATTCAATTTTCTAAACTGATTCTTAAAGTTACAGTAATATCAATAATTTACTTACATAAACCAATAATTAAATTACCATATTTATCGATTTGTTACTTACCAAAGGAATATAAAATCTCTGTTTGGTAACGATGCATTTATGTAAAAGGTGTCCATAATATAAAGTAAATTTATTAAACATTTCGACCAAAGAACATAGATTTCGACAAGAATAATTATTTTTAATTGTTATTGCTTTATAATTCTAAATAATGATTTCGTTGATGTTGGAATTAGTTTTCTTCGTTTTTTTTAACAGTGGATCTGAAATTAAGTTTGTTTTACAAAAACAAAAAAACAATTAATTAAAGAACTTAAATTGTCGAATACTTAATTACCGTAGGCAATTTACATTTAATGTGTTTTTTTATTTCTTATTGTTTTCGTTTGAAAACTAATACTTCAATAGAAAATTAAAACTGAGTGAACAATAACCGCAAATAATTTCGAATATTAAAATTGTGAAATAGGGCTTGAGAATAGTCGAGCGTGTAGCAATTCCGAGAACTAGTGAAAGTGTCAACCGGATTTTTTAAAGACACCAGCCGCCAGGGTTATTTGGGCCTAGTACCAATTCATATTTTTAACGTATTATATTTTAATAACATCACATTGAAAATGCAATTGATAATTTTACGAACTTTCAGAATAGAACCTGGGAACTGTGGACTTTTAATATATAGGAGCCATATAAACAACGCTCGACCAATCTAGTACCATTAGGCCCAAATGACCGTGGCTGCGTGGCAGTTGGTGTTCTTTAAAAAAGCGAAATGATGGAATTTTTTTAAAAGACATTTATGATTTTCAATGATTTGATTTAATAACTGGAAATTGATAGCATTTGAATTAAAAAAATTCGGCTGATGACCAGTCCTATACTTCCCACCTAGTAAATATTTGCAAAAAATAAACACTCTTCTTTTTATTCTTTGACTAGGCCCAAATAACCTTAGCTGTTGGTGGTCTTTAAAACACAATTTAATTTTTTTTTCTTTGAAAAAAGCATGGCCCTCTTTTTTGTTTGGTGATGGCTAACTTAATATAGCAAAAATCATGGTTACCTTGATTTACGTACAATTTTTATTTTTTTAGTAAAATATTTTTTTTCTCGAAAACTATACATTTTAGTGAAAAAAAATATTTACATTTTTTTCATATTATAACATCTAGAATTCATTTTTTTTTTTACCTATGTTAATACGTGACATTGAGGACGTTTTTTTTAATATCTCAGGATCCACTGAACCGATTTGACTCAAAATCTAATCAGATCTAAGTTAAAGGCTGATAAACACAATAGAACAATCGGCATGCCCGTATGTTGTTCCGTTTTTACGATATCGAAGGCGAAAAATTGACCACATACACACGCACACACACACATACAGACATCAGTCAGAAAATGATCTTAAACGATTGCTAGGCTCTCAAAACGTGAAAATCTGTTAAAATCTCGAAATATTTTTTTCGGACTAAATCATTACTTCCCTACCATAGTAGAGGTGGGAAGTAAAAAGACATAGAACTGTTCGTGCTAGTATTTTTTTTATTAATATAAAGGCGTTAGAATAGAGAGCTGCAGAACTTTCTGTTGCAGAAGTGCCATTAAAAATTGAGTTTACTTCTGATAAAAAGAAAAGTAAAAAAGGTCTCGCTAGTGGATTTATCTGTAATCTGAGTGAGGAAATGGAAGTACAGTCGTTTTCATCGCGTTCTGTGTCGACAAAAAATAGAGGAAAGTCGCACAAGACTAGTGCACTTTAATTCATTGTCAAATCAAATACCTACGTATTGGAAGATGCACTTATACCTTACCTCCACTGTAATTGATATTAGGATAGATAGATATAAACTTTATTCTGTTAATACTGTATATATACAGTGTAGAATGCCTCAGTATAAAAGTATACAGTTTGAAACTTATGATTAAAAAATTCCTCGACAGAGTAAAAAGTTTTCTGTAATAATATAAATTTTAATTTCTGTTTAAATTTGGTGACTGGTAAATTTTTGATCTCTTGGGGCAACTTATTAAACACTTTCAACATTGCATTGACAGGACCTTTGAGGGCAGTATAGCCTAGATGGTAGCGTGCTTGGCGCCGCAACCTCTAGACTGGACTGCCGTGGGTTCGAATCCCACCTGCGCTCATGGATGTTTTGTGATGTTATTTAGTTTTAAGTTAGTTGTTATTTAGTGTAGTTGAAAGACGCTAATGACCTTAGATGTCGACGCGTCTATAATCTACAATAAATAAATAAAATAGACAGGACCTTTGTTGACCGTACTTAACGACGTGTAATCAAGCTATAGTTAGTACCTGTTCGAGTGCTGTATGTATGATTTGGAATATTTCCTGAGACGAGATTAAAATTAAATTTAACAAAGCTTGCACATTCTAGCACATAAAGATCGTGAATTGTTAAGATATTAAGTTTCTTAAAGAGTGGGCGACAGTGTGTTCTAGGAGGAACTTTACAGATTGCTCTAATGCAGCGCTTTTGTACAATAAAAAGTTGAGAAGTATTTACGGAGTTGCCCCAAAAGACAATTCCATATAAAAATATAGATTGCACAAAGGCATTATAAACAGTGACGAGAACTGATTCTGGAATAAATTTACTCAGACATTTTAATAGATACACATATTTACTGTTTTTTTAATTATTTTGTCAACTTGATCTTTCCAGTTCAAATGCTTATCTATGGTTAGATCCAGAAAATTTACCGAGGTAGAGAAAGAGATTTCACCTACATGTGGTACAATAAAACTATTTGGGCAGTTCCCATATTCACCAAATTTTATAAATTTTGTTTTTTCCAAATTTAGTCGAAGACTATTATCAGAGAACCATTTTTCTAAAAGAACTATGAAATCCTCAAGTGAATTCTTCAAATTCGAGAGTGAACACGACTCATAGATGATTGCAGTGTCATCTGCATAAAGAATGAGATTATTTTGAACAGTATTTGGGAGATCATTTATATAAGCAATAAATAATAGTGGCCCAAGATTCGAACCTTGAGGCACACCTCTCGAAATTAAAGATTTACTTGAAGAAACCATTGACATAACATTGTTTTCGACTTTTGATTGTTGGACTATTTGTATGCGATCTGATAGATAAGACCTAATTAAATCTAATGCTAAACCTCGCAATAGATATGTTTTACCAAATAGGTACTATAGAATTTAAAATACGTGCAACTCTGGTCTAAAATTGGCAACAATAAACATTAGCTTGTTTTACATGGCGTTGCTATGGTTCCTATCTTACAAGTCCCCAGTTCCCGGGTTCTAGCCCGAGATCTGGTAAAAGTGTCAATTGGATTTTCAATTTATTATTAAAAAAAATAAATAATGAGTTGAAAATATGAATTGGTGCTAGGCCCAAATAACCTTAGCTGTTGGTGGTCTTTAAAACACAATTCAATTCGCGCGCCGCTTGGGGCTTGGGGTGCTAAACAACTTTTAAATATCAAATACTATAAAAACAATATTTGTAATCAGCACATTGATTTTTTCAATTTTCTCACGTATAGTTTAGGAAAATAATTTCGATAAAAAAAGCTAATAGTCTTACAGACGAAAAATTGAAAAAAAAATTAAAACTTTTTAAAAATTGCATTCTTTCACATGTAGCTAAAACGTTTTTCAATTAAAAATTGGTCTGCAGGATCTGTAGTGTGATTCTTGATTTTTCATTTGGCGTTTACCTGAGAGCGGTAACCGTTTTTAGGCGAGGGGAAACCCGGAAAGGATTTGAGATGAATAGCGCAGGGGATAACTTCCGGTAAAGATTACTCTTAAAAATGGCAGAGTTCTTCGATCTTCAGTTTAAATTTTTTCGGCTTCTTTGACATAGTGCATATTATACGTAGGAGAATGTAACATATTTCATAGACACGTCGCTTAGAGATCAATATTAAAGTGACATGTAGAAATAATAGGGGTGCAATCTCTGAAGTCCGGCGCTGACAACTACACTGCCTCTGTCATTTCAGGATTGTAGTGGGTAGCTAGTTCATAACGCATGTTTTGAGCCAACAACTTATACATTGTATTACGTCAGATTTTCCTGTGCTATAGCAGAAGTGGTCAACCTTCTGGCATGCAAAGGAAATTTATATATGCCACAATTTACTAAGATTCGACCTTGCTCTCTAAGAATCGACCATCCTCACTGAGTCGATCTTGCTCACTAAAAATCGATCATATATACTAAGATTTTAGCAGCTCACTAAGAATCTACCTTGCTCATTAAGACTCGACCTTGCTTACTTTTAGAATGGTAGCCAGCTGGTTTCCTGCGCAAATCACATTAATGCAAATCGTGAACAAATACAAATTCAGCATCCACATTCGTTATCTATAGTTTATAGATCATGGTGCCTCCACACAATCGGCCATGATGGGCGATTACAGGCCATCACGATTGTGTGGAGGGCATAATCGCCTGTAATTGCCCATGATCGCCCATGATGGAGCGTGATCGCCTCTGTATGGATTTTTCAGCCATGATTGCGCGCGTTTCCACACGTTCGTCGATCACTCAGTTCATATTTGTTTCGATATCCATGTCGGACTGATGACAATTCAACAAGTGGCACGATTGTGTCATGCGCAATGATGGTGACAATCAGCCTAATCTGTGATTGTCCATCATGGCCGATTGTGTGGAGGAGACATTATAAACATAGAAAAAAGTTTTTGTATCCTTAAATATCTAAAAAAAATCGTTAACTGTTTAAAATCCAAAATTTACCGACAGCCATCTTATATTGTACGCACAGACTATCGAGAATTTTATGTAAATCCAATACTATTTTAGCTTTTTTTCGATTTGAATTATGATTCAACTTTAGTAAACATCTTTATTGACTCCCTCCTAATTTCTGTAAACGTGATTCTGTGAAATGATTCAACTATATTCAACCATGATGAATATACTTCTAATCACTTGTGTGTTTAATAAACAATAATTGGAAAAGAATGAATCGTCACAAGATATAAAATTAAATTCAACCATCTTTTGTCGACCGTAAAAAAATTTGAGGTTATAAGTAGCTGTCACTGACTCATTGTATCCGAATCTGAATGCTTACAAATCCGCGGACTCGCTGTTTTTTATTTGTTTTTTGTTTGTAAGTATGGTATTTTTTAACACATATATGTTTGCCAATTTGGCACAATTCACAAAAAAAGTTAGCCACTTCTGTGCTGCAGTGTTGGGCATAGCTGTTGGATTTATGTGTGTAACCAAGGAGGTAACTTTGACAGAAAAGTGTCTGTAAACTCACTGCGGATGTGAATAATTAGGGTGGCCTTACAATTTTTCGCATAAATCGCGACACTTCTTACATTCATGTGTGTGCATGTGGGAGAGTAAGAAATTTATGTTGGAAATTATAGTACATTATTTTTAGGCGCAGGCGTTTAAATATGTCATGGGTAGGTTTTCAAATTATTCTGTGTAATTAATTTTAATCATAAACAAGCCGTGAGGTGGGTCGTTTATTAGGACTAAAGTGCGACCCTTGAGGTCCACACGACGAACTTCCCAGTTTGATAAATATTTAATAATAATAATTAAATTAGATATTACACAGAAAAGTAATCATTTTAATCATTAAAACATAATTATTATTTATTTTTAACAATAATTAAAAAAAAAAAAAACGGCTGAACCGATTTTTATAAAATTTATGTCGGATCAAAAATAAAAACGTTAACACGCCTCGATTGACACCCTTACGAAGTCGATATAATTTTTATTCGCGAGATATTGTGTAAAATCTATTTTTTTTAGTCTATTTGGTTAAGAAAAAAGAACGGCTGAACCGATTTTGAAAAAATTTCTTTCAGATCATATTTACGTTAATACGCGTCGATTGGCATCCTAACGTAGTCGATATCATTTTTCATTCTCGAGATTTCGTCTTAGAAAGAAATGGACACATATACGTACGTACGTGCATACGTACACATACACACACATACATCTTTCTAAAAATAGTATAAAAATAGTGTAGTGACCTTGAAACATAAAAATTTGTTATACATTTTGATTTCGATTTTCGGACCCATTACAATAACTTCCAATGGGAAGTTCCATGAATGTTAGTTGTGTCACATAATTGCTGGCAAGATAACTGAATGGTTTTCATTTGTTTCGTTCTATTCATTTTGAGTCGGAGGAGACGAAAGGAATCAAATTCTGTTTTCGAGACTAAATTAAAATACGCAAAGAAAAAAATATATTTGCAAGAATTAAATATAGCAGAAGACTTTAAAAGTAATGGAAGTAGTTAAAAAACATTTGTGATATAGATTTGGTATGTGCAACACTGTACGGATTGTTTTGTTTGCGCCGAAACTCAGCTCTAAAATGATCATCCTGTTTATTTACGGCTCCACATGGAGATCATTTTCAATTTGCCAATTTTTAAAGAAACTTCTACTTTGAAAGCTTTACAACTTTCTTGTCTGTGAAAACTGAAAAGCTTTCTATACTTATTGTTTATTCACATTTGAAGTTTTTATATATTCGGCCATCCTGTAAAAACCACGTCCCCGATTATATGCGTACATTGATATATAATAGGTTTTAATGTTTAATGTGATATGTGTCATTAGTGAAATTTAAGAATAAGATTTGTTTAATACTGAGAAGGCAATCAGACCAAATTCAATTCTAGGATTGATCTTCCATCTGTCCACTGACGTATTTAAGTCTAGAGCCGTCTGAGGCTACTCGAAATTGGCCGCCCCCGCTATTCAGTCCACAAGCTCAGCTCTTCCTCTAAAGTCTAAGTCATCAATTGTGAATAGTTGATAAAATATTGAAACAGTTTACTTCAGCATACATTACCCATAATATTAACTCCAAACAGAAATCATGATTCAAATGAAAAAAATGTTCTCGTATGACGAATGGAATTTTGCCGCTGCTTATTTCTTTATTTATTTTTTTTCCTATCAATGGCAATAAGCTTTGTCAAATTTGGGTTGATGAAAGTCGTGCTCGAATTTTGCCGTCCCTAGGACTGTTACCAAAAAGTTGATTATTAAAGACCTGTTACTTTAAGTATACTAAACTGACATACTGTAACAGATTGTTATTAGTGTATTTGCCATATTATGGCACATACACTATTGGCGTCGGTCGGATGGCGGGACCTAGGGGTCGGACCAAATTTCTCGACGTTTCATACCCTCCTGAACAGTTTGCCACCATTTTTAAAAATGTTTATATATATATATGTATATATATATTTATATATATATTTATATGTGTGTGTGTGTGTGTGTGTGTGTGTGTGTACACGATAACTCTCGACAGACTTAATCGATTTAAACGAAATTTGGTACACACATTGGAACCCATCACCGCAAGAAGCCTATTTAAAATGGGCCAGATCGGACCATTTTCAGGGTTGTATTATAGTGGTTCCAAAAAGTTTTGGGCCCAAAAATACCAAAAAAATTGTCAAAATCGTTTCAAAATTGAAATTTAACTCTTTAGTAAAGATTAAAATGTGCTGCTAAAATTTTAATAAAATCGGCCCGACAGGACCGGACTTTCAAATTTTATGAAAACACTAGTTTGTTGATATGGATTTACTTATGGAAGGGTGTATTTAATTTGGTGCAGATGCTGTACTGATAAAATCCATGTCCAATATCGAAATTTAGAAAAAATTAATTATTTTAAGGGATGTATTAAGGGGTTAAATTTTTATTTTGTCAAAAAACAAACTTAAGTTCACATAATAATGCCACAATGCCTGTATTAGCATATACACTATATTGTCGGCAGGGTTTGGCACTGCGACCCGAGTTTTTTTTTATTATAGATATTTTTAAATAACAGTAACACCTATTATCAAAGAATGACAGTTTTGCGTATCACTATAATATGCAGGGCTAATACAGTCAGCTACCTATACTTGTTTTGTTTTTTTTGTTTCTTGCCCCCACTTTCTGCAGAAATGTTATGTATGTACTGCGCCTATACATATATATTTTCAACGATTGGTTGTACAATTTACTATCTCCGCATTATGCCTCTTTTGTTTGTTGAATTTTTTAACAGTTTTAGAATATCATACATTTCTCCTGTCTGCACCTTTTCTATTATTAAAAAAATGATACAGGTAAAAGCGAAATATACGTTCTTGTATACAATTTACAATAAAAAACATACGTTCCGAAAAAAAGAAGACATTAAACTAAAATTTTATTTTTTATAGAATTGTAGTATTTTATACTTACAACTAATATTACTTCAGTCCCAGAAAGCACAATATTTTAGTGGACAATAATTTATTTAGTAGATAATATTTTTGAAGTCTGGCACTCTTTGCCTGGGTAGTGAAATAAAGTGAACCGTTCGCATTCGCAACTCGACGGTGAGATTCGCTGAATCGGGGTTACTCGGCTCAAATACGAACACGTATTTGAAGTATGCTATTAATACACGTCTGGGTACTGACTGGTCACTCTCTTACAACTGTGCCCGGCTGACATACTTATATCATAAAAACTGCACGCTACACAGTTGCACCGATAGCTAAGTAAGCAGCGTCTTTACGTTGTATGCATAGGAACTCCGGTTCGAAACCTGATAGCACCGTAGAACTTTTGACGTATTTTTTTTTCTAAATTCTAAGTACATAATATTTATTTATATATTTTTTAATTTTTGTTGTTAATTTTTGTTCATAAGTGTGCTAATAGATGACATCAAAAATTAGAAAATCTGAAGTTTTCACTTCTGTCGTGTGGTCATAAACACACTCATTTTTTTAAAATAAAATTGCAAATAATATTTTAGTATATTATGGTTATAAATGAATAGTTAGTATATTGGGAACATGAACCAAAAATAATAAGTAGATGTTAAATTTTCAAATCTAGAAAATTTATGCTTCGTATTTATAAAACAGGTACTTTTTCAATATTGTATTTATAGATTTTCGGCTTTTAATAATTTTTATATACCACTCCATAAAAATGTTCGTTATACGTTTCATGTCAGCTTTAGTGATTTTAAATACTTTTATTGTAAAATGTTCCTTGTAGATTGATAAAAAAAAGAAAATCTGTTCAATAACCCAATTATTGTGTTTTAACACGACATAGTTACATACCGTACCCGCGTATTAATGAATGATGAAAGAAAAACAGATTTTGTTATGAAAAATTAAGGAAGCCGCAAAATGATACTGTGCGTGGATTTAAGAGAGGGTATACATCACTCGGTGTAGAGGTGGGGATAATTGCAGTATTCCAAGCGAGTGCTGCGTTATAGTGTATTCATTGACAGAAAAAAGCAGAAAATAAAAAACGTTTTATAAAAAAAATCACTAAAAAAAATCGAAAAAATATTTGTAGAATAAATAGAAATTTGTAGAATAATATAGAAAAAGGACGTGGCTAATTACGCAAATAAGCGTAGAAGCCAAAAACTAATAAAAAAAAAAGATCACAAAAAAAATTTTATAAAAAAATAGAACCTTCTTCAAAAAAAGCCACTAAAAAAACGAAAATTATATACAATTTTGAGTTCCGCGCTAATTTAATTACTAAAACTTTTTTTATATATTATAAGTAGGTATTTATCCATTTTTATTAAATATAGACGCCGACCTCAAAATTGTATAATTTTCGTCAAGGAGGTTTTTTTTTGTATAAGTTTTTAACTTCCCATTGGAAGTTATTATAATGGGTCCGAAAATCGAAATCAAAAAGGAAAAAATTTTTTTATGTTTCAAGGTCACTACACTATTTTTACACTACTTTTAGAAAGATGTCTGTGTGTGTGTATGTGTGTGTGTGTGTACGTACGTACGTACGTATGTATGTGTCCATTTCTTTCTAAGACGAAATCTCGAGAATGAAAAATGATATCGACTACGTTAGGGTGCCAATCGACGCGTATTAACGTAAATATGATCTGAAAGAAATTTTTTCAAAATCGGTTCAGCCGTTCTTTTTTCTTAACCAAATAACCTCCAAAAAAGTAGATTTTACACAATATCTGGCGAATAAAAAATCATATCGACTTCGTAAGGGTGTCAATCGAGGCGTGTTAACGTCATTTTGATCCGACATAAATTTTATAAAAATCGGTTCAGCCGTTTTTTTTTTTTTTTTATTATTGTTAAAAATAAATAATAATTATGTTTTAATGATTAAAATGATTACTTTTCTGTGTAATATCTAATTTAATTATTATTATTAAATATTTATCAAACTGGGAAGTTCGTCGTGTGGACCTCAAGGGTCGCACTTTAGTTCTAATAAACGACACACTTCACGGCTTGTTTATTTTTTCTTTTTAATGGCTTTTCTGCAATATTTTGTACGTTATTGACCGACTTCTTTCTTGATATTTGATTACTAAACTAAAAAAAAGAAATACTGAACCGATTTGATGAGTCTTGTTTTATTTTAGATATGGAACATAAGTGTTCTATATCTAAAATAAAACAAGACTCATTAAATTCGGTTCACAAATACAGATGTGACGTAACATACTTATATAGGTAAGATACAAAAAAATATTTTTATTAGATAGGTACCTACTAGAAAAAAAAACAGCTGAACCGATTTAAGAGAAAATTATATGGGACTAACATCTTTTTGAACACAACGGAGTCAAAATTTTTCAAATCGGTGCAGACATTCCTGAGTAGGTAATCGCTGGAGATACATTACAAAAAAAAAATTGATCGAATTAGGTATTTAAGTTTAAAAAAAATTATTAATTTTTTAATTTTTTCTAATAATTTAACATAAATAATATTGAAAATCGAAAAGAAAAATTTTTTTAAAGCTATAGATAAATTACTAAAAATTAATTAAAATATATAAAAATTTAAAAAATATCACGTGACTTCAAAACGCGCCAGGAATGTTTGTGACGTCGTTATGTTAAAATGTGTCTGCATTTGTTGGTATTTGTGTATATGTATTACACATACTATCAAAAATAATAAATTTTTAACTTGGTAACCATGGATACAAAGACCATAGATAACATAATGACGTCACACGCGTTCGGATTCTTTCGGCGCGTTATCGGAACTGAGTTTAAAAATTAATTTTTATTTAAATATAACTTTTTAATTAGTAAGCAAAAAAATTAAATAAAAACAGTTTTGCTATAAAACTTGTATGTGGTCCTTCCATTTAAGTAAAAAAAAAAATTCATTTAAAAACCCAATTGAGAACATCCTCCTTTTCTGAAGTCGGTTAAAAACAAACCAAACAAGCCGTGAGGTGGGTCGTTTATTAGGACTAAAGTGCGACCCTTGAGGTCCACACGACGAAATTCCCAGTTTGATAAATATTTAATAACAATAATTAAATTTGGTATTACATAGAAAAGTAATCATTTTAATTATTATTATTTATTTTTAACAATAATTAAAAAAAAAGAAAAAAACGGCTGAACCGATTTTTATAAAATTTGTCGGATCAAAATGACACACACACACACAAAGACATCTTTCTAAAAATAGTGTAGTGACCTTGAAACATTTCTTTCAGATCATATTTACGTTAATACGCGTCGATTGGCACCCTAACGTAGTCGATATCATTTTCATTCTCGAGATTTCGTCTTAGAAAGAAATGGACACATATACGTGCATACGTACACACACACAGACATCTTTCTAAAAATAGTATAAAAACAGTGTAGTGACCTTGAAACATAAAAATTTGTTATACATTTTGATTTCGATTTTCGGACCCATTACAATAACTTCCAATGGGAAGTTAATTATGTATTTTGGCAAATTAGTACATTTTTACATATCATATTTAACCATTAATTTTCTGGCACGGATTCGCACAGGTATTATTTGGTTTGGCAACGAAACAATCAATTTCTCATATATCACGTTATACTGCAGTACCTACCTATCTTTTATAATTTAGCCAGCGTACAACAATTTAGCTCAGAAATCGGACGCGGAATCCTCGACTTGCTTGTAGCGTTTTTAGCTGATTACATTTTGTTACACTAGGCCGCACTAGAGTAAACTTTCATCAAGAACAGTGTTCGACTGGTCAGTGTAGACAGCAGTGCTACAGTGTATCGTGTTCGGCTGGGCGTCGGTGGGATGTTAGTGTATGACCTTCAGTGTTACACTTTTACCACCGTCGCAGGGAGGTCGTGTAAAGAATTAATGCAACATGGCAGCGGTAATTACAGAGTGATGACCTACACGAAGAGCGTGTACACTACTACTCAGCACTGGCACGGTGCTAGTGTTACACTCGTGCAAAAACTACGCGCCACTAGTGTCAAAAAGTGCTTACCAGCTGAAAAAGCTATTAATTTCGTTCACTGTTTACTCCCATTTTCCTAAATATTTGACCTGTTTCTGTATAAGTTAAAATCTGTATTAGTTTATCCATATAATCGTAATTCCATTAACGGCTGGTTTATCTAACATTTATTTTTTTGTGTTTCAGGTACTATTTTTTCTAGTAATTTATGCATCTAACTTCTAATTAATGTCACTACGAGTACGTGAGTATTTTTTTAAATTTGTATTATTTTCCATTCCAATATTCTTAGATTTTCGAATAATATCTAATTTTATTATCCAAAGTGCTTCTAAAAAAAATAATTTTTTTTAGAAATATTTTTGACAACACAAATAGTTTTCACTGCTGCCGGGGTGTAGAACTGCAGAAGATATTTGAAAAAAGTATCTACCTAGATACAAACGACCAAACAGTTAATACCCCAAAAGATATAAAAGGACAAGATACTTTGTATGAAAACATTTAAATAAGACATAGGTACTACAATATATTTTGTACGAAAGTATGTAAATAAAAGAGACTTTCTATTTATCTAAGTTATTTTTAAAAGTATCTTAAATACATCAAAAGTATCTTAGTTACTTCAAAAGTATCTTAGTTACATTGGAGTTTCATGCTTTCATGGCCGGTAGACATCTTGGTAGCAAGTGTTTCCGGGCTAGGTAGCCGTGGTCTAATGGATTTTACTCCGTACGTTTCGCCCAAAGCTCCGTTGGGCATCTTCAGCGACGATTGGCAATACGATTCGATCTTCTTGCCGGTCGACTGGCAGTATCTTCATTTTAGGATATAGATATTTACAATAAAAAGTATCCAAGATACAAAAGAGTATCCTTTTAGATGGAAGATATTCTCCAACTTTGCCGGCGAGTCTGTCCAGTGGAGATGGGCACTGCCTAACTTGACCGCTAGGGTCGCCAGCTATATAACTACCGTTGTCTGTGAGCTGTTCATAGTAGTGTGAACAGAATAAGTTTATTTAAAATAATAAATCGTTGGAAATGCCGATGTGCTGTATTTACTAATGTTCAAATCATAGAGGTTTTGTATTTCTAAAGGATCCGGAACTGAAAAGAAGTTGTTGCATGCTGTCAGAAGGGAAAAAATTTGATTTCTCGCGCGTTTTTCTATGAAAACCAATGATAAATTAGATGGTTATGTACCTACGTACCTGCTGCCATCTATATCACGTTTCTCTTGTGCCCATCTCCATTGTTTTATCTCGCAGTAACGATTTTCAGGCTACAAAATGTCTTGACCTCTGCAGTAGTCGGGCGTCTGTAATCGACCGACAATAATCTGTGTATACAAAATTTCTTTACAAAAAACAATGCTGCATGGGATCTTTGGCGAGCGAACTTACTATAATGAATTAAGGATACTGCAGACTACGGGATGGTGGGGGGGCAGAAAGGGGCAACAGTCGAGTCGAGAGGGTTCATTGTTAAATAATTCTGTTGTTGTTTTGTAGTTTACAACGATAATAACATAATGCATAATGAATTATCCCGCAGAAGCAGGTCTCTACAAAATATGTACTATATTTGCTTCTAAATTATACCGCGTACATAACCTGCATACTTGTAAAAGAGCGAAAGGCATTTTCACCTGTTGGTTCGCATACTGGCGGTTCAATTCCCGACAAATGTCCAAAATACATATCCCCTACTGCGTATTTCTGTTTTCAACCGTTATAAGTCGCACTCGTACACTAATAAGAGGAAAATAATAAAATTTTGAGGTCGGAACCAATTTAATAAAAATAATAATAAAAAACTCTAGTGATTATAAATTGGGTCGACCTAAAAATTTTATTATTTTCATCTTTTTAGTGACTGTTTTGAAGGAGGTCCAATCTTTTTTATAAAATGTTTTATTTATGCAGGAACAGTCTAAATTCGTTGTCAAACTCTTTGTTATGGTCGTGTTGCCGTATAGATCTAGACTTTCTAGACTCTTGTCTTGTCTTGTCTAGATTTTCAAGACAAGACAAGACTTGCTTTATCTAGATCAAGACTCTTGCCAAAACTCTAGACAATTTTCAAGAGTCTAGAATCTAGATAAACTAAGTAGTAGTAGGTAAAGTAAACCACTCGGTTAATCTAGACTCGTGAAAATAATCTAGAGTCTTGACTAGACGTGGTCGTTATTTCACGTCACTAGTTACAATAACTAGCTATGCGGTATGTAACCGAATCACTAGTTTCGAGTTACATTACAAGTAGTGATTTTTGCAAATGCGTTACTAAGCGAGAGCGGGTGACAGTGACACGAATAAATCCGACGTAACCCGAACACGCACATGCCGTAATTTAAGTGTATAGCTACAAACACTTAGATAGTGATTTAATGTATTTTAGTTTCGTCTCGTTTCATGTGATAGTTGGTGGTAACTGGTGGAGGTATTTATGCAAGCAATCACAGTAGCTGAATAAAAATAACTAGTTACAAAAATCACTAGTTTTGAAACAGGTGACGCCGACCAAGTCACTGGTTTCGTTACGTTTCTTGAAAATAACGTAACGACCCACGTCTAGTCTTGACATTAGACAAGACAAGAGTTTTTTAATCTAGACTTAGACTTAGTGAAGTCTTGATATTTCAAGACAAGACAAGACTTTGAAAGTCTAGTCTTGTCTAGACGGCAACACTAACTATGGAGAACATTAGATTGTACTAACAGCGAAAAAAAGATCGTTTTTTAACCTAAATTTTGATCATAATGTGTATCGTTTAAACCGATCAATTATTTTTCGAGCAGGATCGATTTGAAATTCTAGGTACACTGGTTTTTTTATGGAGAAATATTCGTCCCTCATCTCACGTAAAGACGTATAACTGACAAAAATTGGAAAAGTGAGATACGCCACCGAACAACCGCCCTTAAGCATGACTTTCTTCTCGCGAACTGTAGCTCTGTTCCAACTTGCTATAAATGGATCGTTCTGAAACGGTAACGAAACTATTTGTATCGGTTTTGTGCGCATGCGTCGATTTAGCACAATTCTGTTACGATACAAACATAGACATTGGTTGGAACGCTTTTGTGACCGTTTTATGCATCAAATCATGGCCTCCATGCATCAAATGGTCAAAATATGTTATCAAATTGTCATTTGTCAAATGTAAATCCCTCATTTCAGGCTTTTTTTGATGTTAAAAACATTTAAAAAAAATAAATAACTTATTTGATAGCTAGTCGTAAGAATAATATAAATAAATAAACGTAAATGTTTTAATTGTTAAAAACATTTTTTGATAAAATATGCTAGCTACATTTTATTTTGGAAATAACAAATATGCAAATTATTAATTTGTAGTCGTGATGTTTTTGAGCGTTTGTTAAAAATTATATTGTTTGTCTAACATTTACATATTTAAAATTTTTGGATTTACCCGAATATAAACATAATTAAATTTTATTAACTAGGAATCAAAATATAAATATTTAAATTAACAATTTTGCAAAAACAAAACAAATCTCAAATGAAGAATAAAGAGGTATTTGAACAGAGACGAGACAAAACAAAAATAAAACAAGAGTTCGATCACCGATGTGTATCAAGTGAGTCGTTCTTTTTGCTTACCTTTTTGATTGTCACTTTTTCCAGTAAAATCTGTCTATTATATAGCTAGACCGTTGTAATAAGACAGACTACAGTTTTTCCTCCGCAGTGAGTATAATTTTTGTTTTCATTCTAATCTAATTGATTAAAGAAGTACTTTTTTTTATAAATTCATAATAGTGAGGTTATTCGCTGTCTCTTTTTTTTTTTCAAAAATTCTACAAACTACACAATAGATTTACACTTATTAGAACAGTTGCACCATCTATCAGCCAATAGTGCATACAGATCACAACGTCCAGTTGGTTTGGCTCTGCCCAACAACTGGACAACCTCAGAACGAAATGCCATCTCTTAAAATTATAACAAAATAACTACTTATCAAATGAATCTCTCACCAGACCAAAACACACACTCATTTACTGAAAATCAAACAATGTTTCATTCTACTCCAATACCAACAAATACACCAAATGAATCCAACAACCCCTCGACTTCCAGATCACCAAACGAATCAAACCAATCATTCGCAAATATCGTAAAAAACCAACAATTCAAATACCCTAAAAAAGACCAAGGAATAATTCTAAATTCAGCCGACAACATTAAAATCAAATCCTATATCATTTCACTTGCAAATGTTGTAAACCCGAAACAAATTATAGCCGCATCCCGCATATCGAATAACAGAATATGTGTATACCTATCGAGCAAATCAGTAGTAGATGAACTCATGGCGAACTACTCTAACATCATTGTTGAAGGCCAAGAAATCGGAATACGACGTCTTGTCACACCTTCAATGAAATTAATTCTCTCAAATGTACAGCCTACCATTCCAAGCTCAGTCATTGAATCTTACCTAAGGCAAATTAACATCAAACTAGTCTCACCCGTGCACATGATGAGAGCTGGCTATCCCGAAGACTACCTTACTCACATAGTCTGTTTTAGAAGATACGCTTATGTCGTACCCGATGACAAAACACCTATCCCCGAACAACTGATTATCCCCTATGATACCGAAAAACATAAAATTTACCTAACCCTAACTGATAACAACATGACTTGCTTCAAATGCAAACAAACTGGTCATACAACACAGAATTGCCAAAATGTTGTACCCGAACAAATACCAGACCCAAATGAATTAAATAGTAAAAAACGACCCCCACCATCCACAAACTCCACTCAATCCGTCGATTCAGCCGATGACTATGAAGAACAGACGGACGCTACCATCATACACGAAGTACTTGTACATGAACCTTCGAAACACACCCTAACCCCCAATTATTCCGACCAATCTCAAACCAAACTTACACAAAATAAAGACGACTTCAAAGTTCCGGCGATCCCCTCTTCTCAATCTGAAAAAGAAACAAGTACATTTAATACACATCCTAAAAACAAAACAAAACACAAAAGAAAAAAAATAAAACTAACTGACCCAAACTTACAAACAAAATTACAGAAAGAACTAGAACCACTAGAAAAACACATGCAAGCTAACCAATACATTCTAACACACACTCAGTTAATAAAATTTCTACAACTAACCAACAAAGACAGAAACCCACTAACAGCGATAAGGCAATTCACAAACGACATAGAAGGAACATTAGTGATGCTAAATGACCTAAAAAACATCCTGACAAACAGAGGGACTAAAAGACGATTTACAAACATTATAAATAAATTAAATCAATATATTTTATTTGAACTCGACACAGTCAATGGCATACCACCTTCCCCACTTGAATCCTCACTTGATGACACCGACTCATACAACTCAACTTAACAATGGCTATAATACAGTGGAACATAAACAGCTATTTCACAAAAATAGCTGAACTTAAACGACTAATCTCAGAAACAGATCCAAACATAATAATGCTACAAGAAACAAACTTTAAAACAAAACACAATCCAAAGCTAAAAGGCTATACTTTTTTCAGAAAAGATCGACTAAACCCTGATCATGCTAGTGGGGGCGTCGCTATTCTAGTCAACAATAAATGCTATGCTGAACAAATAACATTAAACACAAACATAGAAGCCTTAGCACTAAAAATACACACGCCACAAAACTATACAATATGCAACGTATATCTCCCGAATAGCCAAACTATTAACTTAAATGATTTAGAAGATCTAATACTCCAGCTACCGCCCCCCTACATTCTAGCTGGCGATTTCAACGCTCACAATCTTTTATGGAGCTATAAAACTTGCCCTAGAGGAAAAATTGTAGAAAAACTATTAGAAAATCACAACTTAACTATTTTAAATGACGAACAACCAACTCACGTAAACTTCTCAACAAATAGCTTATCGGTTATCGATCTCACAATCTGCCACCAAAACCTCACACCAGTTTTAGGCTGGTCTGTCCTCTCTGATTTATACGGAAGCGACCACTTCCCTATACAAATCCAGTTCCCTAATCAGGACATCCAAACACCGCTCCCAAAATGGAACTTAAAAAAAGCAAACTGGAGTAAATTCATGGAAAAAATAACTGAAAATGATCTCTCGTTCAACGAAAATATCGACATAGACTCGATAATAGACTCATTCACAAACAAAATCATATCAGCTGCTGAACAATCAATCCCAAAAACTTCCAACAACAATAAAAAGAAACAAGTCCCGTGGTGGAATGAAAACTGCGAAAAAGTCGTAAAACAAAATAAAACAGCCTTGAATAAATACAAAAAATGTAAAAGCCTAACCAATTTCATCAATTTAAAAAAAACTCAAGCAATCGCCAAACTAACTATAAATCAAAGCAAACGGGAATCTTGGTCACAATATGTAAGCTCAATAAATTCAACCACACCAAACAAAGAGATATGGGATAAAATCCGGAAAATAAAAGGAATAAACAACACATATCACATCGCTGCTTTAAAAACTGAAGATAACAATATACTAACCACAAACAATCAGATTACAGAATGTCTAGCGCAAAACTACGAATTAAACTATGGATCTGACAATTACAACAACGAATTTATAAAATTCAAAACTCACGCTGAAAATACAAGAGTCGATCTTTCCAGCGATAATACGGAAGATTTCAACCTTCCCATCACATATGAAGAATTCGAAAACTCAATAAACAGTTTCAAGAAAACTTCATCAGGTCCAGACAACATTCCAATAGACTTTATAAAACAACTACCTCCCAACGCCAAATCAACATTATTAAACCTACTAAATCACATGTGGCTAAACAATATTTTCCCTTCTCAGTGGAAAAAATCCATAATCTTACCTATACTAAAATCCAATACAAATCCAACAAACCCTGAGAACTATAGACCAATCTCATTAACATGTTCCTTAAGCAAAATTATTGAAAAAATCGTAAATCAAAGACTAATGTGGACACTAGAAAAAAAACGATTACTAAACCCCCAACAAAGCGGCTTCAGGAAAAATCACTCCACACTAGATCAAATAGCTCGTCTAGAAACCGACATATTAAATACATTTGCAATCAAAGAAACAATGGTAGCAATCTTTTTGGACATACGAAAAGCTTTTGACAGTACATGGCACCGAAATATATTAGACCAACTAATAAATTGGAATATAAAAGGCCACATCACACAGTTTACAAGCAACCTATTAGTTAATCGATCTTTTCAAGTTCTTGCGAATAACTCCTACTCCAAATGCCATAACCAAGAAAATGGCATTCCACAAGGATCCCCATTAAGCGGAACACTCTTCTTAATCGCCATAAATAATCTAATCAAAGACCTACACTATCCAGTGAAAGCCGCGTTATTCGCAGACGACCTGGTCATCTACAGCGAAAACAAACACATCAACATATTAACAAGACATCTACAAGACGCCCTGGACAAAATAAACCTGTGGACACAAAGGACTGGATACTGCTTCTCATCAACAAAATCAAAGTGCATAATGTTCACCAAAAATCGCAGAAACATTGAAAAACCAACATTAAAGCTCAAGGAAACTAAACTAAAATTCGTACCGCAGACTAATTATCTAGGAGTTATAATCGACGAAAAACTTACCTGGATCCCCCATCTAAAAAACCTAAAACAAAGATGCCGAAGAGACCTTGACCTCCTAAAAGTACTTGCTCACCATCACTGGGGAAGCGATAAAAATACTCTGCTT
This sequence comes from Mongoloraphidia duomilia, assembly GCA_039654895.1. Taxonomy (NCBI): domain Eukaryota; kingdom Metazoa; phylum Arthropoda; class Insecta; order Raphidioptera; family Raphidiidae; genus Mongoloraphidia; species Mongoloraphidia duomilia. The sequence goes on along the minus strand of CM077519.1, from coordinate 44,661,176 downwards.
CATATCTTCCAAGCGCTAATAAGATCAAAACTAGATTACGCAAGTATCATCTACGAAACAGCAAACACTAGTATCCTGAAAACATTAGACTCGGTCTATAATTCAGGACTCAGAATAGCAACGGGTGCTCTAAAAACCAGTCCACTAATAAGCCTATACTGCGATACAGGAGAACTTCCTCCGGACCAAAGAAGAGAGAAACTAACACTAAACTATCTTGCAAGCATAACCACAAATACCGATCACGTGAACTATAAAAACATCCAGAAGCCACAATACATAAATAAATACAGATTAAACTCTAACCTACGAAAACCATTATTTATAAGAACGAAGAATCTATGCCAAAAACACGAAATCAACACCGATAACTTAAAAATGAACGGTCTAAACGCCTACCCTCCATGGAAAATAAACTCCCCAAAAATAAACATAGAGCTATCAAATCAAATGAAAAATGAAACGCACCCACTCATATTTAAAAAACATCTACATAGCATATTAAACTACTTCAAAAACCACAGACAAATATATACTGACGGAACAAAAAGTCAAAACGGAACAGCATCAGCCTTCATCACCAACAACGAAATAACAAAGATAAAACTGGATCCAGTAAACTCAATTTTTTCAGCTGAACTAATCGCCATACAAGAAAGTCTCCAACTAGAACTCACCAAAAATAACAACAACAAGCATATAGCAATACTAAGCGACTCCCTAAGCTCCATCATATCAATCAAAGATAAATTTTCAAAAAACCCCTTTGTCCAAAAAATCCAAGATCTATCCTACGAACTACAACAACAAAATACCAACGTTGTATTAATATGGATTCCCTCACATATAGGAATCACAAATAATGAAATCGCCGACAAAAGCGCCAAAGAAGCAGCCTGCTCAAATCAAGAACAACTACCAAAAACAGTCACTACCCAAGACTTAAAACAGCTAATAAAGATGAAAATTACCAACGAATGGCAGAACCGATGGACTAATGTAAGAGACAACAAACTAAGGGAAGTAAAACAGGACGTAAAAAGATGGGATAGCCCCTTCAAGCTAACAAGGAAAGAAGAAATAATAATAACTAGACTGAGAATAGGTCATACAAGATTAACGCATTCTTACCTTTTCCAAAAAGAACCCCCGCCACAATGCGATGTATGTAACGTGAGAAACACCGTAGAACACATTCTTTTAAACTGCGAAAAACATAAGGCGCAAAGATCAGCAGTCGGGCTTGCTAAAACAAAAAAAGAAATATTAAGTAACGATCTCGAGAATATACAAAAACTTATAAAATTTATTACCATATCAAAATTGAAAGCCACCATCTAAAAAAAAATCAACAAATTAATAAACAAATAATTGAAAATAATTAACGAAAAAAAATAAATAAACAAACCATATAATATAATATAGAATATATACTTACCAATACCTTCTAACATACTTACCTTAATTTACAATTGTATAAATCTAAGTTATCTTTGTATATCATAACTATAATATGTTACTATAATTTGTAGTGCTAGTGGCAAATGCCGATGCACATGTTGTTGTGTTAAATAAAAAAAAAAAAAAAAAAAAAAATAAAACAAATTACAAATGTATAAACAACTGTCTCCAATTGGTATTGAACAGTGACAAACGTAACAAAGTGCTTAATGCGCATGTCAGTTCCCCAGTTTCATTTTGGTTTCATGTCTAGACCATGTACTAAAATGATCGTTCGGAAACCGTTCACAAACGATCATAAATTCGGTTGGAACGCTTTAAGAATCGTTCACAAACGATCACAAGTTCGGTTGGAACGCGTTCTATCTACTGCGTATGAGCGTGACGGTAATATTACGGTTTTCAGAGTGGTTGGAACCAAGCTTGTATGGTCAGAATCAAAGATCATTATCAAACTAGATATTCTGACAATACTTTCTGCAACCTAGCATAAGAGTAGATATGATTAACATTGTATAATGTACCTATATGATGCATTCGCACTGCGACACTTGGTATAATTAGCTATACGGTTGTATATTTTGTTAACATTCATATAACATGACACAACACCTACAATAACCTAATTTATTATTTATGTTGTGTGTTTTAACCGTTAAAACCATTCTGCTGTTGGAATGATTATCATCTTTTGATGTAATGTACGTGCCTTACATATTATGTATAGTGGAATTATCGTACTATTAAATAATATAAATGTTAATGTTATACTTTCCCGTAGAGTTAGATAACTTATCATGTTGGAGGAAATAGAACAAAAACAAATTCATACAAAAGTCGAATTGAACTCATATTGTCTAAAAATCTGATTTTATAATGACCTTAGATTGTGATCATATTGTTACGGATCATCCTGTATATGAACGGCGGGCAACAATTCTGGGAAGCGATATCTGACGTTGAACGTTGAACACACTGGTGCCTACGCGAAGATTCTAGACAACGCTAGAGAATACGAGGACGCACTGAGCTTATATAAACAGCGAGTGTGTCGTGTTGAATCAATCAGTCGACGGTGAATGGTGAGTCGTGCTATCAAATGGATCAGTGATATAAATATTAGTCAATCAACGGTCGAATCAGTCAGCACAGTGATATAAATAGTGGAGTGGATGTAAATAAATAGTACTGAAGTAACTAAGTAAATGACCGACATAAATAAACGTTAGAAATAAATCTGATATAAATACAGTGACATAAATAATTACAGATAAATAATCCTTGTATATATAGTTATTTGTTAAGTGTTATTTAAGTGGCTCGTTTAGTTCAATAATTACCGTTTAAATTTTTTTTATTGTTAAAATTGACTTTTCGTTGTTGCATTCATTGTTATTGTATTTTTATTTATTGTAAATAAATATTTATTCCGCCAACTCAGAAAACAGTTTTGTAACAATATAATTGTTTTTATACATGCAGGAGCAGTCTAAATACCGTTGTTAAATTAAACTTTCTGTTATTTAGAACATAAGATTATACTTACACAAAAACAATTGATTGATTTCCATAGAAAAAGATCGCTTTTCAAGTTAAATTTTGATCAGAATGCGTAGAAAAATGCTGTTTCGAAGGGGAAATTGTACGAAGAACTATGATAGATGTAAATACACAGTTTAAAAAAAATATCGTTTCAATCGATCAATTATTTTTTTAGTAAGGTCGATTTGAAATTCTACAATGCTTTTCTAATCTAGGGATAACACTAGATTAGAACAGCATTGTAGAATTTCTAATCTAGGGTTATCCCTAGATTAGAAAAGCATTGTAGAATTTCAAATCGATTTTACTAAAAAATCAAGTTTTTTTCATAATTAACTTTTAAAAAACTCGCTAGGTACTCCAGAATAGCCTACTAAATCTTGTCGATTTTTTAAATGGTATTAAAAAAGTGACAATGTTTTTTAAGATAATCAACGTTAAAAGTATTCCAACACGCTCACACCAAACGATTAGGGTTCCGTTGAAAAACAATTATTATTATTGTAGATTATAGACGCGTCGACAACTCAGGTCATTAGCGTCTTCAGTCTTCACAACAATTAATAATCCATTTGTGTATTAGAATCTGCCAGCCGGCATACACAAACCGACTGGTATGAGCTCGGGCTTCTGGGAACGTCAATTCCCGAAGAACATTGGAATGCAATTGCTAGAACAACTACATTCCAATGTTCCCCTTGGGGGAAATTGAAAAACAAACCACGGTAGAGTAAATAACAGGAAAAGATCACACAAGATCTGTAGCAGACCCTATGTAAATTAACAATACCTACTACTATAAATTTAAAATTTAATTTTTTTGCCTTTCGAATTAGAAATTGGAAACTGGGGGGGTGTTACTTAGGACACACGAGTAGCCTATCTCCCATCTCAATTCGCTTCTCCTCTCCTAGCTCACAGCTCTCGTGTTTCATTTTGCACGCGTTTGTCATCTACCGTCGCAAATGTTTACAATTTTAAAATCGTATGAATGAATCTATGCTCCATAGGCTCGAAATAATGTTTATTTTTAGGGGCCGGCAATAGCAAATTGCTACAGTACATAGGTACTTCATGTTAGTTATATGTATGCTGATAAGTTTAGAATTAATTTTACAATTACCGTCTCGAAAAACTTGTTCTTAAAGAACGTTTGCTAAATGAGGTAACAAACAGTTCCAAAAGAAACGGTTACTTTTTAGGGTTCCGTATCTCCATATGGGCCCCTATTACCCTGCTTACGACGTTTGTCCGTCCATCTGTCACTAGGCTCTATCTCAAAAATGATAAGAGGTAGCTAGTTGTTCAATTATTATGTAAATGGACACGGGCTAGTAGAAAGCAATGAACAAAAATTACTGATAATTCTGCCGCGAAAGTGGAAAGGTTCAGGTTAGAATCCTGACTGTGACAATGGTTGGTAAAATGTTTTTTTTCCGATATGTTTGGAATCAATTATATAATTGGCTGCTTTCCAACAACAATTTTCAAAAATTACTGAATTCTTGCTGGAGAAATTTTTAAAATAAAAGACTTATTTAATAACTGTTATCGCGACCAGGTTCTTCTTAAAGAACGGTAACAATATAGCACCTGTTCTTGGAGAAGAATTACTGTTTTGTCCATCGCTAGGGAGTACCAACGTGAGATTCCAAGGCCGTAAACTTAGTGCGCGCCGTGCTGTAAATACGTTGGAGAGAAACGCATCGTAAATGGAGCAACAAAACGAGATCGTTCCATTTAACGACGGGGTTTTGATACGCCAATATAATGCTCCGTTGCCGTAAAAGTCTAGCGTTTATTATAATATTAATTAAAAATAATTTATCGCCCTCGAACGTTTAAAATAAGCAAATTACAAAGCACATCGGTGATGAATCATTTGGGCCGGATTTACAGTTTTCTAATTGGCATGGCCCGGTGCTTCATAAACGTACGCAAAAAATGATACTTATCTATGTCTATATCGCGGGAACAGACAGATGACGTGAATACAGTTAAACACAAATAATTGTATTATAACAATCATATTTATCTTATAAAATCAAATGCTCGTAAAATATAATAGGTAAATAAAATAATCGTTATCTATTTTTTTATATTTTAAATTGTTATCCAATACCTATAATATATTTTCATTGTAAAAAAAAAAATAATAATATTAAAAGCCTTCGGGATTCGAACCTGGGCTTGGCGTTTGAACCTGCAGTCGGTAGTCTAGTGCTTTACCACACAGCTACCTGGCTTATGTCAATATATAGACCTTAAGAGTATTCTATAGCGGAAGTTATCCCCTGCACTCTTCATCTCAATTCGTTTTCCCTCGCCTAGAAACGGTTCCCGCTCTCCCGACGCTATTTTTAAAGCTAAAGGGTTCGGGTAAACGCCAAATGAAGGACCGAGAATAACTACAGATCCTATGCAGGCGAGAAATTGAAAAAAATGTCCTGGAAAAATTTACAACTTTAAAAAAAAATTATAAATTACGCAGTCATTCACACCAAGCCAAAACTTTTTTTCAAAAAATTCGCCTGTAGGATCTGTAGTGTGATTCCTTAATTTGGCGCTTACCCGAACCCTTTAGCTTCAAAAATAGCGTCAGGAGAGCGGGAACCGTTTTTAGGCGAGGGGAAAGGATTTGAAATGAAGAGTGCAGGGGGTAACTGCCGCTATCGAATACTCTTAATAGGTATATTATATGTGTTTTGTTTCACACGATTACTTCTGTCTATTTCCGTAACAGCCAATATTTCTAAAATACCACCCCAGTATGAGACATTAGATGTTATTCACGTCAAAATCGGGGAGGTTGTGTCGGGGACACAAACCGCAGTTTTGGCGTGAATATACTGAATACTTTCTGATGTTATATCGTGAAATGAATTGTTTTCGTCGTCCACGATCTGACTTACTATTACTTAAGATCATTAAGGAAAAATTACACAACTCTCTTATCAATTTACTATGCCTTTGCTTACAGTGCTATGTCTTATTGTGTGGTTTTTTTGGGGTCATTAAACAGACTGCATCAGATGATCAGAGTGCTCAAGGCGCAAAAAAGAATATTATGTAGGCAAATATTTATTGAAAAAGGACTTTTAACTTTCTATGCTATATACAGGGTGATTCATAATATGTGCGCAGGACTTCAGGATGTGATAGCTCATTCAAAAATATGAAAAAAAGTTCCTGTTAACATGGGTCAGCAAAAGCACCGTTTTCGAGATACAGGGTGTTAAAGTTGAAGAAAAAAATTTCGTTTTTTACTTATATCTGAAAAACGGTTTGAGGTTCAAAGTTAAGCTGCCGCACACATTTTCTACCTTAAAATTGCTTTGTTTTTTTTTACGAAATTTTTTTTTTGTTACCAGTGGTGGAAATTTTGAAGGATTGAAGGGTATTTTTCCCCCTAACTTCTACGCCACTGGAAAAAAATTAATTTTGAAACGCGTTTTGGAACCGCCGGGATATTCTACACAAAAAAGGTACTCTTGTCTTGAAGCGCTACAGTCAATCGTTTCCGAGAAAAAGAACATTTTAGGATTAATTAAACATGATTTTTTTTAAGCACCTACGTACTTGATTTTATAAATTGACAAAATGTCAATAAAAAATTACACAAACAAAAAGTACGAGTTGTTCGGTAATCAGACCCCCGTTTCTCAGAACTGTTGCCCGCCGTTCATATACAGAGTGATCCGTAACACTAGCATATTTAATACTCATAAATGATCATGGGACTATAGTCCCCCCATGATCCATGTTGTTCCGCTGCTAAAGGTTTATGGTGTTGATGCATTCTAATATGTAAACCAAATTTTACCGACGCCGACAGTGTGCTTTCACTCCAATAATTTCTTCAATATTAAAAATATATCAGAAAAACTGAGTGGAGAGTTAATTTTGACCAGAAGTGTATTTGGCTTCGCTATAAAGAGTTTAGTGTCCTGTGTAAACCAGGTTTTGTTTCCACTGTAACGTAGAAGATTGTATAAAATATTTTATCGGTGCGTTTCTTGCAAACTTAGATTAATGTTGCGTTATCTTTGTAATGTAAGGTAATTGTTGCTTAGCATCCTGTATGGTTTATGCGACTGAGAATTGTTTTATTGTATTACTAAAGAATCTCTCTTCTTGCTCGTTTCGCTTGCTAATCACCGTACGAAGCACATAAAGAACTAAGAAGTAAATTCAAACTTTAGTCTGAATCTTGATAAAATACGGTTTTGTACGGAAATTGCCTCGAATCGTGAAAGTTAGTTTTATAATTTTATATGCTCAGGTTTTTATAATAATTGACTTTTGAATACCTTTTTAAATACATGACATAAAAAATTCAGCCCTTAGTTTTTCTATGTATTATTTAATCTTTTTATAAAAAAATAATCAATTAAATACAGGGTGAGGTATACATAGTAGCGGATTTACACATTTGTCGCCAGTAGGCTATCCAAATTTTGCCGCTCCTACCGACCTCTACAATTCGAAACCCTAGTTCACAATGATATTAATTAAAATTCTTTTGTCAATGAAATTGTAACTTTATGATTTGTGTATTATCGATCGTCCTAATTACACCACATTTTTCTCGTCATTAGTATATGATTGTATACAAGGGGATCGATGTGTCAGTTACTAGATTATTTTTACTACGCAAATTGTAGAAAAAATTATCTAAGTGGTGAAACATATTAATTATTACATGTTGAATTGTTTGTGTGGACCTAATAACATTTAGGTACCTATATAAATATGAATCTTTTTAATTTCTGTAAGACATAAAAAAAAAATTGGTCCCAAATTTGCCGCCCCTAAAATCTGCCGCCTTAGGCTCCAGCTTACTCAGCCTGCTGGTAAATCCGCCACTGGTGCGAGGCACATAAAGTGTTATAAACTAATATCTCAGAAAGTGTTGGCTAATAAAGTTTCGCATCAAACTGTTTAGTATCAAGGGGCACGTATGTTGGTAAAATAGATTTTCTTCTCGATTGGTATGCTGAGGTTGAGTCAAGGTCACCTCCATTTTTTTAAATAAGCCTATGTGGATTTTTTCACGGAATCTTGTAGCCGTTATTGAGACGAATCCAACGACCTAAGACATGAGGCTATTCAAGGTCACTTTAAGGTTATAAATAAAGCAGCTGTGTAATATGAAAATAACTAATCATTAATTAATACGTTAGCAAGTATCTAACCTTGTTTCGCAATTGATTCGATTGTTTACATTTGACATTTTTACATTTATAGTAATTTGATAGATTCTTTATAGTAACGTTTTAATTAATAATTACTTATTTTCATATTACACAACTGCTTTATTTATGACCTTGAAGTGACCTTGAAAAACATCATGTCTTAGGCTGTTGGATTCGTCTCAATAATAATATTGGGCAACGAAACGAAGCATCAACACACGTATAACAGAGCACAAGAGAAGCTGTAAACTGGGACAAACGGAAAAATCTGCCATAGCCGAACACACTTTGACTCTGGACAATCATAAGATCCTCTTCGAAAAAACCCAAGCCATAGACAGAACGTTGAGCTATTACCCAAGAATATACAGAGAGGCCATAGAAATACATAAACACACATAGAATTTCAACCGAAAAGATGAAGGCCTCATTCTCAGTAAAACCTGGACACCAGCACTCCGACATACAAAACTAATGACCAATCGTACAAGGACGGGATACGACCGAGTAGAGAACTCACCCCCACCACTACACACTGCGCAGTTGACCAATGACAGAGAGACGGACTACGACCGAACAGAGAACACACTGGCACTAGGTATAAAAGAAGGGAGAACACCAGTCACCGACACACTGACCTGTGAGCCGCCAAGGAGGACACTTCGACCGCTGCCACATCGCGTTTGAGAATGTCTACCGCAGTTGTAGACCAAACTTCAGGTAGAAATACCACCGGACCACGGCCTACAAGCCCGGAAACCATGAAGACTTGATACATGCCCCTTGATACCAAACAGTTTTTATGCGAAACTTTATTAACCAACACTTTCTGAGATATTGTAACACTATTATGTGCCTCACCCTGTATGCGGTCATCACAGGTGAAAAAAGGTTAAGAAACGCCCTAGCTTGAAGTAATATTCAAACAAGGGGTTTTGAAAAGTTAATATTAATATTTTTAGTTTCGTACTTGACGACGTAGGTACCTAATACATTACATTTGCCAGCATTAAACAATAAGTATAAAGTAATATTTATTTTAGAAACCTGTGTTTTTTGTCTTGTACCAGGTGTTGTTCCGCATATTGACGTTAAACGTATAAATAATGTGCAGGTACCACGTGTGCGCGGCACCGTGGCAGATTGTGCAATTTGTAAATTAAACTTGACACGTGCGAAACGATTTGAATAATAGTGTGCCGTATTTTTAACACTTGTTTGCTTTCAAGTGACAGGTACGGTTTAGCAGAACAAAATATATGCACATACCCTGTACTCCTGGTCCATTGGTGTTGCAACTGCGGCCAATTCTATCAAATAAACATTAGAGGAAATTGTAGATTTTTTCATCGGTGCCAATACGTTTTTTTAATCTGTTACTAATATTTTGAAGACGAGAAAGGTGTATTTGTTGGTCGAGTTCTCAAACGGTTCTGGAACTCTTCGGATAATCTGGTTCTGAACTGATACAAATTCTGGAAACATATTCTCCCTATAGATACTCCTATGGAGAATGTGTTTTCAGAATGTTGTATCTGTCTCTGTTTATACCGGTTTTACTCTAAAACAGCAGTCCGTTTTTGTTGAAAATAGTTGGTCAAAGAACACCGGAGAAATTAGTGTATTTTTCGAAAATTAGTGTATTTTTCGCTTGTTTTCGGACCCTCAAATTTGGAACCGAATTATGTGACAAATGATTAGCTACATGATGAGAGAAAAAATATTACCTATGTTAAACATAATATTATATTGGTTTTATAAATACAATGCGTCACCCTTCTCTCAGCAAGTACTATAATTAGATTTTACTGCACCAATGCTCATGTTGCATTAATTGATCCATCTAAAAAAATCTATACCTGCAACATATAAAAAAATTCGACTGATGACCAGTCCTATACTTCCCACCTAGTAAATATTTGCAAAAAATAAAAACTCTTTTTTAACTTCCCATTGGAAGTTATTGTAATGGGTCCGAAAATCGAAATCAAAAAGGAAAAAAAATTTTTATGTTTCAAGGTCACTACACTATTTTTACACTACTTTTAGAAAGATGTCTGTGTGTGTGTGTGTGTGTGTGTACGTATGTACGTACGTACGTACGTATGTATGTGTCAATTTCTTTCTAAGACGAAATCTCGAGAACGAAAAATGATATCGACTACGTTGGGGTGCCAATCGACGCGTATTAACGTAAATATGATCTGAAAGGAATTTTTTTAAAATCGGTTCAGCCGTTCTTTTTTCTTAACCAAATAACCTCCAAAAAAGTAGATTTTACACAATATCTCGCGAATAAAAAATTATATCGACTTCGTAAGGGTGTCAATCGAGGCGTGTTAACGTCATTGTGATCCGACATAAATTTTATAAAAATCGGTTCAGCCGTTTTTTTTTTTTTTTTTTTTTTTTTAATTATTGATGTTTTAATGATTAAAATGATTACTTTTCTGTGTAATATCTAATTTAATTATTATTATTAAATATTTATCAAACTGGGAAGTTCGTCGTGTGGACCTCAAGGGTCGCACTTTAGTCCTAATAAACGACCCACCTCACGGCTTGTTTTATTCTTTGACTAGGCCCAAATAACCTTAGCTGTTGGTGGTCTTTAAAACACAATTTAATTTTTATTCTTTGAAAAAAGCATGGCCCTCTTTTTTGTTTGGTGATCTACTGGTGGCTAGCTTAATATAGCAAAAATCATGGTTACCTTGATTTACGTACAATTTTTATTTTATTTAGTAAAATATTTTTTTTCTCGAAAACTATACATTTTAGAGAAAAAAATATTTACATTTTTTTCATATTATAACATCTAGAATTCATTTATGTTTTTTTTTACCTATGTTAATACGTGACATTGAGGACGTTTTTTTGAATATCTCAGGATCCACTGAACCGATTTGACTCAAAATCTAATCAGATCTAAGTTAAAGGCTGATAAACACACTAGAACAATCGGCATGCCCGTTTGTTGTTCCGTTCTTAAGATATCGAAGGCGAAAAATTGACCACATACACACACACACACACACACACACACACATACAGACATCAGTCGGAAAATGATCTTAAACGATTGCTAGGGTCTCAAAACGTGAAAATCTGTTAAAATCTCGAAATATTGTTTTCGGACTGAATCCATTACTTCCCTACCATAGTAGAGGTGGGAAGTAATTATATGGTGGTGTTAGCTCGCAAAATAAGCTTAAAAAAATTAATCAGCGATCCAAAAAACTTTTACGTACTATGCAGAGACGTGTGTTCACTATATGAATTTTAGTGCTGTAAAAATCATACTTGCTGAATAGAGGGTGACCACTTTGACTGTCTGTATATTTCTAAAAGCAATCATCTACCAAACTTAAAATTTTTCTTAAATTTTTCAGTGATTATCTCATATATAATTCTGTTCTAAATTCAAGAGCCCGAAAACGGTCGTTCTTTAAGATAGAATCGACATTAACGCAAGGGAGTCTGCAGACAAAATCGACGTTAACGTGAACGAAACAATAAGGCGTTAAAAATAAACAAAAATTACTTTATAAAATAAACATAAAAAGTATACTCTTCAATAAATTTACGACCAATTCAACAACAACAGTTAATTTGTGGATATAATAATATAATAATTATTAAATACTTTAAAAATTATTATAGGAAAATAATAATTTGTAGGTACTATTTTTAAAAAAATCGACGTTCCGGCTAGCGTGGTGGCCCTTCTCAATAATATGCGAATGTCAAAGAAAACACAAAAATTATAAAGTTAAAGTATATATTGCTAGCGGTCCCGTCCGGCTTCGCCCGGGTGCTAAGAATTTATGTTATTATCCCCCCGCGAGAAATTTTCCCCCTGCGGAGCAAAGTCGGACTGGCGGTGTTTATAATATTAATGGGATTCCGCCAATACGCTAAAATGCAAAAGAATTTCAGAGTTACGTTTTGTTACTATCCCACAAGAATTATGAAAATTTATGGAAATAAAATATCACTCAGGGATAGTGTAACTTTCTAGTAGTGAAAGAATTTTTAGAATCGGTTCAGTAGTTCCACAGATTACCCCTTAGATACATACAAACAAACAAACAAACAAATTTTGCCTCTTTGAAATACTAGTATAGATAAAGTATATTCTTGAAAAGGGTCACCACGTTGGCCGAAACGCCGTTTTTTTTTTAAAATTATAATTTGTCTGTTGAATTAGTCGTAAATTTATTGAAAAATATTTGTTACACAGACGTTAATGACAATTTGTATTAATAAAAATTAAAAATAGTCTTTTGCGGCAAAATCGATGTAGTTATAGGTACAGGTATTTGTGGATTAACGTTGTAATATTTATCTGACATGCCATTATAGTCAATAAATAAAGATACTGAGTACATTGAGATATCCCCGTTGACAAGCGATGGTACGCACGCCACTGAGTAATCCAGGCACGTACGAAAGTACTCAATAACATTGTAATTTGAGTTGGGCTATGTTGTCGCACTGCTAGCTGTATGCACACGCGCATGCGTCCCGCGGTGATAAGTGACAATCGCGTTTACACTACTTGTAAATACAAATGTAAATCGGCACTCCTGCTGAATATAGCAGGATTATCCTACGCACCTCGTCTGAAGATACCAAAATTGTTCATATTATATATTGGTCTTTTGTAAAAAATCGAAAATATAGCACTCTGCACTGACGATTTTTCTATTGAACGTTAGGTTTTCTGTTATTAGAAAAAGTGGTTTTTGACAAAGAGGAATGACATTTTTTCTTTTATGTTGTGTTGGGCAAAAATTTGCGGGTCTTTTGTAAAAAATCGAAAATATAGCACTCTGCACTGACGATTTTTCTATTGAACGTTAGGTTTTCTGTTATTAGAAAAAGTGGTTTTTGACAAAGAGGGATGACATTTTTTCTTTTATGTTGTGTTGGGCAAAAATTTGCGGGTACAGCTAGTTAAGAAACAAGCCGTGAGGGGGGTCGTTTATTAAGACTAAAGTTACTTTTAATTGGGACTCACAAGTGCGACCCTTGAGGTCCACACGACGAACTTCTCAGTTTGATGAATATTTAATATTAATAATTAAATTAGATATTACACAGAAAAGTAATCATTTTAATCATTAAAACATAATCATTATTTATTTTTAACAATAAATTTAAAAAAACGGCTGGCCCGATTTTTTAAAATTTATGTCGGATCATAGTGACGTTAACTTGCTTTGATAGACACCTCAACGAAGTTGATAACATTTTTTGGACGAGATTTCGTATAAAATCTACTTTTTTGCAGTTGTTTTATTGAAACAAAAAAAAAACGGCTTGATCGATTTTGATAAAATTTTTTTCGGGTCTTGTTGATGTTAATAATTAATATGCTTCTATTTGCACCCTAACAAAGTCGATATCATTTTTTATTCGCGAGATTTCGTGTAAATTCCACTTTTGGCACTCTTTTTCTTTAAACAAAAAAACGGTTGGACCAATTTTGATAAAATTTCTTTCGGATCAAAATGACGTTAACACGCCTCGATTGACACCCTTACGAAGTCGATATAATTTTTTATTCGCGAGATATTGTGTAAAATCTACTTTTTTGGAATCTGTTTGGTTAAGAAAAAAGAACGGCTGAACCGATTTTGAAAAAATTTCTTTCAGATCATATTTATACGTTAAAACGCGTCGATTGGCACCCTAACGTAGTCGATATCATTTTTGATTCTCGAGATTTCGTCTTAGAAAGAAATGACCACAAACGTACGTACCTACGTACACACACGCAGACATACACACACAGACATATTTTTAAAATTAGTGTAGTGACCTTGAAACATAAAAATTTGTTATACATTTCGATTTCGATTTTCGTACCCATTACAATAACTTCCAATGGGAAGTTAATAAAAATAAATATAATTACACTCTAAAACACAAAGAAATTTAGCAATAAAATATTTTAAAAATTTGTGTAGGTACTTACGTAGGTATAATATGTGTCGGACGATAATGAACCAGCCATTTTGGGAATCGCTGAGTCGATAGCAGTGAGCCCATAACTATGCATGCGACAATTATTATGATGTACGTTTCCGTATTCGTTTCAGACTTTTATGGCTGCAATAAATTTTGACATTGTCCGCGGTTAATTAAACGTGAAAAGTTCTATAATTGAATCGTTCAAATTCATTAATTTTTTTAATTTAATTTTTCATTGTTTTTTTGTTTATTATTTCCTTCACAATTTACACACACACAAAAACACAAATCGAATTTATTTAAAGTAGTAATATATTATGAGATCGAGATTGAATTAAGGTACGTGCAGTACGCAGCTGGGATTCTAGATGGTAGCGTAGATCATAGCTATGGGCTTGCTTAAATTAATGCATTGTTATATATGCGAGCGTACACAACGAAACAGTAAGTGTAGCAGGTATACGCTGTTACAAGAGCTGGTAGATTCAAGAATGTATCTCACCATTCTTTCAGCGCGCTGACTACTGCAAGCAACGTGTGACAACTGCCAAATGGCCGTTACAAGTTTCGCAATGGATCTGACTAGTTTAATAAGTGAATTTTGCCAGTTTTTATTTAATTTGTTTTGAGTTATTTCTAAGATGTATTTAAAAGTGGCTCCATACGTAAATATTCAAAAAACAGGTTTGGGTGAAATTTTAATTCTTGGTATAAATGATGAAATTCGCCATCGTTTTCTATTAATAGGGTGGACATGATAGCTCCTATCCAAATTTGTATTTAAAATGTACCACTTTGTAGCAGAAGAACACAAATATTCGTCTTCGCTATCTGACATTTCAAACGCGACTTAAGCTTGTATCAATGCTAGTATCAAAGCTTCGTTGTGCAAACCTATAAGCGCTTATAATTTCAGCCACCATCTACCATACATGCTACCATCTAGAATCCCAGCTGCATACTGCACGTACCTTTAGGTAGGGGATGCTGACAATTCAGAGTTTCGACGTCCATATACTACGGCAGATTTGTGGCTCATCCAAAACTCTAAACACTGAGAAATAAGTACAAAAATAATCTAAAGATTAGAACCGATTTTAAACTAAATCTACTGGGCCCTTTCCAAAAATTATTGTTTGATTCGCGTTTATCCGACTATTCCTGTTAAAATTACTCCTCTGGTATTCCTGTGCCCCTGGAACTAGCATGTTTAATACCGCGGTGTTCCCTCGGAGTTCTAGAGAACAGCAGACGGTATTGTGAGATATACAGTTGACAAAAACACGGCCCCGACTGAATGACCGACCGGTCACCGGTTTCAACACTCCACGCTTCTCTGCATAGCTTCTCCCATATGTACAGCTGATTAATAACGTGTTGAATGCCAGGAAAGTTAATATACTCCTGGTCAAAATTAACGCACCACTCGTTTTATTGCTATAATGTTTATAATTGTTATGGGAATAAATTGAACTGGAAGGAAGTTTTGTTTTCTGATGAAACCAGAGTAAGCTTGAAACCACAAGATGGTCGTGAATGAGTATAGCAAAAGCCTGGAGAAAGATTTGCTGCCTGAAATATCTCTGCAAGTCTGTGCGGGCGTCGAAGCAAATTTATCCCCAGAACACCAAATTAGTGTTGCTGTCAAGACAAGACTTGAAATATCAAGATTTCACTAAGTCTAAGTCTAGATTAAAACACTCTTGTCTTGTCTAATATCAAGACTCTAGATTATTTTCAAGAGTCTAGATTAACCGAGTGGTTTACTTTACCTACTACTACTTAGTTTAACTAGATTCTTGAAAATTGTCTAGAGTTTTGGCAAGAGTCTTGATCTAGATAAAGCAAGTCTTGTCTTGTCTTGAAAATTTCTAGACAAGAATTTTGCAAGTCTTCTCTTGAAAATCTAGACAAGACAAGAGTCTAGATCTAGACGGCAACACTACACCAAATGGTTGCTTTGTCGAAAACTCGAGATATTGTAGGTAGCAAATCATTTCGTCATTCGTTCACGAGCATCTGGTGTTTTCAATGCTTATACCCTGGTTCTTTAGAAAACAAAACGTGCTTCCACAGTCCAATATTCCTTCAATGTTAAAAATATAACAGAAAAATTGAGTGGTGCGTTATTTTGACCAGGAGTGTAATAATAAAATTTGTTCCTACAAAAATTCTAAAACAGTTCGGGACGGCAAGAGTGTCCGCAATGACATTTTTGATGTGAAACATCTTATGTCGGGCTGTGAACAGCCACGTGAGGGGAAATATGCAACGAAATGTTTAGTCTGCTCCTTCGCTGCTGTTCTCCCCACCACTGCGGCACTCTCTCTCTCTCTCTCTTGGCTCAGGCGTGCACTGTAACACACGCGGTGTTACAGTGCAGTATATAGGATTACGTCAGCATAACAGTTAGTTGCTGCTTTTGAAAAAATATATACTACTACATAGAGAATACCCCGAGTTCAATAACGTTTTCTTTGATGTTTCACATCTGTCGGGGGTCCTAAGACCCACACCCTTTTTTTTATTGTTCCAACAGCAGTCTCACCCAAATATCCCTGATTACTAGCCAGTTGTTCCAATAGATATGCAAACCGGTTGCTGACAAAAAAGTTTCCGGATAGTAGGCGAATTTTTATTCAGAAGCATGCGCATTAGGTAATTCCTGCAACCGTGTCAAACTGTAATCCTACACGTGACCGCACAGAATTGTATAATGATAGAGAGAGTTCGACAATAGTTTTTGAGGTTATACTACCTGTTTTGTTTTTGGCGTCCTGTAAACATCGCGTCAACTGTTACAAGACTAGTTTCTAATTTATTTATCTCACCAATCAACAGAGCTAGGCTCCAATTACAGATGGTTACATAACATAGGCAATGATAAAGAAAATAGACAACGACAGAACAAAATACAATTTTAGACATTATTTGCATGCAACATTTTAGTAGTAGGTGTCAATTATTAGTTATGTGTAGATCCAAACAAACTGTAGGATTTAACCCTGAATGCAGACATAATCATTCTAAACACATCCAGTTGTGAAGATACTGCGGTATTGAACAGTGCCAGCATATGGAACAAAGGTGATTACGCTCTGTACACTGTTCTGAATCGTGGCAGTTTAATTGAATTGTGAATTATAGACGCTCGACTGGCAGTTTAATTAGTGCAGAACTAACGTCATTATTTAGCAAATTCGTAATGAAAAGATACGAAAACTGTCAGTGACAAATACGTATTGTCTGTAGGAACAAACCTGTAATAACACGTTTAGCGTCCATTTCTCGACATTATATTTATGTCATAACAAAACATCACTTACATTACTATCTTCATTTTATCACATTCTCCCGTTATTTTTAAAACTTCAGCTTTTTGTTAATAGTGTAGCAAATTCCAAGATTTACGCCACTGCCTGCAATAGAAGCGTCTAGAAGGGAAAGTCACAGTGGCGAGGCGTGGAATGGTATCGAAGATACGAATACCTGCTAGACGTCTGGAAAGTACTAGAACGCGCTGTGTTTAAGCCACGTAGCTCTATATAAGCAGAGAGCCGACGGGAATTAAGTCAGTCAGTTGTAAATCAGTGTCGAGTTGAATTGCGAACATAAATAGTTATTGTTCAGTGTTATTGAAGTGCTTCACTTTGTTTAAGAATTACTGTTCGTTATTATTATCGTGTTGATTGTTAGAATCGACATATAGTTGTTGCGTTTATTGTTATTGAATTGTTAATTATTGTAAATAAATATATTTATTCCGCCCACGTAGAAAACAGTTTTGTTACAATAGCAATTTACGAGTAAAAAAATCAGAAAATTGGAGTGAAATGGGGAATTTATTAAGCATAGGAATTGAGCAGGTATATAAATAAAGAACCGTCTCGATATTCATGTTTGAGGGAAATTATGTACCACATCTGAATTTAAAACCCACTACCTTCCTTGTTTAAGGAAAACTATAAAAAGTTCAACCCGGATGGTGACTGCGATGATGTTAAAATCCTGCTACGCCATTCTCGTCGGCGTTGATTCGAAATTTTTTGCTCAAAAATCGGATCGAGTGTACAGAAGCGTTGAACATCTTCGTCTTAAAATAACTTTTTTGTTTTTCTATTAAATTAAAATAACTGCCTGTTCTTAATTTAATTTAATGGCCTTTTTATTGCTGTTCTTAAACTTTTAGTACCGTATATGATTAAAAAAATGTCACATAGTTTTCAAAAGACTAATTAATTTTAGAAACATGAAAAATTTGTAGTTTTAAATGTAATTATAACATGCGTTCAAAAATGTGGAATAAATCTTCTGCGGCTTGGTTACATTTCACGACACGCATTTTGCACCTCCTTGGAATCAATCCTGCCGTCGCCCATTTCTGTACTATATCTTCATACAATCTCAAACGTCACGTTTTGAATGACGTTTTGTTTAAGGCTGGTATTGTTGTCTTTTTGCGTCAACATTAATACCCTGCATTGTCGACACAACATTGTTTTGTTCAGAGTTTCTATGAGCTACGCTTAAGAAACAAACAAGTTGGAATTCAATTTCAAACTCCGTTGTAATCAAACGTATTTAGACCTGAATTAAAACAAATTGTATTGTTTTTTTTTCAAATTACCTAGTGATATTATTGTTACAAAACTGTTTTCTGAGTTGGCGGAATAAATATTTATTTACAATAATTATAAATACAATAATAATGAATGCAACAACGAAAAGTCTTCTAACAATTAACACAAGTAAACAATAACTAAACAGTAATTAACACTTAACTACAGCGTGTCCACGAACGTTCTTTACAAATGGAATTTTTTTTTATTAATTATTGGAGCAAAAAATTTTTTCTGTGGAAAAGTTCTGCTTCGTCCAAAACCTCTAAAACACCAAAGAAAATTTTGGAAGGAGAACTGTTCTTTATATGGAGAGAGATGGAGGACATGTTGAATTCTGATTTATAATTCTGAATAAATAATTACTTAGAAGTTAGTTATGTTATAATTTTTAATTAAATTTGATTATGTAACTAATTTTTCGAAAATCTTGAATATCACAGATAATTTTTATTTTTAGTAAAATAAAACTTTTTGATTTCCCTCGTATAAAAAAAATTTTCTTTGGTGTTTTAGAGGTTTTGGACGAAGCAGAACTTTTCCACAGAAAAAAATTTTTGCTCCAATAATTAATAAAAAAAAATTCCATTTGTAAAGAACTTTCGTGGACACGCTGTATATACCAGGACTATTTATTTCTAGTTATTTATGTTTGAAATATTTATATTCACTGTATTTATATCAGACGCACTATTTGTCGCTCAGTATTCTCCATTGACTGCGTATTCGACACTACACTGACTGACTTCACTCGTACTCGCTGCTTATATAGGCCGCGCGGCGTAAGCCCAGCACCTCCTCGATTTCTCTAGAACCTTCGTGCCGATACTAGTTGTTACAGCAAGCAGACATCGCTTCTCAGAACTCCCGCCTGCCGTTTATATACAGGGTGATCCGTAACATTATTTATCATCAAAATATTCTTTTTGTGATACCCCTTATAAAATAGCTGCTTTACATGCATGCATTACCAGTTTGCAAGGGGGTCACAACAGACAGGTGTGTGGGAACGTGTCTTTCCCACATTGATGTGGAAAAGTGAGATTCAATATTAATTTAATGTAAATTTAATAGTAATGTTACAAATGTTACAAATATTTCATGTTTTCCAAGCTAATTGTTATGGTTCGAACCCTCGAGCACCTGTGGCTTATAGCGTATTGCCTTAATAATAATAATAATAATATATTCTTTATTTGTAATACTGGACTACAGTTTAATTGGCGTCAGAAAAATATACATTAAAAATGTATAAAACTTACTTTGAATAAGACATCTCAGGTTTTATTATTTCTTTTTAAAATCAATTTTAAAAAAATCGTCTGTTTCATACAAACATTCTTTTAAGAGAATTTCTTTAATGGCCTTCTTAAAAGTGTCAATATTGAGATTTTTAATATGATCTGGTAGTTTGTTGTACCACCTCGTTGCGTTAAGATATTTATCCGATACTGCTAATCTATGATTAGGTATGGAAATTATATTGTTATTACGTGTACTGTATGAATGATAGCTATTTAGAATAGAAAATTCTCTTATGTGTTCTTTCACATAGACTAGATTTTTATATACCGCCAAAGATGGAAATGATAATATATTTAATTTTATAAAAATGGCCTATAGTGCTCATTATAACTAGATTTTGTGATTCAAATCGGACTGGTAGTTCCTGAGATTAGCGCGTTCAACCAAACAAACAAACTCTTCAGCTTTATAATATTAGTATAGATAAGATTGTATGAAGCAAGTACAAACATGCGCGTATCCCAAATCATAACCACTTTAACACTTAGTACTTGAAAGACTCTTTAAACACTCATAGACGCTAAATACTTCAGCTGTTGAGCGTCTATAATCTACAATCTAATCGAATCTTTGAAGACTCCTTCAGTTGCGAAGTGTGCTGAAGGTTTTCGAAGTCATTTCGCTTCGATCGCTCTGTATATAAATGGCGCGTCTCTAAAGCTACACAAACGCGTCACAGCGGTCGTTTCCCGGCGCAGCAGACTCCCAGAGTTGCACATGCATATTATATTGCACATGCACCGCGTGCATGATTAACAATAACTTATCGCAGTGTTAACGTGACGCTATAGAATAATTTTAAGGTCAATTGGGTCCCATATAACGTTGCCAGGTATAATAATAATCATTCTACCAAATCGGGAATTTTAGCATTCAAATATGTATAGACCAGGGATGGCGAACCAATGGCACGCGACAGAATATTGTCGGCACGGCTACATGACAGAGAGTTTGACAACGACATTACACTGTTCCTGCATGTATAAAAACTGCAATTATATGATCACAATCTGAGATCATAATCAGATCAGATTTTTTGACAATGCTTTATGCAACCCAGCATTAAAGTGATTGTGAAGCATATTTTATACCATACGGCATTGAACATCGCGTATATCGCGGCGCGTATCCAACAACATATACTACACGAGACCCGTTTCCCCGTTGGAGATCTTTTAACCGGTTATCACGCGATTCTCTCGACTGCCTCCCAGTACAATTCACTTTATAAAATACCCGTACTTACCTACACTAATGTACATAAATATGTCCAAACACTTGTGCAGCCGTGTTAAATGCATTGCACAAGTTTTAACGGAAAAAAATGTTGCAAATTAATGTTGTAGTTGCAGGGATCGTTGAACACCTGGACTCCACCAACTTGTGTAAGCTATTATTTTCACAACTTGAACGGAACTGTCTCCGTGAGAAAATAAAAAACGCCAGACTCAAACGAAATTTTTATTGGCGCATTTGTTAGGGGCGTCGGCTTGTTAAAAATATCGGTGGTACGGATATATTGTTACAAAACTGTTTTCTGAGTTGACGGAGTAAATATTTATTTACAATAATTATAAATACAATAATAATGAATGCAACAACGAAAAGTCAGTTCTAACAATTAACACTTAACTATATACAATTAACTATATACCAGAACTATTTATTTCTAGTTATTTATGTTTCAAATATTTATATTCACTGTATTTATATCAGACGCACTATTTGTCGCTCAGTATTCTCCATTGACTGCGTATTCGACACTACTGCACTGACTGACTGCACTCACTCGTACCGGCTGAAGCACAGTGCGTTCTCGCGTCCTCTAGAACTTTCGTGCAGGTACTCGTTGTTCAGTAAGCAGACCCATTTCTCAGAATTCTTGCCTGCCGTTTATATACAGGGTGATCCGTAACAATATGAATTGGCTATCCTGTTTATGATCCACTGCACAGGCACTTGCTACCGTCATTTATTGGGGGATTGAGCCCCTTTAGGTTCCATAGAGTCGACGCCCCTGCCTTTGTGTCACCAGGAACAAATTCATAAATTTAAGTTCAACTTTATAGTAGAACTAGCTGCCCAGTCCGGCTTCACTCCAACGAAAATATCCCTATTTTCGCTCACTGCTCATTCATCTTTTTGTCGTAGCGTAATAATATATAGCCATGTGACGATGTGACTCGTCAAGAAGTAGTACAATTTTCTACCACCAGATGTCATCTGCTTATTTGACGGATCACAATAGTATATCTATACTGCATATTAAAAATTTTCATATGTATAAATCTACTGTGTCAAATTATTAAAGTTTTATTAAAATGGTCTTTTTCTATAAAACTGATGAAAGATGCGAATAGGTTTAAGTTTTTTTGTTTTTATCCATTAACAAAAAAACAAAAACGTACCGTTTATGCACTTTTAATAGTTTTACCTAAATATATTATGTATATGTACCTATGTTTTTCAGGAAATTTAAATTTCGTCTCTTTTATATTTTGACATTGACAAATTCGAAAGATATGTGCCATAAACATTATTGCTCATGAAAACAGCGCTTCCAGCCCTTTTCTGTGTACGCCCTACTGTTTTCAACAGTTTCCTTTACTCCTGTACGTCACAATTCGTTATCGCCTGCACACATAAGACTATGCCTAAGATTGTTTTTCAGGGTGGGTTACTTCTGGGAACTAGTTGGCGCAATATACACGGTTCCCCAGACATGATTCCCAGGTCTCGATATTTTTGAAGATAACGCCATAAAAGTCTATAATATATTCGTAAATGAGATGAAATTCTCTACAAGAAAAAAATTGTGTTTTTAAAGACCACCAACAACTAAGGTTATTTGGGTCTAGCACCAATTCATATTTTCAATTCAATTTTTTTTTTTTTAATAATAAATTGAAAATCCAATTTACACTTTTACCAGCTCTCGGGCTAGAACCCGGGAACTGGGGACTTGTAATAGAGGAACCATAGCAACGCCATGTAAACAACGGCATTGCTACACGCTCGGCTATTCACAAGCCTTCTCTACAAGATAGGTATAGGTCGAGAGCCAACATTAAACTTTTTAGCAATTCTGATAGAGCTTTTTATTCTCTTTTCAACCGTGTATTTAAATATCAGTGTTATGTTCTAAATTTTTTTAGATAAACGCAATCAAACTTTACATTCAGCAGAGTAAGGGAGCTAGGGGCTAGTTGTAACAGGGGTAAGTAGTACAACGGGTTTTTTAGAATGAATTGAAACCTTTGGTGCTATACTTTTGACTTAATTTGCTCTTTGTAGTGAGTCAAATTACGTAAGCTTAATAATCCTCGTTCAAATCGATTGTTTCTTTATAAATCTCAAAAAACTTTCAAAAACGTACCGCGGTTGGGCAAGTAGTAACAGCATCGCGGGGCAAGTAAACATTAAAAAATACAAATCTATACCTACAAAAAAGTAGATATTTTTATCGTCTTTAAGCACGCACAGTAAGAGATTTTTGCAAGGGGCTCGCAAAATTTTAATTTGTCATGTTATGGGGAAGTAGAAAGGCTAAAAATGTTGAGACATGCCGACTGTATAGTATATAATACTCTAAAAATCAATTTTATTTTTACGACATAATATTGCAAACATATCAAATAAAAAAATATTGCGACAAGTGTAATTGACATTGGCATTCAAATAAAAGTGTTATTGTGGGCGTTTAAAAAAAACAAGTTTTATGAATTATGGAAATATCGATAAAGCAGCGCCTCTCAGGTCTCCATTAAGCCATTATGCCGCGAACACTTGAAAAACAGAATGCCATTGTCCCTACCTATAATAATATACATAGAGCATAAACATTACCTTGTATCGAACTCACAATAGACGTGGGAACTGTGCAGAATGACGGCGGAGACAGAGAGGAGGAGCGCAATTGGGGGCGGAGGAGAAAGAGGCGATGCGGAAATGATCCTTAAACTTGCCGATTGCGTATTTTATGTGTTGTGTTTGATGGCCGATATTCAGACTATATATTGTTAAGATATTCATTTCGTTACCCGAAGGGCTGCTTAAGCGAAGGGTTTCAAACGTTGCAAGTTTTTATTTTTTGAACTTCTTATAGACCGAGAGCTATAGTGACAATTTTTTGGTCATATTTATTCAAGGCCTTATTTTTGTAAAGATATTGAGGGAAGCATATTATAAAGTGCCCTGAGTAAGGGATTTTGCTAGATAGCGGTATGGGAGAGATGCAGACCGCCCCCAACATGTAACATGGTGTTATTTATTCAAGGCTTTATCTTTGTGAAGATGTTGAGGGAGGCATATTAAAGTGCTCTGAGTAAGGGATTTTGCTAGATAACGGTATGGAAGGGATGCAGACCGCCCCCAACATGTAACATGGTGTTATATATTCAAGGCCTTATTTTTGTTAAGATATTGAGGGAAGCATATTAAAGTGCCCTGAGTAAGGGATTTTGCTAGATAGCGGTATGGGAGGGATGCAGACCGCCCCCAACATGTAACAAAAAAAATGGTCACAATTATTATTGCTTCAAGGCTGAAATTGTTTGTATAGCTTGTCGGTGACCCAATAATGCCATTATAATATTTGCAGATCGATTGGTCAGTATTAAAGGGGTGGCAGATCACCCTAAACATATCATATGTACCCGACGAAATTTATATTATTATTAGTTCAAGGTTCAAATTTTAATATGTTGTTACGGCGACTGTTTTAAGCATATATTTCAATTTGCAAAACAAAATGTCGGTATTAACCCCCTTGCTGAACAATTTAAACACCTAGGCGAGCAAGTTTCCCTCTAAGAGAGGGGGTTAATACCGACATTTTGTTCTGCAAATTGAAATATATGCATCCCTCCCATACAGCTATCTAGCAAAATCCCTTACTCAGGGCACTTCCCTCAACATCTTCACAAAAATAAAGCCTTGAATAAATAACACAAAAATATTATCACTAGCTCTCGATCTATTATACCGTTCAAAGTTTGCGTTAAGAATGGTGTAACCATGCCAACGAAAATCGAATCATCTATATTATACTGTAAATGTCAATTTGTAACAATTATCATCTTAATCCATCCATTCTATCACTTATCCTTCATCCCCCAATTATTTTTTTGCAAATATTTTCGATGTACAGACACGCCAAGTTTATAGTTTTATTATAATATGTATATATAGATATTAGATATTAGATATACATTATTCCAATTGCATATTATCGCCTAGGCCCTAGGTCCTACTGAACCAACAAGGCATATATTTACAGAGACGGTAATTTTTAAATAATATCCAATAATTTTTCTATTGAAATTAATAATCCGTCATGCGCTACTTCATTTAGTGTAGTCAGTAGTGCAACAAGTTTGGGTTAAAATAAAGTTTCCACGCAGAAACTGACATGACCGCAAACTAACTCCGTGTTCATCTAAAAATGTTTATTCGATTCAAATCATAATGAGGATATACACATAGGTATTTCTGTAGACGTTTGCATCTTTTTCGCAACATTAGACGCCGATATGGATGACAGTGGACAGCCCTGAATTCGTGTCGTGATCGCGCACAAGTATAAGATCACGCTCACCTAAGCGAATAATGGACACAGCAGGTGGTTTATTTGATGGAAAATACGTTCAAACATTGACGTTTCCACGTTTAAACGGTTGTTGGTTGGCAACGCTGCTTATAATGTGCCTTTCTCACAGATCTCAAATTCATGGATAGACGCCTAGTCTCTTAAATCGGCTCCGGACGACATGGCCAATGTATGCCAATGTTGGCGAATGTATTGGCGACCAATGTTGGATATAGTTGGGCATGTCTGATTTGAATTAGTCCAGTATCCACACTATAGGATTCTGTTTGGCCATGACCAAGCTTAGTACATCTAATGTTTAGCGAATATACAGGGTGGGGCAGAGTAAAGAGCGATTTTGAAAAAGCTGTAAAAAACAAATGCCATCAATTTTTGAAAATTGTATTTTTACCATCTTAAAGTACATAAAAAAGCTTTCAAGAAAATTAAGTGAATATAACTAAGTTTTAAAAATAACTCCAGTAAGATGACGCCCGCTCAGGCGTAGACATTCTTCCAAACGAGCTTTGAAGTTATTCATCACATTCCACAGCATTTCCAGTGGGATTTGAACCACCTCCTGTCGGATACGTTCTTTCAGTGCTTCAACTGTTCTTGCTGGATTATCCTGATAAAACTTTGCTCTTAAGGTAACCCCACAAAAAAATTTGAAAATGGGTGCGAAAAGCACGACGTGCTTGCACGTAAGAGCTGCCATTTTGATAAAACGCTTTGACAGCGTACGCGCGATGCTGAGGTGTCCACCGCTCCATTGCTACTGAATGCTAACGTTTCAGGAATATGACCGACTGCAACCCACCACCTTCCATCAGCTGAGCACGATTCCCGTGCTTTTCAAAATCGCTCATTACTCTGCCCCATTAAATAAATAAAATGGTTATAGCGAAGATAACTCAATTATTGCGAGTGCTTCAGCGGTAGTAATGTCTTGTGGCCAACTCGTAATACATGTCTCATGCAACTCATAAATCACAATAATAAACACACACACACTGACAAACACCGCGTACAGTGAAAACTCTCCAGTCGTCTGGATGAAAACAAAGTCATATTTGCAAGTCGAGACCAGCGTTGGCCTCCTTTGATCCGTGTTTAAAAATGTCTTCCAATGCCAACGTTGGTGACTTTGTTAAATATTGGCCATATGAAAACCATCCACACGACATGGCAATATAATTGCCCGAATGTCAACATTAGTCGATATTTGCAATGTCGTCTGGAGCCAGATTTAGAAGCGATTGACGTGCGGGTAAGACGCATCGGGGAAGAGAATTTTAGCGAGAAATTTGAATTATCAATAGAGTTAACGTACGCTATAGATATGTTTACCAGTAGGTAACGTAGGTATGTTTATTGTTTAACAATCCGAGAAAATTTAAATGATTTTGAAAAAAAATCGGGTAGGCAGTGTCGGGGACACAAACCACAGTTTTGACGTGAATTCTCGGCTCTGTGTGTGTGTTTTAAAGACCACCAACAGCTAAAGTTATTTGGGCCTAGCACCAATTCATATTTTTAATTCATTATTTTTTTTAATATTAAATTGAAAATCCAATTGACACTTTTACCAGCTCTCGGGCTAGAACCCGGGAACTGGGGACTTAGGAACCATAGCAACGCCATGTAAACAACAGCATTGCTAAACGCTCGGCCATTCTCAAGCCCAATTCTCGCTCTGATGCTGGATCGTGGAGTAAATGAAGTTCTCATCTGTCATGATGATTGTTGTCCAATATTATATCCACCAGAAACCCCCAAAAGTACACCAGAAACCCTCAAAAGTCTACCAGAAACCCCCAATAGTCCACCAGAAACCCCCAAAAGTCCACCAGAAACCCCCAAAAGTCCACCAGAAACCCCCAAAAGTCCACCAGAAACCCCCAAAAGTCCATTAGAAACCCCCAAAAGTCCACCAGAAACCCCTAAAAGTCTACCAGAAACCCCCAAAAGTCCACCAGAAACCCCCAAAAGTCTACCATAAACCCCCAAAAGTCCACCAGCTGCGTTCACTGCTGTTGCGCACTCGCTCCGAAGGTCATCCCAGGTACGGACATCCTTAGTCTACTCGACGCTAGTTTATCATTCGGATGTTGCTTTTAGTTTCGAATTTAGAAGACGAAACATTATCACCCACTTTTTGTAACCGCTCGACTTTTAGTGCATCCCTCCAGTACTGTTCTAGTTTTAAAGACGTATAACCTATTCACGTCAAAAAGCACTTATCAAATATCAATATGGCGTTGCACAGGTTGGTTTCACACAATGGCAGCCATTCACTATGCATTTAATTAGAGATCAGTTGGTTTTACTCGTCTGCAACCAACTCTAATGATAGTCTTGCTTATAGCTATGTATTGCCTGTTCCGCCAATTATGCGATGTACTCTAATAGGGATGACCATAATTCGATCAATATAATTGATTCGTTTTTTCCAAATGATGCATCGAAAGAATCGAATCAATGGAGATGGGCATACGAGAAACGTAATATAGATTACAGTCGATATATACAGGGTGTTTCATAATATATGCGCAGTACTTCAGGATGTGATAGCTCGTCCAAAAATATGAAAAAAAGTGTCTATTAACTTACCCTCTAAAATGCACCATTTTAGAGATACAGGGTGTTGAAATTAATTAATTTTTGCGAATATCTCAGGAACCGTTTATCGTAGGTACAGAAAACAGCTTTTGTAAGCATTTTCTACTCATAATAAGCTGTTTTGTGCGGAAAATTTTTTTTGCAATTATGAAGTTAACGTTTGGTTTTGTTATACTTGTTCTAACGTTTAAATAAATTTTCTTTAATTAGTAAGAAAAAAATTTTATTTGAAAAAATTGACCATGTTTTTCAACATAAAAGTTGATTTTTCTCGAAAACGATCGACTTTAGAGTTTATGACCAAGACTCAAGAGTACCTACCTTTTTTGTGTAGAAAACATTAGCGGTTCAAATGGGCGTCTCAAAACCGTACTTTTTCCAGTAGCGTAGAAGTTGGGGAGAAAAACACCCACTACCCCTTTAAAACCTTCACCAATTATGACTAAAAAAAAAAATCCTCACAAAACATAGCTTATTATGAGTAGAAAATGCTTACAAAAGCTGTTTTCTGCACGATAAACGGTTCCGGAGATATTCGCCAAAAACGAAATTTTTTTTTCAATTTCAACACCCTGTATCTCTAAAATGGTGCATTTTAGAGGGTAAGTTAATAAAAACTTTTTTTCATATTTTTGGACGAGCTATCACATCCTGAAGTCCTGAGCATATATTATGAAACACCCTGTATATAGCCACCTAAGTTATCATCAGTTTTCATAGAAAAACGCGCGAGAAATCAAGTTTTTTTCCTTCTGATAGCATGCAACCACTTCTTTTCAATTAAAATTTTTTTGAACTTTAATATCTATTTTCATATATTAACTGTCTCTATAGGTTGTGTGCACGAAGCCTACTAGCGCCGCTAGTGGGCAAAAGTGTACGATTGAACTATTTTTTATTGTTGTCTTATATCGGGAAATTTTTTAATAAACGAATACCATTTTATCTAGCTGTGTGCAAATAGTATAAATAGCATAGCATAAAAGGTACGTGAAAATTATTTATTTTAAGTTTTTTTCTTCTTCAATTTTGACGTAAAATCGAAAAATAATCGTGTATGTTTTCTACTGACAGCTGCATAACCTCAAACTATGGCGCCGGTGATCTTGTGGACTGGGCTTGAAAGTATTAAGCACGCGATCTCTTTTATTGAGGCTGCATTGAAGAAAGGCGAGAAATTAGCTTTCTGTCATATTAAACATATTGAAGAATTTCGTGATGACACCGTTAAGAATAGAATTATTGCAAAGTGCATCCGGCAAACTTCTGCCACCGAGACACCGTTTTTGAAAAAAAAAGACTGTTACGGGTGGTCTGCCTCACCTATATATTATAATGTTGATCATTTATATAAATTATATTAAAATTGGTGCAAATTGAATAGTTTAATAATTGTATGAAAATACATTTATTGTGATTTTGTCATTGAAAAATATAATTATTTATTTACATTTAATTATTAAGAAATAAAATTATATCTACATTACATTATTGCAAAAATAAAAGTAAAAAAACTAAAACCCGACTACGTAAAAAGAAGAAAACAAGCAAATCAAAACGTAAGACAGTATTTTTTTGTTATCAATAGTCGGAGATTCGAATACCGAAATTCTTTCTTCAACTCCCAAATAGGTTCCCGACTATTGATAACAAAAAAACTGTCTTACGCTTTAAATAGTTTGTTTTCTTCTTTTTACTATTCGAATATCTGCTTTAATTTGAAAAATTCGGAGCATTACTGTACTATCTTTTTGCATATCATTCCATTTTCTTGTATTAGTAAGCTTAGTGTTTTCCACTTCGAAACCGTTTGAGTTTTGACTCCTCCGCATTGCTCTCGCAAACCTATGATAGAAAAATAAGTAGGTATAAAACGTGTTTTTTTTTCATGAAAAATAAATGTCAATGATTTCATGCCTGTAGTAGTTAGTCATATGGAGTATAATAACTATTTAATTTATAAATTGTGTAACTCTTTAGTCATTACGATTTACGAATGAATTGTAAAGAATATTATTTTATGTTAAATTAAACCGAATATCGTATAGTAAAGTATTATTTAATTCCAAGTTATCACAATGCCTATTTTGTGCTTTTAATTGCATCAGCATCAGCACTAAAGAAAGACGAAAAATTTCTTTTACAGATTTACATTAATAATTTCCAAATAAGTTGTAAGTAATATCATGGTTTTACTTACTTTACTTTTATTAACGTTTTGATCCACTTTGGTCGTTTTTCGAGGTTATAACTCCGCGCGGAGAATCTATAAAATTTTATTTACTTGAATCGCTATTAACACAACAGCCTGGAACACAAAAAGTATTTCCAGAACGCGTAGTTTTTCCCATGTTTTGTTTGTAATAATAATCTCTTCTCTATGTTTGTAATCGAAAAACTGTATGACATTTGTAAATAACAATGCTGAATGCTCACTGGACTATAGTTCAAAGCTTACAATAGATCACACTACAAACGCTCGCATCGATATTTTTATAACTCCGCCCCCCTGCACACAGTCTATATGTTTATAATAATAAGCCTATAACTATATGATCTTGGTTCTGATATCCACGACATAAATACTCGTCAAAAAACACCTGAAGAGTGCCCTACAACCGTTTAAATGTAAGTAAATCCCCAGCGGCAGCATACCTAGGTGTTACCATTTTCAATAAGCTGCCTGATAATATAAAATCAGCTGCACATGTAAATGAAATCAAAAAATTCTTAAAAAGCTATCTGCTTGAGGGTGCTTTTTATAGTATAGGTACCTGTGATCCAGAGACTTTGACGCTTTTAATACTGTGTATGCAGTATTTTAAATAAATTGTTTATTATTAATAGAATTCTGTTTGTATAGCCCCTGAAATTTTTATTCTATTATTATCTATTTTATGTAAATTAAAGTGGCTATTTTAGTTTCTTTTTATAATAAATCTTTATTTTTAGTTTATTTCGCAATTTATTAAAAATTGTGGAAATATGTTTTAAATTCAAAGAGTGGATTTTGCTTTAAAAAAATCGAATAGATTCTTGTCGATTATTCCGTCGATTTTATACGTTCGAAACAATTTTGACCATCCCTAGTCTATAAGCGTGGTTTCAAATAAATCTAATGCCTTTGGCAGCGTTAGCCAGTTTTCGTTTTTCTACACAACACGGGGAAGTTTTATGGGGTTAATAATGACGGAAAACATGTAGAATTTTTTAGTTAGAAATAAATTCGTAGATATGTTTTAAAATAGTATAAAAAACGTAAAAAGTGTCTGAATTTTAAACAAATCATTTTAATCTTTCAGTTAACTTACATCTTTTAATTTAGAAACTACATATTTTTTAATAACATTTTAATTATGTTTTTAAAATATTCTTGTTCAGGAAATTAAAAACAACTTATTTTTTATTTGATTTCATAAAACTTGTTTAAAATTTGCAATATTGTAAAGTGAAAAAAAAAATTGGTATTAATTTCTGAATTTCTGATTTTATGACTATATGGTTGGCTACGAGGTGCTATTTATTTCCTGCCTAATATGTTAACGCATGTACATCACTGTTTTTATAGCTTATAATAAAAATGTTTTTTTCTTTTTCAAAACTACTTTTAGAAGAGCGTAAAATATGATTATTCATTAGGTAATTAAAGCATATTTTGATGATTATTATAAGTTCATAAATTATTTGAACACAAGCGACTAGGCCGTGCAGTCAGGGTCTATTCTGATCGGTCGAATACCCTATCTCAGGGGTCGGCAACCTGCGGCTCTCTTTTTTAAATGTAGCAACACTGTTCTGTTTGTTTAGTTATTGGTGCACTGTGTCATCAACGGTCGCAGTCAGAACTTTTTTTTATATACTTAATCCTAATCAAATACCATAATATTGAAATAAAAATGTTTGTGGCTCTTTAAAAACTGGAGAATTTTGTAAATTGTAACTTTTGGCTCTTCCGTCTAAAAAGGTTGCCGACCCCTGCCCTATCTTGATGTCGTTTGACACACACTCACACCTAAACGAACGTAACAACTAACTTATAGTGAACTCTGTATACTATTATGGATAGTTGATAGCGATTAAAAAATGGATTTTGTATGTGGACAATGTTCAAACACATATTCTTCAAGAGAGGCATTATTGTTCACAAAATTTGAATGAACATTGAACACCCATGACCACCAACGATAGAATCTGGATTCTTACGTTCGTCTTCAAACTGATCAGGGTTCAAATTACATTACCAAAACCACGTACACAAAATTATATACTGTAGCAAAACCTCAGCAGATCGCCGCTGGCGACAATGGAAGCATCGAGAACAAGTAACAATGGTGAGGCATGGCATAATATCGAAGACACAGGTAACCACCAGAATGTTCTGGAAAGCGCACGAGCGCGGGGGGGTCAAGCTGCTAGCTCTATATAAGCAGGAGCAGTCACCGGAGAAGACAACGAGAGTCGTGTGACAGTGTCGATTTGGAAATAAATACAGCATATAAATTGTTCAGTGAGATTAAAGTGCTTCAGTTCGTTTAAGAATCACTGTTCGGGCTATTATTATATAAACAGTGTTGACTGTTAGAATTGAGATATAATTGTTACATTTTATTGTTATCTATTTTTGTTACATTGTTAATTGTTGTAAATAAATAATTTATTCCACCCACGTAAGAAAACAGTTTTGTTACAATACTTTGGGCGATTTCGGGTTAAAAGCGTTTAGCGTTATGGCAATAAAGAGTCACTTGCACTGTGGTTTCATGAAGCCGCACCCTATAGTTTTTTACTTCCCAACTCTACTATATGGTAGGGAAGTAATGGATTTAGTCCGAAAAAAATATTTCGAGATTTTAACAGATCTTCACGTTTTGAGACCCTAGCAATCGTTTAAGATCATTTTCTGACTGATGTCTGCATGTGTGTGTATATATGTATGTATGTGTGTGTGTGTGTGTGTGTGTGTGTGTGTGTGTGTGTGTGGTCAATTTTTCGCCTTCGATATCTTAAGAACGGAACAACATACGGGCATGCCGATTGTTCTATTGTGTTTATCAGCCTTTAACTTAGATCTGATTAGATTTTGAGTCAAATCGGTTCAGTGGATCCTGAGATATTCAATGTCACGTATTAACATAGGTAAAAAAAAATATAAATGAATTCTAGATGTTATAATATGAAAAAAATGTATAATTTTTTTTCTCTAAAATGTATAGTTTTCGAGAAAAAAAATATTTTACTAAAAAAAATAAAAATTGTACGTAAATCAAGGTAACCATGATTTTTGCTATATTAAGCTAGCCATCAGTAAATCACCAAACAAAAAAGAGTGCCATGCTTTTTTCAAAGAATAAAAATTAAATTGTGTTTTAAAGACCACCAACAGCTAAGGTTATTTGGGCCTAGTCAAAGAATAAAAAAAAAGAGTGTTTATTTTTTGCAAATATTTACTAGGTGGGAAGTATAGGACTGGTCATCAGTCGAATTTTTGATTAATATGTTCGGTTTCTATAATACGACTTTGAATGCTAATGCTGGGTTTTTGGTACCTACGTTGTACTCTCAGCACTAAATTAACTTAGAAATCACCGAAATGTACTTGAATATTATATTGCATTACAAGAGATTTAGACACAGCGTTTGCAACTAATGTGAAATTTGCAGCTGCCCGAGAAACGAGAGCAGCAAATCACACGCGTTGCATTCGCTGTGTTTCGTTTCGAGTAAATGCATATTATTTTTCACAACAATTCGATTTGAGATACCTGCAATTTGGGCGCGCAAAAAAGCTGTAGAAATATTAGATCTGTCAGATCCATGTGAAATGTATGTGGGGTTATGTATGTCATTTTCGCATATATGTACATATTACCCTATACTGCTGATAGATCAAAAATCGTGAAGCCAACATACGAGCGGATATATATTTCTGTCTTTTTTTATGGGGGCTCAGCTGGCAGGTTCCTGATTGGCTACTTCCATAGACAAAGACAGAATTTTTAAAAGAGAGCAGGTATACTATTGACCACTGGGACACTGAGGTTTTGCGTCAATGGCATCCATGACATATTTCTTTGTCTTTATATATTACGTTTCAAGTGTTGTTTATACTTCAGTTGTAGTGATATTATTATGCCCAAAAAGATCCGAAACCTGTGTTTACTTCTTATATCACTATGAATTTCAAGGAATATGAGTAAGAAACTGTTTTTAACAAAATTAAACTAGGTTACGTTATAATGACAACAGCTGTCTTGGCGTTTTGTTTACATTTTGTTCGAAATGAAAGATATCTTTATTTCAACATTTTGTTCAGATGGAACGTCCGTACATCGACCAATGACATCATCGGAATAAATGCGGAATTACTTCGTCAAAAGAGACACAGATATATTTTTGCTCTCTTTGTGGACTTCACTCACCGCACATTGAGTAAATGGACAATGCGTGGTATATAATTTAAAGTATATGCATTTTCGAGTATACTTATATGCGAATTGAAGTTGGCGCGACTCAATCGCTCTATCTCTTTCTTAACAAGGTAAAAAAAAGGAAAACCAACAACTGAAAATTTTCATCCTTATAGGGTTGAAACTACTCTCAGTTTCAACCCGCTAAACAGGTACCGAAAATCGAATTTTCAATAGAGGCGTTGTGAAAAATACTTTTATCGAAAATCTACTTTGAAAGTCGTACCAGAAATCGAAAATTAGTGTTGACAATAATTTACGTAAGTTTCGATTTGATTATAATATTACGTGAGACGTGTGGCGAAGACCGAAGACCTAGACGCTGAAGAGGCGATTGTGCAGCGGTGGTCGTTTATTTTCTGTGAACTACATGTGACTGTGCGGTCATAAACGAAACACAGCGGAACCGATTACCCTAATTATAACGTTATTTATGCAAGGAACAGTTACCGAACGGGTACTCATGTTTCATGAAACTAGAGCACAAATTGTCATTCTCAACAATTTGATGCATGATCTAGACCAGAGGTAATCAACTATTGTTTATGGAGGTCAGTTTTAGACTCCGCAAACTTAGCTGTGCCTACTACCCAGGGTATAATGGTCACTTACTAGTTCACTCCACATGTTATTTGTAAGGTTAGGACCAGAGCGATACCACTGCTATAAATAAGTAAATAAATAAATTTTTCATTTTATGTTTCCAATGACCAAAGTAGGTACCTACTTTGCAAAAAATAATTAATATTTTTTATTTATTATACGCTTAAATTTGAAGTTAACTTACCTATTTAAAATTAGTGTTGTGGTATCGCTCTGGTCCAAACCTCCGTTTGAAATATATTATATTATATTATATTTATACTTATAGAAATTTACAGGGGTGGCAGTAATAAAAAAAATGTTCCTACAAAACTTGATTATTTTTAAAGATCTTTTCAACGATACCACTTTCGACCTATCGTTACATTTATAATTCCGGAGTTCTGGACATTCTGGAGTAAACTAATAGGGAAGCCGACCTTCCCGGAAAAAAAAATTATCACCATTCGATTCTTTATTAGGGCTTTTATAATACAAATTTTTGACACAACTCTCTACGACTAACCGTTTTCGAAAAAAACGACTGATACGGGTGGTCGAACTCACCCTGTATATAACGAATGTTACATATATTATATAATAATACTCAAAGATACGATTTGATTTAGGTCACAATTTGAGGAACACTGGTGTAGATTGAAGTCATGGATTGTGTGTTGACATAAGTTGATTTTTACAGTAGGTATATTCTTGAATTATATAGTAATCAGTCCCAACGAATGGCAAATACTATATCATCATTAGAAAAGTAACAATGTAAGAAATATCAGTTATACCTTTGTGCATCAGATTTCAAAAATAATTTAAAATTGGATGCCTTCGTTCTTAAACCTGTGCATACATTTCCTGATGTAAATATATATAATTTTTCATGTGCTTTATTATCTATAAATATTAAGTGGAACGTCTTTCTGTTCGTCTGTCTGATCAAGTTACTATTTGTGTACAGAAACGAACTGTAAATAATTAAATCATAGCGTTTTTTATTCGGTCACAGGGAACAGAATTAGAAGACTGATGTTTCATCTTGTACGTATAATAATTATCTGTTACATATTATGTACAATATTATGCTGTAATCTTACACGACCAATGGAACAAATCC
Organism: Mongoloraphidia duomilia; assembly: GCA_039654895.1. NCBI lineage: Eukaryota > Metazoa > Arthropoda > Insecta > Raphidioptera > Raphidiidae > Mongoloraphidia > Mongoloraphidia duomilia. The sequence goes on along the minus strand of CM077519.1, from coordinate 44,624,691 downwards.
ATTGGCTACACTACGTTAAATCAGGAGCATTCGTGCGGAATACAGAGGCGTTAAGTGTAATTAGACACTGTAATTATAGGTTATGTCTAAAACACTCACCTGCCTTAAAAATGCAAATATATACTATTGAACATATTGTTCGCAAATTAGAATCAAAGAGATACTAAATAATAGGTACTATAAAGAGGCGTTAAATGTTATTTGACATTTTAATTGTTGGTCGTGTTTGCACATTCTTGTCATAAAAATGTAAACATAATAAAGAAAAGAAAATATTTTTTGAAGAATTTTTCGTTAGAAAGCAGCCAATTATATAATTGTTTCGAAACATATTGGAAAAAATCATTTTACCAACCATGAGTGGTCACAGTTAGGATTCTAACGTGAACCTTTCCACTTTCGCGGCGGAATGAGCTTACAATACTCAACCGTGACATGATTGCTAAGTTAATATTCTCCTTATATGCTTCAGAATCTTTTCACTACATGCGAGTGTCAATTCATATATGCTAATTCAATAGCTATGATATGAAGTGAATTTGAATTGAATTGAATTGAATCCTCGTACCAGCGAGAGCCCAACATGAAAGTGAAAATTATTTCGAACAACCTTTAATTGGACGAAAAATTCTTCAATTGCATTTCAGCCGTATAAAACTATTACTTAGGTATGTATTTATCGTAAAATATTTTTTGTTTGCCAATTATAATCAAAGACGTTAAATAGGAGTATAATGAGGCGTGAATTGTTATTTGACATTTTAATTGTAGGTTATATTTGTACATCAACCTACCATAAAAATGCAAACGTTTGGTCTTGGGCATGTATGGCATGTGGCGTGAGCTGAGCACATGTAAATTAATGCCAAAGTACGTGGCTTGTAATGTGTCACGTCACCATCCGCTCAAGAAACGAAACGTTCCAAGGCCGTTCCATCTTCGGAACTGTTCTGCGCAAGTCTATAGTCAATTTTCAAAATTTAAGTAGTTTAAAGCCCGTATTCACTGAGCCTAGTTAGCTATTTATACCATTGATTTATTCCCTTGGTAACTATTACTTGGAATAAATAGCGATAATTCAATTCACCAAACGTAGTTAAGTTTACTGCAGGTATAAATCGTAAGAATGACTATACTGTCCAATTTCAAGGGTACAGTAAAATAGGATGTGCACGAAATGCACAAATTACTTTAAGACCTGGCGACCTTTTCAGGTAAATATTAATTCCATATCTTTCAGGTATAGATTTTTGTAGTAAAATAAAATAAATTTACATTTTCGATCGATGCGCCATAGGTTGGATCTTTGATAAACGTGCTTTAGAACCAAAATATTTTACAAAATGTCCAAGGTGTATGGTATAAAGTAAATTTATACCTGAAGCTACTATTCTATCGAATGAATTGCTTGGTGAATTGATAGTTAATTTTATTCCAAGGAATAAATTTATTCTAAGATTAGTAATTTCTATCTTTAACAGTGTTTGGTGAATACGGGCCTATAAAAATCATGCAATTACTAAGTATACCTACTTCACTATATTTATATTAGCGGAACAGTTTTTATTCAATGGGACGCGTTTACTTACATTGTTTAATTGATTTTCCGCTCCATTAACATTGTTACAAACTATGCATGACTCACTGTCTTAAATTTTGGAACTTGACTATAGTTGTTAATAGGAATGTATAACGAGTGGTGCAATTATAAAAAAATAGAATAAGGTTAACAACTTTGTCAGTACAGAAGTTTGACAGGTAACTGACCATCATACCATGATTTGAAGGAAGCGTCTTTTAAGGGAATTTTCGTCAATTTTGTTATCATATTATCCTTTGTTAGATTTGTCTCATGATCATCGTTGAACTAAAAGTGATGTTAAGAAGTTCGTGTTGTTACGGCAGGGTGTTGGGTACCTAGTGATTACACATATTATAACCACAGTGTACAGCAGCAATCGATTCAGATGCTAGTTTAATAGGAATTTCCAGCGGAAACTAATTTCCGAGCTTATGGAAAGGAGTTATACGGTTTGATTAACTGCGGAAATTTACATATTCCACTATATACAGTGACGGCGCGATACGCGACGGGAATCGGGCTCGTCGTTCCGCATACTACCTATATATTGACATTGAACACCCTGGAGCCGGAGTTCTCATTTCGCGTCGTTGACACTAAAAATGATCCCTTTAGGGCGTCCTGTCTGTACTGCTCAAGTCTATATTCTTATTAGTGTATTTGCCATATGGCACATACACTATTGGCGTCGGTCGGATGGCGGGACCTAGGGGTCGGACCAACATTTCTCGACGTTTCATAGCCTCCTGAAGAATTTGGCACAATTTTTAAAAATGTTTTTTATATATATATATATATATAGTGTGTGTGTGTGTGTGTGTGTGTGTGTGTGTGTGTGTGTTCGCGGCATAACTCTCGAAAGACTTAATTGATTTAAACGAAATTTGGTACACAAGTTGGAATCCATCACCGCACGGAACCTATTTAAAATGGGCCCAATCGGACTATTTTAAGGGTTGTTTTTAGGGGTTGAAAAAAGTTTTTGGGCCCGAAAATACCGAAAAAATTTTCAGAATTGTTTCGAAATTGAAATTTAACCTTTTAATAAAAATCAAAATGTGCTGCTAAAATTTTAATAAAATCGGCCCGACAGGACCGGACTTACAAAATTTATGAAAACACTAGTTTGCGGATAGTGATTTACTTACTGAAGGGTGTATTTAATTTGGTACAGAGGTTGCATTGATAATAATATTGAAATTAAGAAAAAAATATTATTTTAAGGGTTGTATTAAGGGGTTAAATTTTTCATTTTGTCCAAAAACAAACTTAAGTTCACATAATAAAGCCACAAGGCCTGTATTAGCAAATACACTATATTGTCGGCAGAGTTTTGGCACTGCGACCCGAGTTTTTTTTATTTATTGTAGATTATAAACGCGTCGACAACTCAGGTCATTAGCGTCTTCAACACAACAAATAATCCATTTGTGTATGAGAATCCTCCAGCCAGCATACACAAACTGACTGGTACGAGCTCGGGTCCCTGAGAGCGCTAATTCCTACAAAACATTGGAATGCAAACTACATTCCAATGTTTCCCCTGTTTGTATTAAGAAAAATCAATTACGACAAATTTTTTTTTTAATTAAAAAATCGTTAGTCATTATCGCTAGTGATACAAACCTCGTCTATGTTGTGTCTTAAATGTAATTCACTGTATCATGTATGCACACTGGTTTAATCAAGGCCGGCCTTACCGAGTCTGACCCCCGAGTGAGATTTTTTTTGTAACCCCCCCACAGTTTTTTAATGACAGATTTTTCTACTTGTTTTAGAAATTTGACTATATACTATATAGGTAGTCTACAAATTTATTTATGAATTCAGCTGTCGGATTGAGTAGATCATTGACTATATGTGTTGATACGGCAAAACAACTTGCGGATTTGACAACGATTTTGTTTCATGAATCATGATATATAAAAAATCTAGCTTTTTGACGTCTCTCCGGACCTGGCGTCCTGGGCCAACATCCCCCCATCTAAAGTTGGTACACAGGCATAAAAAAGAAGTCAGGAATTTGTTCCGTAGAGTTTAAAGCGCCGAGTCTACCCGAACATGCCAGGCGTCGGATATAGTACATATGCACTCTCATTCGGGAACGAATACTCACACTTTGTTTATTTATTTGTTATTTATATAAATAAATAACCTACAAACAGGCCAAGGCGTAATTATATTGTCACAAAACTGTTTTCTACGTGGGCGGAATAACTATTTATGTACAATAATTAAAATTGTAACAACAATTCAATAACAATAAAAGCAACAATTATATGTCAATTCTAACAGTCAACACAATAGTAATATTCAAACAAAGTGAAACACTTCAATATCACTGAACAAATAACTAGATTTATATACTGTATTTATTTCCGTTGTTCAACACGACACCGATTCACGACTGACTGACTTCCCGTCGGCTCCTTGCTTATATAGAGCTACGTGGCTTAAACACAGCGCGTTCTAGTACTTTCCAGACGTCTAGCAGGTACTGGTATCTTCGATATCATTCCACGCCTCACCACTGTGACCTATTCTCGACGCTTCTATTGTAGCCAGCGGCGTAATATCTTGGGGTTTGCTACAATATATTATATGTAAAACATAATTAAAGAATACAAAATATTCAATGCTCTAACATAACAGTTGTTGGACTTGGCGATTGGCGAGAGATTTCGTGAGAAATCTGACTAAGTATATGCCGGAGTCGAGCGACCGTTCTAAGGAAAGATAGGACACATCTCCGACATGGTTCCTGGAGCTCTAATATATACATGCCCGGAACTACCCAAGTCTTTAAGTTCCCCGTTACTTCGTTGCTACGCTACTGTGCTTATACCTCAACATCGTGTGTTATACATATAAAGCACAACTTTATAACGTAGACGTTGTAATTAGCTCGGTTGATCATCATTCTTAGTCTTGACTCTAATTTAATGTCAGCGTGATTAGTTTTCTAATAAAAACTGCACAAGACATCTCAACAGGAGGTTCTCTGCTGTACTGTGAGCTTACTCTTATTTAGAAACTTTTATGTACCTTTAATATTACAGTCGGTTCTTTCTAAGAACAAGTCTGTTAAGAATGAAAGAACGATATTCTTCTAGATTCTCGGTCCAAGGACTCGTAGAGGAAGTAGAGTGTATGAATGAATGCATTGTGGATTATAGACGCTCGACAACAGAGGTCATTAGCGTCTGAATAGAAAAAATATAAACAAAACAAAGGTAAAATCAATAAAACAAAGCAAAATCAAAATTTGACACAACAAAATAAAATAATTTTAAGTACAAACAAAATGTGTCACATAATATGATGTATAGCAAGATATAAAGAAAGCTAAAAAGGCTGTAAAGGAGCCTAAATACATATAAATAAGTAAAATTAAATAAACCGGTCAAGATCGGTTTCCTTTAAAAAACGAAACAGCGGATCACATTACCAGGATCATTTCCTAAAACAACCGATAGATAACCTGACCGATCCGCTGCCGTGCGTCCCTAAACTGGGCACACTTGATTAAAATATGCAAAACACGTCTCACAAAAGGTTAGAGTGTAGACTGTCCCAAAATGTGTCAATTTAGACGAAATTGAAACTATAATACACTGGCTTGCAGAATGTATTGCCAGAAAATTTGATTTGACAATAACCTTAGAATATGACCACTTATATTTCTCCATAAGAAAAGCATTGTATAATTTCAAATCGATCCCGCTCGAAAAATAATTGGTCGATTGAAACGATATTTTTTTTGAACTGTGTATACATGTATTTAACGTATTTTTTTGTACAATTTCCAGTTTCCACTTCGAAACAACATTTTCTACGCATTTTGATCAAAATTTAGCTTGAAGAGCGATCTTTTTCTAAGGCCCGTATTCACCGAGCCTAGTTAGTTATTTATTCCGTTGATTTATTGATTTTTAACTATTACTCGGAATAAATAGCGATAATTCAATTTACTAAACGTAGTTAAGTTTACTGCAGGTATAAATCGTAAGAATAACTACTCTGTCCAATTTCAAGAGTATAAATATAGTAAAATATAGGATGGGCACGAAATGCACAAATTACTTTATGACCTGGCGACCTTTTCAGGTAAATATTAATTCCATATCTTGCAGGTAAAGGCTTTTGTAGTAAAATAAAATAAATTTACATTTTCGATCGATGCGCCATCGGTCGGATCTTTGGTAAACGTGCTTTAGAATCAAAATATTTGACAAAATGTCTAAGGTGTATGGTATAAAGTAAATTTGTACCTGTTGTTACTATTCTATCGAATGAATTGTTTGGTGAATTGAAAGTTAATTTTATACCAAGGAATAAATTTATTCTAAGATTAGTAACTTCTATCTTTAACAGTGTTTGGTGAATACGGGCAGTAGATCAATCATTTGCTTTTGTGTGAGTACAATATAATGTTCTACATGACAGTTCACAACAACGCTAGACTGTTCTGTATACGTATGTAGTACGTACGTCCAAGCTCTACAGGTCGCAATTCTTGACGGATCTACTTTTATTCCATGTTTCAATTTTGACAATTTTGCTCCGATTATTTAGTGCAAGCGGCGATAGTTCGGTGCCGGATCAATGACAGCTCACTTGGTGTTCTTTAGGCATCCTGCAATGTTTATTTGTTCGTTTGTTTATTTTGCGAACGAATCCCTGAGGATTATACGTCTTGCAACCTCTTTCTGTTAATTACACTGTATTTCAAAGTCTCTGCTCACTCCCATATTACAGTGCCTTGCATTTACAACATATTAAATATACATTATTATTATTATTCGTATGTAGCTGTAGGTATGATTATTATATTTCATCAAGGGAATGTATAAACATATTTTCATAATTTGACCCATTTCAGAGTTTAAAAAAACCGGTCAACCGCGAGTTGAACTCGCGTGGAGAGGGTTCCGTACTATTAAGACTTAGGACTTTCGTTTAGGTTTTCTTTTAAACTATGAGTGAGGTCCTATATTCCCTATTTTTTTTCAAAATTTTAGCCTCAGTACTTTCGGTGATAAGGGAGGGGGAAGATTGGACGGACAGACTGACATACATGAGAGTGATCCTATAAGGGTTCCGTTTTTTCATTTTGAGGTACGGAACCCTAAAAAGTGAAGCGATTAATGTTTTGTACGCCAATATAGCAACAGATCAATGACGACATATATTTTATATATCATCAGATCAGCGATGTCACTCTACTGGTCTTTTTCAACACACACACACAGGACAGCGGTCCTATAGGCTATTTTCAGGACAAAGCGATACATGTCTTAATTCGGTCCCTTCGCCAATCCAATTGAATCATGAATGTGAATTCCCTGACTTAAATTTTTGCTTCAGCTTGCGACATTTTAACTATACTACAGAAACATAATTTTCGATACTCTACTATATAGAGCAGGTTGAACTGTCAGGAAGAGATTTTTCGGAGATTCTCGTTATCCAGACGAGAAAATAACGAGACGAGAGTTGTAAATTTCTCGTCTCAAAATACGAGACGAGAACAAGAAAAAACATTTCTCGTCGAGACGACATACTAGTTCCTTTGTATGTGCAGGCCCATAGTTGTAACAGTGAACTGATCTCATACAGCTTGTCACAATTCCTAGAGCTCAGAGCTCATTACAGATTCATTTTTAGTGGACGGCAAGCTTTAGTTGTTCTCCAACTTTCATATCGCCCGTTCATATCTCCGCATTGATCGTTTAAGTATAAAATTTTTGATAGTGAAAACATTTTATCGTTGAATAAACATTTCAATCTTATTTTGTAATCTTGTCACACGAATGCAATTTAATATTTTCTACTCGAAATGGTGTCAAAATATTTTCCGCATGATTACTTAGCAACGCGTTGAGAATGTGGTACCTATAGTAACGGTTCACATTTGGATACAGTACCTATATAACATGAAGCATATTGTCGGTGCATGTACAGGGTTGTGTAAAAGGAACTTAAATTATCTTTTGCTGACGTACGGAAAAGACCCAACTCAGTGTGTGACCTTTCTTTAATTAACCGACTTAAATAAAAAACTTTTTAACAAAAAAAAACCTCCTTCAAAAAACCACTAAAAAGAGGAAAATAATGAAATTTTGAGGTCTGTGCCAATTTAATAAAAATATGAAGGCGGTTAAAAAGTATATTATAGTGATTAATATCTTCTTTTTAACCAACTTCATATTTTATTAAATTGGCACAGACCTCAAAATTTCATTATTTTCCTCTTTTTAGTGGTTTTTTGAAGGAGTTTTTTTTTTGTTAAAAAGTTTTTTATTTTTAACTTTTTAGTGTCAAAAAGTGACATTTACCTTAAAAGAATCACACGCCGTTTCTCACTTTTATTAAACCGACTTTCTTACGCTGTCTGATATGTCAAAAAGTGACATTTATCTTAAAGAATCACACGCCGTTACTCACTTTTATTAAAATCAGCCGAACTACTGAACCGATTTTGATGAAATTTCTATGGAACCAATCTGAAAGTATAGCCTTTCAAATAAAAAAAAAATTTCAAAATCGGTTTATAAACGACTGAGTTATGAGATAACAAACATAAAAAAAAAATACCACCGAATTGAGAACCACCTCCTTTTTTTGAAGTCGGTTAAAAAAGGAGGTATTTATCAAATAGTCATCTGAATGTTTTTTTTTTTGTGTTAAATCATCGTCAGTGACCTTCTAAGTGACATTTTGTGCGAAATTGAGTTAGGTACACAATTTTATTCAGAATTTTAATGCGCATGCGTCGGTAATAACACTCAACTCCAAGACATTTTTTAAAACCATCAAATTATATGTGTAAATATCTCCTATCTGAAACTGTGACTACGTTATTGAAAATTACCTATATGACAGTTGCTTTGTGGATATGTGTGTGCTCTGTTAAACATTTAACTGAAGTATCGCGTATAAAATTTTTAAAACTGTAAACACGCTGAATAAAGAACGAATAAGTTAGGATTAATTACCTACTATAAGTAAAGTAAAGTAAATTTATTTATCACGTAGTCAACATAGTAACATCGAATGTGACAAGTCAAGTAAATACAGAAAAATTAGGAAATGAAATTATCATCCAGATACTCATTTACGCTATAGTACAATTTGTCTTGTAATAATTGCCTCACCGCTAAGTTAAATTTTTTTGAATTGCGGATATTAACCGGCAAATTATTATATAATCGAATGGCCATTGCAAGTGGACCACTGTTTGTAACACTAAGTCTATTAAATGGTATGTGGATATCAGTGCCAGATCGTGTATTGTAGCTATGGATGTCATTGTTAAAATATATATCAAATTGATTAAAATATTTTTTAAAAAAAGTCAACAATTTAAAAATATACAAAGATGCAATTGGCAAAATTTTTAGTCGTGCGAATAATGGTCGACTAGGGGTGCGCAAAGGTACACCACACATGTATCGAATAGCCCTTTTTTGCAATATGAAAATGTCATGTACGTTGGACGAGCCCCAAAAAATTATGCCATAAGAAAGATGGGATGAAAAATGTGCATTGTAAACTAATAGAAGGGTTTTAATGTCAGAAGTAGGACGTAGTTGTTTTAATAAATAGCAAGCTTTGCTTAACTTAGTTGCAAGATATTTTAGATGTTCATTCCAAGATAATTTACAATCAATATTGACGCCGAGGAATTTTGAATGCATAACTTGCTGAAGAGATTTATTTTCAACCTTCAAAAATCCGTTTTTTAGGCGCGATCTTAGCGAAGCTAGAAGCGCCTATATACACTCGCTTTGTCTGTGAATCTGTGAATCTGTGAATCTGTGATTCTGTGAATCTGTGAATCTGTAACGGATTTTTTGTATCAGTCGTACAGCCCAAACAGATTAACCGATTTTAAAAAACTTTTTTTTGTTCGATTCCTCTCGGGGTCTATTTGATCCTAACGTCGCCCGATTTTTGAATTTTGGCCCCAGAGGGGAGCAAATTGGAAAAAACTGTGTTTTTTGCTTATAGTTTGTTCAATTTAAGTCAGATCGATTCGAAACCTGTCTTAAACGAAAGAGCAGAAAATTTTAGATAGATTTCATGTATACTATTGTGTCAAAACAGTTTTTTTATACAGATTTATATGATTATTAAGCTAAATAAATGCGACTTTATCTAATAAATCGCGAACTTGTTTCGGTTGTTCTTGTCTGTTTCACAGTGTGATATGGATATTGGAAGATAGCGTATGCTCTGTCTTATATTGCATTATTTCAATATAGTTATTCAATTTTTTGACTGCTGATGTTTGAATTTAAGTTTAAAAACCCTGGCCTACTGAGTTAAAATGACGTGTAACTAATTATTGACGTCGATCGGATGGCGAGACCTAGGGATCGGACCAGAATTTCTCGACGTTCATACCTTCCCGAACAATTTGACATTCTCTGTCTGTATGTCCCTTTGTACACTTATAACTCGAGAACCACTGATCCGATTTACATGATTTTTATTCAAGTAAATAACTTCTTATGCGACTGCGAGTATTAAAATATTCTGGCATCACGCAAAAGCAACCGAACTGATTCTTAAATAAAAACGTATGTTCTGGCATCACGCAAAAATAAGTAGGTGATGCATTGTTTTTTAAACGGTGGTTTTATTTAGCTTGATCCCGTATATTTGTTACAAATCTTGCAACCGACTGAGTTGAAATTTTGCACACATGTGTAGCTCCGGTGACAAAACAATATTATGGTAACTAACTGACCGGCCCGGTTCGTCCGGGCGTAAATCGTACTTTTGAACTTTCACCCACTTCCTATGATCCGATTGAATTGAAATTTTGCACACATGTGTAGCTCCGGTGACAAGACAGTATTATGGTAATTAGCTGACCGGCCCGGCTTTTGTCCGGGTGTAAATCGTACTTTTGAATTTTCACCCATTTCCCGTGATCCGATTGAGTTGAAATTTTGCACACATGTGTAGCTCCGGTGACAATACAATATTATGATAACTAGCTGACCGGTCCGGCTTTCGTCCGGGTGCAAATCGTACTTTTGAATTTTCACCCACTTCCTATGATCCGATTGAGTTGAAATTTTGCACACATGTGTGGCTCCGGTGACAATACAATTTATGGTAACTAGCTGACCGGCCCGGCTTTCGTCCGGGTGTATATCGTACTTTTGAATTTTCACCCACTTCCCGTGATCCGATTGAGTTGAAATTTTGCACACATGTGTAGCTCCGGTCACAATACAATTTATGTTAACTAGCTGACCGGCCCGGCTTTCGTCCGGGTGTAAATCGTACTTTTGAATTTTCACCCACTTCCCGTGATCCGATTGAGTTGAAATTTTGCACACATGTGTAGCTCCGGTGACAATACAATATTATGATAACTAGCTGACCGGCCCGGCTTTCGTCCGGGTGCAAATCGTACTTTTGAATTTTCACAGGCAAAAGGTCTTTCTCCGGTAACGTTTCAGTGGATTGGATAAATGTTATAAAATCAGACTAAGGAAATAAAGCACAGTAAAAAATTTAAAATAAAAATAGATAAAAAACTTTTAAGTTAAACGGTTTTATAAATGTACTAAAAAGAAAAAAATAAAATTTAATTTAGGTTCATAAGTATAAAAGCGTGGGTCGTGACTAATAAATTATCATAGAGTGTACGACCAACGCTTTTATTCTTATGAACCTAAATAAAATATTATTTTTTTTCTTTTTAAAACATTTATAAAACCGTTTAACTTAAAAGTTTTTTTTACCTATTTTTAATTTTTAATTGAAGCTATGCTTCTTAACGCACGTTTCAGATGGGGACCTAAAAATAATAAAAAGTGAAACGTCACGTCACGAAGTAGTGTAACGTCACTTTTGTAAAAATTATCCGATCCTTTTGAAAATTAATATTTGAGAGTTTTATACGACACAAAAGAAAAATGGCGTCAGATTTCAAAATGGCGGCCATATCTACTTTTTTGTAAAAATTATCCGATTCTTTTGAAAATTAATATTTGAGAGTTTTATAGAACACAAAAAAATAAAATGACATCAGATTTTTCAAAATGGCGGCCATATGAACTGTTTTGTAAAAATTATCCGATCCTTTTGAAAATTGATATTTGAGAGTTTCATACGACACCAAAAAATAAAATGACGTCAGATTTTTCAAAATGGCGGCCACATGTACTCTGTTGTAAAAATCATCCGATCCTTTTGAAAATTGATATTCGAGAGTTTCATAGGACACAAAAAAATAAAATGATGTCAGATTTTTCAAAATGGCGGCCATATGTACTTTTTTGTAAAAATTATCCGATCCTTTTGAAAATTGATATTTGAGAGTTTTATAGGACACAAAAAAATTAAATGGTGCCAGATTTCAAAATGGCGGCCATATGTACTTTTTTGTAAGAATTATCAGATCCTTTTGAAAATTGATATTTGAGAGTTTCATAGGACACAAAAAAATAAAATAACGTCAGATTTCAAAATGGCGGAAATATGTAGTAGGTACTCCTTTCTAAAAATTATACGATCCTTTTGAAAATTGATATTTGAGAGTTTCATAAGGCACAAAAAAATAAAATGACGTCAGATTTCAAAATGGCGGCTGTATGTACATTTTTGTAAAAATTATCCGATCCTTTTCAAAATTGATATTTGAGGGTTTTATAGAACACAAAAAAATAAAATAACGTCAGATTTAAAAATGGCGGCCAAATGTACTTTTTTGTAAGAATTATCCGATTCTTTTGAAAATCGGTATTTGAGAGTTTCATAGGACACAAACAAATAAAATGACATCAGATTTCAAAATGGCGGCCGTATGTACATTTTTGTAAAAATTATCCGATCCTTTCGAAAATTGATATTTGAGAGTTTCATAGAACACAAAATAATAAAATGACGTCAGATTTAAAAATGGCGGCCATATGTACTTTTTTGTAAAAATTATCCGATTCTTTTGAAAATCGGTATTTGAGAGTTTCATAGGACACAAAAAAATAAAATGACGTCAGATTTCAAAACGGCGGCAATATGTACTTTTTGTGTAAAAATTATCCGATCTTTTTGAAAATAGATATTGACGAGTTTTATAGAACGCAAAAAAATAAAATGACGTCATATTTTAAAATGGCGGCCATAGGTATATACTTCTTTGTAAAAATTATCCGATCCTTTTGAAAATTGATATTTGAGAGTTTAATAAGACACAAAAAAATAAAATGGTGTCAGATTTCAAAATGGCGGTCAAATAAAAACTTTTTAATTGTATTGTTTATATCTTTGATAAATTCGGTTTTATATACAATGCGTAAGAAACATAGCTTCTGTCGGGTATCTTACGACACCTCATGACTTTTTTTATTTAGCAGGTTCCGAGTTTCGCTTAATAGTCAATCGTTGCTATGGAAAATTGTTTAAAAAATTCACTGCACTATTTTTTCAATGTAATCCAATACATATTTTACATTAGGTCTTATGGCCATAGCCTACTACAAAATTGATCTTCTTAGTGTTATTTTCCCTATGTTCGGTAAAACCGTTTACACACAATACCTACATGAATATCGCGCCTTGTAATTCTTGAATTACTTGTATGCTCCAAAATTTTTGTCTATTAACTGTTATTATTATTTTTGCTATAAAGACTATGAGAGTTGAGCCAGCACATACAATCAATTTTTAATCGCACAACTGTTTAGTTGTTTGTCAAAAGGCTGTGGGATCAGATAAGGGACTGCGCATACTATCGACACAATAGTTGTACAACAAAAAAAATCACAAAATCCCATCGATCGTCTTTTGACTTTTCTGTTGAACGACTATCGTCGGCAGCTTATGTCCACAGCTGTGTATTGAAGCTAGCATACGCTCGACTAAATAGTTGTTCGGCAACCCATTAGTTTAATAGTGAAATTATGGCACAATACTGATTGATTGTATGCGCACCTCTAACAACTAAACAGTTTAGTCGAGTTGAAATTGCGACACGTACACAACTCGACTAAACTGTTTAAGGTACGTGCAGTACGCAGCTGGGATTCTAGATGGTAGCATGTATGGTAGATGGTGGCTGAAATTATAAGCGCTTATAGGCTTGCACAACGAAGCTTTGATACACTAGCATTGATACAAGCTTAAATCGCGTATGAAATATCAGATAGCGAAGACGAATATTTGTGTTCTTCTGCTACAAAGTGGTATATTTTAAATACAAATTTGGATAGGAGCTATCATGTCCACCCTATTAATAGAAAACGAACTAAACATGGCGAATTTCATCATTTATACCAAGAATTAAAATTTTACCCAAACCGGTTTTTTGAATATTTACATACGGAACCTAACACTTTTAAATACGTCTTAGAAAAAACTCAAAACAAATTAAATAAAAACTGGCAAAATGTCACTTATTAAACTAGTTACATCCATTGCGAAACTTGTAACGGCCATTTGACAGTTGTCACACGTTGATTGTAGTAGTCAGCGCGCTGAAAGAATGGTGAGATACATTCTTGTATCTAGCAGCTCTTGTAACAGCACTTATACCTGCTACACTCACTGCTTCGTTGTGTACGCTCGCATATATGACAATGCATTAATTTAAGCAAGCCCTGTTATGATCTACGCTACCATCTAGAATCCCAGCTCCTGCATACTGCATGTACCTTTAGTCATGGAAACAACAATTGTATGTATGCGCCCGGCCTTTGGAGGTAAAGTTTAGTAATCAAATATCAAGAAAGATCGGTTAATAACGTGCAAACTACGTTTTGCAAAGCCACTAAAAAGTATTTGATGACAATGCGAAAATTTTCGCAATAAAATTCTGAATTACTAAATCACAACTATAACACTAAACAATAAACAAATCTTTAATTTAACGAGCTGCCAAATGCATTAATATGGCGGTTATGTAATGTTTGTATAATCTTTTATTATTACGTGTTTAGGATAACAATTTAATTTGATTGGATTCGTGAAAGAAATGTAGATAATTAATTTTTAATTGAGGCGAACACTGCTAACTTTTAAACTGGTTTTATTCGATCGACAATCTGTTTTTAGAATGAATTGAATTTTGAATTTTTAACATAAAAATGTACAAAAACGTTATATAAAAAGTTATAACTGATAATGAACAATTTCATAATACACAAAAGAACATAAGTATACAAAGTGAAACAAAATTTCAAATAAAATAATGTGATGTTTCCTAAACATTCCGCCCGCCTCGTTAGAGCCTTGCTCGAACGATTATTGATCTAAAACATAAAAAATATTCAATTACAACATAACAAAAAATAATTCGTAAGTCATTGTTAACCGCCCGCCAAGACGAATTAATCCAGAACAGTCTATGAATGGATTTAATTTCGTTAGAACACTTCCCGATGGAAGCGGTTTCTTGAGTTGCAGAGCTTGAATTTCCTTTTCAAAAGCTTTTTGCTGCACGTATTTTATCCAAAAGGTACGTGCATTACGAATTTCATTTCCAGATAGTCCAGATAAAGAACGATGCTTTTCCTTGAGACGAAGATTTTGTATGAAACGTAAACAATAAGCTGTTACTCTTAGAAGTCGAGTCCATGAAGAAAATCTAAGCGGTAAGTCCCATTCTTCTTCCTTGTCTTGCGCCAACTGAACGTGGTGAGCTCGTGATTCAACATCAGTGTTAAGTGGAAGATCACTCGGAGATTGCGGCCAGGATGACGAAAGCTGTCTTAGCCATGGAGGTCCATTCCACCACAGTAAATGATCAATCAACTTATCTGCTGTCATCCCACGTGACGCGCAGTCAGCAGCATTTTCGGACGTCGGAACATGACTCCAGATGGCGTCTGGTAAACGTGTTTGTATGTCTGCGACACGATTTGCGACGAAGGTTTGCCAGTGCGATGGGTGACTCTTAATCCAAGCGAGTGTAACAGTAGAATCGGTCCATGCAAACGTCGGAATTGTCTCGAATTTCATCGCACTTACTACATATTCTATTAGGCGAGTGAGAAGCTGAGCTGCACAGAGTTCAAGACGTGGCAGACTTATGGTTTTCACAGGCGCAACTTTAGACTTGACAATTAACAAACGAACCTGAATTTTGTCGTCGTGAATCACACGCAAATAGACAGCTGCTGCGTAGGCACGAGTGGATGCGTCTGCAAATCCGTGGATTTCACAAGGAAGATCGTCCCGTTGACCGGTGAATCGGGGTACAGTAATTTCTTGTATTTGTGGTAGCGCAGCGCAGTAGTCATGCCATTGTAGTTGCAGCTCTCGAGGAATCGGTTCATCCCAATCGATCTTGAGTAGCCACAATTCTTGCATGATAATTTTGGCTATGATGACGACTGGTGTTAACCATCCCAATGGATCGAACAGTTTTGCTGTAACAGAGAGTGTTGAGCGTTTGGTCTGAACAACATCAAAATTTGAGATTGAGACATAAAATTTAAATGAATCCTTGTGCGGGTCCCAAACTAAACCTAAAACGTGTATAGTCTCATCTTCTTGAAATGAATGTACGTCAGTCATAGCACAATAACTTTTTGGTATATCTTCAAGAATTTTTGAATTGTTACTCGCCCACTTTCGCAACGTAAAACCACCTGATTGCAATAAACTGTTGAGGTCTTGGCATACGCGTTTAGCTGCGGTAACGCTGGAGGCTCCAGAGAGTAAATCGTCGACATATATATCATTTGTGAGTATTTCTGATGCGACAGGATACTGTTTTCGTTCATCTGAGGCTAGTTGCTTTATTACACGCAAAGCTAGATATGGTGCCGAAGAGGTGCCGTAGGTTACGGTTTGTAATTTATATGCTTTTAAGTCTTGATCTTGTGATGAGCGCCATAATATTCGTTGAAAATCGGTATCGTCGACATGCATTCTAATTTGCCGGTACATTTTTTCAATATCAGCTACAATGGCAATGGGATGCTTTCGCCAACGAAGAATGACGTTAACAAGATCCGGTAAAAGCTTTGGACCAGGCAACAGGTGATCATTCAATGACGTACCGTTTGAAGTTAAGCTCGAGGCATTGAATACGACTCGAAGACGTGTGGTTGAACTGGTTTTCCGAAATACTGCATGGTGAGGCAAGTACACTGCTTGCGAATCAGGTGGCGAATTAAGGCTTTGGGCACATTCCATGTGACCTAATTGCTGGTACTCCTCCATGAACTGAACATACGACTGAAAATGTGCTGAGTTTTTCTTCAAACGTAACTCTTGTTTGTAAAACAAAAGTTTTGCCTTGGCGAGAGAATCTCCAATATTAATCGGTGGATCTTGGTTGAAGGGCAGTCGTACAGTGTAGCGCCCGTCCAACTCTCTGACATGCGTACTATTAAAATGTTCTTCACACCTCTGCTCTTGATCGGTTAAAAGACGCACCTTTGGCAGCTCTTCGTTTTCCCAAAATTTTCTTAGTGTTCTGTCCAATTGCTTTACACATAGACAGTGATGTACCGTAAAGCTGGATGATTGTGACGCAGGTGAAGAGGAGACTGCACCCGAAAGAATCCAACCGAAAATTGTTCGTTGTGCAAGTGGACCTCCGTCTAAACTGCTGTGAACTCCATTAAGAATAACGAGACCGTAGATATCAGCCCCGATAAGCATATCTATTTTTGCAGAGCTACTAGGCTCGGGATCGGCTAATGTCAAACCTTGTAAATAAGGCCAATTGTTCCAATTGATCAATGCTTTTGGTGCGTACGACGTTAAGGTTGGCAGCACGAAAGCGTCAATTGGCAAGACTGGATCATTAGCGTGACATGGTTTGAGCAAAAGCGATACTGCTGAACTCACGTTGAATGTGGAATGACCTTCTAGACCAGAGATTTTTGCTCGAATCTTCTGTTGTGAAGCGTGTAAAGTCTTCACGACTGATTGTGTAACAAACGACGTCTCAGATCCTGGGTCAATCAAAGCTCGAACTTGAATACTTCTACCAGCGGCGGTTTGAAGCTCAACATTAGCAGTTGCAAGCAGTATTGTCTTTAGATTCTCTCCATTGGCTCGAGATACAAAATGACAAGCGGCGGTGGTTGATGAATCTGAAGTAGCTGCTGGTGTTTCTGGCTTGGCAATGTTAGCTGGATTTACTGGTGTCGAATAATGTAGAAGTGAATGATGGTTGCTGTTGCAATGTTTACACCTCCCTTGGCTTGTACACTGTTGAACCATATGACCAGTGCGCAAACAGTTGTAGCAGCAATGATTGTTTTTGACAAATTCTTTTCGCTGAGCTAGCTGAATTTTTCTAAACGTTGGGCAACGTGCTAACAAATGACTCTGTTTGCAGAATATACAGTCTATTGAAACATTTTCAGATGCGTGATGACTTCTCAGATTTGGAAATTGTGCTTCTCGTGTTCTTTTCGAAGATGTCTGAGTCAAGGCAGACGCGGCAGTGGCTTGAATTGGCGAAATTGATGCAGTTTGAATCGCCTCTAAAGCACGAGCTCGATTTTCTAAAAATTTATTGATTTCCGCATATGATGGAAATTCATTTTTTCCACCCAACGATAGTTCCCACTCCTTGTGAGATGCTGCGTCGAGTTTTTGTACTGTCAAATAAACTATTATATCATCCCATGATTCGACGGGTCGATTTAGGTTTTTTAAAGCTGCAAGCGATTCATTTGTCTTGTCTCGCAACTTCCTAAGTTCAACGGATGACTCTGATGAAACAAATGGAACATTCATAAGTGACTGTAGGTGAGACATGACTAGAACACGCTTATTATTGTAGCGGTCCTTGAGTGTGTTCCATGCTGAATTGTAGTTGGCTTCAGTGACGAGGACACTCTTGAGTAACTGACTAGCTTCTCCATCTAGGTTGGTTTTCAGATAATGAAAACGTTGAACATTTGTTAACGTGGCGTTGTCATGAATCAACGATTCGAAGAGATCGCGAAAATTCTCCCATTCTAAGTAATTACCGGAAAATTTTGGAATGTCAATTTTCGGTAGGCGTACTGAGAATTTCGGCGTTAAATTCTGATTGTCATCTGATGTTGGTAAGACAGGCTGGTTTAGAGACTCGAAGTGATCGTAGAGAAACGTCAGAGCGTCGAGATAGGCTTCTTCTGCTAACATATAATGCGATTCTTGAAAATAAGAATTATCTAAATCTTCTTCGGAGGCTTCACGATTGAGTTGATTGTTCAATGCTTGACATTCTCTCCAAAGGTTTTGAAGTAATTCAATTCGTCCTTGAGTTGCACCACGAGTCATATTCGCTTTCCCTTTCTTCTTAAAATTAGGGATTAATCTGCTGATTCCATCGATTACTCGCTTTTGATCGTCTAAGATGTTTAAATCTATCGGCATGTTGATGATTACGCGTGAACAAACTTTAACACAGTTAGCGGTGCTATTACAATATTTGTAAAAATAATTATGCTTCTTACGGTTTTCTCAAGAATCCGGCTTTCGAAGGACCAGAAAATGTTTAGGATAACAATTTAATTTGATTGGATTCGTGAAAGAAATGTAGATAATTAATTTTTAATTGAGGCGAACACTGCTAACTTTTAAACTGGTTTTATTCGATCGACAATCTGTTTTTAGAATGAATTGAATTTTGAATTTTTAACATAAAAATGTACAAAAACGTTATATAAAAAGTTATAACTGATAATGAACAATTTCATAATACACAAAAGAACATAAGTATACAAAGTGAAACAAAATTTCAAATTTCAAATAAAATAATGTGATGTTTCCTAAACATTACGAAACAATAAATATGGATTGACTATACTTCATTCATAACGAACAAAGAATTGCTCATTTAAATTGCGTATTTGATTTATATTAAAACTTTAAACAGTGCGTTGCACGATAAGTAAAAGTATTTATGGATCCGTTTTGGGGCCCTGAA
Source organism: Mongoloraphidia duomilia (assembly GCA_039654895.1). Lineage (NCBI taxonomy): Eukaryota > Metazoa > Arthropoda > Insecta > Raphidioptera > Raphidiidae > Mongoloraphidia > Mongoloraphidia duomilia. The sequence continues at coordinate 44,605,207 of CM077519.1, read as the reverse complement.
TTAATCTTGTGTTTTATTGTTTCCCAGAACGGTAATGTTTCTTTTATGCAGTATTGTACATACATTATACAGAGTGTCACAGAAGTAACGCCGATGATTTCAGAGGAATATATTTTGAATTAATATTAAGTATGCAACCATATTATACTGAACCTTGTAGATTCTGAATATGGATGAACGTCCGAAAGTTCTCAAAATGTTTTAATTTTAATAAAACCTTGTTTGGAAAGTATTACGTATATTATTTTTAAATATCATAAATTCCAAATTTCTGACATTCTATAGAATACCTACTTTGTAAAATTACGATTCGAAACCGTTTTTATTTTCGAAGTGTACCAGACTTTCAAATTATATTAATCTATAAAAAGATATATCAAAGAAGGGGTTGTACCTGTAACACCTTGAAACTAGAGAGCCACTGAACCGATTAAAAAAAAATTCTTTAGATGTATAATTGACACTGACCGGGGCTTCGCCCGGATGAAAATCGGGGATCTCAGAAATTACAGAACCGATTTCAATTTTTTTTTCAATGTTCGATAGGTGATACTTTGGTTTAGAACATATAGGCTACAACAACTGGCCGGTCCGGTTCGCCCGAATGAAAATCAGAGGTAATCTCAGAAATTACAGAACCGATTTAATTTTTTTTTCATTATTCGATAGGTGGTACTTTGCTTTAAGACATACACTATAAAACTGGAGCGAACGAGCGAAGCCAGTATAGGTAATGCATTAATATTTAATAAATCATAAATTCATAGCACTCGGGCGTAGCCGGGTCGGTCCGTTATTAAAGTGATTTGTGAAATTTATTGTTTTTGATTATTTCGTTGCCAAACTAAAATCTACGTGGGTGAAGCCGGACTGGAAAGCAAGTAGTTAGTAATTTAATATACTTTGGAGACGAAAACTGGAAAGGGCTTTTCGATGCGATGTCGGTGACACTTCTGGTACACCCTGTATACATTGTGTAATGCGATGTTATTGAGGTCGAAAATTGAACCGAACTATCATGTTATATGACGTAACCGTTCTTCAGACTTGATTAAAGCTGAAATTATGTTCTCAAGTCGAGTTGACAAGATGAAACGTTCTGGTTTGTCGCATGCGACACAAACTATCATGTTAGTGTTTATGTGTTCTGTTCGCCTGAAGGCCTGGTTATAGCAGGGCTGCGTTCAAAATAAGTTAAATGCAAGAACCTGTAAAGTCGCAGACACATAGAATGCAAACATGACATGCAACACACAGCATACACGAAAAACATAGTTAGTGTGGACGTGTTTCCAAATACTATCACACAGCGCACACATACGTATTTTGTGTTTGCTATAAGAGCGGTACATCAAAGAGATCACCGATTTGATCATTTAGAACGGAAGTTTGTGAGTGGGCAACGCTATAAAAAAATTGTGTTTTAAAGACCACCAACAGGTACGGTTATTTGGGCCTATCGCCAATTCATACTTTTTAATTCATTATTTTTTTTTAATAATAAATTGAAAATCCAATTGACTCTTTTACCAGCTCTCGGGCTAGAACCCGGGAACTGGGGACTTGTAATAGAGGAACCATAGCAACGCCATGTAAACAACAGCATTGCTACACGGTTGGCTATTCTCAAGCACGGCACCGCTATACAGTTATACTGCAGCACACTATATACAGTAGTGAAACTTGAGCTTGAGAATAGCCGAGCGTGTAGCAATGCTGTTGTTTACATGGCGTTGCTATGGTTCCTCTATTACAAGTTCCCAGTTCCCGGGTTCTAGCCCGGGAGCGGGTAAAAGTGTCGAAAATTTTGATCAAAATGCGTAGAAAAATGTTGTTTCGAAGTGGAAATCGTATAAATAACAAAAACTATCTTAAATAGATATGTGGTATATATCTACCCAGTTAAAAAGAATATTGTTTCAATCGATCAATTATTTATCGAGCAGGATCGATTTAAAAATTCTTATACAATGCTTTTCTTATGGAGAAATATGAGTGGTCACAATCTAAGGTCATTGTCAAATCAGATTTTCTGACAATGCTTTCTGCAACCCAGCATTAGTCTCTACACTAATAGTATATAATAACTAGCGACCTCGTCCGGCTTCGCCCGGGTGTTAAGAAAGCCCGGGTGCAATACACTACTCACTCGCCTACGCTCGTTATACTTATGTAAAAAAGATAGATAGATGGATTACTACAGGGATAGTGACATCGGACGGAATTCTGTAAAACTATGAGCGTAAACTAAACTAAAAAAATTATAATTATTGTCAAAGAAAGAATATAACAAAAATAAAAATATGTAAATAAATATCATGTAGAATTTAGAAAAAAAAGCCAAAAATTCTACGATGCCATCAGTTTCCGGACCCGGGTCCCTGTGCATAGAGCGCTGCGATGTAACCTCTGCGCTACGAGTGGAACAGTTGAGTACGGTCGTTTTTATGATATATAAGTATGTTGCGAATTCTTACGGTCGGGTTACGAATTTAATTAATTAATTATTATTATTTATTAATTATGCTATATTATATAAACCTTCCGTGAAAAATTATCTAACTGATGGTGAAAACCGCATCAAAATCCGTTGCGTGGTTTAGGAGGAGTTAGCGGTTAAACAGACAGACAGACATACGCGAAAAGCGACTTCAATTTATACTATGTCGAGATATAAAACAGGAAAGTGTTAAAATGTATCAGCAGTGCGGACGGATATTAATTTTATTTGTGATATGGTTTCAGATTAAAATGTAGTGTTTAGAGTCATGATAATATTACGATGAATATAATGAAAACCGTCCTATAAGTCCTATGTAAGAAGCAGAGCACATAGCTGTCGCAATAATATAGTAGTGTTTCGTGATTTATACAATAGTTGGAAACAATTAGATTAATGGAATGGCCATGTTCTGTGTTTGCAGTGAGGTCGACTCCCTTAATCTTGATATTGGAACTTCATTAGTATAATTACAATAACACAACTAGACTCTCACTCTGCGTGACATCTCGCACTGTAATATGATGTCCGCTGACAACTGACCATCTTTACTATGTCGGTCATTTGACTTTAGGCTATTTTCTGGTAGCGTATAGGTACCCGGTGCGTTACTAACAAGCCGTGAGGTGGGTCGTTTATAAAGTGCGACCCTTGAGGTCCACACGACGAACTTCCCACTTTGATAAATATTTAATAATGATAATTAAATTAGATATTACACAGAAAAGTAATCATTTTAATCATTAAAACATAATTATTATTTATTTTTAACAATAATAAAAAAAAAAAAACGGCTGTACCGATTTTTATAAAATTTATGTCGGATCAAAATGACGTTAACACGCCTCGATTGACACCCTTACGAAGTCGATATAATTTTTTATTCGCGAGATATTGTGAAAAATCTACTTTTTTGGAGTCTATTTGGTTAAGAAAAAAGAACGACTGAACCGATTTTGAAATAATTTCTTTCAGATCATATTTACGCGTCGATTGGCATCCTAACGTAGTTGATATCATTTTTCATTCTCGAGATTTCGTCTTAGAAATAAATGGACACATATGTACGTACACAGTACACACACACACAGATCACACCAGAGACATCTTTCTAAAAATAGTGTAGTGACCTTGAAACATAAAAATTTGTTATATATTTTGATTTCGATTTTCGGACCCATTACAATAACTTCCAATGGGAAGTTAATAACGTCACGTTATATCTATAAATACTAGCGGGCTGCGGTCCCGTCCGGCTTCGCCCGAGTGCTAAGAATTATATTATTTATTAGCTCCCCTCCGCGACAAATTCTCTCCCTGTGAAGCGAAGTCGGGCTGGTTAAAAAATTGTGTTTTAAAGACCACCAATAGCTAAGGTTATTTGGGCCTAGCCCGATCAATTCATTCTTTTTTTTTTTAATAATACATTGAAAATCCAATTGATATTTTTACCAGCTCTCGGGTTAGAACCCGGGAACTGGGAACTTGTAATAAAGAAATCATAGCAACGCCATGTAAACAACAGCATTGCTACACGCTCGGCCATTCTCAAGCCCGAAGGGGCTGGTGGTGTTTATAATATTATAGTATACACTAAAATGCAAAATAATGTCAGAACTACGTTTTGTTACTATCCCACAGGAATTATTCCTCTCGCCCCGCGAGAAATTTATAAAAAAAATATAGCCTATATCACTCAGGGATAGTGTAGTTTTCTATTAGTGAAAGAATTTTGAGAATCGGTTCAGTAGTTCCAGAGATAAAAATGTATGATTTATCCCCCCCCCCCCGCGAGAAATTCTCCTCCTGCGAAGCGAAGTCGCCTGTCGTTGTTCTCGCTTCGCGTACTTGCCTACAGTTTATAATATTAGTACCTATACCTAATATATTAGTATAGATAGTCAAAAAATACTAAACCCCCGTTTTACCCCCTTCGGGATTGAATTTTAAAAAAATCGTTTTTTGCGAGATGAAAAGACGTGGGGTGCATGGGGTAACTACTAACTCTCCAAAAAACGTACGCAGAGGTTTTTGGTACGATGTAAAGTTAGACTCTTGATATTAATTATTTACTTTCGATTTTGTTAAGATGCGACCAGTCGCCGACGCCGACCGGGGGACCGTGTAGTCTAGTGGTTAGCGCGTCAGCCTCTAGATCAGACGGTCGTGGGTTCGAGTCCCATCTACGCTCGTGGATGTTTTGTGATGTCATTTAGTTTTATAAGAGAGTTGTTGTTTAAATGACCTGAGATGTCGACGCGTCTATAATCTACAATAAATAAAATAAAATTGCCAACCGACAAGTTGTGTCGTACGTATCTACCTACCTTTAAATTGAATGTCGGATAATTGGAACTCAACTGTATACATACTTTTCACGGAATAGTAAATTACTTAAAATGATTTGTGAATATTTTTGTAGGTCATATTTTAAATGGTTCATACTATATCCATAGTTGAAGAGTACATTATAGTAGATAGTCATCGTCATAATATTATTCGATAATGCAGTTCGTAAATTGACAGCTGTCTCGTTAACATGTCAACAGTTTGTGTTGTTTGTTATGTTCTCTGTCACCTCTGTATGGACTCCCCGTATCAACACTGGCACTCCACCCGTTCCACAGTGGGGCATAAATACAAGGGAACGTTGTCAAAATGGGTAATTTTCAAGTACCAGAAATGCGTCAAATATTACGCATGCTTAAAGAAACATGTTTGGGACATTTTGGGTAAGTTCGGTTTTGAGCTCAGATCGATCTGAGTGATCTAATGCGTTCGAATTTAACATTTATATGCTCTGAAAGATCTGTATCCTGCGTTCGGATTTAAAATCTGGAGCAGATCGACCACGTTCTATGAGCTCCGAGGAAAGCGAGCGAGCAAGCAGATTTAACCATCTCCAGAGCATTCATTTTAAAAATGAGCGGAAACACTTGTAAAAATGGATACATTTCGAAGTTTACTTATATAAGGTAATTTTTCAATAGGTAAAAATACACGAATAATATTTATTCCAAAGAATAGTAATAAACATTAAGTCTATATCGCACAGAATGTATAAATAAAATATTTATTATATCTATGGGTCGAAAAAATCAACAACCGGTAGTACTATTAATTTTAAAATAAAGGAAATAAAACGAAAAAAATTGTGAATCATGATTTATTATTATAATAACAATGCTGAATTAAATAAAATGAAGAGCAATAAAGAATATATTTCGGCTTTAGTAATAAGCATTTAAATTACTGGCGCCATTTTATTCTGACGTTTGGAAAAATCTGCTAGAATACGTTCGGAATTGTTTAGATGGCTCGATTTGCTCGCTTGTCACGTGCCCAAAAATCTGTTCGCTCGGCTCGATCAATCGAGTGCAAAACCGAACTTACCCAAATATTTACTTATACTATAGAAAGAGACCAAGGCCTAATAGGCTGTGTGCAAGGGGGTGGAATTAGAATAATATCGATGCGAGCGCTCGTTGTGAGCACCATTGTAAACTTTGAACTTTAATTTTCCGTATATATTTCAGTGAACATTGTTGTTTAAAAAGTCAAGTAAATAAAACCACGATTTTACTTCTATCTTATTTGCAAATTGTTAATGTAATCTGATAAATTTGACACTTTCAAACCCGGTCCGCAAGATCACCGGTACCATGGTTTGAGGTTATGCTGTTAATATAAACGATGATAGACATTAATAATATTTAAATGAATGCATAATGACTGCAAACAGTATATATGATACTTATTATGTATTACAGAATCACGAAATTGTTTAGACAATGCAGAAGTCGCAATTATTATAGTGTTGCAGCGTCATCAAAAATTCAGCAATTAAAAATGATGTTATTAAGTAAACTTAAAACGAGGTGTTTTAAAAAATTTTTTTTTTTTGTAGGCACCTATAAAGTTTTTTTTAATTTTTTTAAAATGTAGTTAGGTGTTGCAATTAAATTGTCTCTAAACGCAGAACGCAAGACCCAAACGCAAGGAATATATGCAAGACGAAACGCAAGACGCAAGTTGACGTTGAGTCAGCTGTCAATAATAAACGCGCATTTTGCCTGCGTTGTTCAATCAGAGTAGTTGTTTATTTCGTCTGCCATAACCTCGTTCGTTCAAGCTACTTCTGATTGGCTGGCGTAACACAAGCGACGTGAACGCAACGTAAAATTGGACTTGAACCATTTTGGCGCGATCTACGTTTTGCGTGAAGCGAGCTGCGATCTCTTGCGACGCTTTGTGTCAGTTCTGCGTTTTGCGACAATTATAGACGGGGATTTAGAACTTAAATGTAACTAATAAAATACAGTATTTTGGGGTTTACTCCTTAAGAATCGATTTTCATATAAGGCCCCCGATATGGAAATTTTATGAGGAGTAAAATGTATACAAGCGTTAACTAAAAAGCATTACGTTTTTCTGCGCAACGTACCTTGCGCACCTTTCAATGTATGTGTATACTTGTATACAGCCGGCGTGTACAGGGTATGCTGCACGACAGCTGACGCATGTAAGTATGTATGTTTCCCTACTGCATAGTCAAAGACAATCGTACTTAAGGAGTAAACTCCAGTCGTGCGTCGAAGCTGACACACACACTTTATTTAGACGGAACTGAAGCTATAAAGAAAAAATGTCAGTTATAGTGATTAAGATATTCTATTAATTGTTAGCAACTACGTTTACGCCGCCACTGGTTTTACCGAACAACTTGCATAATACCTAATAATAACTTACGTAATGTTGATCAATGCCATTAAAAATATCGAATCACAGCTGCAGCAAAATTTGTCAGGCTTTTGAAGTGATAAGTTATTAAGTTGTGGACGCGTGTTTTAATTGTTCATCTCTAATGTGATATGTTGTCTGTTAATATTGCGGTGTTTATGGTTATGCAAAGTTCAGTTATTGATACAAAACTCAACTAATAATACCTACAATGTTGGGTATAAATTATTCTAGCAGTATTATAAAACTATTTTTCAATAAAATATAGTTATTTCTGCAACTTACTTAAAATAATTGTGACCAAATGTTCGGCTCATATCATGCCCCACTGTGCGTTGTATTCATTTGTTACTTGCTGATGGATGTGCTTTCTGCATGGATGCCAAAGTACTACGTAAGTATTACTTCCTGAAGTTAAATGATAATTTTCAAAGCAAAATAAGACATTAGTAAGAAGCTGTGAGGCGAATCGTTTATTAGGACTAAAGTACGACCCTTGAGGTCCACACGACGATCTTCCCTGTTTGAAAAATATTTAATATTATTAATTAAATTAGAAATTACACAGAAAAGTAATCATTAAAACATAATTATTATTTATTTTAACAATAAATTAAAAAAACGGCTGAACCGATTTTTATAAAATTTATGTCGGATCATAGTGACGTTAACATGCTTTGATAGACACCTCAAAAAAGTTGATAACATTTTTTTGGACGAGATTTCGTATAAAATCTACTTTTTTGCAGTCGTTTTATTTAAACAAAAAAAACGGCTTGACCGATTTTGATAAGATTTCTTTCGGATCTTGTTGACGTTAATATGCTTCTATTTGCACCCTAACAAAGTCGACATCAATTACGTAATCTTTCACACGTAGGTAGGCAAAACTTTATTTCAAAAAGTTCGCTTGAGGGATCAGTAGTCTGATTATTTGTCTTCCATTTACTGTCCGTTCGAGCCTCTTAGCTTCAAAAATACGATCGAGACATCCATAACGCCGAACCTCTTTATCTGAAAAATCTAAATTTTCTAACGCACACTACGTTTGCTGTCTTTGTCAGTTTCACTGACTGTATATATATATTTGCTCTGTCTTTGATGTTTTTGTTTGCTTTGATTTAAATTTCTCGTATTTTATAACGGTCCTTTCTGTCAAAACTTATCAATGTTTTTAAACCTTATAGTAGCATTATATTATACTCTTATAACATTAAAATTTTGTTCACACCTATTGAGTTGAAATTGTTATTTATACTTGTTTTACTTTATTGTGTTTTAAAGACCACCAACAGCTAAGGTTATTTGGGCCTAGCACCAATTCATATTTTCAATTCATTGTTATTTTTTTTAATAATAAATTGAAAATCCATTTGACACTTTTACCAACTCTCGGGCTAGAACCCGGGAACTGGGGACTTGTAATAGAGGAACCCATAGCAACGCCATGTAAACAACAGCATCGCTACACTCTCGACTATTCTCAAGCCCTATTTTACTTTAAACCGTTTATAAGTTGAAAATTTTTCAACCTATCGAGTTTCAACAAAAATCATCGCCTTAGGAAATTTTTTTGTAGATTCCGAGACATTTTTTATTCGTTATTAAAGGTGTTCTCACCGAGCATCGAGAAAAAAATTTTACTACAAAAAAAACACCGATTACTATAGAGATTTAACATTGAGACGTGGCCTGATCGCGAAAATACATTTTCCTATACTTTCATTTTCTGCCACTAGATGTCAGTGTCAAATGACAATTAAGCTCTATAAGTTGTTTTGACAAGGAGGCGTGGCTTAATCGTGAAACCAAATTTTGTTATATTTTCATTTTTTGCCACCTGATGTCAGTGACAAAAGTCAAATCCCTATGGGAACTCGAACGCTGCTCTAGTATTTGAATCCTCGAATAGTTCTGCGCGTTTGTAGAATGAATGAATTGTGAATTATAGACGCTCGACAACAGAGATCATTAGCGTCTGTAAAGAAACGAAATGCGCGTTTGTAGAAAACGGCCGTTCAAGATAACCCATGTTTGATCCCAGAACTTTTGATAAATGAGTAAATCGGTGAGTAATAGTATGTGGTTCAGGGTTTAGTACCTACCTGCAAGTTGACAACACAAAGCACCTCGTCACTGGAGCTCGTTTTATTTACAGTCAACCTACATGCATTATGATAGGCGACATGCCACGGTAACCTATATATTTTATTACGTAAAATAGAATGTCGCGCGTTCACTTACCTGCGCGGTCCTCTAAAAGAATAAGAAATGAAAATGTTGCAGACTATTGGGATCCGTCAATTGAGCATATGACATCTGGTGGCACAAAATTGTACTCAAAACGAGGGAAAATTTTACATGTTAACAGTGCAAATTTATCGTGAAACTGTTTATTACAAATATAAAACAAGTAAAATAAGCAAAAAGTTTATCGAAAATGGAATTCGCGACGTTTTCTAATATCATGGCATTAAACACTGTCAGTTATTGCCTTGTAAAACTTACTTTACAGCGAATTATTTTTTAATGAAATGTGTAAAAACTATTTGTAAATTAAAAAAATATTTTATATTAATAATAAGATGGAAGTACTTATTATCATACTGTACTACAATAGTAAAATCATTTGATGATTGACAAATTTATAGGACTAACTTTGTATACAAATATTTTGAGGTTAGTAACTTACCTACTTATTACAATATAACATATTATGTTGCAGTTATGTGTTTACATTATTCATCTAACCCTGCCTTAAAGATAGCATTGAACGGATGATTAATTTCGTGGAGATTTTCTTTTAATTTTGATGTTTTTAAGCAATATGCCGTAAAGATTACTACTTTTGACAGCTCAGTTATCTTGTTTTTTTCACACATTATGTCGGGCTTTGAGAATCCGTTCTCCTTCAACGAAATTTCCTTGTTTAGGATTCGTACCGGCCCAATCGCAAATTGCACTTATATTTATTATTTCTTATCACTTTGAAAATTACAAAATTACACGCAAAAGTATACCCCGTATATAAAAATCCCCCCCCCCTTGCGCCATGTTTTTTAAGCTCCACCCATTTAACGGATCCCAATCAGGATTTTATATAACAAAATTAAGAATAATCGCAGGATAGTGGACAAAATATTTGGTTTATTTAATTGAATGTACGACGTTTCGTCTATATATTTAGACTTTTTCAAGTACAAAAAATAACAATATTTATGAAAATTAATATTAATTACTAACCATAGCAATTAACATAAGATATTATGCGATTATTCTTAATTTTATTATAATCACGATGGACACGATTTATAATATAAATTTTATATAACTCTTTCATGGACGGTTTTATCGACACGTGTTGTAAAACCTTTCTCAAACAAAATTGTTTCAAATTTTCAGCTCTATTAAGCTTAAGAATATTTATCATAACTATATAAAAACAATATTAAAAAAGCCATTAGTATATTAAAAATAAATAAAAAAAATGTTTTCCCTTAGTTTTACAATCACCTTCTCTGTACATTTAATTAGAAGTCCGCGGCGCAAAAATTTATCAATATTTATAACTACAGTCGTTTATTTAATTAGAATGTAGGGGGAAGGTGATTGTATCTATACTCGTAAAACTAAAGGAAAAATTATTTTGTTCTTTTTATTGGTATTTTGTCATCTCTTTTTTTGAAGTCTATTCAAATTTATTTAATATTTTTTAGTTTTAACTGAAAAGTTCAGTTCATCGACCTAGCCATACAAAAAAAAATTCTCTTACAAATTTGAAGGCCGGACATATTCTTTTTACAAAATTACAAGAACCTTAATTACTTAAAAATCATATTTGATTGAAAATTGTTTTATAGCATCCGCGATTTTTTTTTTAATTAATCCGTGTTAATTTTATAAATGTTTTTAACTGACTGTTCATATGTGTAAAGCTTTAATAGATAACTGTTACTATTTATAATTACAAAAAAGAGTGAAAAAACTGAGAATTTCGTGAGAATAGTGAATCTTTGATTCGTCGCTATAATATATATTATTTAGATGTCGCATTCCTCTTAAGGTAAGCGTTAAGTTATCGGCAACGGATGGGACGCATCGTATCATTTTTAGGGTTCTGTACCTCCATATGGAACCCTGTTATCAAACTTCCAATGATAATTTATACTTTATAGTATATACTATCAAAATCCGCCAGTAGTAATAGGGGCGATTTAGACGTGGTATTTTATTTTCTTTTTTTCTGTGCGTTTATTTTACACGTCCGGGTGCGTTTTTCACGTACATGTTTTAGCAGAGATTTGGCACATCCGTGTGCGTTTTTCAAACACAAGACCAGAAGAAAAGAAAATAAAATACCACGTCTAAATCGCTGTCTGTCTAAATCGCCCCTATTACTACTTCCGCCTGATGTCGCTGGTATATTACTCAATTCACTATTTTCGCTCACTGTTGATGCCCCATGAGGAATATCGTGACAATTCTAATTGAAGATAAAAACCCAGTCTATAATAGATCTGCAAAGTTTGATTAAAATCTGTCTAGTGGTTTTTGCGTGATGTTCTAACAACACGTACACCAGTTATGATTTTATTATAATATACATATATGTATAGATTGTTTTTTCTAAATGGCAATGGTGATTGTCAAATTCGGATTGTTGAAAGTCGTGCACAAATTTTGCCGCCTCTACAATTCTGCCGCCCTGGGCTATAATAGCCCCTACGACCTGCGTAAATATTATATATGCCTGGTGATAGTCCCTAAAACAAATTGTGTTAAAAAAAACTGAAAATAGCGAATAGATTTAGAGAATCCGATCAAATCACTGGACTTGACTATAAACTGTAATTCATATCGTATATTGTGTGAATGACATCATAATATAGACATAAATAATGTGAATATCTTTACCTGGAGGCGTAGATGAACTTCATAGACTAGTGTTATGCAGCGATATTAAATTTTTTTATTTAATGATATATTTTATTAATAAAAGTGGAAATAATATATTGAATTTTAATAATTTCCTGTTACTTGTTTTAATTATAGCACTAATGTTTCTTCATTTTTTTGCTTTTTATACAGATATTTAAAGTTATACAATAATATTATACCTACGATTTCTCAGAATGATCGCAAAGGATTTTTTCATTCTTCTGTTACGAGATCAAGATTGCATACATTTTTAATTTATTTTTCTTGGATAATTTTTATCTGAAAGATAATATCCCGGTACTTATACAGCCTTATATGGGCCTAGTAAAAATTAAATTTTTTAATTTGATATTATTTTTAATAATAAATTGAAAATCAAATTGTTACTTTCACCAGTTTTAAGATTAAAACCTGGGAACTGGGGGTTTAAAACCGGCGTTTTTGTTCATCACATAAAAAAAAACCTAAATGCGACAGATATTAAATGTGTATACAGGGAGGGACGCACCAAACTCCAGGAGTGTATCGTACACGTAAAAATAATTTAAAAAAATATTTGTAAAAAAACTTTTTATAGAGAAGCTTTTATTGAAATGTACTAAAAAGGAAAAAATAATATTTAATAATTTAGGTTCATAATTATTATAAAAGCGGCCGGGCTTGCTACTAATAAACTATCATAGAGTTTACAACACCCGCTTTTATAAGAATTATGAGCCTAAATTATTAAATATCATTTTATCCTTTTTAGTACATTTCAATAAAAGCTTCTCTCTAAAAAGGTTTTTCTACTAATATTTTATTTTGTCCATTTTGTAGTCTTTCAAAATTTTACCCCCCTTTGACACCCGTAGGGGTTGAATTTCGAAAAATACTTTCTTAGTGGATGCTTACGTCAGAAAAGGAACCAACTGTCCAAATTTCAAGTTTCTAGCTTCAGCGATTTGGCCTGGACATTGATTAGTCAAAAAAAACCTACATCCCCGTTTGAACCCCTTAGAGGTTGAATTTATTTCTAAAAACGATTGTCATCGGCATCATGTGTACAAAATTTCGAAATTGACTTGCAAGTTTTGACCTAAACAAACAAACACACAAACTAATATACCTACTTACATTGCAAGTTAAATAAAAGCTTGTAAAAACTCTAACGTTGTTATCCGATTTTTCATTTATTTTTCTGATGTGGAAACCGTTGATAATATTCTTCAACAGCAGCTGTAGCATTCCCATTACAAAAACCATATTTGCATATTCAAGATTTGAATAAATGTGTGACATTTTGTATAACACTTTAATCGTACAAACTCGAAAATAAACGTTGATCACTTTCACAATAAACTGACACCAAGATTGACAGACACTGGACATATACTTGAAAACAAAATATAAAAATCGGATAACAACATTGGAGTTTTTTTAAATTATTTTTACGTGCGTACACTTTTGTGCGTTCCTCCCGACTCATCCTGTATATAAATGTTGATTAGTTGTCATAATTTATGCATTTTTGTACATGAGATTTACCTATTGTTTTTTCTTTGATTTCAGGTAGGGATATTCTTTCTTACAATGGATTCAGCTAACAATGCGGCATGACCAGGTGATTAGATCAGGTTTATGTTTTTTGTGTTACGATAAATAATTTAAAAGGGGCTTGCACTTCAAATTGCCGTTAAAACCGTTAGAGGCGCTGTCTTCGTTATAAATGTAATATTATTTTTAGCAGTTTAATTTTTTCAAATATTTTGAGTAGTTCGACTACTAGCATAATATATAGAGGACTCCGAACGAATAATAAGTAAATGTACGTCTGACACAAATTGACTGTACTTTCAATATAAACGCTGATATGTTCTGAGAAAGATTGGGGTTAAATTACATATGGTGGCGGCATCTTTTGAAATGGGTGAAGTTCAGGCCCTTTTAAACTTCATATTATATAATTTTATGTTTTTTGAATACATGGTTCGTGATATTTTGGTATTGTTCATCGATAATATATCATTAATATCTTAACAAATTTTTTTACGATATCTTTCCTATATGGATTTAAAATAATTGAATGGAAGGATGAGTTTTGAAACATTGTATTCATAATAGAAATGCAGTTTTTGCTGTAGTGTAGAAATTATCAGTTCGTTAAACTAACGATCATTTTAAAAATCATCTTAACAACCATAGTCACAGTCAGGAATCTAACTTGAACTTTTCCACTATCGCGGCGGAATGAGCTTATAATACTCAACCGTGACATGATTAGTACCAATCTAACATTCTCCATATTATATGGAGAATGTTAAATTGGTACTTATCATGTCACGGTTGAGTATTGTAAAATGTAAGCTCATTCCGCCGCGATAGTGGAAAAGGTCAGGTTAGATTCCTGACTGTGACTATGGTTGTTAAAATGATTTTTTCCGATATTTACAGGAATCAATTATGTAATTGGCTGCTCTTCCAATAAAAATTTTCGATTGCAAAACAGCCGTATAAATCTATTTAATATACTAAAATATGTACCATTCCTTCTCCCTGCACCTATCTGTGCCCAAATAAAGTGTTTATTGACTTAATTTGATATTATAGGATCAAAAGTCAATTTATTTATTAACATATTTAATAACGAAATAATTAAATAACTATATAAATAAACCGAAAATGTATTTAGAGCTTAAACTACCAATTCATATTAGGAGATCAACAAGCAAATATATAAATATTAAATACTTATATAAAATTGTAACAGGACGTCTAAATCTGTAAGAAAGCGCTTTCTTGCGGGTTCTTCGGTTTGCGTTGACAATTCACTCCAACGGGAGAACGCGTTTTCAGAATTTTTATCTGTATGCACGCGCATCGCTCGAAAACTCCTGGACCGATTTTTAGTAAACTTGGCACATTATCAATATTCAATAGGTAATATAGAACAGTTTTTACCTGCCTACGCTTTAATTAATTTGACATAAACGCGTGTACCTACTTCTAGTATTTAAAGTTTTTCAGTTTAATTGACGTATTTTGTGATGTTTAAAATGTCCAACTTTTTAGAAGTGTAATATTAAAATTAATGGATCGATTTTGTATTTGTCAGTCATATTGTTACAAAACTGTTTTCTGAGTTGGCGGAATAAATATTTATTTACAATAATTAAAAATACAATAACAATAAATGCAACAACGAAAAGTCAATTCTAACAATAAAAAAAAACTTAAACGGTAATTATTGAACTAAACGAACCACTTAAATAACTATAATATATACAAGGATTATTTATTTGTAATTATATATGTCACTGTATTTATATCAGATTTATTTCGCTGTTCAACACTGTCACACTACAACCTACACTGACTGATCTATATTTATATCACTGATCCGCTTGATGGCACGACTCACCATTCACTGACTGCCCCAACATGACACACTCGCTGTTTATATACCTGCGTGCGGTGTACGCTCAGTGCGTCCTCGTATTCTCTAGCGTTGTCTAGAATCTTGGATATCATTCACGTTTTTCTACTGTGACCTTTCTTTCTCTTGGTTTCTATTGGAGGCAGTGGTGTAACATCTTGGGGTTTGCTACAATATTAAAAAAGTTGATAAAAAACATTTCCGTCTTTGCTGTCGCGCAGTCGTGTAAAAAAAATTCATGACTAAAAGTGTGACCACATATGCAAACTTAAGATAAGCTTAACTTGTATAGGAATATTAATTTGTTAGGTAATAGGTATTTACCTTCGCATTTATGCAACATAGACATTAAAATTCAAGTACCGACTAATTCTCCTAAAATTTCAGTTAGACTTCTTATATGGGGCCATCTAATTTTATGGTTAATTATTAGCAGTTTTAAAAGCAATAAAATTATTTTAAGTATCTCGTCATATTATTTGCTGTTGTACATAAAATTAATTCGTCTGGCTATGTAGATTATTGAGTTTATTTTATGGGACACGTAAATCTATGGTCTATTCATTTTCAAGATGAGTGATCTCTACTCTATGCGCATGATCAGCACGTGTCCATTTGTTTCTTGAGTTGTGTGTGGTCGGTTGGGAAAATTTCAAATTTTGCAAATGTACTAGGCCATATGTACCTATTTATAAAAAAAATTTTTCGTTGAAGAGCAGCCAATTATATAATTGTTTCGAAACATATTGGAAAAAATCATTTTACCAACCAGTGGTCACAGTCAGGATTCCAACCTGAACCTTTCCACTTCCGCGGCGGAATGAGCTTACAATACTCAACTGTGACAAGATTGCTAAATTAATAGTCTCCTTATATGCTTCAGAATCAATATGAATGATTTTTTCCAATATGTTTCGAAACAATTATATAATTGGCTGCTCTCCAACGAAAAAAAATTTTTCAATTACATTTCAGCCGTATAAAACTATTATTTACCTATTTATTTTGTTGTAAGGTAAATGACACTGTTTGAATGTATTTTTTTAAATTACTCTATCTTGGAACTGAATAGACTATAGCTACATATAGTATACATAACCTCACTTTCAAAGATACATGAATACACAACCCATGTGTCAGCTTCACTCCGTGGCAACTACCCTCCTTTGTTGTTAATATAATTCAAGATGTTGTATGTAAGTTTAGTTCATTTCGTTACTACCTTAGATTGATTTACGACATAAGTTTATTTTATGCAACTTCTTGACATGTGAACTTAGTTACATATTGTAAACATAACCTCATTTGATAGACGTGAAATGGACATGTACAACAACTTTAAGATGTTTGTATCATAGTTGAATGCGCACCTACTGTTGATAAATGTTTATACATAATATAGCAGTTTGTACAGGTTTATTTTATGTTAGTTCTTGACATTAATGTAGTGCGTGTATGTATATCATCGTCAATAATATAGACCTGTCTTTTGTTTTTCATAGCTAGAACAATACGTCGCTTTGTGTGACTTTCCATTAAGTTTAAAGGTCATTTTTAAAATAAATTTTCACATTTTTAACAAATAGTAAATATCGACATGTCAGTTTAATTAGGCGTCACGTAACCCTCAAAAATTGGTAAATTGTGCAGAATCCTTAGACATATTCTGCAAGTGACATACCTAATGCTTGGTGATTACTTACGCCATTTGGCTTGTTCTTCAAATTTCTCATGCACGTTATATACGTTAAAATACACAATCTCTACATAGTATAAAATGAAGTCGCTTTCCGCGTCTGTCTGTATAACTGCTAACTCCTCCTATAAACCACGCAACGGATTTTGATGCGGTTTTCACCATCAGTTAGATAATTTTTCACGGAAGGTTAATATAATATATAGCGAACGAGCGAAGCGAGTGAGTAATGTAATTCCTAAATCACGCAACGGTTTTTGATGCGGTTTTCACCATCAGTTAGATAATTTTTCACGAAAGGTTTATATACAGGGTGAGTTCGACCACCCGTATCAGTCGTTTTTTTCGAAAACGGTTAGTCGTAGAGAGTTGTGTCAAAAATTTGTATTATAAAAGCCCTAATAAAGAATCACATGGTGATAATTTTTTTTGCCCGGGAAGGTCGGCTTCCCTATTAGTTTGCTCCAGAATGTCCAGAACTCCGGAATTATGAATGTAACGATAGGTCGAAAGTGGTATTGTATAAAAGATCTTTAAAAAATAAGCACGTTTTGTAGGAAAAATTATTTAATTACTGCCACTCCTGTTAAGTAACAATCGTTTGAAATTATTAAATCAAAATTCCATAATAACGATCGAAGTCGGCATTAAAAATCTAGCAACCTTAGACATTGTCACAAGTGTTCAAACTGTCTTCCATTTACTCTCTAATACGTATTACTGAGCTCTTCTGGTTATACTGTGAGTGTACTTCTTCAGTCTTTAATGATCGATAGATAGGTAACTAGATTTTAAATGCGGACTTTTAAAAAGTTCGTTATAATGACATTTTAATTTAGTAATTTCAAACAAATATTACTTAACAGGGGTGGCAGTAATAAAAAAAAATCCGTACAAAACTTGCTAATATTTTAAAGATCTTTTCAACAATACCACTTTCGACCTATCGTTACATTTATAATTCCGGAGTTCTGGACATTCTGGAGCAAACTAATAGGGAAGCCGACCTTCCCGGAAAAAAAATTATCACCATTCGATTCTTTATTAGGGCTTTTATCATACAAATTTTTGACACAACTCTCTACGACTAACCGTTTTCGAAAAAAAACGACTGATACGGGTGGTCGAACTTACCCTGTATATAGCGAACGAGCGTAGCGAGATAGTAATGTAATTATAATATTCAAGCGAACGAGCGAAGCGAGTGAGTAGTGTATTGCACCCGGGCTTTCTTAGCACCCGGGTGAAGCAATACGTAATAACATTATTTAAAATTATGAAGACAATAAAAAACCGGCCGAGTGCGAATCAGACTCGTGCAACGAGGGTTCCGTACAATAATAATTATAAGGAGTTAGGTTAAAAAATTAATAGATTTATTTATTTAAGCTTGTTCTCAAAAAAAAAATTTTTTTTTGTTTTTTTTTAGTGTTTCAAAGTTTTTCCGTATCAGTTAAATTAGTTTTTAAAGTAACAAAAAATATATTAACAGAATATTTGATGAATAAAATTTGTCAGAATTCATGCCACAACAACAGCTTTGAAAATTTGAAAAATTTGAAAATCCTTAGCTTATCATCGTTTGTGAGATAGAAACTTGTGAGTTGTGACAGACGGATTGACGGGTGCTTGAGAATGGCCGAGCGTGTAGCAGTGCTGTTGTTTAGATGGCGTCGCTATGGTTCCTCTATTACAAGTCCCGAGTTCTAGCCCGAGAGCTGGTCAATTGGATTTTCAATTTATTTAAAAAAAAAATAACGAATTGAAAATATGGATTGGTGCTAGGCCCAAATAACCTTAGCTGTTGGTGGTCTTTAAAACACAATTTAACAATTTTAACGGACGGACGGACTGACATCGGAGGCTCAATAAGGATTCCGTTCGGAGGCACGGAACCCTAAAAACGACGTTTTATTTTGATTCCTGAACTAGGAAAGTCTTTTTCTAATAGATTTTCAACTTACATAGGTAACGAGAATACTAAATTGTCTGAAATAAAAATAAAATTGAAACTACAAAATTAAATTTTCGACTAACACATATCATATCTCACCAAACTTAGCCGATGCTCAACAAAGTTGGCAACAGTGTTTTGTAAAGTTGGTATGTCTGACAAGGTTCCTATCGTGCATGCGCCATATAATATGTTCCTGAAATGATCTCCGTGTCGTCAATTATCTTAAAGGCGGATAAAAAGAACTGGTTCGTGTCGAACGATAAGATGGCCGTCAGCCGCAACGGACGTGCCAATGACTTGAGTTCAGTCCGATCGTCCGGTTCTTCCCATCTAGACTTGCGGAGAGAATCACATTCGAGATTGCCTTGGGTACACTATCCTGCCAAGAAATTAGCGACACATTGCGCTGTACACAAATTCAGTAGTACGGAGGCAGCTTGGTGTAATGGTTAGCATGCTGGCCTTTGGAATAGAATGTCGTGGTTTCGAATCCCACCACCGCTCATAGATGGCTTGTGATGTCATTTTAGTTTCATGTAATTTGTTAATATACAGGGTGTACCACAGAAAACCGAACATAGGGAAAACTTCATTGTGCAAATTAGTTAGGATCAGTGATTGCTGTGCCCTTTTTCATGCTTAAAACCATGATAATTAATTTAGTTGAGTTAGCCATATGTATTCTATCTTTTGTCACGCTACCCATTTTGTTTATGTCTTCCCTCTTGCACTCATTTATTTTCTATGTTCTCAATCATGTGATACACCCTGTATATCTACATAAGTAAATTAAAAACTTAACAAAAAAAAACCTCCTTCAAAAAAGCCACTAAAAAGAAGAAAATTATAAAATGTTGAGTTTGGCGTCAATTTAATAAAATATGAAGTCTGAAAGGATAGTATAGTAATTAATATCTACTTTTTAACAGACTGCATATTTTATTAAATTGGCGCCGATCACAAAATTTTATTATTTTCCTCTTTTTTGGTGGCTTTTTTGAGAGGTTTTTTTTGTCAAAAAGTTTTTTATTTTTTACTTTTTATTGGCTTTACAAGACGTAGTTTGCACGTTATTAACAGACTTATGTCTTCATATTTGACATTTACCTTAACGGTGTTACAGCCCGTTACTCACTTTTTATTAAAATCAGTCGAACTACTGAACCGATATAAGTAAAATTTATATGGGACAACCCCGAAGGTGTGCCCTATTAAATAAAACAATAATCATCAAAATCGGTTCACAAATACAGGAGAAATCGGTGAACATACATACATAAAAAATACATAGGTGCCGAATATAGAACCTCCTTCTTTTTTTGAAATCCGTTAATAAAGTAGTATACATAATATATGCTTACCTATATAGGTACTTCAAGTATACTACTTCACGCATTGAGTATTCTACTATATAGGCATACTAGCTTAGCTATACGAAGGAGGTACTAGTATTTTTATATAAATTTTTTTTAAGAGCATCTACTTTAGTTTCTTTATAAATTATAGTTCGTAGTAAGTACTTCACAAGCATCAATTTTCAAGAGCATTTACTGCCATTTAAACGAAATTGCTGTTTGACAACGTTTGTGGAAATATTTTTATTATAAAAATAGCTACTTTCATATACATTAATTGTCAAACAGAAAATTGCACCGATGATGTATATCGCGAATTATTCAGTTATACGAATAAATTTTGTTATAGGGCTAGTAAAATATCCCCGCTTAAATTTATTATACCTATTTTTTTCATTTTAGTAGACTTAATTAAAACTCCATAAAATGGGCGGCATGGTATAGATACTTTATGAAAGATATCGGAAAAAATTATACTTTAGGTACAGCTTTGACATTTGCAGAACAGATACTATGATCTAATAGGATTTACTAGAATAGTATAATATTGTTACGGAAAATATTTATACCGTTCTATCATGGCCGTAAAAATACACTTTTATTAGCTACGTAGTTATACACGTGTGAAACGCGCGTCGCCGTTCGCCGGGATGCCCCAATCCAATCCCCTCCATTTCCGCCTGGAGACCATTCATCGTGTGCCGTGTTGGCACAGTTAGTTCTCGCCAGTGCCGCTAGGCTAATACATACGCCTTGTTGTTATTGTCTATGGTTATGGTAATTGTCTATGGTTATACGCCAGTGAACCTAAATCGGTAGTACAATAGTCATCAGCCGAACTGAAGCGCCACTGCTCTTGATGCGTGTAACAATGTATTCCGTCATTTTATAGAAAACGACCGTCTTATGAGCGCCTTTATTGAATTGATTTGTATCATTTATGAAACTAAAAACATAAACAAAGTAAAGTACTAAACCTCGGTATTTATACATAATTTATATTAGAAATCGTGTACATCGTGATTATAATAATTGACCAGCGTTCTTTCGCTGGTCAAAGAAACAATCTGTATACAGATTTTATTTTTGTATAGTATATGCTTGCAGAAATTGAGTAGAGTAACTAAAAAAGCGTATTAACACCTCTGCAGCTCTTGTAATTGTTTATTTATTTGCTGTTATGGGCAGTTCTTTTCGATTGAATGTGGAATGCAGATGACATATTCTGTGAGAATACGTACTTTTTCGGTTCGTCAGTGTATGAGGCATTACTTTTGTTGCCCGAAGCTCAGCTTCGTCTGAAACAAGATGCAGTGTTACTACTCAACCTGCTCATCCCGAAGCCTTGATCTGATGCACTGCACTCGCTATGTATATTGTATATCGAAATGGCTCCAGTGTTCTTTGTTTGTTTGTACAGGATCAAGGTGCATTCAGATTGAGTGAACAAATTCTATCCTCTGGAGGATTTAGGGTTGAACAGTACCCCAATTGATAAGGGCTTTGTAGTTCAAGCCGTTATCAACACTGTTAGTTTATTAACCTTAGAGACGATACACTGGAACAGTCGCCATTATGGCAATATACTAATAATAATTAATCTTAACAGGCAGGCAACCCATTTGCAGAGAAATTACAAAAATGTGTTGTTTGAGAAATTCATTATTAGGTATTTTTTTATCAACTAATGCAACTTTTTAATGGATCTATTAGATGTGTATTAAGGTTGTTTTTAAATAAGTAGGTATACCTATTTAAATAGTTGATTAGATATCATGTTTTGAGGCTACTTTAAAAAAATTGTATTAAGAGTATTCGGTACCAAGAGTTACCCCTTGCTCTCTTCATCTGAAATCCTTTCTCCTCGCCTGAAAATGGATACAGCTTTCGCGGCGCTATATTTTTAAAGCTAAAGGGTTTGGGTTAACGCCAAATTAAGGATCAAGAATCACACTAAAATCGCTATTTTCGCTCACTTTTGTCGTAGCGTAATAATAGATAGCCTAATGAATTATTGGGAAGACACGTAATCTTCTAAACAATGAAAGAATTTTTCAAATCGGTCTAGTAGTTTCTGATAATTAGCGTGTACAAACACACAAACAAACCAACACACTTATATTAGTATAGACTATAAAGTATGCAGAATAGTTTTCACAAAAACTCGGATGGTTCGAATGTGTTATCCAAACTATACACCTTGTTATTTTTCAACAAGTGTTTCATGTATATAGTTTTAATGACGTGTTTATTTCTCACTGTCTGTCTCTCTGTTCCTTCTCTCTCTGTATGTACTATAAATGTATGTAATTTAATTGTAATCAGACGATCTAGTTTCGTGTTTACACGGCTGTATGTTATAGTATTGTTATCAGAGACGAGCTGAGTTCTGTTTGATTATCAGATTTAATGCATGAAGGCAACAGATAGTCAAATAACAACTTCACCAGACTATATTATGGAGATAATTGTTTATGAATCGGTAAAGTTGGTATTGATGTGAGCCCTCTAGGGATATATTCGACAGAAATCGTATAGTTTGTATCTTGCACTGTAAAAAATGGATGTAAAAATACTTTTAAGCTAGAATTCGCTCGATTTTCTAAGTGATTTTACATTATTATTCATTTTTATACAGAAAACTTCATAAAAACTTGGACTTTTACTGTAAAGTTAAACAAATTTGTGATTTTTACATAAAGTAAATTAAAATTACATAATTTGTGTAATATTCCAATAAAGTGTGTAAAAATTACAAAATAAAATGTATAGTTACATATATAAAATGGATGAATACAAAACAAATTAATGTAAAATTAGTAACCACGCATGCGCAATGTGTTTTTATGGAATCTACGCGATGTGCAGGCGATACCTGTTTGCGACGCCATTGTCTCTTTGTGTGCCTATTACCAGATTAATCGCTGGCTACAAATGGACCATCTATAATCTATGTAATCGGTCTTCTCTTCTCTTACAGTGTGGATGCAAACTGATTATTTTTAGGGCTCCGTATCTACGAACGGAACCGGCCCTTGTCCCACCAAAGCTGCGCAAAAGCGACGCGACAACGAACCAATGTCGCCAGCGTGTATCCTTCGTGTTTAACCCATGGTTTATATATACACCGTACACCCACCAACGCTGCGCAAAAGCGACGCGACAACGAACCAATGTCGCCAGCGTGTATCCTTCGTGTTTAACCCATGGTTTATATACACCGTACACCCACCAACGCTTCAGTAAAGAAACATCCAAACTGCGTGTCTGCTTCTTGTTGCCGAGCGACTCGACAGGCCAGTTGTGAAGCAACATTCAAGCTGTGTGCGCGGTGGTATTTTGCGTTAAATGACGAAAAGGAAAATTAATATCATGTCACAACAGAAAAATGAACAGGAATGTAGAAAACACGTTGCTTTGGTGGGACAACTCCATATGTCGCCTGCTTGTGTCATGTCGAAATCGTGTCGCTGTCGAGTCGCTGTTGCGCAGCTTTGGTGGGACAAGGGCCGTCCGTCCGTCCGCGTCTGACACAAGACTGTATCTCACAAACGATAAAAGATAGCTAGTTGAAATGTTCACAGATTGTGTTGTTGTGGCATGAATCCTGGCAAATAAAAATTAGAATTAAATAATCAGTTAATTTTAATGAATTAATTTTTTTTGCTTTTTTACGGTACTGACTTCAGCCCGTACTTCTGTTACTAAGTGTGCCAGTCGAACGATGATGTTATAGACATGACATGACTTAAGGGGAAATTTGATAAATTATCATGATATGTCAAAAATAAGTAAATAGTTAAAATTAAAAATGCCAAAAACTTCAACAAACGTGTTCTAATGAGAAATGTATGAAGTATAACTTCAACCGTGCGCTTATGTGGGTGACGCACACAGTTTATTTTGTATGTAAAAGTTCATGGAAAATATTTTTTTCTTATATCTATTTTTGCTGCCTGTTAACCGTTTCAAAACTGCACATAAAAAACTAGTCCCCGTTGGGTGTTGTTTTTCGCGAAATAAGAGATGACACCGGCACCCTAGAGGCGCGGACTCTCGAGAGGGTCTAAGGTACATTTGTTCGAAAAAAAATATATATATACATTTTTTGAGGTTTCCCTTGAGAATTGGTGATACATAATTCCAGTGCTTCTAGTCTTGTTTCGGCTGAACCGAAGCAAGCCATCGTTATTAAAACACCCGGTAGGTGTTTATTTAAGTAAAGGTTTGCTACCCGACTTCTAAACTTATATGAAACTTTATCAATATATCACAAATATTGTGAAAAGTTTTCCCATCAGCGTCATTTTTTACGGATCTCCGACATCCAACTGGAAATGGCTCTATTAGGAAAACACAAATCTTACTCCGACTATTAGGACAGGAGTAGATACCTATTCCAAAAGTAAAGCAAGGTAAAAAGATGAAATGTGCTTTTAACAAAACTGTTAAAATTATTAATTTTTCTAAAGTCTATACCTCACTTATCGAGCGTCATTAATTTACAATCATTAATTCTTTATAACGGCATCGAATCTGTGTGAGTACTCAGTTATAGATATTGTAAATTATAGACGCTCGACAACAGATGTCATAAGCGTCTGAGTGAGTACTCAAATTAATGGATAGAACTGATGACCTCTTGTCTGTCGAGCGTCTACAATTTACAATCATATCAAATAAATGGTACGACTCCACCAGATTGCCTTTTTCGGCCAATTGCATCGACCGCAGATTTTCTGGAATTTTCCGAGACAAATGAATGGTGCAGATTGTAGGGTTATTAATAACAAATTGATTTATCGC
Organism: Mongoloraphidia duomilia; assembly: GCA_039654895.1. Lineage (NCBI taxonomy): Eukaryota > Metazoa > Arthropoda > Insecta > Raphidioptera > Raphidiidae > Mongoloraphidia > Mongoloraphidia duomilia. The sequence continues at coordinate 44,579,800 of CM077519.1, read as the reverse complement.
TTGAGCCGTCTTCGAGAAAATATCAATTTTTAATGTTCGTTAATTGTAAACTATCCTTATGTGAAAGAGTAGGAGGAAACTATCTCCTCTCCAGGAATCTCCTAAAAACCCTAAAAGGTTTCGATCCGTCAAATGGTGTGAAAATCCGTCGAAATCGATGAAATCTTGAAATCGATTTTTTCGTCATTACAAGACTAAACAAGCCGTGAGGTGGGTCATTTATTAGGACTAAAGTATGACCTTGGGGTCCACACGACGAACTTCTCAGTTTGATAAATATTTAATAATAATAATTAAATTAGATATTACACAGAAAAGTAATTATTTCAATCATTAAAACATAATTATTATTTATTTTTAATAATTAAAAAAAAAAAAACGGCTGAACCGATTTTTATAAAATTTATGTCGGTTCAAAATGACCTTAACACACGCCTCGATTGACACCCTTATGAAGTCGATATAATTTTTTATTCGCGAGATATTGTGTAAAATCTACTTTTTTGGAGTCTATTTGGTTAAGAAAAAAGAATGGCTGAACCGATTTTGAAAATATTTCTTTCAGATCATATTTACGTTAATACGCGTCGATTGGCACCCTAACGTAGTCGATATCATTTTTCATTCTCGAGATTTCGTCTTAGAAAGAAATGTACACATACGTACACACACATACACACACAGAGACATTTTTCTAAAAATAGTGTAGTGACCTTGAAACAAAAAAAAATTTGTTATACATTTTGATTTCGATTTTCGGACACATTACAATAACTTCCAATGGGAAGTTAATAAGCTTTCAATACGCTACCTCATCGTACAACTCGATTCGAAAAGGAAAATTCACTACTTGCATAACTCTACCTGTCTTCATTACTTGCACAACCCTACCTGTCTAACAAAATTTGTATATTGTTGATAGTAGTTTTTTTTAACAAAATATGTAAAGGAATCACACCGTCTTTTGATTTTATTGAACGATTTTTAAATTGATAAAAACATCACTTGACTCTTATCACATTAGTTATTCATGTGCACGTTCGGAATGAGCCTTTTTCATGAAGTATAGGTACGAACAATTTCTCACTAGCAGGGCTAGTGGTACGATAGGGACAAACATCTAATGTCCATTTTAATAAGTATATGTAAAAGCAGGTTGAAAAAAACGTTTTTGACAGAAAACGACGTTCCAGAAGCAAAATTCAAGTTTGCAAATGTCAAGGATAATAATATTGTAACATTAAAAAGTTGGTTATATCTTGCCGTAATTTAAAACTTTTCAGGGAAAAAAAATGAACTAATTGACAGGTCAGTAAGCAGGATATAATATATTGATTTTGTAGCGATATTTTCGAACTCGAATAACAGACGTTCAAAATAATTATAAGTTTAAAACTTATTTCAGAACGAAATATGAGTCAAATATACTAACTTGGTAATTAAGACAATTCAATTAATCATAATTAATGAATTTTATTCTGTAACAAATTGAGGTTATATTTTTCAATCAATGTACATTTATTTAGTTAACTACTTATTTAAATTATGATTTTAAGTTGTTTATCATTTACTGACCGTTTCATATGTATATATTTTGTTGTTTTTTCTTTTGTCAAATCCATTCTCCTCGATTTATCACATGCAACCTCGTCAAAGTAACGTTTTACGAATGGTATAAAAAACAGGTTTTCATCTGGATATCGATTATACAAGTACGATTAGCAAAACTACAATGTTTTGTTGCCATTGTTGTTATTAAAAAACATTTTTTTGATTTGTTTAATATCCCTATATTATTAAACGAGCAAATCTTGTATATATGTACCTATGTACCTATATATAAATATTTTCTCGAAAACGGCCCTAACGATTTGGATGAAATTTACTGAAAAGGGGTTTTGGGGGGCAAAAAATCGATCTAGCTAGGTCTCATCCCTGGAAAAATTCGTTTTCGTATCGATTTTATCATTTTAAAAAACAGTTTTTTTAACGTTATAAAACAGTGTCGTATGGTGAATAGGCTTTGGAAAAAGCAAACTATTTTCATTATTTATGTCAAATTACTCTGACAGTCAATCTTTAACTTATTAAAATAATCAGTAATTATTTGAAAATACGTAGGTACATACGTTATGTAGTATGACGTATAATAATATTATCTACTTATAGGTATGTAATTTTTTTTCTTAAAAACGACTAACGATTTTGATGAAATGGGAACTTTAAGTACAATTTTTTTTGAATTCATCCGAGCAAAGCTCGGTCATCCAGATATTTTTAAATAATTAAGCTAGGTATACCACTAAAATAATTCACAGCACTAAATGGGGAATAAATAATGTTTATCCCTACCACAAATGCTAACTCTCGTGGCTAATTGAAAGGACTACTCTCAGGAAAAAGGCTCATTGACTCGTTCAGAATCTTTCCGCAACAACGTAACGGTGTATAAGTTAGTTTTGGCTGACATGGCCGGTGCTCGAGGAACTGGATGTAGAGTGCCATTAGGTGTCCAGTGTCCACTGTCCAATGTCACTGTCCACCGAGTGAATTATCATTTTCCGTTGTCGACACATTATACGTATACGCGGCTACTTAAATACACACACACATCGAGACACACATAATACTTCTCCCATTATAACGTCCAACAATGTATTGCACTTTAGCCAATCCATCTTTTATTTCTGTTTTATCGTCACTTATATTAAGTGAGCGAAACATACAGGCTGGATTTCTAAGTGTTATTAGTTAAGAGCAAATGAGAAATAGTACCGTAAACCTAGCAATAGCAATTTTTTTAGAGAGAAGGGAGAAATGCAGGATCGAAAAAACTATAGGGTGTGGTTTTATGAAACCGCGGTGCAAGTGAAACTTCTTGCCATAACGCTAAATGCTTTTAATCTGAAATCGCCGAAAATACATTATTTTGTTTAGGCGGTTTAAACTGTGTAAAGCTAAAAGTGCACACCCCGCTAAGTTTGACACTGTATGATAGTATAATATTAAAATAAAAAATAAATAGAGAAAATATAATCAAAAAAATAGAAAACAATATTTTCAAATAAGTATCAAATGGAATAGTTAAAAAAAAAACTAAAATTAACCAGCGCCCTACTGCGTATATATGTTGATATATGTTGTGTTTACTGCTGTGATCTCGACATGCGTAACCGAACGGAAAAAAACGAGGCTAAAAAGTTCACTTAAAAAAATTAAATGGACTTTAAGATTACTTTTTACTTCTCATCTCTACTATGGTAGGGAAGTACCTAATGGATTTAGTCCGAAAAAAATATTTCGAGATTTTAACAGATCTTCACGTTTTGAGACCCTAGCAATCGTTTAAGATCATTTTTTGACTGATGTCTGTATGTGTGTCTGTATATGTGTGTGTGTGTGTGTGTGGTCAATTTTTCACCTTCGATATCGTAAAAACGGAACAACATACGGACATGCCGATTGTTCTATTGTGTTTATCAGCCTTTAACTTAGATCTGATTAGATTTTGAGTCAAATCGGTTCAGTGGATCCTGAGATATTCAAAAAAACGTTCTCAATGTCACTTATTAACATAGGTAAAAAAAATATAAATGAATTCTAGATGTTATAATATGAAAAAAATGTAAATATTTTTTTTCTCTAAAATGTACAGTTTTCGAGAAAAAAAATATTTTACTAAAAAAAAATAAAAATTGTACGTAAATCAAGGTAAACAAAAAAGAGGGCCATGCTTTTTTTCAAAGAATGAAAAAAGAGTGTTTATTTTTTGCAAATACATATTTACTAGGTGGGAATTATAGGACTGGTCATCAGTCGAATTTTTTTTTTCAGTATATAGTAGTGTTAATTTTATTTGAGAGAGTTTAAGGATTGAAAAAGAAATGTATTTTGAAAGCAGGAAAAGCTTGAGTATATTTACAAATCCTATGCCAATCACTTGATTACGTGTCCATAATCTACATTATTTCGCTCTATTATCATGGATAATTTAGCGCGTTCAATTTCAGACTATTGCTGCAAAAACTGAGTCAAAATGTCAAATGTACAACGATAAAAAAACTAATATGGAGAAACTTCATGTTCCAAAATTAAAAAAAAATTGCGTATCAGTATTTCCAAAAACACCAGAATCAATGGCTCTTAAAATAAAAATATTTTAAAAATCCTTTGAATCGATGCATTTTGCAGAAGTTGTAATGAAATAAAATTCCACAGACACACACATAATATACATATTACACATACAGCCGCCATGCGGAAAACCATTTTTCTTTACTTTTTGCTAGGGTAGTACAATCAGAATCTGACATTATTTCTGATATGATTTTTTGATTATACAGGGCGCATTCTTTACGGAACACCTGTATATTAAGGTATTATGGGAAATACGAGTTGATATTGTTTTGTTCATACCGTCTTTTTATAATATTTACATCATGTTTCTCGAGAAAGTCTACTTATTTTAGTGTCTCGCAAACAACTTAAAAAAGACATCCCTAATGTTATAAAACAGTTTTCAAACTATTTTCATTATTTATGTCAAATTACTCTGACAGTCAATCTTTAACTTATTAAAATAATCAGTAATTATTTGAAAAGTAAAAAAATAACAACAATAAAATCTAAACATAATTATACTTACATAATTATGTTTAGATTTTATTGTTGTTATGTTTTTAACTAATATTTAAATAAATAGGTATATTACTTTTATATCACCTATATAAAATATGTAGGTACATACGTTATGTAGTATGACATATACTGACGTATAATAATATTATCTACTTATAGGTATGTAATTTTTTTTCTTAAAAACGACTAACGATTTTGATGAAATGGGAACTTGAAGTACTATTTTTTTTTAACTCATCCGAGCAAAGCTCGGTCATCCAGATATTGATAATTTAAGCAGTTAGTTCAATGACCTTAGCTCGAATCACGTTTTTGGTTTCGACGAGAAGAAAAATATCAAATGTTGCGGTTTTGTTGGAATAAATGCGTTTGTATTTATTTTAAATGGTGAATCACTCTCTTAAAGCTACCACTTGAGCGATGATATTAACTTACAGCTTCTTTATTGCAAAGCTTTTAACTAAAATGGCGATACCTGCAAACGCTAACAAAAAGAATTTCACAATCTATTTCCGTAGCATCGGACCTGCACTTAAGCTATCGTACATGGTACTAAATCGATGTTTACTTAGCATAAATAATTCATTCATAATGTTTTTATGACAAGTCGATAAGTGCACCTGTAGAGTACAGTATTTTGCTTGTAAATCATACATTATATACATAAATACGTGTGTGCTATCAGCTAAGTAAGTATGTTGATTGTTGACAGTTTGTATAAGTCGATATTAAATTCGGTTTTTTTTAATCTTACTTAATTTGATTTTGCTCAAAAACTTTTTATTTGTCTATCCCATTATAGAATCATATATAGGTATCGTTTGAGGCTTGGCCCTTTTTATTTAAAAATATACAGGGTGGAGGAGGAATCTGCCAAACTCCAGGGATGTGTTCCTTAAGTAATTTTAAGCTTAAAATTTAAATTAAGCTTAAAATTAGTTAAGGAATACACCCCTGAACTTTGGCAGATTCCTCCCGGGACACCCTGTATATTTGGTTTTCGATTCTAAAAAGTTACTGAGCTATGACTTTTTGTCTTGAAAAAGACAAAATATTAAAAATTCACTGAAATTATGCATCAATTGATCAGATTACGATCCTGAAGTCTGGCCGATTTTGTTAAAATTTTTGAGGGCACATTTTAGTGTCGACTTAAGATTTCAATTTGAATTTTGAAACAATCCTGATAATTTTTTCGGTGTTTTTGGACTCAAAACGTTCTCAACCCCTAAACATAACCCTTAAAATTGTCTGATTGCGCTTATTTTAAACATAAACTTCATGCGGCGACGATTCCAATATGTGCACCAAAGTTCGTTAAAATCGATTAAAGCTAGAAGTATAAAAAATGGTGCCAAATTGTTCAAAATTATGTAAAGTCAAGAATGTCAATAGTGTATGTGCCATATTTTTAGTTCACCAATCAATTCCTATTATTCGCGCCTAAGTGGGGCATAGGGCTTCCACAAGAGGCCATCTGACACGATTTTGTGCGATACCTAGGATTAATTTCCATCCAGGACTCACCGATGTTGGACACCTGTGCTTCGACAGTCCGCCGATAGGTCATATTGCAAATTATAGTATTTCTACATGGTATAAAATAAAGTCCCCGCTAACGATCAACGGTAAACTTACGAAGCATTTTTTAAACTAATAACTTAATCCTTATCAAAATACATTCAAAATTGATCCCGTGCAAAGCAATATAGGCAAATACACTAATGATCTCATTGTAGGTATAGCACTGAGACCATCGATTTTCGAGTTAATTAAACGTTCAGTTTTCATTGTAACTATTGTAAGTATATTAATTATGTGGCATTAGTACTTCATTCGTCCCACAAATACATGAATGTATTTTATACGTAATTACTAATTAGATTAATTATTGTCTGAATTAATTACAAACTATAACAACACAATCCACACCGAACTCCCACGTGCCGTAAGACAATAACTAATGCAGCAGATGAATAATTAGCTGTGCTTATTTAAGTGGCCATTTAGCCTTGCTAATTCACAACATATTGGAATATTTACACTAATTATTTACATGTGCCTAACACTTTATTAGTGTATTTGCCATATGGCACATACACTATTGGCGTCGGTCGGATGGTGGGACCTAGGGGTCGGACCAAAATTTCTCGACGTTTCATACCCTCCTGAACAGTTTGCCACCATTTTTGAAAATGTTTATGTATATATGTATGTATATATATATATATATATATTTATATATATATATATGTGTGTACACGATAACTCTCGACAGACTTAATCGATTTAAACGAAATTTGTTACACACATTAGAACCTATTACCGCACGAAGCCTATTTAAAATGGGCCCGATTGGACCATTTTAAGGGTAGTATTTAGGGGTTGAAAAAAGTTTTTGGGCCCAAAAATACCGAAAAAATTCTCAGAATCGTTTCAAAATTGAAATTTAACCCTTTAGTAAAGATTAAAATGTGTTGTTAAAATTTTAATAAAATCGGCCCGACAGGACCGGACTTACAAAAATTTTATGAAAACACTGGTTTGCGGATAATGATTTACTTACTGAAGGGTGTATTTAATTTGGTACAAAGGTTGCATTGATAATATTATTGAAATTAAGAAAAAAAATATTATTTTAAGGGATGTATTAAGAGGTTAAATTTTTTATTTTGTCCAAAAACAAACTTAAGTTTACATAATAAAGCCACAAGGCCTGCATTAGCAAATACACTATATTGTCGGCAGGGTTTGGCACTGCGACCCGAGTTTTTTTTATTTATTGTAAATTATAGACGCGTCGACAACTTAGGTCATTAGCGTCTTGTTCACATCAAATAACAACTCACTTAAAACTAAATAACATCACAAAACATCCATGAGCGGAGGCGGGATTCGAACCCACGACAGTGTGATCCAAAGGCGTGCCTAACACTATTATAGGCAAGCATGTTCCTACAAAAATCCAAAACTGTCCGTGGACATATAATAGTCTTGCACCTAATGGCGCATAAGTTCCAAAAACTATTCGGCCAAATTTTTTTTGCGTGATTTGTATTAAGTATTTATTATGCACGCTCACTCATATTTGTCACTTACTTTTTAAAATATTGCTGTCTCTCTCTGACTCACACGAGTGAGCGCGCATAATAAAAAATAAAAATCACGCAAAAAGTGTTTGGCCGAATATTTACCATATTAGTACCACAGAAAAGTTATGGGAATGAAAATTGTAGGAAATGTAATCCTCTTTAAAACATTACATAGTGGAAGAATTGCTTAAGTCGACCGTTTCTGAGATATTTCGAAAAAAGCAAAAATGGTGGTAAAATTTCGTGGTTTTTCGGCCGCCAAAAGTTGTTTTTCAGATATCCTAGAGGGCTCCTAGGCTAACATTTATTAGTATACCTTAAGGTACCATTATACCAAATTTGGTGCTTTTATCCGCCAGGTATCTATTATTGTTCCAACAGCCGTCTCACCCAAATCCTTGATTACTGGTCAGTTGTTCCAACCGTTTGCTGTCAATCAGAAAAGTTTGCGGACAGTACACGAACTATTGAGGCATGCGCTTTAGGTAATTTCTGCGATTGTGTCAAACTATGGTCGTGCAACGTTACCGTGTTGCAGTGACTCTAGAAGATCTATTCACTATGAAATCAACAACTTAACTCCAAGAGTGTTGAACTGAAAATTAATTTGAAAAAAAATGGATGCGTGTACTTTGTACGCGCGATAGAAGTTATACTTCTTTGGCATGATCAAGAACTAATTTTTAATTTGCATACAAATAATTTATTGACATATAAAATAATAAAAGGACTGGAGTGGATTTATTTATATTTGTTTATATGGTAACTATGGAAATCATTAATGCTGCAACTTCATCCTGTTAAATTTTCGTGACGCGATGCGTGCGCATCGTAAAAATTCACTCTCATCATTTTTTCATAACGCGCCAAAAGAAGTACTTATAACTTCAAAAAAACAGTTATACTGTATATGATTTTTTCAACAAATTTTCAATATACGTTTAAATTTTAAGCTTGAAATAATAGTTTTATATCCTTAACTTGCGATACTTATTATCAGCTACTTAATTCAACTAGGTCATGTAATAATTCTGTACCCAACTATCTACATAATTACGAGCATAATATTTTAACTAACTCATGGCCTATTTAATTATCAAAGTTTATACAGGTGAATACGAAAAAACTTACTATTATAATCAAAAAACACATATTTATTACACAAGTTGGCACCAATCTATCTATATAATACTGAAGGTTATGTTTGCCCGAAAGAAAAAACCACTTCCACATGAACTGGGACGTGGAAATTTAATTACTCAGCGCTCCTAAATAATAGAAAAATTCACAATCCGTAAATTCTTAACCCAGGGGGCTTAAAAGGACTCATTCGAATGACGAGGGTTTTAGTATTTACTCCGAAACTTTCTGAGTTAGAAACATGAAATTTAACGTAAGCGTTCTTTATTAAAATCGAAGAGTTATACACGTATCCAACGAATTTTCGATATTCGTGTGCCAAGAAGTGAAAACGGGGATGGAAACTTTCTTGAAGGGGGCAATGATTCGAATGATGCGGTCCATATTTTTGAAGCTATGCTTCTCTAGGCGCGTTAGACGATTTCTGGGAGGGGAAAAACTTATAGTTTCGCGTCACGTCACCGACATGTTCATGTTAAAAGTATCTACTGTCCGATCCTTTTGAAAATTAATATCTGAGAGTTTTATAGGATACAAAAAAATAAAATGGCGTCATATTTCAAAATGGCGGTCAAAAATAATTATAACTTTTCAATTGTATTGTCTATAGCTTTGATAAATTCGACTTCAAAAAAAGGAGGTTTCTCAATTCGACCGTATATATTTTTTATGTTTTATGTGTGTTCGCGGATAACTTCGTCGTTTATGAACCGATTTTGAAAAAAAAAATTTATTTGAAAGGATATACTTTCAGATTGGTCCATAGAAATTTCATCAAAATCGGTTCAGTAGTTCGGCTGATTTTAATAAAAGTAAGTAACGGCGTGTGACTCTTTAAGGTAAATGTTACTTTTTGACACCAAAAAGTAAAAAATAAAAAACTTTTTAACAAAAAAAAACCTCCTTCAAAAAGGCACTAAAAAGAGGAAAATAATGAAATTTTGAGGTCTGTGCCAATTAAAATATGAAGTCGGTTAAAAAGTATAAGTATAGTGATTAATATCTTCTTTTTAACCAATTTCATATATTTTAATTGGCACAGACCTCAAAATTTCATTATTTTCCTCTTTTTAGTGCCTTTTTGAAAGAGGTTTTTTTTTTGTTAAAAAGTTTTTATAGGTACAATGCGTAAAAAGTATAGCTTCTGGTGGGTGTCCCATGACACCTCTTGACTTTTTTTTCTTTCATGACGTCTAGTTTCTCCCAAAAAATCGTCAAAATCAGATACCCTTCAGCTATAAGGTTTTCTTTTCAGAAAAGATTTGATACGTAGATATTATATAAAACAGAACATAGTATATTAATTCATAATAACCCTGCAGTATTAACTATTAACTAACTCATAATTTATTTAATGAGCATAGTTTACAGCTTTGCGATTAGTTACTGTGTTTATGTGGACTGGAAGTATGCTGCAGCTTTATAAACTGGATATTTATCGATTCTTTTTACTTTCATACAACATTAACTTGTTCTGTGGAATTCTATAGTGATGGGTTCTGTATAAAGTATATACCTACTATAATATATTTCTAATTGTTGTTTTCTGTAGACAGTGGTTTTTTGTCCAGTGCCGTATTAGCGCGTAGACCAAGTTAAGGCTATAAGATGTAGCGCCTCGCGCTTTATATTTATTACAAGCTTTTATTTAACTTGCAATGTATGTTAGTTTGTGGGTTTGTGTGTTTGTTTGTTTAGGTCAAAACTTGCAAGTCAATTTTGAACGACTTCCACGCATCCGATCGATTTGAAATTTTGTACACATATGTATTCCCGATGACAATACATGAATAAATCGTTTTTAGAAATAAATTCAACCCCTAAGGGGTTCAAACGAGGGTGTAGGGTTTTTTTTTTGACTAATCAACGCCCAGGCCAAATCACTGAAGCTAGAAACTTGAAATTTGGACAGTTGGTTCCTTTTCTGACGTAAGCATCCACTAAGAAAGGATTTTCCAAAATTCAACCTCTACGAGTGTCAAAGGGGGGTAAAATTTTGAAAGACTAAAAAGAACAAAATAAATATTAGCAAAAAAACTTTTTAGAGATAAGCTTTTATTCAAATGCACTAAAAAGGAAAAAATAATTTTTAATAATTTACGTTCATAATTATAAAAGCGCGGGTCGTGACTAATAAACTATCATATAGAGTTCACGACCCACGCTTTTATAATTATGAACCTAAATTATTAAAAATTATTTTTTCCTTTTTAGTGCATTTAAATAAAAGCTTGTTTCGAAAAAGTTTTTTTTACAAATATTTTTTTCATTTATTGATGTAACAATGTAAGTAATTATACAACTTAAAGTTATGGTAGAACTTAAGACAGACAAAGTCGATGTGAAAATCGTAATATATATGTCGAAATCGTATTAAAACAGTTGAATTGTATTGTGTATGAATTCTAAGTTGTGTTTAATAATTTTATAGACCTTGTACCTCGATCTTTATCAAATATTTAAAGCTGTACTTTATAATGTGAACTTTCTCGTATTTTGAAAAGTTTCCGCTAAGTATATTTAAATTTATAACAATTCTGTAAGTGTATTAAAACTTTTTGGAATTATAAACAGAAAACTCTGTACTTTTAATTAATATGTATAAATGTACTAGGTAGAAAGTGTTTGCCTTCTTTTGCAGGTACAAGGTTCTTCATGAAACATTGGCCATATTGATTTCTTATAACTGCTGTTTAATTTAATAAGATTTTAAGAACTGCTTTCTGAAGATCGATAATCGAAATGTCTTATATACTACAGCACATTTCCTACCTACATCAAAATAATCAGTATCTAATATCTGTAGACCACATCGTATGGACAAGTCTGGACACTGCGGTAGAGTGGGGTAACCCTTTTAAAGTCAAAATTTTAGGTCATGATTTTTCCCACATCCGCAATTAGTTTGTCACATAAAAGTTTGAAAATTATGTTTATATATTATATACTTAATGCAATGGTAGTAGGAACATTGTACTGTATTTATTCTAAATTGTTATCAATTTTTTTTTAATGTACATATACAGTAGAATCCGGATAGAACGACTTTCAAGGGACCGGCGACATTATGCCGTATTAATCGGACGACGCACAAAGTGGACGCATAATATATATATATGAAACCTAATTTGAGTTTGCATTTACGTCGCTAAATACGGGTAGTCGCTATAAACGAAGTCGTAATAGACGGACTCTACTGTATTTGATAATGAAATTTTTATCTATCTGTCTAGTTCATGATAGTGGCGCTGTAATCAGGAATGCAATTGTAAGACAGATAAAAACATGTGATAATAAATTATAATTTAAAAAACTAAAAAACACGCTTTAATGGTAAACTGAACTAAAAAGTAAAAAATAGTTTTTATTGTAAAAAAGCGTGGGGTGCTTGATATCAGTTGTTATAAAGTGCGAAAATATGGTACAAAGCACTCAACGCTTTTTTACAATAAAAATTATTTTTTACTTTTTAGTTCACTTTACCATTAAAGCGTGTTTTTAGCTTTTTTTAAATTATAATTTATTTTTGCTTTTTAGTCCTAGAGATCCTGGTAAGGATAATGGGGACAAATTTATTGAATTATTATATTGTCATCGGTCCTTGATAAGTGTGCAAAGTTTCAGTTCAATCTGAAGTTTTTGAAGTGGGTGAAAATCGCGTTCAAAGAATCCATTACATACATACATACAATATACATACATACATACATACACACACACGTACACACATACATACATACATACAGGTGGAACTAATATAAGCGTGTTAAAAAGAAATTTACTTAAAAAGTGTGAACATTTTAATTGTTGCAGTGTACCTTTTTGGTTCAGTGCAGATTTAGAAATAATAAAGGAAATAATTATTCCATGTTTTTGCGTAAATATTAGTATGTTTTAATTTAATTTGAATTTGTGCAGGTACACATTGTATACTTAGTTAAGGACCTAACGTTGCCTGTGTAGAAAGATGGAATTGAAATAGAAATATTCGGAGTGATCCTTTAATTAAAATTGAAATTGGTACGTTAAGCTGATTAAATTACGTGGTATTTATAAAGCATTTTTTAAGTACAATTGAAGTTTAGACAGTTTGCTTTTGAAAATTTTCAACTTCTGGTTGTATACAATGTAATATATGTCACTTGTTGTTTCATAAATCACAGAGACCGAGTCGCATAGTACTGAATCGTACACTGTCGAAAGCCACATAATATACAATCGTTCATCACACAAATACTGTGGTCGAGTCGATGGTCGATTGTGCAATAATCGTGTAATACGAATTCAATAGTGAAGAGATCACAGAGTAGTGAGTACCGACTACCGACTGAACAGTAGGAACAGTGAACAATCAACGAGCCGCGTGAACGTCAGTCGACTAGTATATAACCTTGAATCGCGATTATATGTATTCTCATTCGCTGCTATTGCTATAACCTATGTGGCAAATAATCGACGTGAATAATCGAACATTTCGATTGTAAAATCAAACTCCGATTGTGGACTCGATTGTTATTATGAACGATTACAATTGTTTCGATTGTAAAAACATCTCGTATCGCCCATCATTAGGTGGGACTTGAAATTTAGTTCGTTATAAACGACGATTCGTCGATATGCGAACACGATATAACCGAAGTCTGCTGTATTATACATAATTGTTTTTGTATTTTAGTTTTAGTTTTATTAAAATATAAATTGTTTAAGAAAATTATCGTGTTTTCAAAATTCAACCAAACTTTAAAATAATCCTCGTGTACATTATCATAATAAATGTTCGCAAAATGTACCTTTTTTCGGAGAATTATTTTAAAATATTCTTTGATGATTTACTTAGATAATGCAAAGTTTTCCGTGAAATATGTTTTCATTAGAGACTGTTTACGAACTTTCCGTTGAAGATATTGCTATGTAGGTGTTTGAACTTTAGCGGAAGTCGTTTTATTTGACCATCGTAAAACTTCTTGCGATTAATGTGAACGTAATACAATTTAGATTAAATAAAGCCATGTAAAATTTGAAACTATTAAAATTCTTTTTTGAAAATTGTACAGACATAATATAAATGCCGCAATAGACTGTTTCAATATTCGACCTCCGACCCATAAAAAGGAGTGTTATGTAGCTCAACTTTATACTAGAAAATTTTTGAGAGAAGGTTTATATGATACAAAAACAAAACAGGTGTCGTCAGTCGGATTTGAACCCGGCTTTTCGGGATGACATGCGAACGCCTTAGCCATTGTGCTACAAGACTTACTGCAGTAACACAGCAGAAAAAAGGTATACTTAAGTAGTATAAGCGTCCAATTCTAGAGAAAACAACATACAAGATAATATACAAGTATATATCGCATGTATGGGAAGTCTCATAGGGATTAAACTTTTTGAATTTTATTATTTCCCAGGATTCATGACACAACAACACACAATCTGTGAAAATTTCAACTAGTATACCTCTTACCATTTGTGATCTAGACTCAGCAGCGGTTCCTAACCTTTTTCAGCCGCGGACCCCCAAGGAAATCAAGCATAATGCCAACATTTGTGATCTAGACTCAGCAGCGGTTCCTAACCTTTTTCAGCCGCGGACCCCCAAGGAAATCAAGCATAATGCCAAGGACCCCTGAGTGAAAAAAAGGTGCAATTTTCGGACAATATTATATTTTAGTATTCCTTCATTAAATTAAAAAACAATTTTTTTCGTAGAAAAACATTAATGAGAAGGTTGGTGCTGCTTTTTTGCAACTAAGTTAGAAATGTTCGGGTTGATATTATTACTCAATTGCAATCTCAAATCAGATTCCACATGTCACCTGTTCCTGTATTTGTTTTTGATGTATACAAGAGTAGAGAATGCCTTTTCACATAGGTACGTGTTGGAGAAAAGCAGCAAATGTTTCAGTGCTTCTTCTGAGACTTCCTTATAATCTTTTTTTATATTCACCCAGAAACTACACAAGGAGCGTACACAAGGAGGAGAGTAAGATAGATGCGTATGGGACCGCGGACCACCAAACATATGCTCGCGGACCCCCAGGGGTCCGCGGACCACAGATTAGGAAACAATGATCTAGAGTCTTGTTACAGACGGCTGGACAGACATTTTAAGCTCAGTAATAGGGTTCCGTTCGGAGGTACGAAACCCTAAAAAGTAATGAGACACAAAAATAATTCTAATTGAAACACAAATAACATCCTTTATTATAATATGATAAAATATTGCTGTCGTGAAGGTAATGTGATATCAGATATGTTTCGTAAAAAATAATTTAATAAAAAAATTAAAAAAGAATGTGTGTGTACTTATGTACGCACGTCAGAAGTTACACTTCTTTGGCGTAACAAAACAAAAATAACTCCAAAAATTTTATCCCGCATGCCAGTACTAAACGTTTGTAAAAAAGACGATAAAATAATAAAATAAAGATATTAAATATATTTATTTATTATATTTATATCTAATTATTTATTTTAAAAAAAGCATGTTTGTGTTGAGATTCGAACCCGAGACCTATTGCGTATGACGCGGCGGTGCTATCCGTTACACCACGCAAATCTTACGTAGCAGTGCTATATATAATAGAGTATTATAATCATGAAAAATAATAATGTAAACGGTACGATTGTTGAAGTACGAACTCATATTTAACGAAAGCGGCATAAACGATCGTTTGTATAGCAATAGCTTTAATTAATGTTATTCAAAACTGAAAACGCTCTTGTTACATTGTGATTGGTTATAATAGGGTATTATAATCATGAACTTCCGACTAACTTCATGGTGTTAAAACGTAAAAATTCACTCTCATCATTATTCCATAACGCGCCAAAAGAAGTATAACTTCAAAAATAAAACTAGACATATACAAAGGAAAAAATAATTTGTCTTATATTAGTGGATTCAGGGTTAGTACCTATACATAATTTTCAATTGAAAAAGTTTTAAGTGGACCTGATAAATTATACCGAATTTTGTCTTCGTTTATTAAAAAGAAAAAATGCGGTATTTTTCATCCGGTTCGCATAAAGTTTTACCTTTTTTGATGTTCTTGTGCTGCAGGTATTAAAAAAAATGAATAGATTATGAACGTTTATTAATAATTTTAGAAAGTAAAAATAAATTATCCGTGCAAACATTTAGGTAAGTTTTTTTTTCATAACGACTGAAGCAATAAAAGAGCTCGCGACTGAGATTATAAAACCACTGGGACGTGTTTGTGATATCACTGCCGTTTCGTAAGTATATTACCTACGTTGCTTTAAGTCAGTTTTGTCCGTGCGTGTACACTGTAGTTTAAAGCTCGTCGCCCACTTGTCTCATCATGCACAGCACAGCACTGCAAAATCCGGTAGCAGACGGTTTAGCGCCCACTTGTGGTCACCGGTGTGCTTAAAGCTTAATCTCCCACTTGTTTAGCACGGCACGGAACAGCGAATTTTGGCAACAGACGGCTCAGCGCCCACTTACCTAGCTCTCATCGGTGTACTTACAGCAGTTGCAATAGGGTATTTGACTAAATTTTTTTTTTGTGTTATATTAATAGAGCAGTAAATTCTGAACAAAATGACACCTAAATCACTTAATTCTGATTTCAAATTAGCTAAAAAATAATTTTTGAAATATTTATGTTAGCCCCGCCCGCTAAAAATCGTTTTAGCTCTACGAACCTATGACGTCATATTTTTATGAATATACGTTTATATCTACTAACTCGATGCTAATTATATCAGAAACAGAGTGTTGAAAAATACCGTTTTGTACCTATGTGAACAATCTAAGCTCCGTTGCTATGGATACATTAATTTTTTACTTAAAATTGACGTCACACGGTGTTTGACGTCACGTGAGACATAGATTAAAAATTATGATTTTATTTATTTATTTCAGTATGTTTACGAAACTTAATTACCTAATAAAAATAAAAATTCTAGTAACTATTTTAGAGCCTAAAAATTCATATTAAGATAGTTTTATATTTTATTTTGATCACTAGCAACTACCCTATTGAGTTATCAACCTGAGTCCTTGACTATGCATATGTAAATTCAAACAAAATGTGTTCGTTTCCATTACATTAACAGCTGTCAAAATTTTAGTACAAACACGAGTAGAATTAATAACAAAGTCAACTTAACCTAACGTCGTGTTCGTTGCGTGTTTGGCCATTTTCACTTTGTGAACAAACACAAAACAGCACGAGCAACGAATTCCGTTAATGTACCGACTTCGGCCGGAACAGAGACAAACGTTTGCGAACGTTCGCAAGCGTTTCTTGATTGCGCGTCATCGCCGTTTCCACTGTAAATACTCGAGGTCACAAACATATTCGCAAACGTTTTGCGCGGCTGGTGGAAAGACACCTTAATGCTCATGCCTCCTCTATCCGCCATAATGGACGATCACGATTGGGCCATGATTGCCACCATCATTGCACAGCTGTCCACACAATCGTGCATTGTCCATTTGATGACCCAACGTCCTTTGATGTTTGTCCGAAAAATCGACATAGCGGCGATTAGGCTCGATCGTCACCGATCATGGGCAATTACAGGCGATTATGCCCTCCACACATTCGTGATAGCCTGTATTTGTCCATCATGGCCGGTAGTGTAGAGGAGGCATCAGGTTCGTGAGCCCCGTGCACTGATTGTAATTGTTACCAATCTTATCTTAATGAACAGCATTCCAGTTATGGGTGGAGTTCAGTGCTCTCTATCTGCATTTCGTTGTGTGCACCGTACCGGGATGGGCAAGTGGGCGACCAGTGGCGTAACTTCACTTCGCGGGGCCCAGGTGTAAAATTTTTTTGGGGGCCCCCCTCCCCCACTTTACCCAACTAAGAAAAAATTCCAATTATTCATGACATCATCATCCCATCAACATTTGATTGTATTCTCAAAATGTTCTACGTCATATATGAACGACTCTAATTAAAAGAAGTTCTACTGGTATTCTTTAGACAATAATATTGCTCTCTTTTATATTTAAGGATAAATAAATCCTCCAGTCGTCTTCATCAAATCATAATTATTGACATAAACGATATAGAGTTTACTAAGAAAATTTATTACAGTAATGTCAACTATTATTAAAAATTTTTTTCCATTCACAAATTGTAGAAAGTTAGGTAATGCAGTGTATTGTTAACTCACATGTGCCATACTCAACTGTGCTCAACTGAGTGTGCACATTCAGTGCATCAGCATGTTAGCAATTAGCATGTGGCAGCAGTATAAAACTGCTGCCAACTGCGTGCTCATGACCATTATACCATACAAGCGGTAAATATTGAGTGCGCGCCCTGTCGAAATCCCAAATAAGGTACCTACACTCTAAATCAAACATGGCGAATTTCATATTAAAAAGCAATTGATTGAAACAATAGTATAACTATTCTATTACGCACATAAATTTGGAATAGTATTTGAATCTAGAAACAATAGTATTTGAATCTAGAAAGTAAATGCAATCTGCGCTTAGATCATATATAATTGGACTGAGAAAAAATCGAGTGTAAGGATTAATCAATCAGTAGTTGACCCAAAAATTGGGGGCCCCTCAGGTTAGGGGGCCCCGGTGATTGTCACCTGGAACACCTGTGGTAGATACGCCACTGTGGGCGACAAGCTTTATAAATGCGGGTGCGTTAAGTCAAACATCCCACTGAACACAGCAGGGGCCGTTCATATAAACAGTGGCCGCATTATCATCTTGCACCCTCCGCTGCTCCCTTGGCGACTCGGCGCCACCTTTCCACTGTACACATTGCATTAGCATACAAACCATGAAAGGTTAATGATAATGCCATCCCTTTTCTTTCCGCGTCCTGACGCCTTCTTTTCATCGCCGCACTTACGTGATCTATGGGACGGACATTTTTATTACACTTCGCGGTCTTCGTTTGTTCCATAAATTCGTATCCACGTTGCACTGAAATGAAATCTTTGCTGAAAATTAACAAACAAAAAAAAAAAACTGTTCTATAACCAAAATTGAGTATAGGTAGTACCTATAGATAAAAAAATTGCTATGTAAGTTAACTACCTAGTAGCAGTGTTAATGTGGGCTACCAGACTTTTTTCTACCACCTGATAGCACCATTGGCAAGGGAGGTATACGTCACTTTGGTCTCATTCAAATGTTAGTAGGTACGTAAGCTGTTTATAAGATAAATTAATAAGATTTATACGGCTGAATTGCAATAGAAAATTTTTCGTTGGAAAGCAGCCAATTATATAATTGATTCGAAACATATTGGAAAAAATCATTTTACCAACCATAGTCACAGTCAGGATTCTAACCTGAACCTTTCCACTTGCGCGGCGGAATGAGCTTACAGTACTCAACCGTGACATGATTACCAAACTAATATTTTCCTTATATGCTTTGGAATCAATAGATTTTCACTACATGCGAGTGTTAATTCAATATAGCTAGGTTGTAGAAGTGAATCTTCGTACTTTCATGATGAGCTCTCGCTAGTACGAAGATTCACTTGTACATCCTAGCTATATTGAATTAAAACTCGCATGTAGTGAAAATCTATAGATTCCGAAGCATATAAGGAAAATATAATAATAATTCTTTGAAAACGAAAATCTACTTAGCTTGCTTCCCCTTTTTTCTCGAAAACGGAACGTGATATCGAAATGAAACATGAATACATAATTTATGTAGAAATGATTGCTCTTTCAGATTTTGAATGAAATTTCATGTTTGATGTACAGGGTGAAAAGTTATTTACCTAAATGTATGTGAAATTGGTCGTAAGTGGCGCCCTCTATGAGCAACACGGAAATTGCAATACGTATCTTATTCGCCACCTAAAAAAACATAGCTTCAAATATTTTCAAGTTTCTACCCCAGATATTTTCGGAATTATGGCAAAAAAACGAATTAAAATTTTCAACACCCTGTATATCCGAAACTATCAACATTCGGATCAGGCATGTTTGCGTCAATGGCCACCATTTCACGTGTAATATTTCCAGTTTCCGGATTTCCCATTCTTTATGAATCACCCTGTATTACTACATATATATGAAGTTTTAATTTTGGCTATGAGGCCATCTCAGATTTCCCCTATTACAATAATTAATATGATTGCTAAAGTATACACTTTTGGCTTTGCAAACGATTTTGATCCATGCGATTTAAAAAAATCTGGCCCCTTCTGAGCTGGGTCTGGTGCCCTGGGCGGTCGCCTAACTTCGCCCTCACCCCTAAAGCGGGCACTGATTCCACTGCTCTGTTTCCCAATAACTTCAATAAATAATACTTGTCTTCATCCTTTCTGCAGTATTATAAAAAACTGTATCAATACAGGCTGGTCACAAACCTAGAAAATCGAGATTTTTTTTAATAAAATAAGGAAATCATACTTTTGAATAATAATCAAGAAACTTTTTTCATGTTATTGAACATCAACATCTGAAGGATCTCGAATAACTCCCAAGAAATTTAATTGAATTATGATGCTTTCCGATTACAAATTGAATAACGACGAGTAGAATTGATACGCGTATTTTTTCATTTGCCTTTTTTGACGAGACCTCTTGTATAATTCCTGTGTATGCAAATAACCGTTCTCCGATAGCTAGAAGTGGAATCATCTAATTGGGATATAATTAGACAGTCGTCGGTTGTAACATCTGCTTAGCTGGAAGCTGAAAAACATTCTGAGGAATAATAATAATGAGCAAAGAGTAACTTAATCCTCCGTATTCCTTTTTGAATATTAAAATGTCCTTTTTGTGAATAAGATTATATAATAAAAATTCTGTCTCAGAAGGAATAAGAAAATAAAAGGCATTCGTAAGCAGCAAACTACAGATTTAAGCACCGTTCACAGTAAAATTAAGTAAAACTGTGGTGTTTTATAATTTTTTTATGATTTAATAGTTATTTTCGATACGTGTGCGTGAAGTGAGGTATTCTAGTAGGCTTAAATTGAGGCGCGAGCTAGTCCCTTAGCTCGCGCCTCAATTTTAGCACTCGCTAAAGGGACTGACGCATACACAACGAGATCTCGTTGTGTATGCGTCAGTCCCTTTAGCGAGTGCCTCAATTTAAGCCTACTAGATACCTCACTTTAAGCGTACGTATCGAACATAATTTTTTATAACGACTGCTTCCAAAATTTATGAAAAACAGGAAAAAATTATGAAAACGGAAAATTCGCTCTTCGAGTCCTTAAAACTTTACAGACTAAGTTACGATTTAGTTTATTTTTATTAAAGTTATTAACTTCTGTATAAATCATTAAAAACATGACTCTCTCATGATGTAGACTTTGTAGGCGCGTCGCTATATATAGTAACACATCGATCGATAGTCAGTAAATAGTGCTTGTATTGTACAAAGTGCGGAAATTTCGAATTTATAAGATGTAGAGACGCACGGTTATTGTACTTTTACGCACGCTTTGGACTTTTACGCACGGTGACGGTACTTTTGCGCACGCTTTGGACTTTCACGCACGGTGACTGTACTTTTACGCACGCTTACTAAACTACGCCTCTTCACGCCCGCCTCACAGTGCTCGAATATTGAACTTTAGAAGCAGGAGTTATAACAAATTTTTTTTGAACTCTGTCATAGTATCTACAAAATTCAAAGCAAAAACTGCGTTTTCGCACTTTAATTACAAAAAATATTATTTTTACAAAAAATGTACAGGACTTCGAGTCCGGTAAAATGACGGGTCGAAATTCGATGTAGCACAAATGATTTACGAGATATATAAAAAAACGCTTTTTTATCAAAATGGCGACACTTCCTTTCGTCGAGGGAGGTCAACAATTTGAATTTATGATCGGCATAGGAGATCATAAACTCACAAAAATTCAGCGTTTGCGATAAAAATGTAATAAAATCTACCTTCATTACGACTAAACTACATTCTGAAACATTTTTTACGGTATGGCGATTGGCAGTCATTTTCCCCCAACCTAAAAGTGCACCATACCATTTTTTTCGTAAACACGAAGATTTAAAACTGTGACTAGGGAATGCAATCTCGATCTCGCGAGATCTCGAGCCATTTTTCGAGATTTAATCTCGTGGGCAGGCAATCTCGTTTTTGAAATCTCGTTCGAGATCTCGACCCGATATGGTCGAGATCTCGAACGAGATTTCAAGAACGAACGCGCTTGAAAAAAAAACGTATAACTTATACGTAATAGTTTTTGACAGTCGCGCTAATTGATTCTGTTTGTTTCTCTGCATATATTGTTTTAATTATTGTTTTCTTGAGTAAAATGGACAGTTATTTAACTTATAACAAGCATTAGATGCCTAACAAATTACAAAGTTAAGTGAATATTGAATATGTCTAAGAACAATTCAAACCAAATGTTCGTAAACGTTACTATTAGTAACGTACCCTATGCTTCATAACTCCTAAGAAGTTATTTCCAAAATAATTAATTGACATATAGTGTGCTGTGTGAGTTGGGGTATTGCTGTTATATTTTGAAAATAAAACAAAACATTAATTGAATCTTGGAACAAAAAACTCAACGTTTATTTAAGGAAAGTAATGAATAGTAATCATCGGCACAGTGCACTACGCAATAAATAACACACGTATACACTGCAGTGACACACTCACACTGTCTCAAGTAAATAGTTTTGATTAAGTTTTAGATACAAAATAATACGTTCTTTTTAAAAGTAGGCGAAATCTCGATATTGTCGAGATCTCGCGAGTCAATCTCGCGAGATCTCGAATTGCCAATCTCGAACCCAGACTGATCTCGCGAGATCTCGAATTGCCAATCTCGGCTCGAGATTGCATTCCCTAACTGTGACCTCTCCAAATTTTAGCTTTGTCACTTTCATTAAATTTTGTATTTTTAAAAAAAATTAAGGGTACTTTCTCCCCCAATGCCGTTCAGCTATACCGGTTATTTCTTCTTTGAAAAGGTATATTATATTGTCATTCTAGAAAACCATGAAAAAACCACTATCTCGTAAAGCTATCATTGGATGTGGATGGAGCTTTATGATCACACACACAGTGTTCTATGCATGGCGAAGTGGGTATGTTGCAGGATACCTCGATATGCAGCGTTACTGATTTTACAGTTGTGTTCATACACGTTGCATTGCGATTAGTTTCAGTTGGGTTATAGTACAATAATCTATATATATAAAACAGTTCCGTTACTGACTGACTGACTGACTGACTGATTGACTGACAGACAACGCCCAGGTCAAACCGCTGAAGATATAAACTTGAAATTTGGACAGTAGGTTCCTTTTGTGACGTAGGCACCCACTAAGAAAGGATTTTTTGAAATTCAACCCCTAAGGGGGTTAAATAGGGGATGAAAGTTTGTATGGAAATTCGTCATTTTTGAAGTTAGAAGCATGAAATTTTGCACAGAAGTTTCTTATATAACGTAGGTGAGCACTAAGAAATTTTTTTTTGAAAATTCAACCCCTAAGGAGGCTAAAAATGATGAAAGTTTGCATGGAAGTTCGTCATTTTTGAAGTTAGAAGCATGACATTTTGCACAGGAGTTCCTTATATTACGTAGGTGAGCAATAAAAAAGGATTTTTCGAAGTTCAACCCCCAAGAGGGTTAAATAGGGGATGAACGTTTGTATGTTTTGCACAGGAGTTCCTTATATAACGTAGGTGAGCAATAATGTATTAATAAAATTTGAGCGAACGAGCGAAGCGAGTGAATAATGTATTAATAAAATCTGAGCGAATTTCTCGCGGGGGGGGGGGATAATAAATCATAAATCGAAAAATACGTGGGCGAAGCCACGAGTAACGGCTAGTAATTAATAAAACAATAATATTAGTGTATTTGCCTATACATAGTTATGGCGCATGCACTATTGGCGCTGGTTGGGGACATAAAATCTCGACGTGTTTCACATCGTTTTGAACAACTTCGTAACATTTTTGTGATAATGTTTAAACAGGGTGGTTCATGACGTAACGACATATTCCTGAGACGCTAATGACCTCTGTTGTCGAGCGTCTATAATCTACAATTCATTCATTCAGACATATTCCTGAGACTATTTTAAGTGTAAAAGTTAATCTGGGTACGTGTCCGAAAATGCTTCCTAATCCAGTAATAATTTTAGTGATATTGGGACGTGACATGTAGGAGTGGCTAAAAAAACATGGCTGACAAAAAATTTCAATTTAAAAAAAAATACATACGGGATAGTAGAGTTGACGATTAAAATGTTTTTAAATTTAAGAGAATTAATATCTTAGATTGGTGATAATCCAAACTAAAAAAATATATATGATGCCGAACGAATTTTATCTGTCGGACATTTAATTAAATGTGGAATAAATGGTGAAAAAAGTGATAATAATGTGACAGTCACTACTGTTTACAAACGTCAAACATGAAAGAAAAACCCCATGAAATAAATGCTGTGATATCTTAGGGTGGAAAAATAATTTTAATAATTTGTTCTTGTAAAGCAGAGTTTGGAGGAAAATGTAATTACATATATATTATACACTTTTTAAACATTGTAAACATTATTTTATTTGTTTTTTAGGTTAGACTACTAACTTACTTGGTATAATAACTTTTTTTTAAATATAAAGAACATATTTTCTTTGTTCGAGTAACTTCTTTTAATTTCAATAGATTCCACACTACATAATTTACTTTCAATTTTTTCAACATTACCAAAAAAAATTTCAATACCAACAGTATAACGCTTCGGAGTTCGGACACTTATGAAAAATATCATATAAATCTTTAGCAGATTTACTTTGAAAACCGTTTACTATACGCAACAAACTCTAGCTTTCGATTTTTTACGTTCTGGAAAACGTTCCAACTTCCATTTTAACTTTTTTATTTAATAATTAATTAATTAAATTTAAATGTCAATGTTAACACCATAATAATTAGACAGTTGCAATTTTATAATAGTTTAATTTTTTTGCCACCAGATGTCATGTTTCAATTCGTCAGTTCCCAGATACATAATTTCAGCTTTGAGCTCATTATATTTGCTTTTTCAGACACATACCTACTTTAATAATTAAAACATGTTAATATATTACATGAAATCAAACAATGATAAGATCTTTTATTTCTTACAGAGCTTTGTTATACCGTGTATTATAAGTCTTATTATTTCGTTTATATTTTAAACTTTGTTAAAGAAAATTGAAAGTCAAGAAAACTTTGCGTGTCTTTATAAGTTCGTTATCTATATATAGCTACGTATATTGTGTAATGTCTTCAGGCTATTTTATTAAAGAAAATATAATTTAAGTAGGTTTTGATACATTGATGAAAACGGAACGACAACATTTATATTAAAATATATTATGTAGTTACTTTTGTGTTTGTCGAGTTGTTTGACTTGTTGCATGGGTAAGTGTTACCTTAATACTGATATTGCAAATTCCATAACAATATATACCTATATAGTTTGTAAGTACTCGAACGAGGAAGCTGATTTTCTCTACAGAGAAAGACAGGACGGCGGGGGGCAGCTTGCCATACCCTCTATAAATTAGCTGCGTCGCATGCCCCCCCCAGGGGGACATTGGAATGTAGTTGCTATCGCAAATTGCATTCCAATGTTCTTTGGGAATTAGCGCTCCCAGGGACCCGAGCTCGTACCAGTCGGTTTGTGTATGCCGGCTGGCGGATTCTAATACACAAATGGATTATTTGTTGTGTTGAAGACGCTAATGACCTGAGTTGTCGACGCGTCTATAATCTACAATTAATTAATTTAATGCATCACGTGCGTGTATGTGTGCATGTAAAGTGACATTCTACAGACCAGTGTGCGGAAACGTATCTTTCCCACACTAGTGTGGAAAAGCAAACCATTTTCATAGAGATTTTTGTTTATTAGCCCTGATCCTCCCGCTATTACCTACTGACAGCTACTCTCGGCCTACTATAGAAGTGAAGTTGGAGACACAAAATGAACTGTTAAATTTTTTTAAAAATAATGAAAATTAATGAAAAGAAATATTTTTGACTCGTTTTAACATAATGTCTCTACTTGTCAGTAATATGCCTCATTACATCACTAGATATATACAATCTACTATTATCTTAAATCTACTTTCAAAGTCGTACCAGAAATCAAGCATTAGACTAAAATTACCTATAGAAAAGCGGCGAAGAGCACTCTTCGCTTCACCGCTGTGAACAAACCTGTGTAAATAAATACATCTGTTTATAAGTGAAGCGGTAAGGAAAACTGTGTATAAAGAAACAAAAATGATGGATTCACATATAGGAAGTCTTCGGTCGGTTTCGGAATGTTTCGATGCTCTCTTTTCTCTAAGACACATGTTCAAGGATATCCAATGTTGCCAGAAACTTTCTGTATTGAGTTTTTGTTCTTGTGCCTTTTTAGACACTTAGGGCAGCCACATACATTCGGAATTCCGGTTGGGAATATCGATTCGAGATTCCGTAAATACATCACACACATACGTTTATTTTCGTTAGGAATCAAGGCTCAGTTGAGAGACGCTAGGCATTGAGTTCAGACATTCTGGCAGTGAATATGGACTTTAACAACGATTTTCTGATTGCGATTGCATTGTTGCTGTATCTAGCTAAGAAGAAGAAAAAACCTCGCCGTTACTGGGTGCATCCCCTGAACACCCAAAGATAGCAAGATAGACAATATTATGTAAAAAGAGGTTCGGTCGAGCGACGCACACTGAGCGCGTTCCGTACGGAATTTACGAATGCGTGATGCGACCCATACAAAATCTATGGAAGACTTGCGTTCGGAATGGCTTGTTTCCGTGCGGGATACCGAACGCACAGGCTACCATGCGGAATTTTGAATCGAAGAAAATTTCGAACGGAAAACTACTGTACGTGTGTGATAGGTTCTTGATTGTGTATGGATTTGCTGCGTTCGAAATTCCGAAACGGAATTCCGAATGTATGTGGCCGCCCTTAGAGGCTATATGGAATGCGCTGTTACAAGCGCTGCTCATCTTTCTACTGTGCTTGTCATGACTCGCACTTTCCTCGTTGGTCTCGTCTTTGCTCGTCGCCCTCCTCGTGCCTCGTCGCTCTTCCCTGCTCGTCGCTTTCCTCGTGCCTCGCCGCTCTCCTCTTTCGCCTTCCTCGTGCCTCGCCACTCTCCTCTTTCGCCTTCCTCGTGCCTTGCCGCTCTCCTTTTTCGCCTTCCTCGTGCCTCACCGCTCTCCTCTTTCGCCTTCCTCGTGCCTCGTCGCTCTCCTCTTTCGCCTTCCTCGTGCCTCGCCGCTCTCCTCTTTTGCCTTCCTCGTGCCTCGCCGCTCTCCTCTTTCGCCTTCCTCGTGCCTCGCTGCTGTCCTCGTTACTAGCTGCATTCCTCAAACCTCGCTGCTTCTTGAAATTCGAAACTGCTTTCCTCCGTAACAAGAAAATTTGTTGTGTAGATTGTAATCCCTGTATAAATTCGCAAATTTTGTTTTATTGAACTTTCTTTTTCGGACTGTAGTTTTTATGAATCAGCTTGTGTAAAGCTATCACCACCAAACACTCCGTAAGGAAGTTCATAAGTTGCCTGTACTGTTGTATAGAGCTAGTAGGTAAAATAACTGTTCTGTGTTTTTCCTTCTTCGCCTTAATGATTGTCGTAAAAAATAACAAGATCCTTGTTGCAAAGAGTTGAGTTTGCCACAGGATTGTATTCTTCTTCTGTCACTCAGTGAACCACCTCAAGTTATACATGTAATCCAACAGGGATATCCAAAACTACGAAATTCCTTCTTGCAGTCATTAGTTATCGTAAACTCCATTCGTCTTTTGTCTCTCATCGGCCGATCACCCCGCAGCCCGCAGATAAAAAGCCGGCTCCACATATCATATGTTCACGAATGTTTCTAACCGAATGTTTGTGTGCAATTATTTCATTTTTGCCTAATACTCACTATAGCGTCTAGCTCTCGGTACATAACTAACGATCTTGACTTATGACATGCGCAATAGCGTAAATGTTGCAAATCTGAGATCTGTCTTAGAATAATTCGCTATAGATCTTCACTCCGCAAAAAGCACCATCGCAGACCCCCGAGTGTTTTTTGGGGAACAGATTGGTTGAGTAGTTGAGGCGTGACAGCGGAACAAACAAACAAACTTACTTTCGCATTTATAGTATTAGTTAGGATTAGATATTGTACTTCTACATTAGGCCCTTGTCCCACCAAAACTGCGCAACAGCAACGCGACAACGAACCGATGTCGCCAGAGTGCATCTTTCGTGTTTAACCCATGGTTTATACCTATACACCGTATACCCACCAACGCTGCAGCAAAGAAACATCCAAGCTGTGTGCGCGGTGGTATTTTGCGTTTAATGACGAAAAGGAAAATGAATATCATGGCACAACAGAAAAATGAACAGGAATGTAGAAAACCGTTGCTTTGGTTGGACAACTCCATGTCGCCTGCTTGTGTCATGTCGAAGTCGTGTCGTTGTCGCGTCGCTGTTGCGCAGTTTTGGTGGGACGAGGGCCTAAATTAACTATCTAATTTCAAAACCCTAAACGTATTTGACATCCCCTGCGGCCTGTGTTGCATAATGCAATTGTCATTCGTTATAATAATGGTTTCGAGTAGATATTTTTTTATAATTAGTAAAATTAATATCACGTCATCAAGTTTTCCTGTTAAAATCTATTTCTTGTACACATTTCATACGTGCTACGTGCATTCACATTATCTGTCGGCATGGTTTCAGCATCCAGTTCGCGCCGTATGGGAATTCCATATGACGACACTACGTACGGTCTAGTCTTACAGGACGCCGCTAGAGACGCCACACGTCCGTACAGACTGAGTTTTTTACTCTCCATATGTTCTCGTTACATTATATAAACTGTCTTCGTAAATTTACATTTCCTCCTAGGCGCTCGGCTCCGCGCTCTGATATTATTATGCAACACGCTTTACATTTTGTTGTTTTCAAAGAAAATACAACCTTTTATTTTTCTTTTGCTTATAGGTACATGGAATGGTGGCCTGTTCAGTATACATGCTTTATTCAGCTTTTAATGGTAGCACGTATGTAGTTTTATCATTTACATTTTATTACGCTTTGATAATATTATACGTTTATTATTTTTACATCTGAAGCGAGCGCTTTTTATAAGCCATTTTGACTTTTAAAAAGTCTCTGTTTCAATGTTTATTATAATAAGTGGAGAATCGAGCGAGCATATTATTGTATTTATTAAAATAATAAATGTTGTACTGTTTTTACTTTCGACCAACTATAATATAGGAGATTTTGATGAATTTACGGACAATGGACCCCATTGTTAGTGTTGCCGTCTAGATCTAGACTTTCTAGACTCTTGTCTTGTCTAGAAATTTTCAAGACAAGACAAAACTTGCTTTATCTAGATCAAGACTCTTGCCAAAACTCTAAACAATTTTCAAGAGTCTAGATAAACTATGTAGTATAGTAGGTAAAGTAAACCACTCGGTTAATCTAGACTCTTGAAAATAATCTAGAGTCTTGATCAGAGATGTACAAAATGGTTTTAAAAAAGCATTTAAATACAAAATGCAAAATACTTTTCAGATTTACTATTTCAAATGCAAAATACCAAATAGTTTTGCGTTTTGTATTTCAAATGCTAAATGCAAAATAGGTATTTTCAAAATACTTTTTCACAATAAAATACCTTTTTACCAAATTTCAGATATTTTTATTTATTTTAGGTATTTATCATGAAAAATAGAGACACAATGCCGAGCCGAACAAAAACGTCTAATAACATGGCACCTTATGCATGACATTTTGGTCATATTTATCAGTACGCGTATCAATAAATTCTGTTATGTTATTAATAATAATAATAATACTCAAAATAATTCGGCAATACAAGCGTCATTCGTTCATTTCATTTTGTTTGACTGGTGATGTTGGCTAAACTTAATCACAAAGTATTTTGCATTTTGAAATGAATATTAAAAATGCAAAATACATCTCGAAAGGTATTTCAAATAAAATACAAAATGTTTTTTTACTAAAAGGCATTTAAATGCAAAATACAAAATAGGTATTTTGCATTTTGTATTTGCATTTTAAATAGAAGTATTTCAAATAAATCGCATCTCTGGTCTTGATATTAGACAAGACAAGAGTTTTTTAATCTAGATTTAGACCTAGTGAAGTCTTGATATTTCAAGACAAGACTTATCTATGTGAAGTCTTGTCTTTGAAAGTCTTGTCTTGTCTAGACGGCAACACTACCCATTGTCCTTAAATTCATCAAAATAGCAAATAGATTATGAAACAATTTTTGGAATTTCACATGTAAGAGCAAACTTCATTTCCAGTGTAGGTTATAAGTAATAACTTATAACCTACATTGGAAATGAAGTTATAGGTATAGTCGCCATCTGTATTTATTTTATTGTAGATTCTTGACGCTTCGACAACTTAGGTCATTAGCGTCTTAATTACATCAAATAACATATCACTTAAAACTGAATGACATCACAAAAACATCCATGAGCGAGATGGGATTCGAACCAACGACAGATTGCTCCAAAGGCCAGCACGCTGACCTTTACACCAAGCTGTACTCCGCCATCTGCTGTAGGCATTGTATATACGTGTAGACTGTTAGATCACGGTCGATAATGTAGACTTCACAACTAATTACAATAAGACAAAAAATAGATGGCGCCACTGCATTTCGTAACGCAAACTGTTTGTAGGTGCATGCGTAGAGGGCTTGAGAATAGCCGAGAGTGTAGTAATGCTGTTGTTTACATAACGTTGCTATGGTTCCTCCATTACAAGTCCCCAGTTCCCGGGTTCTAGCCCGAGAGCTGGTAAAAGTGTCAATTGGATTTTCAATTTATTATTAAAAAAAAATTATGAATTGAAAATATGAATTGGTGCTAGGCCTAAATAACCTTAGCTGTTGGTGGTCTTTAAAACACAATTTTTTACATGCGTAGATACCTTATACCTTTGTAGTGAGACGCTGTCACGTCAAAATCTTTACCAGTACGTAAAATTTTTTTCTCGTACTACGAGACTCGAAAATCGAGTAGGTACGTACTTATTTATTAAATACTCAATTCCACAAAGAAACACCACTGCTCGCCCACCCTTAGTAATTAATTTATTATAGTGTTATTATAGTTTTAACTCCGACAAAGGCAGCTGTTCGTGTAAATGGCCATTTGAGTTATAACAAAATTTGTTTTGTCACCAATTTTAGTTGTGAGAGACCGTTTATTGTTTAATAAATTATTGTAATTATTACGAATGTGTTAAGTATTTTCATAATACCTACATTTAACATAATATATCACGTTCAATGTGCTATACAGTATACACATATGAAATAGGTATTTCTGTGACACGTCTTGTATTATACAGTCTCTGTTTTGTGACGTAGCTGTGTCAAATTTGTGTCGCTTTGTGCTTCCTTTGTACCGCATAATATGTACTAACCAAAACCATACAGTATAGTACACATACATTGCGTTTGATTTCAACCAACATAATATAAATTACACTATCCCTGAGTGATATGGACAATATTTTATTTTGATTCTCGCGCGGTGTGGGGGTATAATAAATCATAAATTCCTATACTGAACCTATTCTAAAAATTTTTTCACTGATAGAAAGCTACGCAGGGGGAGAGATTCTTGCGGGGGCTAATATATCATAAATTCTTATCTCTGGAACTACTAAACGGATTCTAAAAAATCTTTCACTAATAGAAAGCAACTCAGGGGGAGACATTCTAGCGGGGGGCTGGGAGAGAAGCTCTTGGGGGGGGGCTAATATATCATAAATTCTTATCTCTGGAACTATACTAAAGCGATTCTAAAAATTATTTCACTAATAGAAAGCAACACAGCTGGAGAGACGTTCTCGCGGGGGTTAGGGAGAGAAGCTCTTGCGGGGGGCTAATATATCATAAATTCTTATCTCTGGAACTACTAAACCGATTCTAAAAATTATTTCACTAATATAGAAACCTACGCAGGGGGAGAGATTCTTGCGGAGGCAGAGGGTGAAATTCATGCGGGGGGGGCTAATAAATCATAAATTCTTATCTCTGGAACTACTAAACCGATTTTAAAAATAATTCTTTCACTAATAGAATTTAGCTACGCAGGGGGAGAGGTTCTCGCGGGGGGATAACAAATTAACAATATACTAAATATACGTGATCATCA
This sequence comes from Mongoloraphidia duomilia, assembly GCA_039654895.1. Classification (NCBI taxonomy): domain Eukaryota; kingdom Metazoa; phylum Arthropoda; class Insecta; order Raphidioptera; family Raphidiidae; genus Mongoloraphidia; species Mongoloraphidia duomilia. The sequence goes on along the minus strand of CM077519.1, from coordinate 44,547,740 downwards.
TACGTGAATCATAATTTCATATCACCCGGGCGTAGCCGGGACCGGTTGCTAGTCATTAATAAAAACAAGTATCAAATGGGGAAAAAGGACATAATATTTTTGCACAGATACATGTCCTTTTTTCCCATTAATTGTTTACGTGCCTCTAATATTATACACGGCCTCTGGATCAGACTGTCGTTGGTTCGAATCCCGCCTCCGCTCATGGATGTTTTGTGATGTCATTTAGTTTTAAGTGAGTTATGTTATTTAATGTAATCAAGACGCTAATGACCTAAGTTGTCGACGCGTCTATAATTTACAATAAATAAAGTAAATCTAATATTATAATTATCTAATTACTATAGTTATCATTTACTAGAGTATTTAGTAATTATAATTACTGATAATTACAAATTAGTATTGTTGAAACTAAATAGGAATTTGTGCTCGATTGTAGATTAATCCTAATTGTTGTAAAAACGAAAGCGATGAGCTGCAATGTTGTTAAAACACAAAAAGTTTGTTTTCTGTTATCTCTGTGCAAACAGACAGTCGAGACTCCGGGAGTCGACAAACACAACACGGGAGAGAGTCAGTGGCGAAACGAACAAATATAGCAATGTGAATGTAGCTCTGTAACTGTATTGCTCTTTTAAAGAGGGACGTTTGTAAAAGACTACGTTTTATTAAGTCAGTCGAGAATATTTTTCGGTTTCTCAACTAACAGATCTGCTGGGTGCAAACGTAATTTTTAACCGACTTCAAAAAAAGGAGGTTTCTCAATTCGACCGTATATATTTTTTATGTGGTTATGTTTTATGTATGTTCGCGGATAACTTCGTCGTTTATGAACCGATTTTGAAATTTTTTTTTTATTTGAAAGGATGTACTTTCAGATTGGTTCCATAGAAATTTCATCAAAATCGGTTCAGTAGTTCGGCTGATTTTTTAATAAAAGTAAGTAACGGCGTGTGATTCTGGTAAATGTTACTTTTTGACACTAAAAAGTAAAAAATAAAAAACTTTTTAACAAAAAAAAAACCTCCTTCAAAAAGGCACTAAAAAGAGGAAAATAATGAAATTTTGAGGTCTGTGCCAATTAAAATATGAAGTCGGTTAAAAAGTATAACTGTATAGTGATTAATATCTTATTTTTTTTAACCAACTTCATATTTTAATTGGCACAGACCTCAAAATTTCATTATTTTCCTCTTTTTAGTGCCTTTTTGAAGGAGGTTTTTTTTTGTTAAAAAGTTTTTTATTAAGGATCGTGTTAAATGCCGTGGTGTTATTATTGATGAGAACATTAATTGAAAATTTCATCTCGAATATTAATGACAAAAATTCAATAAAGGCATCTCTGTCGTAAGAACACCGAAATAGATCAAGTGTTGCCCCTGAAAAGACATTTTTTGAAGTGAAAACTTCCTTAGGCGCGTTACGCACTCTGTCTGGGTACTGAAAAAATGTGAAACGTTCGCAACTACTTCTGTAAGAATTCGCAACATACCTACTTATATCATAAAAACGGCCCTCTACACACTTCCAGCCCATATAGAGCAGTTGGTTAGGTCTTTGCGTTCTATACATAGGAACCTGGATTCGAGACCCGATGGCAGCGTAGAATTTTTGGAGTTTTTTTTTCTAATTTCTACATGATATTTATTTATATATTTTTTATTTTTGTTATATTCTTTCTTTGACAATAATTATAATTTTTTTGAAACCAAGTTGGAATTAATTAAAAATACAATTTTAGTATTTTAGTAATAAATTATTTTTAGTTCATAAATGCGCTATAATAGATGACACCAAAAATTAGAAAATTGAAGTTTTCACTTCTGTCATGTGGTCATAAGCACACACCCATTTTTTTGTCTCCCCTTCTACCAAACTGCCCTCCCAAATACGAAATTCAACTTTTCTGGTTGGGACACTACTTCCTACAATTATGCTAAAATTCAATTTTCTATCTCTGATAAAAAAAGTTAATGACAGATAGACACCGAGTTGATTCCATAAGTGTTCTAGTACAGAGTATAAGTACGGAACATTAAAAATTATATCATGAATACGTCATGTTCATTTGGCTATTTCTTTACAGTTTTTACAGTCCCTTGACACTGCGCCTCTGGAGAGTTTCGATATAGTAAAGCTTTTAAAACTTTTAATCTGAATATTTCTTCTGTGATGTGAAATAATCCCATAAACATTCAGTTTTAAATTAAACGCAATTTCACTGTTAATGCATTTCTCTCGGGGACAACAAAAGAATCATGTCAAACACAGCACGCTGCATGCTGTGAGATATGTGAGATCCGGGACGCTAGGATTAAAGCGGAAGGATTGCGTTGTAATCTCCGGAATGACTCTCAACCCGTTCCCCCACCCCTGCCTTCCCCTATCTCACATCACGACCGGCCGGTTGCTTTTTATTCTTTTCTTCTAATTTTATTTTATTACCGATGCGCAACTTTGTGGATACGTCGGGAGTCGTCAAAAAATCATTGAGATACGTCAAGAATCCCACTTCTGCAAATAATTGCTTTTTCTTGTCTTGTCTTTTCTTTTTATTTTATTGTTATATTTCCTTATTTATGCGCATAATCAGATCCGATAAGGAAATCATTGAATAAAGTTATGAACTCCACTTTTGCAAACTTAATCAAATGCACGCTTTCGAGTTATTAAACAAATAAATACAAATTTTATTGTCATCAGATAAGACAAAAAAGTTACCAAGTTCTATCTACAATTTTTTTTCCAGTGTTCCTGAAACCACTTTAATGTAGGATCCAAATAATTTATCATCTTGTGATTTAACTTAACAATTTTAGAGAGAAAAAAGCAAACAAGAAAAAAACTTGCTTACGATTTCGAGTACCTATACTATGCAAAAGATATTCCTATTCATGCAAATCAGTGCAGATACGGCATAGTTATTGTTACGGATCACCCTGTATATAAACGGCAGGCATGAGTTCTGAGAAACGGGGTCTGCTTACTGTAACAACTACCCAGCGATGTAGCTTAGTGGTACAGCACTAGACTCGCATTGGGGAGGTACTGGGTTCGAATCCCGGCGGGGGCAGATGTGGCTAGGGTTTTTTCCTACTGCCTCACGCCGAGAAACGGTAATTCCTGTACCGGCCATCTTGTTTGAGGTTTTCCATGGTTTCCCTCAATAATTCCAGATGAATATCGAGATGGTTCCTTATTCAAGGCCATGGCCGATTACCTGTCAAACTCCAATGCTCCCAAAGTTGCCTACCTGATCCTAATGTCCTATAATTCCTCCATTCGCACATTGCTATTAAATAAGTTGAAGTATAATAAAAATGTATAAACCGGGAAGTGGTAAAAATGAAAAATAGTAATGGTGCGAATGGCGTCTATTATGACATAATGTCGAGAAACGGACGTTAAACGCATTATTATTATTATTACTGTAACAATTAGTACCTGCGCGAAAGTTCTAAAGAAAGCGAGAACACACTAGGCTTAGGCCACGCAGCATATATAAACAGCCAGTGCGAGTGAGTGGAGGGAATCAGTCAACGGTGAGTCACGCAGTCAAGTCTACGGTGGATCAGTGATATAAATAGTGCCGTGATACAAATAAATAGATTGATAAAATAAATACTAGTGTAGTGGTAATAATTACGAGTTATTATAGTTAAGTGTTATTTATTGTTTTGTTTTGCTTTGTTTAAGAATTACTGTTTAGTTATTGTTTAAAGATTAAAGATTAAAAGCAATTAGGGGTGGTCCTGGATTGGCCCATAAGCTGCACCTCATCCTAGAAGGATTTTTGAAGTTATTGTTTACTTGTGTTGATTGTTAGAACTGACTTTTCGTCGTTGCATTCATTATTATTGTTTTTATTTATTGTAAATAAATATTTATTCCGCCAACTTAGAAAACAGTTTTGTAACATTATTAAGCAATTTTCTTAAGGTAGATAGATAGATAAATATTTATTCATTAGACGCCAAAAATTGGCGTAGAATAAGTCATATGCAGGGTGTTTATTAAACATACGGCGAAAATTCAAGGGGTTATTCTCTGGACTATTCTAAGAATATTTTGTCCTTTGATTATTTTTGAAAAGCCGCTTTGTTTCGAAGATACAGGGCGTTAAAAGTTTTTCTACGCAAAAACAATATTTTATTACATAAATACAAAAGCTTCTTAATCTACAAGAACTGCTGAAAATTCGACTACCACCAGGTATAAATTCAATCTTCCTTTCATTGGCTGTCGAACTCTTTCAAAAACATCAAAAACAAGTCACGATCGAAACGTAATTAGCAAAACAAAACAAAGCGGCTTTTCGAAAATCATGAAAGAACAAAATATTCTTAAAATTATCCAAGGAATCACCCCTTAAATGTTTGCCGTATATTTAATAAACACCCTGTATAATAAAAGTACATTATAAAAATTAAATTATGTTAATATCGAAGTAGTCTTTAGTTGAGTAAGGACATTTAATTCACAAAATATTGTAGCAAACCCCAAGAAGTTACGCCACTGCCTCCAATAGAAACGACGAGAAAGAAAGGTCACAGTAGTAAAGCGTGGCATGGTATCGAAGATACTGAACAACAAGTACCTGCCAGAATGTTCTAGAGAACGCGAGAACGTACTAGGCTGGACCGCGCAATGTAGGTATATAAACAAGCCAATACGATTGAATCGGGATCAGTCGACGGTGCCACGCAATCGGTAAGCAGTGAATGGCGAGTCGTGCCATCAAGTGGATCGGTGATATAAATATTAGTCAAGCAACGGTCGAATCAGTCAGTACAGTGATATAAATAGTGGAGTGGATGTAAATAAATAGTACTGAAGTAACTGAGTAAATGACCGACATAAATAAACGTTAGAAATAAATCTGATATAAATACAGTGACGTAAATAATTACAAATAAATAATCCTTGTATATATAGTTATTTGTTAAGTGTTATTTAAGTGGCTCGTTTAGTTCAATAATTACCGTTTAAGTTTTTTTATTGTTAGAATTGACTTTTCGTTGTTGCATTTATTGTTATCGTATTTTTAATTATTGTAAATAAATATTTATTCCGCCAACTCAGAAAACAGTTTTGTAACAATATGTTTCAGTTTACTTCTCAATTTTTTAACCGACTAGCGAATGTGCGGATTTGCTCGCGTTAACACAAACTTTATTATGATTTTATCCGGATAAAATATATATTCCGTAAAGAAATGGAAGTAGTATGGTGAAACGGTTGAAAAATCGTGTCCGAGATAAGGTCATGAGATTTTGAAACCCCTGTTCAGTTCGTTAAAATGCTATACTTACGTTTGTAAAATTGAACGCGCACGTGTTTTCTTTACGCATGCGCGTGCGTTACAAACAAAACATTTCTGTTTAATTAAAATAATTGGATTTATTTTGTTTATTTCGTTTCCTTGTTATAAATATAAACACAAGATTAAAGTACACAGGTACATAGTGTATCTGCTTTCCAAAGACTTTTCCTAAGCTTTTTATTCTTTTTAGGTTTGTTGTTTGTGAACGTATTTTCGTAGTGAAATAAGAACACATTTTTATTAGCTGTACCCGCGGCTTCGCTCACGTGCATTTCGAACTGCTGCTGTTATTTGTACTTATATAATATCACGATAATTTATAAAATTTCCCGGCTGTTATGCAATTGAACATTTTTATTGGAAGAGCAGCCAATTACATAATTGATTCCTGAAAAAATCATTTTGACAACCTTAGTCACAGTCAGGACTCTAACCTGAACCTTTCCACTATCGCGGCGGAATGAGCTTATATAGTATTTATAACATTGATGTATCTAGGTTCTTATTTAATTTATCCCCTTTGGGTGTTTGAATAATTTCACCTACATGAATAGCTCTCGCTATTACGATGATTCACATCTACAACCTAGCTATAATTAATAACACTCGCATGTAGTGGAAATCTATTGATTCCTTTGCATATATGGAGAATGTTAGATTGGTAATCATGTCACGGTTGAGTAATTGTAAGCTCATTCCGCCGTGATAGTGGAAAGACAATTCTAATTGGAAGTAACGACCCTGCCTATACTACTTAAACTGATTTCTGTAAAATCTTTTGGTAACATTGAGCTTGATCCAATACATGTGTTTATTAAGATGACAGTGTCATGTTACTTCCCCAGTCAGCGTTATTAAGTTGTTCCTATTGAGCTTTAGTGCTTCTATAGTTTTTTTCTCTTAAAAGTTCTTCGATGAAAGCCTTTAAGTGTGTTTGCGCTGGGTTTTTTAGTCCGTATAGGTACAGTTTGTGTTGTTCCGCATGAGCCAATTAAACACCGCCAGCTTGGCTGTTACCGTAGGAATTCCGCATACAGGGTCTGGTGCTAAGAGATATAGTAAGAGAAATTTCTTTGCCAAGTCAAAATGTACGCGGGTGAAGCCGGGCCGGAAAGCTAAACTCAAAATGGAGGCCGTTGATTTTCAAACATGTGGTATGTTGAAAAGATTCGGACATAATATGTATATCACAATTGTAATTTATATTCTACGTCTATAATATGTAAATTCTAACCTATAATTTGGGTTGTGTTTAATGTGAATTTGCTAATTTATATGCTTTATTCTGTATTTAACTTTGTAATGTTTTATTAAATCGATAGTAATTAGTTCGAAAAACTAATGGAGTGAGCTACTAGCGTTCTCCTTTGTTTCTATAAATTAATTAACCTGCATGGACTTATTTAAAATAAACATTGCTTTTAACAGTTACGAGCAGTCTTTTTCTGTGTAACAAAGATTTATATATTATGCAAAGGTTTAATACAAAACAAAAAACAACCTTGCTACGACTAACTCAAAAGTATAAAGCAGACTTTTAAAAAGAAAAGATATTAAAGTTTTAATATCATACAAGCCTGCGGCTTCGCTTCCTTGGTTTTGACAGAAGTACCTTAAAAATTGTATATAAATAATATCTAACTGTTTAATTATCCCTGACATCTTGCAGTCACAAACTGAAGTAATATTAATCTTATAAATTTCATTGACCCTTCATATTAAATTTTTTGCTTAACACCTGAAATATTTCCATTTCCTCGTAAAACATCCTGTAGAAAGAAATTTCAAAATAAACAAAAAGAGATAAAAACTGAAACCTGATTAATTTTTAATGAGAAGGATGAGTTTGGGATCGTTCCGCGTCCCCCTAGTTTGCGCACCACTAAATTCAATTCTTATTGGCATTTCGTGACCGAAGCCTAATGCATCTGCAATATTATAATTATGAAACTCTCAGAGCTTTTAATGAGTTCTGTTGTTTATAAATTACGAAGTGTTTTATACAGTTTAACACGTTGATAATTGTGCAGTTAAATTTACACCTTCCGTATCTGACGCATTTTTAAACATTAATACTGTAACAAAACTGTTTTCTACGTGGGCGGAATAAATTATTTATTTACAATAATTAAAAATGTAACAACAATTCAATAACAATCAAAGCAACGATTATATGTCAATTCTAATAGACAACACAATAGTAATTCTCAAACAAAGTGGAGGGCAGTATAGCCTAGTGGTTAGCATGTTTGGCGCCGCAACCTCTAGACTGGACTGCCGTGGGTTCGAATCCCACCTTCGCTCATGGATGTTTAGTGATGTTTTTAGTTTTAAGTTAGTTGTTATTTAGTGTAGTTGAAAGACTCTAATGACCTTAGATGTCGACGCGTCTATAATCTACAATAAATAAATAAATCAAACAAAGTGAAACACTTCAATAACACTGAACAATAACTATTTATATACCTACTGTATTTATGTTCGCAAATTCAACTCGACACTCATTTACGACTGACTGAATTCCCGTCGGCTCCTTGCTTATATAGAGCTACGTGGCTTAAACACAGCGCTTCTAGTACTTTCCAGACGTCTAGCAGGTACTGGTATCTTCGATATCATTCCACGCCTCACCACTGTGACCTATTCTCGACGCTTCTATTGTAGCCAGCGGCGTATCATCTTAGGGTTTGCTACAATACCAATATGTTCTTTGTTTATTATTTATAAAATAACAGGGTCGTCCCACGTATCAAAATTTGACAATTTTTAATAGTGTATAAACTCTATAGATATTAATCCTAATATACGTACATAAACTGATAATGTAAAGCAACTTTTTCGTTCTTATATATCCCTTCCCTTACCTAATTGCAAACGAGACTTGCTGTGGTTCCTCTATTACAAGTTCCCGGGTTCTGGCCCGGGAGCTGGTAAAAGTGTCAATAGGATTTCCAATTTATTATTAAAAAAAAATAATGAATTGAAAATATGAACTGGTGCTAGGCCCAAATAACTTTAGCTGTCGGTAGTCTTTAAAACACAATTTAATTTAGCAAACGAGACTTAAAGAAATATATATTTTTTTTAAACGCCATAATAGATGATTTAGAAAAGAGTCACACTTCTATAGAAAGAGATGTATATAAATGATCTTCCTTGTGGTTTACTTTCAATTTGACAGATCAGTGGACGGCGTGACACAGTATACTTGTCAGCCAATCACAGGCTGAATATTATCAACGCGTTTTCGGTAGCAGCATATAATTCTATGTTTAAAATTCCAATGAAAAATTCACACTTTTGGGAATGTTTGAAGTTATACTTCTTTTGGCGCGTTGTGGAAAAATGATGAGAGTGAATTTTTAAGATGCGCGCGCATCGCGTCACGAAATTTACCGATGCAAACGCTCGTTTATGCCGCTTTCGTTAAATATGAGTTCGTCGCAATGTCATCTATACTCCTTGCTGAACTAGCTTCGCTCTAATTAAACTGTCAAAATCACTTTCAAATAAAAAAGTGAGGTTACAGTACGAATATATTATTTTTTTTAAATAAATAATTAGATGTAAATATAATAAATAAATATATTTAATAATTTATCAAATTAAATTAATTTATTTAATATCTTTATTTTATATTATCGTCTTTTTTACAAACGTTTAGTAAAATTTTTGGAGTTATTTTTGTTTTGTTACGTAAAAGAAGTATAACTTCTGACGTGCGTACATAGTACACACACACTCTTTTTTATTATAGAAAAAGCTTCTCAAAAAAATTGTTTTATTTTACCGCTTACAGTATAATATTATTCTGATAGCTTGTCTTCGTTCAAAAGCGATTTATTTTCACATAGCAATAGCCAAGTTAAACTCATGTCTATATTAGTTATTTAATCATCAGTAATTATTAACAATCGTACAACGGAAACACTAACAAAATGCGGCGCCGGCCATAAAAAACGCACGAGGGGGGCGGAATGGAGGCCGGTTCTACAGAGCGCTGCCCCACGATATTATGACGAAGACAGATCGAACCCGTCAACCAAGCGGACGGCTTTGGTCAATCAGGTCTGCTCCGAATGTCAATTACGGACATACATCATGTTAATGTTTACGTATTAATCAAAACGTTGATGTATTGTTGTTGTGTCTCAATAAATATAACGTATTGTGTTGGGTTGCGCAATTGGCGGTTATAGATATGTCTCTCGAAACTAATGATAATGAATGTTGACCCGCGGCTAAAGACAGCTTCACAACTGCACCGTTGTTATGTTAACGTTCCATGTAATAGTACTGTACAGAATCAAAGAGCGTAACTACACGGGCGGATTTCCCGCAGCGTGTTTTTCGCGACGAGATTTCCGCTGAATTTTACGTATATCAAAACAGAAAACAATTTTCCGTCGAGTACATTCACGCAAAACAATCAATGTTTTGCTAGTTACAAAATTGATCCCACTGTGTTAGGTTACGCTGCTAATTTATTTTTAAATAACAACGAAAAAACGACGTTGGTGGGTTCGTCCAAAATTAAAACTCAAACTATCAACAGGATATTTCAACACAAAATGTTTACCCATACTGTATATTCGTCGGTGATCCTACGGCCTCGTCTAGTTTGCCCCGCACTAAACAATGTTTTTCGTTTCTAGCGTGTTGTGGAGGTGACGATATCAACGAAATCAGAATATTTTACCCAGACTGTACATCCGTCGGTGATCCGTCGCCTCGTCTAGTTTGCCCCGCACTAAACAATGTTTTTCGTTTCTAGCGTGTTGTGGCGGTGACGATATCAACGAAATCAGAAAATTTTACCCAGACTGCACATCCGTCGGTGATCCGTCGCCTCGTCTGATTTGCCCCGCACTAAACATTGATTTTCGTTTCTATAGCGTGTTGTGGCAGTGACGATATCAACGCAGTCAGAAACGTTGAACTCGCTCACGCCGACGGAATTTAAAAAAACGTGACGTATATTCTGTTCGTTTAGTTTCACTCGTTTGTAAGCACGGTTTCGATTTGGACGTGTAATCCGCCGCGTTAAAAACGCCGCGTAAAGTCCACCCGTGTAGTTTCGCTCTAAAGTTCTGTAACTTCAGTCCGCTTGACTTGAGCGCAGAACTAGAGCGCTACAATCTACAAGTACCTTGAGTGGAACGGACAGTGCATCATTACCAAGTGCACGGGGTCGTGTTGTGGTGATAATGTGGTCATGATAATTGCATAATGGCTGCCGATGCACTCGAGTGGCATACAGAATGACCGCACGTCTGTGTGTCCGTATATGTATATAGATGTATAGCTAGTATAGTTAAGTAGACGTATTGGCGAGGACAGTGTGGTGTAACGGTTAGCGTAGCAGGCCTTTGGATCACACTGTCGTGGGTTCGAATCCCACCTCCGCTCATGGATGTTTTGTAATGTCATGTGTCCTAATATGTATAGATGTAGCTAGTATAGTTAAGTAGACGTATTGACGAGGACAGTGTGGTGTAACGGTTAGCGTAGCAGGCCTTTGGATCACACTGTCGTGGGTTCAAATCCCACCTCCGCTCATGGATGTTTTGTAATGTCATGTGTCCTAATATGAATAGATGTAGCTAGTATAGTTAAGTAGACGTATTGGCGAGGACAGTGTGGTGTAACGGTTAGCGTAGCAGGCCTTTGGATCACACTGTCGTGGGTTCGAATCCCACCTCCGCTCATGGATGTTTTGTAATGTCATGTGCCCTAATATGAATAGATGTAGCTAGTATAGTTAAGTAGACGTATTGGCGAGGACAGTGTGGTGTAACGGTTAGCGTAGCAGACCTTTGGATCACACTGTCGTGGGTTCGAATCCCACCTCCGCTCATGGATGTTTTGTAATGTCATTTATTTTTAAGTTATTTGTTATTTAATTTGATGTAATTAAAAGACGCTAATTGTAGTGTATTTGCAAATGCAAGTTGAATATATTTTAGTTATATAATTATTATTATTCGACTTGCATAATAGAACATAGCTTTAAGTTTATAAAATTTTTGTGAACATTACTAAATTGTACATCAATTGATAAGGATAATAAAATTGATTTAAATATAAAAATTATATTATTTTTATTTCAAATATCTAACAGTGGCGACGAGTGATTAAAATTGGTCATCAGTCAAATATTTAATTGTTTAAATTAACAATTGCAACATAAAAATTAAAATATTTTTCAACATTTAATTATTAAAGTATAATTATTTCAAAATTAAGATAATTAATTATAAAATGCCTGATCAGAGGGCCGGATCAAGTGAACGACAAATGAATGTCACAGGTCTAATAAGCTTATCAAGATTTGATCATAAAACATGTAATTGGGATGTTATGAATGCGCAATTAAGACAATATTTTATTGCAAATCAAATAACATCTTTGGAAACCAAACGGGCAGTTTTGCTAAGCAGTATTACTGAAGAAACGTTTATTCTGCTTCAAAGTCTGTGTGTTCCAGAGAATCCAGAAACAACGTCGTTTTGTTGTGGAATAGTATAGAGTATAGACAATTGTTGTAAAAATGCGTATACGGCAAGACTGCGGTCATTGTCGTATACAGTTAAGAATTGCTTAGCTAGTTTAAAGACACGCGCTGAATGTATACACGCGCGATGCTTATAGTTGCACTTTGCCTGTCCAATGTCTTATTATTGAAATCTATAAATGTCAGGCATAGTGCACTATTAAAAGACAGTCATTAGAAGAATATCAGTCGGAAATAATATCCGTTGAAGTTAACGTGAAAAATCTAAGTTTACTGAGCGACTCTGTAGAACAACGACTAGGATTATCTCGACTAAGATTATCTGCACCTGTAAATATATTTCACCATCGGTATCATTAAATATAGACTTAGTGTTGACATTTGATGTTTATTCTGTCACCCGCTATCACCCAATCGTCCTAAAGGCATCCACTCGGCCCAATTACCATCTTAGACAACCTGAGCATAACAATTTTGGTGTCAGGTGTGGGGTTGACACGAATAGTCAAACGTCTATCTTTGTATTCAACTTTATTGAACTTGTGAAACCACGGTCCACGTCGCTGTATCAAGATCCGAGGTCCGTACGCAGACAACCGATTCGTATCCAGTCAATGCAGCTCTAAGGACTACGACGTCTGGCACATTGGGATACCGAAGTTGCTACTGCGCTACGAGATACTGCGCTACACGGATCAAGTTGCCGAAGAAACTACTACACGACGCTGCGAAATTACAAGTGAGTCATTGTACCTATACAGAGTTAAAATGCCGACGACACTAAACTTAGATTTTGCACTCAAACTCATCCCTGAATTTAACGGACAAATTTCAGAACTGCATAAATTTATAAACTGTTGCGATATTATACACGACCCATTAGAAGATGAAAGTGATATAAATTTATTTTTAAGTATAGTAAAAAGTAAATTAGTTGGAAAAGCTTATAATTTAGTAAAATATAAAGATCTTTCTACTTACGAGGAATTAAAAGATGAACTTGAAACTCAGTATTGCGACAAACGAACATTGGCGCAAATTCAATTTGAACTCATTAATTGTAAACAAAATTTCAAGCAAGACGTTAGATCATTTGCTAACCGGATAGAAAAATTATTAAGCGATTTGGATGATGCTTGTATTTCGGATCAAATTGTAAATGGCAAATTACCTAATCAAGCTACCATAAAGGTCATCCAAAAGCTTAACTCTCAATCCGCTTTCAAGGCTTTTGTTGACGGTCTTAAGGACCCCATCAAACTCACTATCAAGGCTAGCAGATTTTCTAAACTAAGCGATGCAATTAACGCCGCTGTACTAGAAGAGAAAACAGTACTAGAAGAGAAAACAGTAGTGAATTGATCAATCTTCTAAATGCACATTTTTCTCCAATTAAATCGTACTTCGCAGCAAGAATAAAGTTTTATAATGCTAAGAAAAGCGATGAAGAAAGCATAGTCGACTGGCAAGCTAGAATAAGAAATTTAGCGGGTAACTGTGGGTTCACAAAAGAGCAGATTGAGTTGGTATTGAAGGATATTTTTGTTGCGGGAATGTCATCCGGTCCAATTCAAGACAGACTTCTTGAAGAGGATGCAACTAAGATAACCTTGCATAAGATGGTACAGATTGCTCAAACAAAGGAATCGGCAATGCAAGAGCGAGCAGCGACTTCGCGAAACCAAGAAGCAGTTGACATGTTAGCGTTGAAGGATAAGAAGAAATTTCCGAAGTGTCCGGTCTGCGGTAGGACAAATCACAAAGCTTCATTATGCAAGTATCGTGAGTATAATTGCAATAGATGCGGAGAAAAAGGTCATTTAGCTCCAATGTGTAAAAATAAAAATGAAAAGGAAAGTAAAAGCCATTATGTAGATGAGGACGAGGAACTTGAGGATTTTTTCAATTTGAGTTCTAAGGATTCTTGTAGAATTGAGCCTATTTATTTAAATGTATTATGCAATGGTTCACCTATCTCATTTGAAATCGACTCAGGTTCAGCGTACTCGGTAATTTCAGAAATATTTTATAAATCTAGGTTTAATGAAGTTAAACTAACTACTAGTAACCTTATTCTAAAAGATTATGTAGGTAATACTTTTTCTCCAATTGGAGCATTTCATGTAAATCTAAATTACAAAGATAAATCAATTGATTTAAAATTGCATGTTATTAAAAATGGCGGACCACCCATAATGGGTAGGGACGGTTTAAATAAATTAGGGTTGGGTATTGCAGATATGAATCATTTAACTGTCAATTCTGTAATAGCAAATTTAACCGACGAGTTCAAAAATGTATTCAAAGAAGGTCTGGGAACCTATACCAAAGGACAAATTACCCTACATTTGAAAAGCGAGGTCACTCCAAAATTTTTTAAACCTCGCCCATTAGCGTTCGCGTTAAAAGAAAAAGTAGAACATGAATTAGAACGCCTTGTTAAAAATTCAGTTCTGATTCCTGTTGATCATTCGGAATGGGGGACACCAATTGTACCCGTGATTAAGCCAAATGGCACTATACGTATCTGTGGAGATTTTAAATGTACAGTTAATCCGGCACTTGAGGTAACCAAGTATCCCCTTCCGAGAATTGAATACATTTTTGAGCAATTAAGAGGTGGAGAAAAATTTTCAAAAATTGACCTCTCAGAAGCGTATCAACAGGTTCTATTAAATGAAAATTCTAGAAAAATTGTGACGATATCTACACACAAGGGACTCTTTTCTTATACACGTCTTCCATTTGGTATTTCTAGTTGTCCTGGTATATTTCAACGCATTATGGAAAGTTTGCTTGGGGGTATACAGGGTGTTACATGTTTCCTTGACGATATACTTGTGACGGGCAAAAATGATACTGAACATTTGTGTAGATTACGAATGGTGTTTCAAAGACTTCAAGATGCCGGTTTACGAGTCCGTAAAGAGAAATGCAGTTTTATGGAAAGCGAAATTTCTTATCTGGGACATGTGATAAACAAAGATGGGTTGCATACCACAAATGAGAGAATATTGGCTATTAAAAGTTGTGCTGTTCCTACAAATGTTAAAGATTTAAAATCATTTCTAGGAATGGTAAACTACTATTGTCGCTTTGTTGATAATTCAGCCGAAATATTATACCCGCTATATTGTCTGTTAAGAAAAGATGTGCCTTGGGAATGGTCGAAATCCTGTCACTTAGCCTTCAATAAAATTAAAAATGTTTTAACATCAGCTCCAGTGCTGGTTCATTTTGATTCCGAAAAACCAATTAAATTAATTGTCGATGCTTCAGCTAAAGCCATAGCCGGAATTTTATGTCATATTTTTGCTGATGGCTCGGAGAAACCTATCGCTTATTATTCTAAAGTTTTATCACCAACTCAGCAAAATTATTCTGCTTTACACAGAGAAGCCTTAGCAATTATTGAAAATGTTAAAAAGTTTTTCCAATATTTATATGGTCAAACATTTATACTGGCTACTGACCATAAGCCTTTATTGTCCATATTTGGTCCTAAGAGAGGAATACCTCCCTTAGCAGCCGGTAGATTACAAAGGTGGGCACATTTCTTATCAAGTTTTAATTTCAAATTAGAATACGTAAAATCGGACAAAAATCAAGCAGATGCTTTATCACGATTAATAACACATAACACGCATGATAAAAATGTTAAACAATCAAATTACTTTTATAATTCCGATGATATTTCATATTTTAATTCAATAGAAAATAATTCTGATTTATGTCTGGATTTTATAAAAATTAAACTGTATTCTAGTAAAGATCCTGTCATAAGCAAAGTTATGCAATACCTGCATACAGGGTGGCCCAATGAAATCAAACCTGAATATCAACCATATTATGTTGTCCGTACTGAGTTATCTGTTGAGCAAAATTGTTTAATGAGGGGCTACAAAATAGTGATTCCTGAAAAATTACGTACGTTAATTTTAAATATATTGCATGACACTCATGTTGGAATCGTCAAAATGAAGGCTCTGGCGCGATCCTATGTTTGGTGGCCGTCTATTGATATCCAAATAGAAAATTTAGCTAATAGTTGTGATTCTTGTGCTACACATAAGAATATTCCAACAAAGAGTGTTTTGCGTCCATGGTCTTGGATTTCTGACCCTTGGATCAGAATTCATGTTGATTTCATGGGACCATTTTTGGGTACCAATTTTTTTATTATAATTGACTCGACATCTAAATGGATTGAGTGTTTTCAGATGTCTAGCACTAGTACTGAGGCTACTATTGAAAAACTCAGAGAAACCTTTGCACGATTTGGACTTCCTAAATTTTTAGTTTCGGACAACGGTCCCCAATTTACAAGTGGTGAATTTAAAAATTACTTAAAATGTAACGGCATTCAACACTTTACCGGTGCCCCTTTCCATCCGTCCACTAACGGAATGGCCGAAGCAGCAGTAAAGATCTTAAAAAACGCTATTAAGTCAGCAAGAAAGGATAACCCTAAGTTATCTTTAAATTCGATAATAAATAAGTTTTTATTCCAGTATCGGAATACACCGCATTCAAGCACGGGAGAAAGTCCTGCAAAGGTTCTTTTGAACAGAAAAATACGTTCCAGATTTGATTTAATGTTACCTAGCATCGAAAATAATGTTTTAAAAAAGCAATACGATCAATGTATTTTTACTAAAGGTCACAGATCCGTTGAGCTTAATGTAGGTGACAGGGTGAGAGTTTTGGATTACAGGAGTAAGTCTAATGTTTGGACACCTGCTGTAATTTGTAAAAAACTTGGCGAGTTAACATTTGAAGTTACTACCGATGATGGTTTATTGTGGAAACGACACGTTGATCAAATTTTAAAAAATATACAACATGATGTTAAATCGCGACCGCCTTCTGTGACTTCAAATGATAATAACCAGGATACTGGAACCAACCAAGTAAAAATTCGACTGATGACCAGTCCTATACTTCCCACCTAGTAAATATTTGCAAAAAATAAACACTCTTTTTTTTATTCTTTGACTAGGCCCAAATAACCTTAGCTGTTGGTGGTCTTTAAAACACAATTTAATTTTTATTCTTTGAAAAAAGCATGGCCCTCTTTTTTGTTTGGTGATCTATTGATGGCTAGCTTAATATAGCAAAAATCATGGTTACCTTGATTTACGTACAATTTTTATTTTTTTTAGTAAAATATTTTTTTTCTCGAAAACTATACATTTTAGAGAAAAAAAATATTTACATTTTTTTCATATTATAACATCTAGAATTCATTTATATTTTTTTTTACCTATGTTAATACGTGACATTGAGGACGTTTTTTTGAATATCTCAGGATCCACTGAACCGATTTGACTCAAAATCTAATCAGATCTAAGTTAAAGGCTGATAAACACAACAGAACAATCGGCATGCCCGTATGTTGTTCCGTTCTTAAGATATCGAAGGCGAAAAATTGACCACATCCACACACACACACATACACACATACACACACACATACAGACATCAGTCAGAAAATGATCTTAAACGATTGCTAGGGTCTCAAAACGTGAAAATCTGTTAAAATCTCGAAATATTGTTTTCGGACTGAATCCATTACTTCCCTACCATAGTAGAGGTGGGAAGTAAAAACTAACATGATACTAAGAAGGCGCAGTCAACTAAAACCGCCTTCAAGATATCCCGAAAATTAAAGGGGAAAATAATTGTAGTGTATTTGCAAATGCAAGTTGAATATATTTTAGTTATATAATTATTATTATTCGACTTGCATAATAGAACATAGCTTTAAGTTTATAAAATTTTTGTGAACATTACTAAATTGTACATCAATTGATAAGGATAATAAAATTGATTTAAATATAAAAATTATATTATTTTTATTTCAAATATCTAACACTAATGACCTAAGTTGTCGACGCGTCTATAATCTACAATAAATAAGTAAACGTAATGGCTATAGAAGCAGGGAGAAACAAGAACGCAGAGAAATTTTTTGATATAAAACCATTAATACAGGGTGTTCACGCGAAACAAATACGTTCATATATGATGGTAAATGAAAACGTATACAAAAAAAATGGGAGCCGTCGTGGGACGCCTGGCAGATGTGAAACATTTTCATAACTCAATTATTGAAAGAATTTTTAGAATCGAGTCAGTAGTTCCAGAGATAAGAATTTATGATTTATTACCCCTCGCCCCGCGAGAAATTCTCTCCCTGTGAAAGTATTGAAATAGCAATACACAGATATTTACATACACACACACACGTAACATAGCGACTGTGTAATAGTATATAGTGCGGGAAGGCACGACGTAACTACGTGCTTTCTGAACGACGTTCCATTCGAACGATTCCGTGTCTAAAAATGTTTCACATCAAAAATGTTTAAGATATTTTTAGTTGTACAGCTTGTCTTATTTATAAGGGTGTCAGATCATAGTTAGCCTTAAAAAAAGAAGTGCGAGTAGAAATTGCGGTCTGAGGGTTTCGTACCGTTAACAGCAGTTCATTAAAAATTAAGTTTGTCACTAAGATTTCTACATAGAATTAGAAATTAATGATTTTCGGATTTTTTCCTTTATTTGTGCTGAGACCTTCCTTCGCGCCAAATTTCAAGCTTCTAAGTCAACGGGAAGTATCCATATAGGTTTTGATAACTGCGTCAGTACTAATTGACCGAGAGCTAGTGACAATTTTTTTGTGTTATTTATTCAAGGCCTTATTTTTGTGAAGATGTTGAGGGAGACATATTAAAGTGCCCTGAGTAAGGGATTTTGCTAGATAGCGGTATGGGAGGGATGCAGACCGCCCCCAACATGTAACAAAAAAAATGGTCACAATTATTATTGCTTCAAGGCTGAAATTAATTGTATAGCTTGTATTAAAGGGGTGGCAGATTACCCTAAACGTGTCATGTACCCGACGAAATTTATATTATTAGTTCAGGGTTCAAATTTCAATATGTTGTTACGGAGACTGTTTTAAACATATATTTCAATTTGCCGAACAAAATGTCGGTATTAACCTCCTTGCAGAACGATATAAACACCTAGGCGAGCAAGTTTCCCTCTAAGAGAGGGGGTTAATACCGACATTTTGTTCTGCAAATTGAAATATACGGAACCCTAAAAAAACAGTTACGGTGTTAATTCTCAAAGTCTCCATATTCCATAATGGGTCTACAATGGACTTCATATTTTTAATTAACAATAAATCGAAAATCTAATCGATAGTTTTACGAGGTCTCATTTTAAAACCTGAGAACTGGTGACTTATGTAACAGACACCATATAAACAACTGCATCCCTACTAGCTCGACTATCCTCATGTCCTGTATGACTTTTTACAATGTTGTATTGATACAGAACTAATATATTGTAACAAAACTGTTTTTTACGTGGGCGGAATAAATATTTATTTAGTATAATTAACAATTCAATAACAATAAATGCAACAACTATATGTCGATTCTAACAATCAACACGATAATAATAACGAACAGTAATTCTTAAACAAAGTGAAGCACTTCAATAACACTGAACAATAACTATTTATATACTGTATTTATGTTCGCAATTCAACTCGACACTGATTCACGACTGACTACCTGACTCCCTCATACTTCGCTTATATAGTTCGAGCAGCTTGGCCCAGCACGCTCGCGCGCTTTCCAGAATATTCCGGCGGTTACTCGTATCTTCGATATCATTCAACGCCTCACCACTGTGACCTTTCATTCTCGCCGTTTCTATTGTAGTCAGCGGCGAACATCTTGGGGTTTATCCAAGTGTGCAAGCTTTCACGGCCGGCATTGTTCCAAGTCTTCATGGTTTCCGGGCTTGTAGGCCGTGGTCCGGTGGTATTTCTACCGGACGTTTCGTCTACAACTGCGGTAGACATTCTCAAAGGCGATGTGGCAGCGGTCACATCGCCTTTGAGAATGTCTACCGCAGTTGTAGACGAAACGTCAGGTAGAAATACCACAAGACCACGGCCTACAAGCCCGGAAACCATGAAGACTTGGAATCTTGGGGTTTGCTACAATATTTTGTTTTGTTTTTTTCGTTTTTAATCGCTTTAATGTATAGGGGATGGTGATTATATATCTCGTTTCAGATAAATGTTTTGAAATCCAACATATTATGAGTAAATACGACGTTTGGATGAGTGATTATACCTGATGCGGTGTAGCCGGTCGGAATCGTGTCACAAGTCTTCACCCATCACGCTGTGTGTAGACGGGGTCAAATGTCATTGAATTGATTTTTATTGCGGTGAAATTGAACTGATTGCGCTGTGTCTCTTAACCAGGCACGGTGAAACTTCTCTCAAGTACAATCTCAATTCTCAACTCATTGATAAAATGATAAAATTTTACAACAAACATTGATTATCAAGATTGCCGGGCGTCTGTAAATAACAATAGCCAAGGGTGTACGGTGAACTTTGTTCAGGAGGGACAAGAGTTATGAGATTCGGTGGTCATACTGCATTTCTGTAATATTACTAATATTAATATTTCCACGCTTTATTCCATTATTCCAAATCTCGAGAGGGAAGCTGTTCCCTCTCCTGCGTAGGCCCTTATTTAGTAGGTCAGTCTAATCTACAATAATTTGCCGTATAGATTGTGTGGACGAAGCCTACTAGCGCCGCTAGCGGGCAATAGTGCACGATTGAACTCATTTTTATTGTTGTTTTAGACCACGAAATTTTTTAATAAACGAATAGCATTTAATTTCGCTGCGTGCATATGGTATAAATAGCATAGCATAAAAGGTAAATGAAAATTATTTATTTTAAGTTTTTTGTTCTTCAATTTTGACGTATAATAAAAAATAACTAATGAATTTTTATTAGACATGGAGGTGTACCTACATATATGTCTATGGATTATATTGACAGACGACAGCATAACCTAAAACCATGGCCCCTATAATCTTGCGGACCGGGTTTAAAAGTTTCAAAATTATCAGATTTATAGTAATAATTTCCAAATAAGTTAGAGGTAAAATCATGGTTTTACTTTCTTGACTTTTTAAACAACAATGCTCACTGACAATTACGGAAAATTAGAGTTCCAAGTTTACAGTGGATCTCACAACGAGCGCTCGCGTCGATATTATTATAACTCCGCCCCCCTACAGACAGTCTATAAGAAATGCTAGTGTGTTGTAAGCGCAGCAATGACGATACGTTTGTTAAGGACAAAGCATAAAATGTTGAAAATTTTACGAAAATGCTTAAATATGTCGAATATTCTGGTTTTCGTATGTCCCGTTCAAGCAAAATATATTGTTATAACTTTAGAACTACGGAACCAACTAATTGTAATCAAATATGGCGCACCTACATGGGAAATAAAACCGCATGAAAATCGATTCAGTGGTTATCGAGCGGACAAACAGAGCGTTTTTGAAGAGTATAAGGGTGTGACAAAATTTTTATCCTATCACCAGACCCCAACTGAATAGTTTGGCCAGCTCCTTTCTGCAGACACGATGATATATCCACTCTTGAACGGAAATAGAATTTACTGATTGGATTTTAATGGCAGTCATGGTTCAGCAATTCAGCAGGAGTATGACCGATGCAATTTATATAGTTCGTAATTTTCTTGCTCACATAAAATAGTGAATTTATATTTTATTTTTACTTTTCATTTAAAATGTATTGGTTAACAATTCCTATCTCCGAGTTTGCAAAAAAAAAATATATAAATTGACACAATTTTTAAAACTTCACTTCTCATATTTCACGTCCAAATATCAATATTTTTATTCATTCTATGATTCTAATGATTTTATTTCAGCACGAAAACATCAAAATATTTTGTGTGTAACAGACATGGAAAACACATTCTGCTATACCATTAGGTATTATACAAAATCCTTAAAAATTTCTCAAAAAAGGAAATTACAAAAAGATTCTATTAAAATTGTATGTTTCAATAGGTACTATTTTCTAAATATCTATACTGTACTAACATTAAGATAAATATTAGTAAAAAAAACTTTTTATAGACAAGCTTTTATTTAAATGCACTAAAAAGGAAAAAATAATTTTTAATAATTTAGTAAAATTAAGAAAAATCGCAGGATAGTGGACAAAATATATTTGATTTATTTAATTGAATGTACGACGTTTCGTCTATATATTTAGACTTTTTCAAGTAGGTACATAAAAATAACAATATTTATGAAAATTAATATTAATTACTAACCATGGCAATTAACATAAGATAGGGTACATAAGACAAACACATGGTAATGGTAACAAATTATGTTGACTATAAATTTTAACAATCAATAATAATAATACAAATGTTAGTATAATTTCATAACATAATTGTACTGACTACTTAAATTTTGAGTGTCTATTCTATAATTGATTGAATTGTTTTTTCTAATAAAACACATTTCACTGATATTGCGTTTCTTCCAATTTGACTCTTTATCTAATATTTGAACTTCATTGAAAAGAAATTTATGCCCAGTGTCGAAATGATGAGATGACAACGCCGTCTTATTATCACTTAATAAGTTTATGTTTCTACAGTCCATTTTGTGCTGATAAATTCTATTTTTTAATAACTGTTTTGTTTGTCCCACATAGCACTTATTACATTCACAAGGTATTTTATAAATAATATTAGATTGATGTGAGATAGGCGTCTTATCTTTAAGTCTTGTGAATAACTTATCCAATTTATTTAAGTTATAAAACATCAACTTAATATTTGTGTTAGAAAATAATCTGTTGATCTTGTAGGACAAGTTCTTCACAAATGGAAATCTAACATAAAACTTGGTAGACTTAGTTCTACCATAGAACAGACACTCAAAATTTAAGTAGTCAGTACAATTATGTTATGAAATTATACTAACATTTGTATTATTATATTGATTGTTAAAATTTATAGTCAACATAATTTGTTACCATGTTTTTGTCTTATGTACCCTATCTTATGTTAATTGCTATGGTTAGTAATTAATATTAATTTTCATAAATATTGTTATTTTTATGTACTTGAAAAAGTCTAAATATATAGACGAAACGTCGTACATTCAATTAAATAAATCAAATATTTTGTCCACTATCCTGCGATTTTTCTTAATTTTATTATAATCACGATGGACACGATTTCTAATATAAATTTAATAATTTAGGTTCATAATATTATAAAAGCGTGGGTCGTGAACTCTGTGATAGTTTATTAGTCACGACCCACGCTTTTATAATTATGAACCTAAATTATTAAACATTATTTTTTCCTTTTTAGTGCATCTAAATAAAAGCTTGTCTCTAAAAAGTTTTTTTTACTAATATTTATTTTGTTCATTTTTGTCTTTCAAAATGTTACCCCCCTTTGACATCCGTAGGGGTTGAATTTCGAGAAATCCTTTCTTAGTGGATGCTTACGTCAAAAAAGGAACCAACTATTCAAATTTCAAGTTTCTAGCTTCAGCGATTTGGCCTGGGCGTTGATTAGTCAAAAAAAAAAACACCACATCCCCGTTTGAACCCCTTAGGGGTTGAATTTATTTCTAAAAACGGTTTATTCATGTATTGTCATCGAGAATACATATGTGTATAAAATTTCAAATCGATCGGATACGTATAGAAGTCGTTCAAAATTGACTTGCAAGTTTTCACCTAAACAAAAACACAAACCCACAAACAAACACAAACACACAAACTAAGATACATTGCAAGTTAAATAAAAGCTTGTAAAAAAGGTTTGAGTTTGCTTATTGTGAGCTAAATTGGTGTACACTAGCTAAACTCACTAAGTACTTATAAGAGATGCAGTAAAGTGATTTTTGCCATACCCACTATAAAATAGCGGCTTCACATGCATGTTTGTAAATTGTATGCATGTAAAGTGACTTTTGACATGCCGTTGTGCGGGAATGTATCTTTCTCACACTAGTGTGGGAAGCAAACAATTTCCATAGTGATATATGTTTATTCGTCCTGATCCGCCGCGCTAATACCTACTGACAGCTATTGTCAGCCTACTATAAATGTGAAGTTGGCGACATAAAATTAACTGTCAAAATTTTTTTAAAATTCAGAAAATGAAGTGAAAAACAGCTAGGTATTTTATAATGGGTATGGCAAAAAATTCCATATAGTATATCTCCTGTGTAATGGTATTATAGTGACTCGTGTGACTATTAAAAAACTCGCTGTCGCTCGTTTTAACCAGTATTGTAGCTAGGGCCTAGCAACCGGGGTCCGCGCCAGGGGCGCAATCAGCGATGCGAATATGATTATTCTCAAGCAAAGAGCGCGAAATCAGAATCTTGCCAGGGGCGTCGATGATCCTAGCTACGATGTTGGTTTTAACATACTGTCACTACTTGTCAGTAATATACCTCATTACGCCATTAGATATACAATCTACTATGATATAAAATGTTATTTATGAATTTGACATCGTTGTGATTTTTCTTCGGAGAAACAATTTGACGTTATGATGGTAGAATGTTTGCGCCACCCAGTATGCAGTACAGCAAATTATTATTTAACTGGTTAGTCTGTCAAATGACGACAGTCAATGATTGCTGTCATACCAGATGATGGGCTGCTGTACTTTTTAAATGGCGTTCCTGCAGTGAATCAAATGCATTAATCGAATACATCCGCTCTGCACTTCGAATAAAGGAGGATTCACTCTATTAAATTATTTTCTAATTCAAATACTGAAAGAGGTGACTTGGTCATAACGTGTTTATGATTTTTTAAATGCCAATTAATATTAAAAGATACTATACTGGGGATTGAGAATGGCCGAGCGTGTAGCAGTGCTGTTGTTTACATGGCGTTGCTATTGTTCCTGTATTACAAGACCCCAGTTCCTAGGTTCTAACCCGAGAGCTGGTAAACGTGTCAATTGGATTTTCAATTTATTATTAAAAACAAATAATGAATTGAAAATATGAATTTGTGCTAGGCCCAAATAATCTTAGCTGTTGGTGGTCTTTAAAACACACACACGATAGGTACTATTTACTGTTCTCTAATCGCTATAGGCATCTAATATCGGATCATCCTCAATTTTGGGACTGGTTTCGATATTTGGTTCTCTGCAGTTTCGGAATTCCGTCACTATAATAGCTCCGTTATCGAGAAAGGTCTACAAAAATACTACATCTAGAAGAAACGTCTTTCTTATAATCGAAACATGTTTATTGACATAAAAGACGTCCATTGAAACTTTGAGAGTAAAAAATTTGCAAACAAACAAAAAAATCAACATTATCGATTAAGTATTTAATACCTAATAATTGAAATATTTAACTTAAAAAAACATATAGGTACCTACTTTATAAAACTCCAGAGAGATCATCAATCATTGATAACCTCTGTGATGATTTCAACTTTGACTGCCTCTAAGTTCTCAATTTTAAAAGATATATCATTATGGGACAAAAAGGACGATTTAGGGCGTTCCTTGCTTTATGAACATGTGTATTTTCAATTTAAAGTTCAATGAGGAACACAATAAATAAAACTATTGAAAAGGACATTACATTTTAACTATTGGTTACCAATTACAAAAAGCGCGTGATATTCAAGAAGCTGTAGCGTGCTTACCATTAGTACCACAGAAAAGTTGTGGGAATGAAAATTGTAGGAAATGTAATCCTCTTTAAAACATTACATATTCGAAGAATCGGTTAAGTCGACCGTTTCGGAGATATTTCGAAAAAAGCAAAAAAGGTGGTAAAGTTTCGTGGTTTTTCGGCCGCCGAAAGTTGTTTTTTAGAAATCCGAGAGGGCTCCTAGGCTAACATTTATAAGTATACCCTAAGGTACCATCATACCAAATTTGGTGCTTTTATCCGCCAGGTATCTGTAATTTTACTAAGCCACCTCACTATACCTATTATGATTAAACACATAGCATGCATGGCAAGTTTATATTGTAAGTTTTCAGGTAAACGAGTTATTTTATGAAGTTATACACAAAGTTTGTAGCGTACAATGTAATTCAATAATGCATGTCTTAGCTGACCGTTTATAGCTGGCGCAGGTACTGAAACTGAAACTTTGAAGTTTTACAGCGAATAGTACAGGTGCCTAATGCGCAGACATAGCTTCGTAGATCGGACTGTTCTAGATGGCTGTATTAAACGATTAAAATATGGATTTGACTGAATTTTTTGACTAATATATAGAATCATTATTATTTTTGACAACTCTATACTTTAGAAGTGTTTCATTTATAAAAAATTTATAATTTTATCATTTATCTAAAGTAATGTTATAAAATTTAAATTTAATCTGGGGCCACGGTAGTGGCCCCCGCCAAGTCGAGCAAACAACAGACGGCCGCTACCGTGTATACCTTTTCTCGAAGCAACTCAAGACACTTTTCAACTTTCTATATCTCTGTTACAAAATATGCAAGCAGAAGGCTGAAAATTTCGCTAGAGATTGTACCTAACGGTCTTAACTAATTCCCCAAATTACAAGTTTCTAATAAATATAGTTCAGAAAATTTCAACCCTCAAAATTGTCTATTTTGTCATCACTCACTCACTCACTCACTGACATAGCGATCATCAAAAACCTAGGGCACTTCCAGTAGTCCTAGAAAGCTGAAATTTGGTATGCAGGCTGGGTTTCACGTACAAGTAACGAGAAAATTCCAATATCCAAAATAAAAATGTCATAAAAATTGGTCAAAGTGTCCACCATTTTTACGCATACGAAGATTTATACGACGAAGAAAATTAAATTACTCTGTGCGTAACTTCTTCATTATCTCCAGTTTTATTCTTAGAAAAAAGCATGGCCATCTTATTTGTTTATTCAACTTATTATTATCAACGTATTATTATTGATTACCTTATTATTAAAATACAAATTTCTCAAAAACCATGAGAGTAATCGAGTCTTATTAAGAGTAGCTTTTTTGTAGCAAATAAGTTACTAAATCTAAATTTTATACTTAAATCCCTTTTCTTCCATTGGCGTAGAAAATTGAAACGTTCAAATATTAAAAAACCCGAGGTCTACGCCTATGGATTAATATTAATCATAATTTTGATATGGGTTTTTTTGTTCCATAAAACTATGTCAACGTGCCAAATTTTAGCAAAATCGCGCAAGCCGTTTTAAATTTATAACAAAAAAACGATTTCAAAATTTTCAAGGCCGTATAGCGCCCAAACTAAGAAATTTTGTAAGAAGGTAAGGTTGCTTACATCGGCTTATTTTGGTCTCAGGAACATGTGGTAGGCGTGTGTTAAGTGTCTTTGAGGACACCCTGTATATATAAGAAAATAAACTAACATTTTTTCATGTGAAATGTTTTAATAGCAATCAGAATATTATGTCAGTTTCAATTCAAATATCCGCCGCTCGGTTATTCGAATTTTTCGAAAGTTGCGCAGCTGTTTTTGTATTCTGCGCACAATGGACTTGTTCACCATTTTTTTAATTTCATTTTATAGAAGAATTGCATCTAAAAATGGCAAAAATCCAAATTTCACAAAAAAAAGTAAAATTTAGAGTCAAAAATTTTTTTGAAACGGCCTTTAACATTTAAACGTCAAAAGAAATCTCTTTTGACTTCACTTGCACACTTTTATATGCGTTTTGAACATTTTTGCTCCCATATACTTTTGTACCGTGCAGTCACCGAAAAAATTAGAGGGAATATTGGCTGGAATAATGTGAAATATAAAAAAATATTGAAAAAATCTGTTTTTTTAATTAGTTCAGCGCTTGCTATAAGCGTCCGGTAAAGTTACTTTAACGCCCGGCTCGTCATCGGCCTGAAATGGGTCATGCATGAAAAGCAGATATTTTATAGGGAGTAGGACAAAAAAATATTTATTTTTGAACCAGTGTAAAAATATTTATTTTTTGAACGTAGTGTATTTTATATTTTATTGCTTATGTAGTTATGCAATATTAATTTTATGTAGTAATTAGAGGGCATTGCAAACTTTAAGAACAAGTAAGTACACGTACCTACATCTTTATTGTAAAATTCAGTCTAAAACATAGATAAGAGAGTTATATAGATAGCCCACTCCATCATGAATGCTCTGACCCTTTTAGTACTGACTGCAAAAACTTATGGCGCTAGTGTGCAACCATAGATAGAGTAGTATAGATATCCCACTCTGTCCTTTTAGTACTGATTACTGCCACTATGGAGTATGGCGCTAGTGTGCAACAATGAAAGAAGCGGTAATTTCAAATATTTTACTCGTATCTTTAAATTTAATTTTCCTAGAAATGACGTACAAATTGAAAAGGTTAATTAAAAAATAAAAGAAATGTTTTTTTTCCAGTTTTATTACAATTTTTCATAATAACAAACTATATTAACATTAAAAAAATAACATTTGAATACAAAATAAGTCACTAAACTAAATTATTATAATATTATCAAGTCATGTAAATATAAAATAATACAATAAAATATTAATAATATAGTTTTCAGAATTGTTTCATAATATTAATATTGATTTTCACGCCTTCATATTTGCAATCTTCAGAGAAATAAGCTTCACACACTCGGCCATTTTTTCGGACTCGATTCATAGGACTATCAAGGAAATCCCTACGATTGATCGCAAAAATTCACTGATGAAATCTCTGTAATTAAAACATTATTTAAAGTATTTTAAATACTTGTCAATCCCAGATTTTTAATATTTTAAACATCTGTAAATATTATTACTTAATTCAAACAAAATATAACAACGTGATTATATGATTTTATAATAATATAATATTTTATTATAATATCTTACTCATGTCATAGTCATAGATAAATAAATTATTCTTACCTCAGTTTCCTTAGGAAATGAATAAAATGTAATCTTCCCACTATTAGCATTATTGCAATTCGGTACACAGCACTTAAAAACCATTTTTTTCACTTTTACAAAACACGAATATAATGACTGCATCAGTATACAATGAAACACCCATTTTGACAATGACGTAACATAATGCTGTAGTCAGCTATGTTATGATGCCGCAGTCATTATGCATTAATTTAATAATATACTGCGTTACCTAAGATATTGTGATCATTAATATTCAAAAGTTAGCAGCGCCAATAACTTCGGTTTTTGCAGTCAGAACTAACATGGTCTGAGCTTTTCTATAAGAGTGAGCACACCATGGTCTAAAATATATTGTTCGCTATTTATGACGACAAATTAATTATATTAAAAAAACAAACAGGTAATTAAAATATAATTTACATTTTCTTTATCTTAGAATTTTTACAGCATTATATTTATAACGTAGATACTTATTATGAATGAATGAATGATTGTAAATTATAGACGCTCGACAACTGAGTTCATAAGCGTCTATTACATAATTTGACTTTAAACTATACCTTTCTTTAATTTGGTCAGTCGATTTGCTGTTTAATTTTGAAAAGAAATCGCAGCCTTTTACCAGTTTATTTTATTTTTGGTAGGTAATATCTACCTATATTTATTTATTATTTTATCTTATGGCAATTGCTGCTTTTTAGGGTTCCGTACCCAAAAGGACCAACGGAGCCCTATATTGTTGTGGCAACTGTGTCTGTTTGTCCGTCCGTCAGAGCCTTCTAGCTCGTGTTTTAACATTGGAAATGTTTATGTTCGTATATGGGGGCAGAGTTACGAGTTTTCGTTCAAGGCCAAAAGACAACGGTGTCGCGATCAAGTGAGGAAAAATCATGCAAAATTGAACAAGTGCAATTTTTTCGAAATGTGTTTTATATCATGTCTAGTTAATTGAGAGGTATTTGCGACGATCTGCGGTGTTTTTTTTTTGAGCAAATGTTAATAAATACTGTAGAAAAATCCATTTAAAAGTTAAGTAATCAAGCAAAAGTGAACGCGTATATAACAGAAGAATAATAGGGTTATTCCTGACAAAACTAAACAGTGCATTGATAAATATTGTGTGTATAATAAACAGTTAATTATGTTTCATATATGCTGTTATCATTTCCAATGTCCTCGATGGTTGCAAGGATTGCGAAATCTGTGAATTTTTTTGTTTAATTTTTAATTCTGTAAACGCTAATGGCATTAATTGTAGAGCGTCTATAATTTTACAAATTACGCTCTATCTTTAACCTGGTAAGGCAGTAATTTGTTTAAGCTTTGGCCGGCGCATACATACAACTTTTAATCGCACAACTGTTTAGTTGTTTGTCAAAAGGCTATGGGAACTGTCGACACGATAGTTGTACAACAAAAAAATCATAAAACCGCATCGATCGTCTTTTAATTTTTCTGTCGGACAACTATCGTCGGCAGCTCATGTCTAGACACAGCGACTAACATACACTCGACTAAACAGTTGTTCGACGGCCCATTAGTTTAATTGCGAAATTGTGACACAACTAATCGATTGTATGCACACCTCGAACAACTACTTAAACAGTTTAGTCGAGCTGAAATCGCGACACGTACGCAACTCGACTAAACTATTCAGTCGTGAAACAATTAGTGTGTGTGTCAGACGCTAATGTTGTCGAGCGTCTATAATCCACAATTCATTCAATTAGTGTGTGTATGCACCCGGCAGCTTTAAATTATTTACGGTTTATTTACAATTTTATGAATGCATAATGACTGCAAACAGTATATGGAACACCTGTTGTAAGAACAATGACGTAACACAATGCTGTAATCAAGAAAAATTCATTAATTCAAACCTATGTCACCGTAGGGATTTTAACCCTTATCGTTTAGGGTTAAAATCTCTACGGTGACATAGGTTTAAATTAATGCATTTTTCCTGATTACAGCATTGTGTTACGTCATTGTTCATACAACAGGTGTTTCATATACTGTTTGCAGTCATTTAATTATGTATTTGTTCACGACGTCCGTGTTAAAATTTGTATTTATTTGATATACAATGTTTTTCGTTTCCACGGTTACTTAACTGATACAGTCAAGTTGCGACTATAGTCATGCGTTACTTTTACAAACACTCGTTTGGTACTAAATTAATCTGTACGTATACGATCTAAGTATTGACATACCCTATGTATATACTTATATTTTTATAGTGCATACAGGGATAGCTCTCGTGGATACACGGGCCGACACCTGCAGGAACGTAACGTAATATTTAATTGATACTATAAAAGTTAAGAACATTGCCGTTGTTATTAACAACATCCACTGCTATATGTACAACATTTTATAATAGTCTATAACTCTATATACTCTTATATAACACTGTACTATGGACTGTATTGTTACAAAACTGTTTTCTGAGTTGGCGGAATAAATATTTATTTACAATAATTAAAAACACAATAATAATGAGTGCAACAACGAAAAGTCAATTCTAACAATCAACACAAGTAAATAACTAAACAGTAATTACAAAGCAAAACAAACAACTATATACAATAACTCGTAACAATTAATTATATACCAGGACAATTTATTTCTAGTTATTTATGTTTCAAATATTTATATTCACTGTATTTATATCAGACGCACTATTTGTCGCTCAGTATTCTCCATTTACTGGACTCCTCGTAGGTTTGAATGAATGACTCACCGTTGACTGCTGTTTATATATGCTGCGTGCATAAGCCTAGTGTGTTTTCGCTTTCTCTAGAACTTTCGTGCAGGTACCAGTTGTTACAGTAAGCGAACCCCCGTTTCGCAGAACTCTTGCCTGCCGGTTATATACAGGGTGATTCGTAACAGTATTATAAGTAGACTATAATCAATTTTATGCGTACAAATGCAGATAATTTACTTTTTGGATGTCTATAAATTATTTTAAAATCTATCGTCCATCAAGTTAAGACTAAGGCCTTGTTCAAATGAGGCGTTTTGAATCGCGCGATTGTGAGATACTGGAGGTTCATACATTCCGTCCACATGCAAACGCGCGTTTTGCTGCTCGCGCGTAAATCGCGTGTCGGTCGCCGAACTCTCGACTCGCGCGCTCGTCGCGTATTCAACGCGCGAGTCGAGATACTAGGGACGCCATTGTTCCATCCAGTACACGCGCGATCGTCACGGCAGACGGACGTATCTAGGAACGCCATTACGACACACGATTCGCGCGACAAAAGCGTCATGATGGGCGCAACAAAAACAACGGGCGATTCGAAACGCGCAACTCGACTCGCGCGTAAAACGCCTCATCTGGACAAGACTTAAAACTTAATGTTCTAATGAAAAATTTTTTCGTTGGAGAGCAGCCAATTATATAATTGTTTCGAAACATATTGGAAAAATTCATTTTACCAACCAGTGGTCACAGTCAGGATTCTAACCTGAATCTTTCCACTTTCGCGGCGGAATGAGCTTACAATACTCAACCGTGACATGATTGCTAAATTAACATTCTCCTTATATGCTTCAAAATCAATAGATTTTCACTACATGCGAGTGTCAATTCATATATGCTAATTCAATAGCTATGATATGAAGTGAATCCTCGTACCAGCGAGAGCCCAACATGAAAGTTAAAGTGACTGTGACCACTGGTTGGTAAAATGATTTTTTCCAATATATTTCGAAACAATTATATAATTGGCTGCTCTCCAACGAAAAAATTTTTCAATTGCATTTCAGCCGTATAAAACTATTTATCTTAATGTTCTAATGTTTGGACTTCAAAAAAAATTGAAATCCCCGTTATAAAATTTTCCCATGCTTAAAAACTGTGCCGCTTATATTGCATTGTGAAACTATATAAGTATTAGTCACATCCTACAATTTATTTTCAAACTGAACTATATATAGTTTCTATTGCACTGATTTAACAATTACCCCTTTTGTATCGTTGATTACGTCACAAATAAACTCCCAATATGTATAATCAATGTTACTGATTTTTTGTTCATTGCTTTCAGATTCAATCCAATTCACAAAGTTCGTCGTCATCCAATGCACCAATTCGCCAATTTTATAATTTTAACTTGAAAGTGTATATTTTAACTTTTATAACGTTTTTAAACTTTACTTTTAAACAATAATGTTTAACTAAATTATGTAATGTTGAATTTAATAATTAGTAACTGTGCATATTATTATATAAACGTCAGTATTATTACGTATTCTAACACGTAAAAAACTTTTTAACTCACCTATAAAATAAAATTGTTAAAAAAGTTTTAAATAAGTCTATACCGAGTCTGGGGAAAACACGGCTTTTGTGTTTACAACTTAAATATATCAGGGAAAAAGTTCGGAAAATATAAAGTGCAATTCAAATATCGTTTACGTATTCAAGCTACCGGGAAAAATATAACGCATATTTAAAATCGAAAAAGAAGAAGAAGAACAAGTGCTCGTTTAATATTCATTTGAAATTATTCGCGTGCATCTCAGATATATTGGTATTTATGTTTGTAATTTCTTTTCACGTTTATCTGTTTTGATTGAATCTATATAACAGTTCAGTAATGTCTTGTCGGAAATAATACTTCCATTATTTTTTAATACCAAACAAAAACTCATTTATATCGAATTTCAAACTTCGTAAAAGCTTTTTACAAAACGGCAATATATAAATTTCATAGAAGCTATTTGAAAATTTATGTAATTTAATTTTAAATGAAATATACAATACCTTCAGAATTGGTGATTTCTTTGTTATTTTTAAATCTCGAATATTAAATACGAATAATCGGAT
Source organism: Mongoloraphidia duomilia (assembly GCA_039654895.1). NCBI lineage: Eukaryota > Metazoa > Arthropoda > Insecta > Raphidioptera > Raphidiidae > Mongoloraphidia > Mongoloraphidia duomilia. The sequence continues at coordinate 44,514,263 of CM077519.1, read as the reverse complement.
CTTTTCGTAGCTCCTAAATGAACTTAAATCGTTGGTAACGATACCTGTTTTTTTTTTTTGTGTGGAAATATAAAAATATTTGTGAAAATATTATAGTAGACTTCAGTTTCTGGTTTGAAACAATTTACAGTTAAAAATTTCTAAGTTGAGAAAATCATTTCGGAAATCAAAGAACTGCAAGTTTTTCAAACGTAAATGGTTTCTGATTTATATAAAACCAGAAGGTCCCGATGACCATAATATACCGAAGGACCTTTTGAACTTTTAATTTTTAGTGCAACACTTGATTGAAACATGATTCTAAAGTTCCATCGGCGCATGTCCCCGCGCGCGTTTGCCGTTGTGGCCGTGCTGCTGACAGTGCTTCTTTGTTTGTACTATTCCAACTTCACTTCGGATATCCGCGACAACGCGACCGGCAATGGCCAATCGGCACAATCGCTTGTCGGCGATTCGTCCAATTCGCACAACTTCTTCTGGCTAGGTGGCGGTTCCCAAGGTTTCAAGGACACCGGCACTTGTCCGAAGTTGACATACTCCAAGGCTGATATTGATACTTTGCAAGTTTTCAAACGATTTGATTTCCAGGTAAGATTTTTAAATTGTTTTTTTTTTTCGAGTGAGTACAAGACCAGATTTTTTTAAACTAACCGGATGTTCTGTGCTCAGCGCTTGTACTACTATAATAATAATAATAATAATATTTTTTTATTAGTTAACACTAAAAGCCAAAGTTCAGCTTATAAAACTGTTTTACAACTTAACCTAACAAAAATTGTAAATTCTCAGTTATCCCCCTATATTATTAAACGAGTAAATCTTGTATGTATCTATGTATATATATAAATATTTTCTCGAAAACGGCTCTAACGATTTTGATCAAATTTACCGAAAAGGGGTTTCGGGGGGCAAAAAATCGATTTAGCTAGGTCTCATCCCTGGAAAAATTCGTTTTCCTATCGATTTTATCATTTTTAAAAACGGTTTTTTGACCTGTCAAAACATTGTAATATCGTGAGTAGGCTTTGGAGAAAACAAACTACTTTCATTATTTATATGTCAAAATTATCTGACAGAATTTTTAACTTATTAAAATAATCCGTGAACTATTTGTATAGTAAAGAATAACAGAAATAAAAACTAAACGTAATTATGTAAGTAGTTTTAACTAATATTTAAATAAATAGATACCTAAGTATGTTATTTTTATATTACCTATATAAAATATGTATATTATGTACGTTAATAATATAGTATGACGTATAATCTTACCTAGACTTTTTTTTCTCAAAAAAGAATAACGATTTTGATGAAATTTACAGAATGGGGATTTTTCGGGGCGAGAAATCGATCTAGGTAGGAATCTTGGTCCCAGGGGGAGCAATTAAAAAAAAGAGTTTTTTTATTTATAACTCGGTCAATTGTCAGATCGATTCGAAGCCTATTTCTACATAGATTTTGTATAATATATCACAAGGGTTAAAACTGTAAATGAACACTAATATAAGAAGTGTCTTGCACAATATGTAAATAATGATAAAGGGCCGCACTTTTGGCACCGCGAGTCTGTGTAAAAACACATCGATTTTTGAAAACTATTGTTAAGATACATACAAAAAAGTTTTGTTTAAAAATTTGCACGGCGGCCCGAAGGGCCGCACTTCTAGCGACGCAGGCATGCAGTATATCAAAACACATCGATTTTTAAAAACTATGGTGAAGATGCATGCAAAAAAGTTTTGCGCTGCAGGTTTATAGTCTGTCGTTTGTTATTAAAAGATATAATATGAATTCTATTTCTTCGAAAATCGATTTTTGTGAGTTTTTCAGTAGGTACCTTCTATGCAAAAAAAATATTTGAAATTTACTGAAAGTTGCTAAGATGACATCACAGAGAAAAAGTACTTCGATAAAGTTGATATTTGGTATCAATGTTTAAAAATGGATTATTGAAACGGCAACGGGCAAGCAGAATTTCATCTGATTCGAACATTTTTACAAGATATTCAATCTATGAAAATCGGTTTTTGCGAGCTCTTCAGTCAACAAAACAATAACGGCGGTAGATTTGAAAATGGCGACCTAAGTAATATTTACAGGAAAAAATGCTTGATTCAAGTTGATACTTAGTTTTTACGCTTAAAAATACACATAGGTATTTAAAATATTTAACAGAAACAATTATTTAAATTATGTTTCAGAAATAAATTCGTTTCGGAGTAATATTTTGAGAAAATAATATCTCACAGCATACAAGTACTATTTTTTTGAACTCATCCGAGCAAAGCTCGGCACCCAGATATTACATATTATAATAGCATAGTTGTACCTAACATAAGTTTTTCATTTCATTTACAAAGTAAATACAAGAGAGAGAAAAAAACAACAATAACAAAACAAAACATCAATATACATATGGGTTATAAATTTTAATATTACAAGTATGTGTCAGCAAAGTTATTATTGCACTGTGTCTTCAGTTCATATCAAATTATATACCTACCTAAGTAAATTGAATAAACTCAATAATTATATTATATTTGAGACAACCCACCCTTCAATTTTTTTTCGAAATGAATTTATTTTAAGAACTTTATATTCCGGTGGTACTTTATTATAGAGATTGGCAGCCAAATACGAAAAACTCCCTTTGTACTTTTTTGTGTTTTTTTGTACTTACTTTTTTGTATAACTAGCGGCCCGGTCCGGCTTCGCCCGGGTGCTATGAATTTATAAGTAATTTATTAATACATTTCTCACTCGCTTCGCTCGTTCGCTCGAATTTATAATTAATCAATAGTTTTCGCAGCGGACGCCAAATAATGACTTTTATAGGCAAATTTTTGATACTTTGTGTTACATTATTGTAATTTTCGTAGGGATCTCTAATTTTTTGAAAATAAAATACAGCCCATGTTACTCGCTGATAATGTAGCTTTCTATTATAGGTGAAAGAATTTTTAAAATCAGTTAAGTAGTTTTTGAGTCTGATGTAAGGATCATGATCAAACATCTAAATTTGTCGGAATCTCTTTTTTTGCCTTGACAAGACTTTCTTTACTCCTTCGGTCGCTCGAAAGTAAAGAAAAAGTAAACTCAGCTACACATTGATACTTCAGTGGCGAGTCGAATAAAATAATCTCATTAAAGCATAAATGCGAGGTCGTTATTTTGTAAGCATTGTGTTACATAATAGCGTATATTGCAGTATGAAAGATTTTTTAAATTGGATGTTTTATTTGTACCATGATATAATGATGAACAATTTTACCGGTTTATTGCGAAGGCTGTCCCTCAGTACATTGATTTTTGACGCGAATAACAGTCTAATATCTCATACTGGGGTGGCATTAGAGATCTATTAGATGTTATAGAAGGAAGTAGTTGCCATGTAAACAAAACACAATATGTATACCTATGTTACGTCTATGTTCAGATAAGCCAGGTGGCTGTGTGGTAAAGTACTAGAATACCGACAGCTACAAAAGCCAAGTCCAGGTTCGAATCCCAAAGGCTTTTAATATATTTTTTTAATAATGAAACTATATAGGTAAATAGGTATTGGATAACAATTTAAAATATAAACAAGCCGTGAGGTGGGTCGTTTATTAGGACTAAAGTGCGACCCTTGATGTCCACACGACGAACTTCCCAGTTTGATAAATATTTAATAATAATAATTAAATTAGATATTACACAGAAAAGTAATCATTTCAATCATTAAAACATCAATAATTTAAAAAAAAAAAAAAAAAAAAAACGGCTGAACCGATTTTTATAAAATTTATGTCGGATCAAAATGACGTTAACACGCCTCGATTGACACCCTTACGAAGTCGATATAATTTTTTATTCGCGAGATATTGTGTAAAATCTACTTTTTTGGAGGTTATTTGGTTAAGAAAAAAGAACGGCTGAACCGATTTTGAAAAAATTTCTTTCAGATCATATTTACGTTAATACGCGTCGATTGGCACCCTAACGTAGTCGATATCATTTTTCGTTCTCGAGATTTCGTCTTTGAAAGAAATGTACACATACGTACGTACGTACATACACACACACACACACACACACACACACAGACATCTTTCTAAAAGTAGTGTAAAAATAGTGTAGTGACCTTGAAACATAAAAATTTTTTTTCCTTTTTGATTTCGATTTTCGGACCCATTACAATAACTTCCAGTGGGAAGTTAAAAATAAAATTACAATTAGGTACTTATTTTATTTATTATTATTTTACGAACATTTGATTTTATAAGATAAATAAAAGTGGATGTATTTCTTTCCATGACAACGAATACAATTATTTGTGTTTAACGGTATTAACGTCATCTGTCAGTACCCGCGATACAGACATACTCAATTTTTAAGGTTCCGTAGAAACTACGAACCCAACACCACTGTGTATACAGGGTGGCAAATCTTAAACAATGCAGTGAAATATCTCGTAAACGGTACAAACCATAAAAAAATGTTTTATACAAAAGTTATAGAGTGTCAAGGAGGACAGAAGACTGTGATATCAGATTTAACATAGGTGATGCTGTGAAGGTCAGGCGAAGGTCAGCTTCGATTTTTTAATTGTAACAGTGCATTTTTATTCCAGAGTACAATACAGTATTTAATAGTGAACAGTAAATTATTAAGGTACATACCAGCTAAAGTTAATAAATATTGAGATATTTAGAAATTAAATAACGGCCAAAATGAACGACAATTAGATAAATTATGGCATAGCAGTAGCTATGATATTACGCACCGGCTTTTTTGGCTTGAATTCAATTCATAAAAGAACCGAATTGATAAATTAAATTTGATATTTAATTTGTATAAATATCTCAATATTTATTAACTTTAGCTCATATGTACCTTAATAATTTACTGTTCACTATTAAATACCGTATCGTATTCTGGAATAAAAATGCACTGTTACAATTAAAAAATCGAAGCTGACCTTCGTCTGACCTTCACAGCACCACCTATGTTAAATCTAATATCACAGTCTTCTGTCCCCCTTGACACTCTATAACTTTTATATAATACATTTTTTTATGGTTTATACCGTTTACGAGATATTTCACTGCATTGTTTAAGATGTGCCACCCTGTAGATAACATAACAGTAGTTTGCAAAGAAAGAAGAAATGTTCTGCACAGAATATTTTTGGAAATGTCCTCAGTATTCTCCACTCACATCACTAGCGTATCACTATAATGCCTAGCTTCTCTATGCTGGTTGTTGTTATTTGAGATAAGTCTGTTTCGAAAGATTGTAATGAAGATTTCTTGACGATTAAGTACAGGGGTGGACTTTAACGTCTTACTTTCGGTTCAAAATAAGTTATTCATTTCAAGTAAAATTTAAAATGTCTTATAAATGCTTACATCTTTAATAATAATTACACGGTTGTTAATTGTGATAATATACCGTGTGCTGATTTGCTTTGCGGGTAATAGGGATTGAACCCGTAAAATCAAACTTTCGCAATTTCCTGCTTCTCTAATTATTTTAGGAAGAATATCTTCAGATAAAAGTTTTAGAACATAAAATTCTGGATCTAAATCATTAAACAAAATTAATTTTGCATGCTTTGTAACGGCAGAAATTTTATATGAAAGTGTCAAAATTACCTCAAAAACAGATAGCGATAGCCATGGAACTTGAACAAAATGATTAGAAATTATTCTGACAGCTAAAACGTCATCATTTTGTTCAAGTTCCATGGCTATCGCTATCGGTTTTTGAAGTAATTTTGACATTTTCATTTCAAATTTCTGCCGTTACAAAGCATGAAAAATAAATTTTTTTTAATGTTTTATATGCAGAATTGTATGTTCTAAAACTTTTATTTGAAGATATTTTTCCTAAAATAATTAGGGAAGCAGGAAATCGCGAAAGTTTGATTTTACGGGTTAAATCCCTATTATCCGCAAAGCAAATCCGCACCCGGTATAGAATAGAATAGAATAGAATTTTTATTCTGTAAGTTGTACAACAACATAGAACAAGTCAATAGACCAATGTTTCCCAAATTGGGTATTTAAATTAAAATAAAAATATTAATTTTTTAATTTTTTCTAATAATTTAACATAAATAATATTGAAAAGTGAAAAGAAAACTTTTTTAAAGCCATAGATAAATTACTAATTACTATTTTAACATTACATTTTAAATTAATATTTTATTTTGTTGCTTAATTTGTAATTTTAACAAACTTTCATCTCATCGATATACCGTGGAATAAATAAAATTTATACATGTAGTCCGTCTCTGTACACTTTCTCAGTATTCCCAATGTACTCATACTTTGTCCCGACTATTCTGTGTACGACTTCTAGAGCGGTAAACTTATTTGTAACTGGAGCGAAGGCGTTGCCGAATTACTGTTGTCAATTATAGGATATCCCATCGACTTCTGCACGGCGGCATACCGACATATACTCTACTGTGCTGTGCTGCTGTTGTATTTACTAAAGTACTAGGCTAATGTCGTGTCTACACGAGGCTAGTTTTTCAAGCTAAGATAGTAAGCTCTAGTATTCCGGCGTCTTATCCTGGCTTGGCACAATGCTCGAGCAGTTTACACGATACTAGTCAGTATCTTTGCATCACTAGGTAACAACACGTCCGTGGAAAAAAATGAACAGCTTTCGCAGAAGAAACACTATTCACTATTTAGACTGAAACAGTATTACTAAGTACTAACTTCGCCATCCACATGAAGCTAGTACCTACACAGAGCCAGGGTAGTAAATTCGGTGGTGGGGAGGCGCTACCAGGTCAAAAAATAGATCCTCATCCTATTAAACTATCATATATATATATAAAAGATTTATTGTCATCAAATAAAAAACATAATACAGTAATATTTTTTACATGGCGGTTCCAGTTTTAACTTTAACCCGCGCTATTCTCTTTTTTTTGACAATAACGGGTGTCATACATAGCAACTTTTTATTTAATTAGGAAAAAAAAGCACTTAAAAAACCTATTCATAAAAACAAGAGATAGCAGGTGGCTAAACTGGATGTTTTGCTATAATATGTGTTTGATCATTTTGTGTTTATGTTTATTATTGTTTTGATAATTACCTATTGATGATATCAAAGTATTATCAGCCAGTTCAATTGTCGAAAAAAATTTCTTAATAATAATAATAATAATAAATTTTATTAATTCATAAAAACTGAAAAATACAGATATGAACAGTCAAAAATAATTGGTTACATATTTACATATTCAGGGATATCATAGAAGCAGTTTTTAATTAGGTATAATTTCAAATGTTTGCAAAATAGCTTTAAGTCTGAAATTTCTTGCAATCGACTTGGCAAATTGTTAAAAAGAGTAGGTCCGGCACATTTCGGAGACTTTGAATAGAATTTCGATTTATATTTGTAGATATGAATTTGCAATGCTTGTCTCGTGTTATGATCATGAATCATAGAGTTATCCGTATACTCGTCTCTACTCTTTTTAACATTTACCAAAATCTTATAAAGATAAATACAGGTAACAGTAAGTATATTATTATTCACAAATGTAGTTCTGCAACTTTCAAGGTTTTTTAAGTTAAAAATAAGGCGCAAAATACGTTTTTGAAGTACGAATACTCTCTGGAGGTCCCCACACTGTCCCCATACGATTATGTTATAGCATAAGTGTGAATAAACAAGCGCGTAATAGAGTTTCAATAATTGCTCCGTAGTCATCGTCTGTTTTAGGTTTCTAATCGCAAAGTATGCACTGTTCAATTTTTTACATACACGGTCTATATGGAATGACCAACTTAATTGACTGTCCAAGACAATCCCTAAAAAGACGCAACTCGTAGCCACTTCAATTTTTGAACCATTTAATATGCATTTTATTTGAGGAGATATTTTCCTTTTATAAAAAAGTAAACACACCGTTTTATCCACATTTAAGACTAAACTGTTTCTAAAAGTTAAGTACTTAATAAATGATTCGATATATTCTATATATTTTAATTCTTGGTGTAATTTGGGAATGGGTGTCCATCTAGGATTAAACTATCATGGCATTGGCTTCAGTTGCTAACTTACTCACAAAATGAAGAGCTCTGTTTAATTATGTAAAATCGAGGGAAGAAAGCCGCGGGTTTTTAAATAAGTAAAACTATGAATATGAATCGTAGATTAAAAATGTTTTTACAAAAGTTGTAGATAATTTTGTTCTTTACAAGATTGATAATAACCATTTTTCACTAAAAATGGAATAGAACAGGGACATTTACTAAAAATCGTTTTTCGTGACCTTGAACTTCGAATATCTGGCAACGCCAGCACGATATTGATGGCGACTTTTTACACGTTTTTTTTAACACTATAATGAAGATGTATACGAAAGTTCAGCTAACTGCGAATGGTTTCCCAGTTAAAATCTAAAATGACTGGGCTATTAGTAGCTTGCCTGCTATCCTAACTTGAAAAACTAGCCGATCGTGTAGACTGGCTTAACGAACAATTCGTTTGTTGTTACGGACTGTCGCTGAGAAGTGAGAAGCAAGGACGACGATCATCTTATTAAGTTGAAATGTTTATTTCGTTGAATGAGTATAACTCAATAAAATAGAATTTATGTTTTAACTCAAAATGACCTTCACATCAATCTAAAATTTCAAACTAATTAAATTCCCTAATGCTTTGCGAAATAATGAATCAAAAATTTGAAATTTTAACACCCCTTATCTTAGAAACTGTGCGTTTGCGAACATATCTGTTACTACGGGAGGTAGCGTTGCAAATGAGTCAATTATTTCATACCGACTGATAATTATACCAATGTTAGTTCTCATCCACCTGATGAGATATCCGACCAGTAGCGCCAGTAGCGGTGGGGGTAGTAGTAAGAGGGTGTTGATGTTGCTAATAAAATAGATTCTAAAGTTATTTCATACCGCATCAAACTTGGTATGGTGAATCTTTATATAATAAACAATACGGAAAAAACCATCAGTTAATTTTGAACACACAAGGCAGACAGTTTTGGAATTGTAAACATAGAATTAAAATAGGTACCCCAAAGTTGAAATATCTCACTGACAGCTAAAAATATTTACTTCGTTACCATAGCAACTATATTATATTCCATACGAGAAATATAAAAATATAGTTGCTATGGTAACGAAGTAAATATTTTTAGCTTTAGGTATATTTACTTCGTTACCATAGCAACTTTATTTTATTCCATACGAGAAATATAAAAATAGAGTTGCTATGGTAACAAAATAAATATTTTTAGCTGTTCGTGAGATTTCAGTGAGATATTTTTTAACGATTTTGATACCCTCTTACTACTACCCCCACCGCAGGCGCGACGACTGACGCTCACTTTGGTAATTGTTGATACTTAAGCAATTACTAGAAATAAGAATTGGTCGGTATGAAATCACTACCTAAAATGCAACGCTGCCTCCCGTACTGTATGTTTATATGAACTTTCTTAAATTGAAATGAGAAATCACCTTTCGAAGTTTTTGCAATTATTTACGAAATACCCTTTATAATGTGGACTTACTTTTGGGACATATAATACCTACTAACAAAAATGTTTCTAAAGAAGTATTTAAATAGGAAAATTAGTTCCGTCGGAGATATACCGTGATATGAGTGATTTTCTAATTTGTATTTTTTTGTCATCTGATAGAATCTAAAAGTTTTCCATTTTATTTTGCATGAAATAATAACCAAATATTCCTTTAATGATCATAAATTTCATAGCGTCTTATATTTATGTATAATCGATACCTACTAAATAAAAATTATAAAGTTACGTTGTTAGCTTTCACTCTGCAAGTAAAATAAAAATAAAATAATATGCGCAAAGTTAAATAAAAAACAATAATTCTGAATTCTACCGAGCTGATTTGAAAAATTTTTTCATTGTTCAAAATTCTACTTTTTCCTGACTGACATATTAGGCTATACAGATTGTATCAAATTAAAGCTGTGCGTAGGCCGTTCTGTGTGTAAGACAGAGATCGATATATAAAGTATTAAGTAAGAATGAGATAGGAAGTTACTGTGGTTACTGTAAATAAATAATATTTATACTACCTATAATAGCGTCATTTTTGTTTTTTCGCTCCTTCTATGCTGTAAAAATTTTTCGGAGATAGGCAACCATTTGATTCAAATTCTTGCGAATTGTTGTGGCAGAAGGAGATGGTCTATTTTCAAAGGCAGCTACAAATAATTTTATTATGTCGGCGGTTGAATGACCAGCATAAAATCAATTAATTATTTGGATTTTTTCCCCGAACAGTATAAATTGCCATTTTATCAATAATTTAAGTAGTGAATATTTTTACTGTAGAAAACAACGATGACGCTATCAGGTTGTTCGGTATTATTTATTTACAGTAACCACAGTGACTTCCTATTAGCAATCATTTATCTCATTCTTATTTATTGCTTTATGTATCAATCTCTGTCTTACACACAGAATGCCCTATTGCACAGGTTTAATTTGATACAATCTGTATATTATTACGCTGCAACAAAGTGAACATGAGCAGTAAGCGAAAATGTCAAGTACCTAAGTCGGGGATCCATCATGCGATTCTCTGAGCTAATATTGGTGTACGCTGGCTAAACTATATAAAAGATACAATAAAGTGATCTACCTATATATTGTGAGAGATTTCTTGGTCTGGATTATTTCGCTACCAAACCAAAATATACTTGGGTGAAACCGGGCCAGAGCCCAGAAAGCTAGTTGTATCATAAAAAAAGAAAACATACAGATGACGTGAATATCTAAAATCAAATGTTCGTAAAATTATATATAATAAATAAAATAATTGTATTTTTATTTTTACTTCCCACCTCTACTATGGGAAGTAATAGATTTAGTCCGAAAAAAATATTTCGAGATTTTAACAGATCTTCACGTTTTGGGACCCTAGTCCCTAGCAATCGTTTAAGATCATTTTCTGACTGATGTCTGTATGTATGTGTGTGTGTGTGTGTGTGTGTGTGTGTGTGTGTAGTCAATTTTTCGCCTTCGATATCGTGAAAACGGAACAACATACGGCCATGCCGATTGTTCTATTGTGTTTATCAGCCTTTAACTTAGATCTGATTAGATTTTGAGTCAAATCGGTTCAGTGGATCCTGAGATATTAAGAAAAACGTTCTCAATGTCATGTATTAACATTGGTAAAAAAATATAAATGAATTCTAGATGTTATAATATGAAAAAAATGTAAATATTTTTTTTCTCTAAAATGTACAGCTTTCTAGAAAAAAATATTTTACTAAAAAAAGTAAAAATTGTACGTAAATCAAGGTAACCATGATTTTTGCTATATTAAGCTAGCCATCAGTAAATCACTAAACAAAAAAGAAGGCCATGCTTTTTTTCAAAGAATAAAAAAGAGTGCTTATTTTTTGCAAATATTTACTAGGTGGGAAGTATAGGACTGGTCATCAGTCGAATTTTTAGGCGCGATCTTAGCGAAGCTAGAAGCGCCTATATACACTCGCTTTGTCTGTGAATCTGTGAATCTGTGAATCTGTGAGTCTGTAACGGATTTTTTGTATCAGTCGTACAGCCCAAACGGGTTAACCGATTTTAAAAAACTTTTTTTTGTTCGATTCCTCTCAGGGTCTATTTGATCCTAACGTCGCCCGATTTTTGAATTTTGGCCCCAGAGGGGAGCAAATTAGAAAAAACGGTGTTTTTTGCTTATAGTTTGCTCAATTTAAGTCAGATCGATTCGAAACCTGTCTTAAACGAAAGAGCAGAAAATTTTAGATAGATTTCATGTATAATATTGTGTCAAAACAGTTTTTTTATACAGATTTTTATGATTATTGAACTAAATAAATGCGACTTTATCTAATAAATCGCGAACTTGTTTCGGTTGTCCTTGTCTGTTGCACAGTGTGATATGGATATTGGAAGATAGCGTATGCTCTATCTTATATTGCATTATTTAAATATAGTTATTCAATTTTTTGACTGCTGATGTTTGAATTTAAGTTTAAAAACCCTGGCCTACTGAGTTAAAATGACGTGTAACTAATTATTGACGTCGATCGGATCGGACCAAAATTTCTCGACGTTCATCATACCTTCCCGAACAATTTGATTTTCTCTGTCTCTATGTCCCTTTGTACGCTTATAACTCGAGAACCACTGATCCGATTTACATGATTTTTTTCAAGTAAATAACCTCTTATGCGACTGCGAGTTTTAAAATATTCTGGCATCACGCAAAAGCAACCGAACTGATTCTCAAATAAAAACTATGTTCTGGCATCACGCAAAAATAAGTAGGTTGTAGATGCTTTGTTTTTTAAACGGTGGTTTTATTTAGCTTGATCCCGTATATTTGTTACAAATCTTGCGATCGATTGAGTTGAAATTTTGCACACATGTGTAGCTCCGGTGACAATACAATATTATGGTAACTAGCTGACCGGCCCGGCTTTCGTCCGGGTGTAAATCATACTTTTGAATTTTCACCCACTTCCTATGATCCGATTGAGTTGAAATTTTGCACACATGTGTAGCTCCGGTGACAATACAATATTATGGTAACTAGCTGACCGGCCCGGCTTTCGTCCGGGTGTAAATCGTACTTTTGAATTTTTACCCACTTCCCATGATTCGATTGAGTTGAAATTTTGCATACATGTGTAGCTCCGGTGACAATACAATATTATGGTAACCAGCCCGAGTTCGTCCAGGTGCAAATCGTACTTTTGAATTTTCACAGGCAAAAGGTCTTTCTCCGGTAACGTTTCGGATAAATGTAATAAAATCAGACTAAGGAAATAAAGCACACTAAAAATTATTAGATCCTTTTGAAAATTAATATTTGAGAGTTTTATAGGACACAAAAAAATAAAATGGCGTCAGATTTCAAAATGGCGGCCATATGTACTTTTTTGTAAACATTATCCGATTCTTTTGAAAATTAATATTTGAGAGTTTTATAGCACACAAAAAAATTAAATGATGTCAGATTTCAAAATGGCGGCCATATGTACTTTTTTGTAAGAATTATCAGATCCTTTTGAAAATTGATATTTGAGAGTTTCATAGAACACAAAAAAATAAAATGACGTCAGATTTCAAAATGGCGGCCATATATACTTTTTTGTAAAAATTATCCGATCCTTTTGAAAATTGATATTTGCGAGTTTTATAGGACACAAAAAAATAAAATGATGTCAGATTTCAAAATGGCGGAAATATGTAGAACTCCTTTCTAAAAATTATACGATCCTTTTGAAAATTGATATTTGAGAGCTTCATAGGACACAAAAAAATAAAATGACGTCAGATTTCAAAATGGCGGCCGTATGTACTTTTTTGTAAAAATTATCCGATCATTTTGAAAATTGATATTTGAGAGTTTCATAGAACACAAAAAAATAAAATGACGTCAGATTTCAAAATGGCGGCCATATATACTTTTTTGTAAAAATTATCCGATCCTTTTGAAAATCGGTATTTGAAAGTTTCATAGGACACAAAAAAATAAAATGGCGTCAGATTTCAAAATCGCGGCCATAATATGTACTTTTTTGTAAAAATTATCCGATCTCTTTGAAAATTGATATATGCGAGTTTTATAGGACACAAAAAAATAAAATGACGTCATATTTCAAAATGGCGGAAATATGTAGTACTCCTTTGTAAAAATTATCCGATCCTTTTGAAAATTGATATTTGAGAGTTTCATAAGACACAAAAAAATAAAATGACGTCAGATTTAAAAATGTCGGCCGTATGGACATTTTTGTAAAAATTATCCGATCCTTTTGAAAATTGATATTTGAGAGTTTCATAGGTCACAAAAAAATAAAATGATGTCAGATTTCAAAATGGCGGCCATATATACTTTTTTGTAAAAATTATCCGATCCTTTTGAAAATTAGTATTTGAAAGTTTCATAGGACACAAAAAAATAAAATGATGTCAGATTTCAAAATGGCGGCCGTAAGTACTTTTTTGTAAAAATTATCCGATCCTTTTGAAAATTGATATTTGAAAGTTTCATAGGTCACAAAAAATAAAATGACGTCAGATTTCAAAATGGCGGCCATATATACTTTTTTGTAAAAATTATCCGATCCTTTTGAAAATCGGTATTTGAAAGTTTCATAGGACACAAAAAAATAAAATGATGTCAGATTTAAAAATGGCGGCCGTATGTACTTTTTTGTAAAAATTATCCGATCCTTTTGAAAATTGATATTTGAGAGTTTCATAGAACACAAAAAAAATAAAATGACGTCAGATTTCAAAATGGCGGCCATATGTACTTTTTTGCAAAAATGATCTGATCTTTTTGAAAATTAATATTTGCGAGTTTTATAGGACATAGGACATAGGAAATGATGTCATATTTTAAAATGGCGGTCATAGGTATATATTTCTTTGTAAAAATTATCCGATCCTTTTGAAAATTGATATTTGAGAATTTAATAAGACACAAAAAAATAAAATGGCGTCAGATTTTAAAATGGCGATCAAATAATAACTTTTTAATTGTATTATTTATATCTTTGATAAATTCGGTTTTATATACAATGCGTAAAAAGCATAGCTTCTGTCGGGTGTCTTACGACACATCATGACTTTTTTATTTAGCCGGTTCCGAGTAACGCTTAATAGTCAACCGTTGCTATGGAAAATTGTTTAAAAAATTCACTGTACTATTTTTTCTATGTAATCCAATACATATTTATATTAGGTCTTATGGCTCATAGCCTACTACAAAATTATAAATATTCTCAGTGTTAATTTCCCTATGTTCAATAAAACCGTTTACACACAGTACCTACTTGAATATCGCGCCTTGTAATTCTTGAATTACTTGTATGCTCCAAAATTTTTTTATATTATTTTAAATTGTTTAAAAAAATAAAATATTAAGACCTATATCTATAGGCTTGGCGTTTGTATCTATCGGAGACTCGTACATTTCCATACGACCACCATAGCTTACATGTGTCTGAGACCTTAACATAGTTAAACATGCTGTTTTGTTTCATATGTCAACCACTTCCGACTAAAAGCATGTAGTTATGTTGCGGCACACACGACCGAAGTACCTATACGAATAATATAAAATGAATGGATCAGAATGAGCCATGACTACATTAATTTTTGATTTATTTAGGTTTGTTATGATAACTCGCGGCACACAATTTTTGTCACTTGCATTTTCGTTTCATCAAGCCAGTATTTTACCATGATTTTACCCTTAAAATCGTCGAGGCAGTGCCGCCTAAGAAGTTTTACTTCAATAAAACAAAACTTTGCTTTTTGTACAATGAAACAACGTATCTGTCTGAATTTCAATCCATACCACGGTTACAAACCAATTTTCCGAGAACTTTACTTACCTACCTAGGGATGTAAACTGTCTTGAAAAGTTTTTTGAAATGTATACTATAACATATTATAAAGACGTACAGTTTGTTTGTTTGTTTGTTTATGTGTCATGTGTTTGTCCACGCTAATCTCAGACACCACCGGGTCGATTTGGAAAATTCTTTTATTCAACACATGCACGCTTTTAGTGTTTTATTGACTGATGACGTCATGATCCATTATGAAACGCTGTTCGATGCTAGTAATGAAAAATATTTGAAAAACCCGTTACATAATGAACCATTATGTACCGATCTTTTCAATGCTATAATAAAATATGGTTACTATGGGATCGAAGTAAGTAAATATTGCATCAAGGCAAATGTTTTTATGAGATGTACTGCTGTCAGTGAATCTAAGGTGTTTGACATTAATTCAATAATTAAAGTCTAAAACCATGCATGTGTTGAATAAATTACAGCGTGCAACGGGTGTGCTAAATCTTTATGCGTCAGGCAACATCCTCTGATCAAAAAACATGCATCAATATAAATATTTTAATTAAAAAAAATTCGACTGATGACCAGTTCTATACTTCCCACCTAGTAAATATTTGCAAAAAATAAACACTCTTTTTTTATTCTTTGAAAAAAGCATGGCCCTCTTTTTTGTTTGGTGATCTACTGATGGCTAGTAATATAGCAAAAATCATGGTTATCTTGATTTACGTACAATTTTAGTTACAATTTTAGTAAAATATTTTTTTCATATTATAACATCTAGAATTCATTTATATTTTTTTTACCTATGTTAATACGTGACATTGAGAATGTTTTTTTTAATATCTCAGGATCCACAGAACCGATTTGACTCAAAATCTAATCAGATCTAAGTTAAAGGCTCATAAACACAATAGAACAATCGGCATGGCCGTATGTTGTTCCGTTTTTACGATATCGAAGACGAAAAATTGACCACACACGCACACATACACACACGCACACATACATACACACATACATACACACACATACAGACATCAGTCATAAAATGATCTTAAACGATTGCTAGGGTCTCAAAACGTGAAGATCTGTTAAAATCTCGAAATATTTTTTTCGGACTAAATCCATTACTTCCCTACCATAGTAGAGGTGGGAAGTAAAAATAAATTACAGCACGTTTTTTTAAATCAAAATAGCTAAAAATTTGAAAATCACAGACAGACATTTGTTTTTTATTTATTTGTCTTGATTGGTTTTGTTTTTCTTTTAATCGTTTAAAAAATTACTGAAAGTTCATTAAACATTTGTAATGCTCACATCCTTGATCGATATCAGGAGCCCAGAAGCAGTCGAGTCGTATAGAAGTTGAAGTAGAGCACATGTGGCTAACAATAAATCCCTCCATTTATCGACACCTCCTCACTGTTATAATAATATGTGCGCCTTGTAAGTACCTACTACCTGTGTGCTTTCAGTCTGCCAGTAAATAGACAGTTAAAATTAATTGTTCCCGCTTAGCATTTAAAATTCCATGTTAAAGGTTTTCAAAATGTATTTAACATGTTTTAGATATAGAACTTTCAATTTTAGAACATGTTTATTACTCATGAAAAGCTAATTCTACGAACTTTAGAAAAAATTCACAGATTTCGCAATCCTTGCAACCATCGAGGACATTGGAAATGATAACAGCATATATGAAACATAATTAACTGTTTATTATACACACAATATTTATCAATGCACTGTTTAGTTTTGTCAGGAATAACCCTATTATTCTTCTGTTATATAGGCGTTCACTTTTGCTTGATTACTTAACTTTTAAATGGATTTTTCTACAGTATTTATTAACATTTGCTCAAAAATAACACCGCAGATCGTCGCAAATACCTCTCAATTAACTAGACATGATATAAAACACATTTCGAAAAAATTGCACTTGTTCAATTTTGCATGATTGCTCCTCACTTGATCGCGACACCGTTGTCTTTTGGCCTTGAATGAAAACTCGTTACTCTGCCCCCATATACGAACATACACATTTCCAATGTTAAAACACTGAAAATAGAGCAATATTGCAATATTTTTTTAATCATTTACTAAATTTTAACATTAAGTACGTAACAAGAATCTTTAAAATCATTGACAAAATTGACTCGTTCCAATTTTTGTGTTCAAAAACTTAGATGAGTCATTCAGTAAGTCTGCAACTTTTGATTATATAATACACACAAGTGGAGATGTATAACAATATAACTTTATGCAATAAGAGCTCTCTTCTTTCGTTTTTGTTCGCTTTCTTCGCGCCATTATTTCTGAATAAAACTTGAATATAAAAGTAAATTAGCCAGCATTTTATGATCGCTTTATTTGTGTCCAAAGCAATGAATGGATTTTTGAAGTGTAACTTTTTTTGCGAGTTCGGACCGTTTATCGTTTGTGTTAAATATTTAACGCTAACGGTGTAACTATGCAACGAAAAACAAATCATATACATATATTGTAAATGTCAATTTATAACGTTTACATCAAGATTTTGCGTAAGTTTCGCTTCTGTAGTGCGCATAGTGTAAACAAATATATCACTGTTTGCAGAACGGTGTTCATACAGCTCGGCCGGCCGAACTATATAGCTTTGCCCACTTACAAACTTGCGTCATAGTCTATCCCATGAGCTGATATAGCAATAAAACCTGAAACTCAACACAGCAGAAGTCAGTGCAGGGATGTACTAAAACATTTTGAGTGCATTTATTTGAGAAAGGAAATGTACCAAATTTTAATACAAAAAGAAAAAATAAAGTACCGACTAAATTACAACTTTGAAACTTCTGTTGCCCTTGTGTACAGCCGAAAAATCGACTGCAGCTAACAAGACCTCACGCACTTAATTGATTTTCAAACAACCATATAACAATGAAGAGTGGTTGAACCTTTGGTGTAACGATACAACAAGTTATAAATGCCACAAAACACCAAACCAAATTAAAAACTTCTCGACGTACGTTTCGCCATCATCAGGCGACGATTAAAACTCATCTCCTGATGATGCCAACTTGGTTGGCGAAACGTACGTCGAGAAGTTTTTAATTTGGTTTGGTGTTTTGTGGCATTTATAACTTTTTGTTTTTTTTTTTTTTTGATC
This sequence comes from Mongoloraphidia duomilia, assembly GCA_039654895.1. Taxonomy (NCBI): domain Eukaryota; kingdom Metazoa; phylum Arthropoda; class Insecta; order Raphidioptera; family Raphidiidae; genus Mongoloraphidia; species Mongoloraphidia duomilia. The sequence continues at coordinate 44,495,752 of CM077519.1, read as the reverse complement.
CCTATAGCCAGACAGCAGCTGTACGTAACACGTAGCATGTGCTGTTTACGTGGTAATTATGTATATCTGTTGGTAGTGAATAGCTTGGAGAAATGGTCAACGTACTGGCCATTGGAGCAAGCTGTCATATGGGTTCGAATCCCACCTCGCTCATGGATGTTTTGTGATGTCTTTTAGTTTTAAGTGATGATGTTATTTGATGTAATTAAGACGCTAATGACCTAAGTTGTCGACTCGTCTATAATCTTCACTAAATAAAATATATCTGTTAGCTGGAAAGACTATAGAATCACTGTTTTCCGGACGGAGTTTGCGCAAAACTAATAAATGCTAATTGATAAATTAATAGGTACTATAATAAGCACAATCATTATACTAAAAATTGACACCGTGCGTTATTATTAGAATATTTTTCGATACCAGGCAAGAGATACCTATGTCAAGTTTTATGATGTCATCAACCTTACTTTAATAATTATTGTCATGTCAGCTGTCAAAAAGCTTCATAGCTAAATACATTGTATTTGTAGACTTTATGTTTATATAGGAATGTATGTACTATGTGGGTAGGTACCTATATTATTTATCTTTATCAATAATAAATGATTAACATTGGAAAACCACAACGTCATTCTGGCACTTCAATGAGTTGTAAATCAGTGATATTAATTTATATATATTGTGTTTCTAGACAAATAAATTAGAGAGAAATGGCTGTACATTTAAACCAGGGATAAAATAGATCGAATGTGCGAGTCTTTTGAGGGGTTTAGCCTATTAGACCAAGAGGCGGGCGTTAATATATGAAGCTCATTTGTGACAGGATGAAATTTTCAGGGAAGGTAGTATTTATTATGACAAAGAAAAAGCGCTAGGGTTGCCTAGTCAAATCCTGGTGCGACGGCCGGGATAAGCCACTTCCGGTGCAAAATGTCAATTTTTATATGTATATGTATATATGTATAAATTCAAACAGCTCAAAATTACAAAGTGGCCCTTAGTCCAGCATGGTAACCATAGTTTTTAAGAAAATGACATTTCGAAAATTATAAATTGTTAATAACTGCTCAAAATTGGATAAAATATAATAGTTAAATCCTGTATCACGGAAAAGAAAAGTTATACATTTTGTAAAGTAGTATCAGTATATGCAAAAAAAACTTTTTAACAAAAAAAAACCTCCTTCAAAAAACCACTAAAAAGAGGAAAATAATGAAATTTTGAGGTCTGTGCCAATTTAATAAAATATGAAGTCGGTAAAAAAGTATAGTATAGTGATTAATATCTTCTTTTTAACCAACTTCATATTTTATTAAATTGGCACAGACCTCAAAATTTCATTATTTTCCTCTTTTTAGTGGTTTTTTGAAGGTTTTTTTTTTGTTAAAAAGTTTTTTATTTTTTACTTTTTAGTGTCAAAAAGTGACATTTACCTTAAAAGAATCACACGCCGTTACTCACTTTTATTAAACCGACTTTCTTACGCTGTCTGATATGACATTTACCTTAAAAAATCACACGCCGTTACTCACTTTTATTAAAATCAGCCGAACTAGTGAACCGATTTTGATGAAATTTCTATGGGACCGATCTGAAAGTATATCCTTTCAAATAAAAAAAAAATTTCAAAATCGATTAATAAATGACTGAGTTATGAGGTAACAAACATAAAAAAAATACAACCGAATTGAGAACCACCTCCTTTTTTTGAAGTCGGTTAAAAATTTAAATTTTTGATGTGAAACATCTTTAGGTACGGGTGTAAAGTCGTTTGAATGGAACGTCGCCAAATGTCATTTGTTATTGCATTTTGAAACTACGTGGTCAATAATTATAGTTTTTTTACTAACATTATCAGCGCGTAATGTATCATGCATCGTTTTATTTTTTTTTATTAAAAAAACAGATAGATTATTATGTATTGTTTTTTTTTCTTATTGAAAAATTATTAATGTGATATTTTTTCGCACCTTACCTATATTAAAAATGTTAAAAATTCAATTTCCAACAAAAAATATCTCGCATTCAATGATGTAAATTATTTTCTAATTTAACTAGCATAAAGAGATACCTTTATTAAAAAAAATATATATAATTTTTATTTCATGATTTTCTTGACTTTTTTTCAAAGCAACTACCTTAAACTACGTTTTGTTTAAAAATGTTTACATATTGTAAAAAAAAATAAATATTTTAATAGCACGTTAATATAAGTATGCTTAGAATAAGTAATTTAAGTAATAATAATTCATAAAATGTTATTGCCTTTGCTCGGATACATTTTTGAATAGTTTAATGTATAGTAAACTATATTGAAACTCATGTTGATCACTCACGTATGTAATATAATTAGGGCATGCAAATATTCGGATGTTTCAGGTATTCGAATATTCGCTCAAATTTTAGCCAATATTCGAATATATTCGAATATATTCGAATAATTGGTAAAAATAATAAAAACACTGGAACTTCAATAAATGACTTTTAATTATTTAAAATGTTGATTTTAAATAATTAAAGTCATTTATTGAAGTTCCAGTGTTTACTGCACGTCTATAAATCCAATCAATATTTTAACAACAAAAGCAGCTTACTTCTAATTAAAAAGAGATCAAATAATCATTTTTACTTTACTTAGTTACGTAAAAATTCAGATCAAATCAACTAAATATTAGAGCGCACATAGCTTCCGAGAACCATAGATCAAATGAACATATATTTAAGTAATCAAAAAAATTCAAAATTCTTTCTTTCTGTTTTTCCTATTCAAACAAAAATATTAAATGAGCATCTAAGACGCATTTTTATTAATTAGTACCACAAAAGTATGGAATATTGCTCCCCTATAAAAAAAATACTTCACAAATAAATAATACGTCTATTAGCACGTGCGAAGAGCAAATCAAGCAATTAAGTACACGTACGTAACGTAACGTAAGTAAATAGTTATATCAAATAAACATGCAATAATTAAAAAAAAAAACTTTCCTCGCCCCGTTTCGATTCCCCTCCCACGCCCTAGCGCGAACTTAGAGCTAGTGTAGCGTTTGTAAGATGTTTTAGCGCCGCCGTAAACCGTTTTTAAACAATTTTAATTCTTAACAAATAATTCGAATATATTCGAATAAAAGGAATTACTACTCGAATAATAAATGCAGCCGAATATTCGAATATTCGAATTGCATGCCCTAAATATAATACAATTAAAAAACCGGTTGATTTGTGAATCAGAATTGTCAATCATTATTATGGCAATGTTTGCCTTCTTCAGGCCTAAAATTACATAATTCTAATAATGTAATTTTAGGCTTGAAGAAGGCAACAAAATAGTTGCTGAATAGTTGCCATAATAAAGATTGACAATTCTGACTCACAAATCAACCGGTTTTTTCTTTTATTATAGTAAATTATTATTATTTTCCATTTTTTCATTATAGTTATTTTGGTTTTATATTCTCTTAGTTATACCTGCGTCTGATTAAGTTGAATTTCAAGAAAAAATATTCATCGAGGTTCAGTAAAGTCAAATGCTTTAATTAATTTTTAACGTCAAACCAAATTTAAAATCACAAACAAAAATCAACCTTTTTTCTCTTTTCGAAACAAACCCCAAACCACCTTTTTTAAAACTTTTCAGGTCTCGACCCAGGCTTTATATAAGAGGTGCACGTTGAATTACGTTGAAAAATAAAAATAAGAAATTGCTACCCTAAAATATATAAATTCTTGGGAAAATTGTCAATACCAGATTCAGGCAAGTCCTGCGTAATTATGCGGATATGAATTAGAAACCAAATGCGCTGAAAACATAAAGTTATGAATGTTTGCCAAACACAAGGCCGATAACTCATCTCAGAACGGTTATAATATATAAGTATACATATATACATAATGTTATTTGACAGCTTTAAAAATGTCAAAAAAACAAATATAATTTATAAGTTTTCATTGTGTTACCCAAAATTTCCTTAGGCAACCCTATGTATTTCAATACAGCTCTTCGAGATCTACAATATGGCGTCAATTGTATGCTGTCATATAATGATGAAAGATAAATATGAGCTAATGAAATATGTGTATTTTGCACCGGAAGTGAGCTCCTCCCGGCCGTCGCACCAGGATTTGACGAGGCAACCCTAGCGCTTATTCTTTGTCATACTAAATACTACCTTCCCTGAAAATTTCATCCTGTCACAAATGAGCTATATAAATTAACGCCTGCCTCTCGACCTATATGGGTTTAGCCCTCTCACTCCCGCCAAAAATTTGAATACGCTCAGATTGTATTTTTTATCTGATGATAGTTTCATAGCCAACATTAACCTGAGTGAATCTTCAGGAGAAATTGACGTTTATAGGCTAGTAAATCCGTAAGTAAAAGTTAATAATTAAAAGCAATCTTAAGTTTATTGTAAATTTTATTGTAAATTGACTAGCCTGATAACACAGGTTCTGCCTGTGTTTAGGGGTGAATAAAGATTTATCTTTATCTTTATGATCATACATCTACATTATTGATTGTAGATTTTTATGTAGGTAAATAATTTTAAACTTCAATTGTTTTTTCTTTCTGTCGCAAGTTTTTGGCAAGAATAATATCATGCGTTTTAATAAAAGAACTGCTTGAGGTAAAAAAAGCGATATGAATATCTATTGTGTGCGTTTGTGTTGATGTATGTATGTGTGTAAATATTTAATTAACGTAACGATGCACACAAATATTAATTGTGTTTTTTGAAACGAGCCCAACCAATAATGACGGTTATTAGAGACAGGAATTGGATACGACAGACCAGGCGCGGACTTAAATAATTTGCGCAGATAACAAGGAGTCATAAATCAATACTAGAGTGCAGTTTAATTATCTGATATATGGAGGAGGTTAGCTCTTTTATTGGATATCTGTGCGATCTGAGACACGTTTTCCCCGCCATCAACAACGTCACTTCCACCACCTGTTTTTTTGGTTATATTTTTTAACTTTTTATATAAATATTACCTATAGCCAAATATGAAAATATTCAAGTGTCATCAAAACTATATACGACTGCAAAGTTTCACATCTATTGGACATTTAGAACAGAGTGAAAATCGAGTTGTAAGATTTTTTTACACGTAACATAAATACATACATATTACAACAGCATACAAGTGAAGAGAATATAAGCGTGTTAGAAATGGTATCTTTTTGGAAAGTGAAAAAATGGTTTTGGTTTTTTCTTGCCAGAAAAAAAAAATCTCAATGGGGACCTGTCAGTCAGTCGACATCGTGTCCCTACCTGTGACAAGCGCTATCAATTATTAACTCGTCCGAGGATTATTGTCATTGTTGTTTTTCAATTGACGGTAGATGCAATGAAAGCTAGCAATCGATTTTATTATTGTTGTGTATAGTGAATAGTGCTTATATGGAATTATGTGATTCATTCCGCTATTTTACATGGAGACTAATTCATCATCACGGACAATTGACTCATATATAAGCCTATTCATCATCAACTTGTCTGCTGCTGTTCTGCATATAATGCAACATCTCTCATGCAACTACCATTTGTCAATACAATATTATAATATTAAATAATAATACCATAAGATTATACACCTATACAGGTTGATTCTTTCTGAACCAAATTTGTAATCATTCACCAATAGTCAATACTATAGTTACAAAACTGTTTTCTGAGTTGGCGGAATAAATATTTATTTACAATAATTAAAAATACAATAACAATAAATGCAACAACGAAAAGTCAATTCTAACAATCAACAATAACTAAACAGTAATTACAAAGCAAAACAAAACAACTATATACAATTTAATTCGTAACAATTAACTACACTAATGTTTATTTTATCAGGTGTATTTATATCACGGAACTATTTATATCACTGTATTTATATCTGATTTATTTCGCACTATTTGTCGCTCAGTATTCTCCATTGACTTGACTGCTCGTAGGCTTGAATGCGCGACTCACTGTTCACTGATTGATTCGACCGTTGACTGACTGCCTGATCGCTTCACTTACTCGTTTGTATACGCTGCGTGGCTGAAGCACGGTGCTTCTCGCGTTCTCTAGAAACTTCGCGTAGTTACTCGTTGTTCAGCAAGCAGACACCGCTTCTCAGAATTCTTGCCTGACGTTTATATACAGGGTGATCCGTAACACTATGATATAAAATAGTTAGGTACTTTATGTCTGTAATTTCGTTTTTGCGAGATATTTCGCTATTTTGTATAATAGGTGCCCAGACGAAAGAACGAGTTTCTTGAATTTGTCAATCTGTGATAGAAAGCGATAGAGCAACATCTACATTCTCTCTATCTCTATCTTTTGCATTCTCACTTTTTTTGGTGGTCTATGGTTTTATGTCAAGTAAAAAAAAATAATTGAAACTAAAATAAAACCACTAAAATAACCATAGCAACTCTATATAAATACGTACATTATCAGTCATGGCGCACTCTGATCAATTCATTTTTTCCCAATGCTAAAAATCTATGTATACAACCTCACCGTGAGATATTATAGGTACAGTGCGTTCCGATAAAAAATCCCAAATCATCTGAGGCCAAAATCCTCGGACAGATCAACCTTATTTTTTAAACGTGCATCTTTTCTGGTAGTCGTCTTTTTTTAGCCCCACCTCTTTCTGGAATGACGTCATCGCCTTTTTTTTAATGACACCTCGTAAATCTATATAGTGCCAATAGTCTTCGGACAGGACGAAATTATAAGGGTTCCGTTTTTGCCATTTGGCTACGGAACCTTAAAAATAGCGAAGCACTGTAAGAAATGAGAAGGCCGATTACATAGATTATCGATGGTCCATTTGTAGCCAGCGATTAATCTGGTAATAGGCACACACAGAGACAATGGCGTCGCGAACAGGTATCGCCTGCACATCGCGTAAATTCCATAAAAAACACATTGCGCATGCGTGGTTACTAATTTTGCATTAATTTGTTTTGTATTCATCCATTTTATATATGTAACTATACATTTTATTTTTTAATTTTTACACATTTTATTGGAATATTACACAAATTATGTAATTTTTATTTACTTTATGTAAAAATCACAAATTTGTTTAACTTTACAGTAAAAGTCCAAGTTTTTATGAAGTTTTCTGTGTAAAAATAAATAATAATGTAAAATCACTTAGAAAATCGAGCGAATTCTACCTTAACTTTCAAAGTATTTTTACATCCATTTTTTACAGTGTGACGTCATTCCGGAAAAGGGTGAGGCTAAAAATAAAGACGACTATCAAAATAGATGTGCGTTTAAAAATAAGGTTGACCTGTCTGAGAATTTTGGCCGCAGATGATCTAAGATTTTTTTATATGCGGAATGTTACACACTAAACGTACGCACTGCATAGCCACGTGGCGTTCATACATATAGCCACGTGGCATATTTACTTTAAAGTCAACCGTTCAATCTCTAGCAGAAAATAACTGTTTCTGTCCTAGGGTTTGGGGTGGCACACCTGTGTGTATAGTGTTTCGAGTTGTCTAAAACCTGTTGACGTGCGAACAGCGGCGAGGTCGTGTCATTCTGAACGGAAGCAACGATGTATCGGTCATTGTTTAGGACAACTTTAAGAAGTTATGCTGCGCTAAGGTGGAAGTATAACATTTTTGTCAATATACAGAGATTTCCCTAGCGACTGCCTTTGTGTTTGACAGTAAAGAGAAAAGCACATTTTCTTCTTCCAATCAGATTTGAACAGGATAAACTCTGCGAAAGTTGTTTTAAAATTCCCTTTGGTATTTTTTCGACATTGAATCTTACACTGTATTATACTTATTATATATTTTGTGTTGTGCGTTTTTACAATAAACGTTCGCCTAAAGTTGTAAAAATAGATATTTGTGTCAATTGTCCCACGTATCAAAATTTGATAATTTTGAACAGTGCACTTTATTCCTCGCACATAAACAAATAATGTAAACCAAATATTTATATTCACTGTATTTATATCAGACGCGTTATTTGTCGCTCCAGTATTCTCCATTGACTGACTCGCGACTCACCGTTGACTGACTTCTCACCCACTCGTACTGCTGTTATATATGCTGCGTGCCGTAAGCCTAGTGCGTTCTCGCTTTCTCTAGAACTTTCGTGCAGGTACCAGTTGTTACCCGTTTCTCAGAACTCTTGCCTGCCGGTTATATACAGGGTGATCCGTAACAGTAAGTACGAAAATTAATAGATTATATCTCGACTAGAGATTTATCCATAAGAGTTAAAAGCCTACAAAATTCCTTACGGAACATCGAAGTAGGTAAAAGATGGACGTTTGGTATATTAAAAAATCCAGAGATCGAACCATATACATCCCGAAGCACTGCGACATTCCGTTTTTCAAGCGTTTCATATTCACAAAATCGAGCCGTGTGGAATGTGCGATCATATTTAATATTTTGTGATGTGTCCCTGGCAGATTGTAGTTTATATTCTATATAAAGACGCAGTGAATATAATAATGTGATGTGAGAATTTAATAAAGCTACACAGTTAGGGGCATATTCTGTTAACATATATGAACATTGAGCGGACTAACGGGTGCAGGATGCTATGGTTGGTGTTTAGTTAATAGACTCTCCATCCTGACACTGACTTTTCATTTAAATCGGGGACGACATGAATAAAGGAAGGCCGAATACCGACGTGCAATGAACTGCATCTCATATTTAAACACTTGAAATCTTAATACACTATGAAGATTATCAGATGTATTGCTGGAGTGTCGCATCGAGCATCGTGCAGAGATTTGTTTAAGAAATTCAAAATTTTAACTCTGGCATCAATTTATATATATTGTTACGGATCACCCTGTATATAACCGGCAGGCAAAAGTTCTGAGAAACGGGGGTCCGCTTACTGTAACAATTGGTACCTGCATGAAAGTTCTAGAGAAAGCGAGAACACACTAGGCTTATGCTACGCAGCCTATATAAACAGCAGAACGAGTGAGTGAGGGATCAGTCAACGGTGAGTCACGCTTTCAAGTCAATGGAGAATACTGAGCGACAGATAGTGCGTCTGATATAAATACAGTGAATATAAATATTTGAAACATAAATAACTAGAAATAAATAGTCCTGGTATATAGTTAATAATTACGAATTATTGTATATAGTTATTTGTTTTGCTTTGTAATTACTGTTTAGTTATTGTTTAATTGTGTTGATTGTTATAATTGATTTTTCGTTGTTGCGTTCATTATTGTTGTGTTTTTAATTATTGTAAATAAATATTTATTCCGCCAACTCAGAAAACAGTTTAGTAACATTACTTTGTAAGAAAGTGCAAGTATATTATAGTGACGAAAACAGTTTTGTTACAATATGAATTGTCAATTCATATTTTTAAGAATTGTAATGAACTCGTGTTAGAAACTCAGACATTCATGACATAAACACGCGAGCAAAACATGCACTTAGAATGCCTTTCACACGTTTAAAAATTTCACAAAAATCACCCAACACTCTGGGAATAAAAATATTTAATGAACTACCCCAAACTATTACAGCACATAAAAAAATACACAGTTTCAAAAAACATTTAAAACTATTATTATTAATTGAACATATTGTAGCAAACCCCAAGATGTTATACCGCTGACTACAATAAAAGCGGCGAGAATGAAAGGTCACTTTCATTCTCGCGAGTAACCGCCGGAATATTCTGGAAAGCGCGCGAGCGTGCTGGGCCAAGCTGCTCGAACTATATAAGCGAAGTACGAGGGAGTCAAGCAGTCAGTCGTGAATCAGTGTCGAGTTGAATTGCGAACATAAATACAGTATATAAATAGTTATTGCTCAGTGTTATTGAAGTGCTTCACTTTGTTTAAGAATCACTGTTCGTTATTATTATCGGGTTGATTGTTAGAATTTACTTTTGTTGTTGCATTTTATTGTTATCTATTTTTGTTAACATTTAATTCTTGTAAATAAATAAATATTCCGCCCACGTAGAAAACAGTTTTGTTACAATATTTTCTATAAAATAGATGATTTTTTTAACATGAGTGTCTGAGTTTTTAATGAGCTCATTCAATATTTAAGGACGATTTGTATCCAGATCAATGGCTAAACAAATAAAAATCGTTATTATTATTATTATCAATAAAGTTTATGTTTGTAGAAACTAAAATGAAGTTTTGATCTCACTTCTGTTATTCTTTTACATTTTATATTAGTTGACAACTTCCAGTATGTTTTTTTTTGCAAAAAATCCATTGCTGAATTCAGTATTCGTAAAATAAGACGAAAGAAATTTGTTAGGAAACGAAAATCTTTATAAAATATGAAAAGGTGCAACTAAAGAGTGTTTTTCTGTTTGTTAAAGTGACACTGCAGATCGCTTAAAATAATTCACATCAAAAATGATTACTTGCTTCCATTTTAAATGCTGTCTTGATTTCCGATAAGTTTATTTTTTTATAAACTATTACTTATTGAAAATGGCGCAAAAATCGCGTCCGATATAAATGAAAAATCCTATTTAGAAAGAATAAATGTCCTGACCGGCTATTGTGTCAGACATCTCGTCCTAAATAGCTTGGAGTTATATTTATATTGAAATTTACATGGCTTTTAATATAAACCCGCGAAGCAAATTTCGTTTGCGATGGCCTCTCAACATCACATCTTATCATGCTCTAGTTATTATTATTCACGTATTATAGAGTTGGGGCGGTGTCTCTGAACTGCTGTATATATACGCAGATTTAATTAAATTATTTCATTGTCCACGAGAACTGACCGCAATACAACTATGCCGTCCCAAGAAAACATTGATCTGTGTTCTTGGAATAAGCCTGCTAAACATTTATCATCAAGAGGTCTGGAATTTGTGGTGCATTAAAAGACACATTACCCAATATCAATCACGCCACTAGGGTTGGACTAAATTATTATACAAACCGTCACTAGCTTTCCGGTCAGGCTTGACACGGGTAGATTTTCATTAAAATAATTTTTCCCTGTGTTTTACAACCTCCTTTCTTACCTACATTCAATTAGAAGCCGGCGCAAATATTTCGATATTTTAGTAGTTCTCTAGTAATTAGGTATTTAAGTTTAAAAAAAATTATTAATTTTTTAATTTTTTCTAATAATTTAACATAAATAATATTGAAAATCGAAAAGAAAAAATGTTTTAAAGCTATAGATAAATTACTAAAAATTAATTAAAATGTATAAAAATTTAAAAAATATCACGTGACTTCAAAACACGCCAGGAATGTTTGTGACGTCGTTATGTTAAAATGTGTCTGCATTTGTTGGTATTTGTGTATATGTATTACACATACTATCAAAAATAATAAATTTTTAACTTGGTAACCATGGATACAAAGACCATAGATAACATAATGACGTCACACGCGTTCGGATTCTTTCGGCGCGTTATCGGAACTGAGTTTAAAAATTAATTTTTATTTAAATATAACTTTTTAATTAGTAAGCAAAAAAATTAAATAAAAACAGTTTTGCTATAAAACTTGTATGTGGTCCTTCCATTTAAGTAAAAAAAAAAATTCATTTAAAAACCCAATTATCTTTATGTTTCAGGAAAGTCGTTTGGGTCAATTAAATTTATAATAAATATATTTTTCAGTAGACCTGATATCCAAAATTTTTTGTTTTTTTATTAATATTATTAATCAATTAATTAATTATCAGACGATCGTTTCGGTCAAGAGTGACCATCTTCAGTAATTGCCGATTAGAGCTTCAGTCAGGGTATAAAGATTTTAGAATTAGAACGGTCTCGATCTCGGGACCTAGGTAAATTTTGGATTGGAATTTTCAATAAAAGTCAGTATGTTTGTATTGAAATTTACTGCCTTTTTTAACTGAACATTGTTTATTGAACAAAATATTATTAATTATTAAAATAGCACAACAAAAGTTATTCTTAAGTAGAAACTATAGGTTATGTGCACGAAGCCTACTAGCGCCGCTAGCGGACAATAGTACATTCATGAACTCATTTTTTATTATTGTTTTAGACCGCGAAATTTAACGAATATCATTCAACTTAGCTGCGTGCATATAGTATAAATAGCATAGCATAAAATGTGTATGAAAATTATTTATTTTAAGTTTTTTCTTCTTCAATTTTGATGTATACTAAAAAATAACTGATTAATTTATATCAGACATGGAGGTGTACCCACATCTATGTCTATGGTTTTATATTGACAGGCGACAGATAACTTCAAACCATGGCGCCGATAATCTTGCGAACCTGGTTTAAAAGTGTCAGATTTATGTTAATAATCTCCAAATAAGTTAGAAGTAAAATCATGGTTTTATATACTTGATTTTTTAAACAACAATGCTCACTGACAATTACGGAAAATTAGAGTTTTAAGTTTACAATGGAGCTCACAACGAGCGTTCGCATCGATATTATTATAACTCCGCCCCCTTGCACACAGCCTCAAATTTAATCGTCGAAAATTAGAGAGCGGTAAATTCAAATACGATTGACCGATTACTGTATGTATTTACGAATTCTGACCCCGATGTGACAGAAATATAAAGTCGATCCCGAAGAACGCTTAAAATCAATCGGGATCCTGGGATTTTTAGATTGGAAGTCTATTCCCCATATGCTATGATTTAGTTCATAGTTAAAAATAATTTCCATTTTGTACAGAAGTTTTTATTCAGCATTCATGGTTGTAGAAAGCAATATGGTTGAGTATAATGCTTCAGAATAACGGTTTGTAACCGTGGTCTGTTTTTAATTTATACAGGGTTACCTACATATTACTAAGTGAGCCCTTTGAACTTGCGTAACCATTTTATAAAACAATTGGCATGTTAACACGACCGGAGTTCTCTGTTAGGTGGTTGATTACATTTGCCGTAATAATAGGTAATATAAGCGTTGAATGAATAATATTCAACGGATAATAGCGCAGAGGTAATTTCCCTCTGAACAAAACTTCTCTCACCAGTAAGAGAAATTAATTCCGTTAGATCTTTAAAATTTTGTACTCATCCTTACTAATATCTATAAATGCGAAAGTAACCGTCTGTCTGTCCTGTGTACCTTTTCACGCCTAAACCGCTGAACAGATTTAGATAAAATTTGGCAAGGAGATAGATTGCATCCTGAGGAAGGACATAGGCTACTTTTTGTCTAAAAAAAAACCGGCCTCACCCGAGTGAAAAAAGTAATCTCTGGAACTACTGAACCGATTCTAAAAAATCATTCACTAATAGAAAGCTACACTATCCCTGAGTGATATAGGCTATATTTTATTATGATTCTCGCGGGGGGTCTATAAATCATAAATTCTTAACTCTGGAACTACTGAACCGATTCTAAAAATTTTTTCACTGATAGAAAGCTACACTATCCCTTTGTGATATGGGCAATATTTTATTTTGATTCTCGCGCGGGGGGGGGATAATAAATCATAAATTCTTATCCCTGGAACTATACTAAACCGATTCTAAAAATTCTTTCACTAATAGAAAGCTACGCAGGGGGAGAGATTTTCGCGGGGGGCAGGGGGTGAAATTCTTGCGGGAGGCTAATAAATTGTAAATTCTTATCTCCGGAACTACTAAACCGATTTTAAAAATTATTTCGCTAATAGAAAGCTACGCAGGGGGAGAGATTCTCGCGGGGGGATAACAAATTAACAATATACTAAATATACGTGAGCGGAGCAATGAGTGACCGCTATTAAATCATAATTTCATACCACATATAGCATAATAGTGTAAAACACACACAGCTGTGCCGTTCGGTGCGTTGATCGTGCGGCGGTTTTGAAACAGCTGTGTGTGTTTTACACTATTATATGCTATATTTAAACGACCTATCGACTTGGAAACCTACTCGGTAAACGCTTCGGTTAAAACTGCCGTGTCTGTCTTTGCCCTAAGTCTGTGTAGTTTTAATATTTTACTTTTTTTGTTCAAACCTGCACGAGTTGATATATTGCAGCAATAAGACGTAATTCTGAACTTAAATTTATACATTTCACTGGAAAATTGGAGTGAGCTATATAACTGTTTGTGACGAAAAAATATGCCTGAGGAAAATGAGCGAACATCGCATCTCTGAGGTTATATCATGCTTATTCTCAAGAGCAACCCACTTGAGCATATAATATCATCTTATTGTTACTCGCTTCTGACGTCACTTACATATCAGGAAGCTTACATCCGGCCGTATTTCGTCATTGAGTCGATATACTGTTAACGACAATTGCTAATAATTGCTCTTATTATGAGACGAATCACATTCTAATTACTGTCTTCTGGTATAGACTAGAAACACGAGATGATTCCCTGTTATCAGATACTGTGTTATATTTGGCAACCTATATTATATTTTTATTATAAAGGGTTCGGCAATCAGTACTGGTGGTTTTAAACCACCTCGTATATAGTTACTGTTGAAATGTGAGAAATAACGACTTTCTTTTTAATTTCGGTATCTGCAATTTATTAATTTACGGTATTTTTTGAAAATAACATCTCTTAAGTTGCAGTTTAAACATTCTTGGCATCTTTCTAGAAAATTTTTCATTACTCTTCGTAATAAATCAGGTCCAATTTGCGTTTTTCAGATCTTGAAGTGTGCGTGGACGCTACCATGTACTCGGAACTGACCCACCCAATTCAAAATTGTGTCCCGTTTTGGTATTCTCCCGTGTCTGGCAACGTCAAAATCACACCTAAAATTCCTTTGAGTCTGCACAATGCTCTGTGTTTGAATAAAATTTTCAACAACGAAAGCACGCTGATTTACTGGAAAATGACCCATAACTGGACAAATTGCATTAAATAAGTTTAACCTGACAGTCGTACGTAAATTATTTTTCATTTCATAGGTTACTCGAATCTGCCGGTACTGATTACCGGACCCTTTGGTTAAATTCGGTAGTTACTTTTTCGAATACTTGTTAAACTATTGAATAAAAAACCTTAAAATGTAAGTCTTCACGCATTCTAAGGATTTTTTTGAGTGACAGCCATGCGTATTAATCGACAGAAATGTGCGAGAGAGAAACAAATTGCTAGAAAGAAAAACGCAGGCGCTATAAGCACGCAATATAATATTTCTACTATATGGTTCATGACGCTCAGCTAATATAAATCTAAACTTGATATAATGGCAATATAAACACAGCCTACCGAGAGTCCGCGCCCAATTCGAAACGACGCGACGCGAGGTTTGAATTGATGACCGTGCTTTGTATATATTGATGCAAATGAAGACATTAAGCCACAAAAACAAACTGATTTAATCCTTTGTGATCCGCCGGGTATCATTGCATATAAATAATGTTTACTATAGCGCCGATGATATTGGTGTGTGGTTAGGCGAGGAGTCACCCATCCGATTTTATAGTCATCCTGAGATCAGATCACCCTGCAGTGCTTGCTGACGGCCTAGTACTTTGCATTGTAATTGACGTTTTAGTTAAATGAGAATATATATATAGAGAATTTGCTAGTTAATATAACTATCGTATATATTTATTTATATTTATTGTGGATTTATGAGCATATACACCGAGAGCTAGTGACAATTTTTTTGTGTTATTTATTCAAGGCCTTATTTTTGTGAAGATGTTGAGGGAGGCATATTAAAGTGCCCTGAGTAAGGGATTTTGCTAGATAGCGGTATGGGAGGGATGCAGACCGCCTCCAACATGTCATAATTATTATTGCTTCAAGGCTGAAATTGTTTGTATAGCTTGTCGGTGATCCAATAATGCCATTATAATATTTGCAGATCGATTGGTCAGTATTAAAAGGGTGCCAAATCACTCTAAACGTGTCCTGTACACAATGAAATTTATATTATTAGTTCAAACTTCAAATCTTAATATGTTGTTACGGCGACTGTTTTAAGCATATAAGTATTTCAATTTGCAGAACAAAATGTCGCTAGTAACCCCCTCTCTTATAGGGAAACTTGTTAGCCTAGATGTTTATATCGTTCTGTAAGGGGGTTAATACCGACATTTTGTTCTGCAAATTGAAATATATGCTTAAAACAATCGCCGTAACAACATATTAAAATTTGAACTTGAACTACTAATATAAATTTCGTTGTGTACAGGACACGTTTAGGATGATCTGCCACCCTTTTAAAACTGACCAATCAATCTGCAAATATTATAATGGCATTATTGGGTCAGCGACAAGCTATACAAACAATTTCAGCCTTGAAGCAATAATAATTGTGACCATTTTTTTTGTTACATGTTGGGGGCGATCTGCATCCCTCCCATACCGCTATCTAGCAAAATCCCTTACTCAGGGCACTTTAATATGCCTCCCTCAACATCTTCACAAAAATAAGGCCTTGAAAAAATAACACCAAAAAATTGTCACTAGCTCTCGTCTAATATCTCTTGAAGAGAACCTGTTATAATTGTCGCTGCTCAATTGACTCTAATCGAAAAAAAAAACAAAAGCGAACTAGCATCATCAGATGATTAAGACGGGATATGATCTGGAAATGATGTTTAAATCATCACTTGATGATGCTAACACGTTCAGTGAAACGTGCATCGATAAAAAAGTGCTCCTGTTTTGGTATTTTTTCTAAAAACTCTTTTTTAAGACCACCAATAGTCAAGGTTATTTGGATCTGCTATTACCAATTCGTATTTTCAATTCTATTACCAATTCGTATTTTCAATTTATTATTTTCTAATAGCGAGGCGGCAGTGAAATATTGAAAACCTATAATTGCCGATATAAAAACCGATGTGTGTGGCAGCGCTTATACAAAACAATATAAACAAGCGCTGCTTATAGAGCAATAAAAGAGAAGATGTGTCGAGGTGGCGCTGAGGCGGCAGGCGATTATATCGCCGCTGTGTGTGTTTTGCACCATTGAAAAACACTAACATACGTGCCGCTGCGGCAGCCGCCTCAGGCTGCGAGTCGGCGCAAACCGTTGTGAAACCGCGCTGTGTGTGTCATTGCTCGTACTGTACTTCTACTCGGTATATGTTTGATGTTCCGCCAGCGAACGGTACTGCGACAGTGCGACAGCTTTTCAGACGCGTCACCTCCTAATCTGCTCTTTGTAGATACGTGTGCAGTGGGGTCCATATTTATAGTCAGTATAGTAGTACGAAGGCACGGCCTTAGGCACGATATATGTGACGCGCTACACCGATTAACATATTGTTAAACTATTCATATATAAAAATAATACAGACATGTTTCATGTTACCTAATAAACATTGTAACTATTATTTTATTGAGCGTAATGTATGATTTGTTAAGTATATAGGCAATCTTTTATTACAATGTGATCGGAAAATCTTTATATCGCATATTTTTATACGAAGATGAGATAAGATAATATATTTGCACACAAAAGTATACAAGTAATGTTGCCGTCTAGATCTAGATTTTCTAGACTCTTGCCTTGTCTTGTCTAGATTTTCAAGACAAGACTTGCAAAAGTCTTGTCTAGAAATTTTCAAGAAAAGACAAGACAAGACTTGCTTTATCTAGATCAAGACTCTTGCCAAAACTCTAGACAATTTTCAAGAGTCTAGATAAACTAAGTAGTAGTATGTAAAGGGTACTTTACCTACTACTACTAATCTAGACTCTTGAAAATAATCTAGAGTCTTGATATTAGACAAGACAAGAGTTTGTTAATCTAGACTTAGACTTAGTGAAGTCTTGATATTTCAAGACAAGACAAGACTTTGAAAGTCTTGTCTAGACGGCAACACTATATACAAGTATAGTGTGAAGTCATCAAATATAGATTAAAACCGTAATAGTTAAAAAATTCCTCTATGTTATAATAACATTTAGTACTAATAAGCAATTTTATTTCTTTGCTAAATTTTTTCATAGGCAAGCTTTGTAAATGACTAGGAAGCTTATTAAAAAATTTCAATTTAGAAGATTTAAAATTTTTTTGTGTCGTACTTAACCGATGTAGAATTAGCGATTAAACCTGTCGTTGTCGTGCCCTCCATGACCTATACCGTCATTCCAATTTTTAAAAGCCTTCAACTGTCAGATTTAATCTAGGTCTCCGATGTTTATATCGCGTTTCCATTCTATTACAAGCCCCCAGTTCCCAGGTTCTAATCCGAGAACTAGTAAAAGTCCATCAATTGGATTTTCAATCGATTACTTAAAAATAATAAATTTGTGCTATTTCGTATGCTATTTCCAAACAACTCCAACTGCCCAATTGATATTTTTAGTAAAAATATCAATTGGGCAGCTAGGGTTGTTTGGAAATAGCAAAAAATAGCACAAATTTATTATTTTTAAGTAATCGATTTTTTACCAGTTCTCAAAAATTTAATTTTTTACCAGTTCTCAAAAAAAATAAATAAAAATAGAGCACATAAATTGGTACTAGGCCCAAATAACTGTTGGTGATCTTTAAAAAACAAGCGTGGCGTTCCATATGTTAAAAAGTGTACTCAAAGAAAATAATAACAAGCCGTGAGGTGGGTCGTTTATTAGGACTAAAGTGCGACCCTTGAGGTCCACACGACGAACTTCCCAGTTTGATAAATATTTAATAATAATAATTAAATTAGATATTACACAGAAAAGTAATCATTTTAATCATCAAAACATCAATAATTAAAAAAAAAAAAAAAAACGGCTGAACCGATTTTTATAAAATTTATGTCGAATCAAAATGACGTTAACACGCGTCGATTGACACCCTTACGAAGTCGATATAATTTTTTATTCGCGAGATATTGTGTAAAATCTACTTTTTTGGAGGTTATTTGGTTAAGAAAAAAGAACGGCTGAACCGATTTTAAAAAAAAATCCTTTCAGATCATATATACGTTAATACGCGTCGATTGGCACCCCAACGTAGTCGATATCATTTTTCGTTCTCGAGATTTCGTCTTAGAAAGAAATTGACACATACATACGTACGTACGTACGTACGTACATACGTACACACACACACACACAGACATCTTTCTAAAAGTAGTGTAAAAATAGTGTAGTGACCTTGAAACATAAAAATTTTTTTTCCTTTTTAATTTCGATTTTCGGACCCATTACAATAACTTCCAATGGGAAGTTAATAAAAATCACCGATAATTTTGCACCATTTACTAATTATTGATGAATGTTTTCAAAGCCGCTGGGCGATTTTAAATAATGCAGCCTTTTTATGTATCCATTGTTAAGAAACAAAAAGCTGTAAGCTAAGTGATTTATTGAATATTCTTTAATATTTTTATCTCAATTTCAACATATAGTTGTTTTTAAATTGAAAGAGAACGGGCGTGGCTTCGTCTATACAAAAAATCAATAATAAATCGTTCAAATACGTGGAATATAAACAACAGACATTAACAGAATAGAGAGCGCGTATAGCGGTGAATCCGACTTGGTGAATTGAAATAATAGCTCTTATTATTACAGACTACCAAGTAGAATTTCGTGAAGTCAGCACTTCGAAGGCTGTTAGAAAATAAAACGGTATCACAGTCCGTTCTCTTTATTTTCGTCTTAAGCTGGCACCAGACGACATGGCCAACGTATACCAATGTTGGCGAATGTATTGGCGACCGATGTTAGCAATGTTGGGTGTGTGTGATCATTTGAATATGTCCAATATCCACACGACATGATTCTGTTGGCCCAGCGTTGACCAAGCTATAGTACACCCAATGTTTAGCGAATATACACCAACATTAAACAAAAATGGAGAGCTAAGATGACGCAATTATTGCAAGTGCTTCAGAGGTAATAATTTCTTGTCCCCAGGTCTTAATACAAAGTTTCATGCAATTCATAAATCACAATAATATACACACACTGACAAGTGACAAACACCGCGTTGTGAAAACTGTCCAGTCGTCTGGATGAAAACAAAGTCATATTTGCAAGTCGAGACCAACGTTGGCCAATCTCTTTGATGTGTGTTAAAAAAAACTGCACTCAAAGCAAATGTTTTCCAATGCCAACGTTAATGACTGTTTGTTAAATATTGGCCATATGAAAACCATCCTCACGCCAATACAATTGCCTGAATGTCAACATTGGTCGACATTTGTTATGTCGTCTGGAGCCGGCTTCAGTTCAAAAGTAGAACCCCGATTAACCGAACCAATTTTATCCGAGTTCGCGATTTACCGATGTTACATCTAATTTTTTTTAGAGGACAGAGTGGTGTAACGGTTAGCGTAGCGGCCTTTGGATCACACTGTCGTGGATTCGAATCCCGCCTCCGCTCATGGATGTTTTGTGATGTCATTTAGTTTTAAGTAAGTTGTTATTTGATGTAAACAAGACGCTAATGACCTAAGTTGTCGACGCGTCTATAATTTACAGTAAATAAAATACATCTAATTTTTACTCCCCGTATTAACAGAGCCTTTGCGCGTTAAAGCCCGGCTTATCCGATTGTTTTTGTATGCTTGGCGTAAATAATTTAATGAGTAATTATTTAATGTTGATTTTGTCATAAAAATATGTAGCCTTTTATTAAATCCTTGCCGGCAGTACACTCTCTCTGACTACCCGAACGCGAGAGTGTACTAACAATGCTCGGCCGGCCTCGTAGCCCCCTGTCTCGCCTCGGAAGCGCTCCGTATAATGTCGGTTTTCTGACCGCGAGTCAAAGGAACCGAACGGCGAGTGCGAGCGCAGTCAGTACGAGTCTCGTGTTTTACTGCGTTAGTTTATATGGAATAGAGTAGTTTAAATGACAACTGAAGCCGAGCCAAGCCGAGTGTGTACACACAAACACATTCGTAGACGCTCGCTTTACCTAATAATCTCTTGGCGAGATCTTCTGCGAGCGAGCTCGACCGTCGGCGAGAATATACTGCAGTAAAAAGTCCGTATTATCTGAATTTTTTGATTATACTAGGTCAGGGGTCGGCAACCTTTTGAGACGGAAGAGCCAAAAGTTACAATTTACAAAATTTCCCAGTTTTTAAAGAGCCACTAACATTTTTATTTCAATATTATGGTATTTGATTAGGATTATAACTAAACAAACAGAACAGTGTTGCCACATTTAAAAAATGTCAGCTGTCCGTATACTCCATACTCCACCTATTCTCACTGTTCTCTGTTGAGGGTTTTTATCCTGTTTAAAGTTTTTTTTGCAGTATAATATTTTTTATGAGTTTTGAAAATAAAATTATATAATTATTAATATTTGCGCATGGTACTGGAGAGCCGCATCTTGACATCATAAGAGCCGCATGCGGCTCGCGAGCCGCAGGTTGCCGACCCCTGTACTAGATTAAGATCCGTTCACAATAGCTCTTATAATCGAAGTTCTACTGTAAAGTATTTATATAATCTTTAAAAGCTACATACTAGCATACAAAACGTCATGGTTACAGTAGTCGTTAACGACTTCAGCTTATATGGAAAAAAAATACCTTATTTCATCTTCGATTTCAATTTGAAAAGGAAAAAATTAGAAGTACTTTCATATATAATTTTAAAATAATATTGTGGTGCCGAATTTTTTGTTTTCAAAAAGTAAATGCTAAATCATAAGATTCGTCTTTTTCTGTTGAAAATTAAAAACAATTTGAGAAAATAAATGAAATGCGAATGTAACAAATGACAAACACGTTGAGTGTGTTTTTTTTCTCTGTAAAGCGCATCTGGTTTTTGTTTCGTGTAACAAATGTGGGCATATTAGAAATATAAATCACGCCATTATATTCGTTATTTCTGTTGTATTCGCGTTCATTATTATTTCTGTACAAGGTGATATGGCACAAAACCACGAAAAAGGTTTGTTATTTAGGTGCGATCGTGACTGTTTCTGAATAGCATTTGTCTATTCTAATACAGTGGGGTCGCGGTAATTGTGTCCCCTTCTAATCGGCTATTGCTAGCGCAAATACTAGACGGGTGAGTTGTGAGGATTTTTATTAGGTACCTACTATGTATAGATACTTGTCGGAAAATTCGATTTTTTTTTCGATGAAATTCTTCAAAATCCGTTTTGAGATAAAATATATTAATATGTTTAGCTTTTACGCTACATTTTTTAACAGACTTCAAAAAAAGGAGGTGGTTCTCAATTCGGTTGTATTTTTTTTTTATGTTTGTTACCTCATAACTCAGTCATTTATAAACCGATTTTGAAAATTTTTTTTTTATTTGAAAGGCTATACTTTCATTGGTCCCATAGAAATTTCATCAAAATCGGTTCAGTAGTTCGGCTGATTTTAATAAAAATGAGTAACGGCGTGTGATTCTTTAAGGTAAATGTCACTTTTTGACATATCAGACAGCGTAAGAAAGTCGGTTTAATAAAAGTGAGTAGCAGCGTGTGATTTTTTTAAGGTAAATGTCACTTTTTGACACTAAAAAGTAAAAAATAAAAAACTTTTTAACAAAAAAAAAACCTCCTTCAAAAAACCACTAAAAAGAAGAAAATAATGAAATTTTGAGGTCTGTGCCAATTTAATAAAATATGAAGTTGGTTAAAAAGAAGATATTAATCACTATAATATACTTTTTAAACGACTTCATATTTTATTAAATTGGCACAGATCTGAAAATTTCATTATTTTCCTCTTTTTTGAGTTGGCGTCAATGTTTAAATTCTATCACGTGACCGTATTTAACGCTAGAAACCAGCGTCAAGCGTCACATGAAAATGCACCTTAAAACTTTTGAAATAAATTGTTTTTAATCTACACTTCTAATTTTTCTGAGACATCATTAAATGCTATAAACGCTTGTACACGGTAACACGGCTCAAATAATTCAATTACAGTGAAAAACGACTGATTCGAGACTATTTTAGAAAGAATAACTTCTAAATAGTCTACATTCAGTTACATAAAATATTAATAAACGATGTGGGAAATTTACTGGAAATGGTGTTGAAACAGTTCTTGCAAAGTGAAAAGAACAAAACATAATATTCTGTTATTATTATTATTGCACAAGTGGTTAGTGGGCCGTGACGTTGGTAGTACTGTATTGTGAAGCTGTTGGTTTATTTGGGAAATAGACAAATTTGTTGTCTCCAAACAAATGTCCCTGTTCCTTACGTGACAGAGATTATCACATCTCATCTGTCATTTTTAAGTACAAACCATTCTTTTTAAAATGTAAATAAAAGTACAATGCGCCGCACACATATTATATTCGTATGCTTTTTAATCCTTAAGGTGAATGAGTTCTTGAATTAATGACGCCATTGCTTTTCTTATTATTTAACACTGCGTAGACTACGTGCACGGTTGCATGTAGTGACACAACGCGGCCATTTTTCGCACTAATCGACAAATATGTTTTCATTTAAATTGCCGGGCGAGAACGAGAAATTAAGTCATTGTTTGCTTTATGCGTTTCGTGCAGGTATGTCAAGTTACTGAAACAAAGGTAAAATACAAGGTTATTAGAGTACAGGTTGCCTCATTCCATCTGACCAATCAGCGTAAGCGCGGGAATGACGTCAGCTAGAATTTAGTTTAAATCAAGTACAAAAATTGTTGAAGATTATGCTTATTTATATTAGGTGCTTCGTGCAGATTTTTTCTTAAAATTGGCAGGAGACAATAAACACAAGAATAGATGTTAAAAAATAGGATAATTTTTATTTTTATTACAAAATTTAGGTTTTAATATCTATAATATAAACAAACAAAAAATTAAATAATGCTCAAGAAATGGCAGAACTTGTTAATTACCTATTTTTTTTAAATTTAAGAAACGAATAGAATTAACTAACAAATTGATAAATTAATTATTTTATCTTTTATATTCACAAAATATTAGAAATAACCACAAAACACCATAACACTTAACAGCTATCGCAAAATTGACAACTTATAATATTTTTTTCACTAACAGAAGAATCATGTTTCTATTAGGTATTGAAAAAACATATTACACTACCATGGTTACTGTGATTTTTATTTCCAAAAATTAGCAGCGTCCATGGTCTGATCTTTTCTATTGAAGTGAGCAAGCATGGTATATTCTGAGTGACGTCATCCCCCCACTACTTTCTATCGGAATGAGGCAACCTATACTCTACTAACCTTGGGTAAAATACAAATTATCAAACAAAATATTATTATTAAATAACGGAACGTTACTTTAGTGTCGAGTTTTAATTATTTTGACAAAGTTATTTAGTCCGGTCAAAATAAACATTTCAGTTTGCAATAATTCGCATAGAGCTAAATATTGGTATAGGTCTTTGGTACACTATTGTAAAATATCAAAAGTCTCCATCGATTCCATGTGTGCTAAAAAATTTATTCAAAGTCAAAGGGCGCAAATATCAGTTTTTTGCATTTTTCTCGTAAACGGTAAGTGTTATCATAAAAATAGCTTATACAATCTTGTAGAGGATACAATTATCTACAACTTTTGTATAAACATTTTTTGTCTACGATTCAGAGTTTTACTTATTTAAGTACCCGCGGCTTCCTCCCCTTCGATTTTACATAACGGGATTATGTTGCTTCTCGAGGGCCTACCAAAATGATTTGTAGCTTTATTTGAAGTTGAACTTTAAGCTAACGATTAACTATAATTTTTATTGAAATTAATTTAGTAGTTCTCTAGTTATAAGCAACCAAACATACAAATCGACAGCACTCAATCAGACAGAGACAGACAGACAGACAATTTTTTTTCGAAAATACGATATTTATACTTGACATCAATTATAAAGACCATTCGTAAAGTAATTTTGTAAAAAAAATTTACAGAAGTTGTAGATAATTTCGTCCTCTACAAGATTGATAATAACCATTTTTTACAAAAAATGGAACGGAACCGAGAAATTCGCAAAAATTGTTAACTTGAACCTCGAATATCTGGCAACCCGGCACGATATCGATGGGGACTTTTTACACGTTTTTTAAAACACCACAGCGAAGGTATATAAAAAAAATCAGCTAACTGGGAATTATTCTGCTGTGGAAATCTAAAATTACTGGACTATAAAAAAAATAATGAATTGAAAATATGAATTGGTGTTAGACCCAAATAACCTTAGCTGTTAGTGATCATTAAAACGCCATTTTTTCAAACGGCCTGCTACATTGTGTATATCAATTTTCAGTTCTCGTTCCCCTATTCATTAACTGTAATATTTGTCATTGTTGTGGCTTTGTTTGCACACTTACATAATATTAATTGTCGAACGTGCGTTGAAATGACATTTGCATAGCTGTGTGTTTGTGCACAGAGTGCAGTCATGGGTGATCAATGTGGAGCGTTTAGCTCGATGGGTCATGCGGCAAACACCCCACTAAGTTTGACTGGCAGGTGGAATGAAATGATGAGTTTCCATAATATCTATAGGCCGATCTTTTATCCCTAGTAACAGTTTTGAAGTGTAATAACATCTTTACTGCGTCCCCCTTAATTTCTGCTATTTTTCTACTTTAAATAATTGGAGTTTATTCCTTAAGAATCGATTTCCATATAAGGCCCCCGGTATGGAAATTTTATACAAGCGTTAACTAAAAAGCGTTACGTTTTTCTGCGCAACGTACCTTGCGCACCTTTCAATGTATGTGTATACTTGTATACAGTTGACGTGTACAGGCGTGTACAGGGTATGCTGCGCTGTAAGTATGTATGTTTGCCTACTGCATAGTCAAAGACAATCGTACTTAACGAGTAAACTCCAATCGTGCGTCGGAGCTGACACACACACACACACACACACACTTTTTTTTTGATTTGTATTTTTTTTTCGTGTAAATTGTAAAGGAATAATAAATAAATCGTACTAGTCCGACCATCTGTAGTTCGGCACTGCCTGCATTCCGGTGTTTTTCTCCTTAGCTATTCTATAAGTATAGAGTATAGATAATCTACAGTTTACAAGTACCTACTCTCGCGTCGATAATCCATCGGGTACTTGCTGTAATCCGGCGGATTTTCCTCTATCTTACCACAATATATCATTTTTATTAAAAACTTAAAACCTATACTTCTATAAATGACAAATAGTTTCTGGGTCTGTTAAGACATTTCTGCCGACTTTCGCAAACATGCGAATTTTTTCATAATGCCGTTTTCAAAATATTTTTAAAATTGTGTTTCCAGGCTAGGTATTTAGTACTCGCCCGTTGTTCCAGCTGACCGCAACTTTTCACTGCTTGAAAATTAAAAACATAAATTTTTATTCGTAATTGTTTTAACGAATTCTTCAGTGCGGTTGTAATATTAATTACCGGAGAATTTTTGTTTTTAAATATTTTCAGTTTTTTGCTGTATAACATTTTCATGACAGTTATCGCATTTTTGTTTGACAAAAAATTATAAAACGTACCAATTACTGTTACACTATGATATATTATAGTCACATAGTGTTATAGGTATAGAACTAATATTTAATTTTTACATTTATTCCGTACTTCTAGTCAATTTTAATTAATTGTTGTTCATTAGCCTTTACCGCGGCTTCACTTGCGTTAATGTGGGTTTTGGCTGTACTGTTCTGCTGTCTTTAGTGGAAATGCGATGATATATTATAACGGTATAACCTATCCTATTCCTTGATGTATAACTTTTGACAAGTGGCCAAGGTGGAAAGAATAACTGACAGTGGAAATTTGCGTCACTTCCGTGACACACCATTTCCGTGAAGTTTCACTAAATCACTCTAACAAACATTGGGTGGAGTGGGGTACAGATATTTACACATCAATTTTTTTTGTTTTAAACAAAATTTTATTATTAAAATGCGCTGGGGGGGAATCCTAAGCAAAATGAGTGTTCACCATCAAAGGGTTGCAATAGATAACTCTCCCGACTCCATCATCAGGTCAAAGACATGAAAATATTGTATTGTCATCGGAACTACGTAGGTATGTGTGTTTCAAATCGATCGGATATACGGAAGTGGCTTAAAATTGGATTAGTACTACAAGACACTAACAAGTGAAGTTAATAAAAAGCTTGTAAAAAAACTTTTAATTTTTTGAACAAGCTTTTATTAAAATGTTCTAAAAAAGAAAAAATACATGTGGAAACTCCTCACCAAGCTAAGAAAAATGAGTATAATCATGGTAGATCTATTGTTCGCTATCGAGAGGTGTCCTGTCACGGTCGCCAATTGTAGCATTTCTCCATCATCAGGTCGGAGACATAATAATATTATATTAACACTAGCTGCCCCGTCCGGCTTCGCCCAGACTGCAATACACTACTCACTCGCTTCCCTCGTTCGCTTGAATATTATAAATTCACTACTCACTCGCTTCGCTCGTTCGCTTGAATATTATAATTACATTACTCACTCGCTTCGCTCGTTCGTTTGAATTTTATTAATACACTACTCACTCGCTTCGCTCGTTCGCTTGAATATTATTTTTGCGGTTTTTTTGCTTGCCTAAATTGCAGGTATACCTAAAGTGACCATCCGTCCCGATTTAAGCAGGACAGTCCCGATTTTGAGCCACGAGTCCCGATTCAACAAGCGTCCCGCTTTTGTCCCGTTTTCATTAAATCACGTGCATTAAGAATGTTTATTTTTTGTCATTAGATATTTTTACCCACTCAAAGTATTTTAGGTATTTATCAATAATTATATAATTGATACCTATACCTTAAAAAATAAATAATATTTAAAATAAAAATATTAGCGAGTTTTTGGGTGTTTCTAGCGAGTTTTTGGGGGTTTCTAGAGAATTTTTGGGGGTTTCTAGCGAGTTTTTGGGGGTTTCAAGCGAGTTTTTGGGGGTTTCTAGCGAGTTTTTGGGGATTTCTAGCGAGTTTTTGGGGGTTTCTAGCGAGATTTTGGGGGTTTCTAGCAAATTTGTGGGTGTTTCTAGCGAGTTTTTGGGGGTTTCTAGCGAGTTTTTGGGAGTTTCTAGCGAATTTTTGGGGGTTTCTAGCAAGTTTTTGGGGGTTTCTAGCGAGTTTTTGGGGGTTTATGGCGAGTTTTTGGGGGTTTATAGCGAGTTTTTGGGGGTTTATAGCGAGTTTTTGGGGGTTTATAGCGAGTTTATGGGGGTTTCCAGCGAGTTTTAGGAGGTTTCTAGCGAGTTTTTGGAGGTTTCTAGCGAGTTTTTGGAGGTTTCTAGCGAGTTTTTTGGGGTTTCTAGCGCGTTTAAGGCTTTTTTGGGCGTGGAACCCAACGGTTGCGTGCGCCGGGTTTTTATAGACCTTGTCCCGCTTTTTGATATTCAGGATTTGGTCACTTTAGGTATACCTTAAACGAAGTATCAATAGAGTTGTGAAAAATAATATGCTTTTACTCAAAACGAAACACAGCCAACTTCACTAGTTACAAACACTGTGTTTCGTTCCTTGTAATGCAATATAATTTAAATTTGAATAAATAATAATAGGTATACCTATATCGTACAATAACTTTGATTTCATTCACTTGTTTTTTTTAACTAAATATCAACTTAGCTTTTTTTAGCGGTGTGGTAATTTTGAACTCTTAAAAATTTCCACCCAGCAAATACGAACAATATTTTTCAGTTTCGATTATAGGCGTTTGTGTCATAAAAATGCGACCTTAATATTTTATATATGTGAATCTTTTTTGCCCTCTGGCACAGTGCTAAAGAATTGTAAGTTATATCATCTATAGGTTGGTGGCATTACGTAAGTATGGCAGATTCTGGAGTTTGGCGTATAAAAAACTAACGAATAAAGATGTTATAAGACATTGGATTTGAAGGTTTTACTATACGAATATTCATAAATTCATATATATGTGATACCTACTTTATATATAATATAATATGTGGGCTATATTCCTTCCTCCTTGGCTGTGATTACAATGAAAACGGTTCATCATATGAAACGATTTTGTGTTTTCTTTTATAAAGGCTCCCACATACTAACTCGGGACAGCGGGAACGGTAGCGAACGCGGCGCGGGATCAAATTATATGGCGGGATAGTATGTTTTTAGTGTATTTGCCATATGGCACATACACTATTGGCGTCGGTCGGATGGCGGGACCTAGGGGTCGGACCAAAATTTCTCGACGTTTCATAGCCTCCTGATGAACAATTTGGCACCATTTTTGGAAATGTCTGTTTATATATGTATATATATATTTATATTTTTAGATATATAAATATATATGTGTGTGTGTGTGTACGGGCAATAACTTTCGAAAGAGTTAATTGATTTTGGCGAAATTTGGTAGGCACGTTGAAATCCATCACCGCACGAAGCCTATTTAAAATGGGCCCAATCGGACTATTTTAAGGGTGGTTTTTAGGGGTTGAAAAATGTTTTTGGGACCAAAAATGCCGAAAAAATTCTCAGAATCGTCTCAAAATTGGAATTTAACCTTTTAGTAACGATTAAAATGTGCTGCTAAAATTTTAATAAAATCGGCCTGACAGGACCGGACTTACAAATTTTATGAAAACACTAGTTTGCGGAAAGTGCTTTACTTACTGAAGGGTGTATTTAATTTGGTACCGAGGTTGCATTGATAAAAATATTGAAATTAAGAAAAAAAATATTATTTTAAGGGATGTATTAAGGGTTTATATTTTTTATTTTGTTCAAAAACAAACTTAAGTTCACATAATAAAGCCACGATGCCAGTATTAGCAAATACACTATGTCGGCAGGGTTTTGGCACTGCGACCCGAGTTTTTATGATTTACACTCAATCGATATTCCGCTAACATAACCCTTATACATAAGATTAGTGATCATCTACTAACCAATGACATTTTTGAGTGCATTGTGCATTATGCTGTCAAACTGTCTCATAAATTTTGATTTGGCAAATTGACACCTTTGATAATTTCTCGTTGCAACAAATGTTACTGTCTAATGCTACCTGCGATGCCTCTTTTGACTTTTCGTACATTTTAACGCATGCGCTTTAGCGCAGTGAAAGGCATGCCTGTTTGCATGCGTCAATTTTAACTCATGATACATTTTACTGAGTGACAAGATGACGCAAGTGTGTCGCGAGTCAGTCGGGACTTTCTAGTATCATTCATAAGTTTTGTGTTGTTTTTAACCGACTTAAAAAAGAAAGGTTATCAATTCTACGTGTACCCCCCAGGGGGACATTGAGATGTAGTTGTTATCGTAATTGCATTCCAATGTTCTTTGGGAATTAGCGCCCCCAGGGACCTGAGCTCATACCAGTCGGTTTGTGTATGCTGGCTGGCGGATTTTAATACACAAATATGT
This sequence comes from Mongoloraphidia duomilia, assembly GCA_039654895.1. NCBI lineage: Eukaryota > Metazoa > Arthropoda > Insecta > Raphidioptera > Raphidiidae > Mongoloraphidia > Mongoloraphidia duomilia. Next base: position 44,465,592 of record CM077519.1, on the reverse strand, counting down.
TATTTGTTGTGTTAAAAACGCTAATGACCTGAGTTGTCGACGCGTCTATAATCTACAATAAATAAATTCTACGTGTATATATATTCTTTTATATGAGTAGACTTTTTTACGGATGAATTGCATTTTAATAGGTTATTGGATGAGCAGCCAAATTACGCAATCCATTTTGCATTATTGTAAAAAATCGTTTTATCAACATATGTCAACAGTCGGGACTCAAACAAAGATTCGGGTTTGAGTCCTGACTGTGATTGCGTAATTTGCGTAATTTGGCTGCTCATCTCCCCATAACCTATTATTTTTTTATGTTTGTTCAGCCATAACTTCGTGAAGGGTTAACCGATTTGAAAAATTTCAACGCAATTGGGTTCAGAATGCTTACGGATGGTCCCATATAATTTTTATTTAAATCGGTTCAGTTGTTTCTTTTTTTCTAGTAATCAGTTTAATTGTTTATACTTAATAAAATAAAATTGAATAATGAAAAAACTCTTAAATTTATTGATTATACTTATCGACAATTTTCATGTGAATACTATAATATGATGCATAATGAAAAGATGCTTCCTACTACAAACGCATATGCATTAGCGCATGCTGGGCTTGAGAATAGCCGAGAGTGTAGCAATGCTGTTGTTTACATGGCGTTGCTATAGTTCCTCTATTACAAGTCCCCAGTTCTCGGGTTCTAGCCCGAGAGCTGGTAAAAGTGTCAAGTGGATTTTCAATTTATTATTAAAAAAAAATAATGAATTGAGAATATGAATGAGTGCTAGGCCCAAATAACCTTAGCTGTTGGTGGTCTTTAAAACACAATTTAACAATTTTTTAGCATGCTTTGCCGCACGAAAAAGACACGTCTTGTAAAGCTACCTTAAATAATAGTTCCAATAATGATGCAATTTCTTTATGTAATGATGTTAAAATTACAGTAGGTATCTACCGTTAGGTTTTTGAATATTTCATAAACTAAAGTAAAATTTAACAGCACTATAAAATTACATTTTCACAACGCTGCTATTGAAAATTCGATTTTCAGTACCTGTTTAGCGGGTTGAAACTGAGAGTTTCAACTAGGGGTCGACAAGACAAGAATTCTTGTCTTGACAGTAACTTCTTGTCTTGTCTTGAAAAAAAATCAAGAAATCTTAAAAAATCTTGTCTTGACGTTTTCTTGACATCTTATGTCTTGTCTTGACTCAAGAAATTTCAAGATCTTGAAATTTCTTGATTAACCGGTGACACCGTACATGGTGATTCCTCGCCGGCGAACTTTTTATTGCGTTGCGTGCTAACACGGCAATCTGGTGGTTCCCCGATCTTTATTTGTTTTCTGACGAACGCAAATATCTCAGAATCTTGGAAGTATGAAATTGAAAAATACTTAAATGAGCCTAGGACAGAAAATTCTGAGAATATACTTGATTGGTGGAGAAGACACGAAAATGTCTACCCGTCGTTATCGAAAATGGCCAAGGATTTTCTCGGAACGCCAGCAACATCTTACATCTGTAGGTACCTGCGGAAAGGCTATTTTCAAGACCCGCTTTAACAATAACAAAGCCAAGAAATCGGCCAGGCGTTGACTCCATAAGAAGTCTTATGTGCCTTAATTCATGGCTTATATATGTGTGTGTGTACACGATAACTCTCGACAGACTTAATCGATTTAAACGAAATTTGGTACACACATTGGAACCCATCAGCGCACGAAGCCTATTTAAAATGGGCCCGATCGGGCCATTTCAAGGGTAGTTTTTAGGAGTTGAAAAAAGTTTTTGGGCCCAAAAATACCGAAAAAAATCTCAGAATTGTTTCAAAATTGGAATTCAACCCTTTGGTAGAGATTAAAATGTGTTGCTAAAATTTTAACAAAATCGGCACAACAGGACCGGACTTACAAATTTTATGAAAACACTAGTTCGCGGATAGTGATTTATTTGCTGACGGGTGTATTTAATTTGGTACAGAGGTTGCATTGATAATAATATTGAAATGAAGCAAAATAATATTATTTTAAGGGATGTATTAAGGAGTTAAATTTTTTGATTTTGTCCAAAAACAAACTTAAGTTCACATAATAAAGCCACACGACCTTATTAGCAAATACACTATATTATTGACGGCAGGGTTTGGCACTGCGACCCGAGTTTTTTCATTTATTGTTTTTAATTTACATTTTTGTGAATCGGTCTAGCAAAAAACGTGTTCAATAATCTAAAATAATACGTTATGTTATGTTAAAATATGTTATCTTTTTCACAAATAAATATACGTTTTAGCGTTTTCATTGTTAGTCAAGATATTTCAAGATTTCTTGTTTTCTTGACAAGAAATCTTGGTATTGACATAACATTTCTTGTCTTGTCTTGAAATCTAAAATTACTTCTTGTCTTGATCTTGTCTTGAAATCAAGACAAGATCAAGACAAGATCTTGAAATTTTCAAGAATTTGGCGACCCCTAGTTTCAACCCTAAGTAAATGCATATTATTTTCACAACAACTCTATTGACAATTGGATTTGAGGTATCTGCAATTTGGACGCGCAAAAAAACCGCAAAAATATTAGATCTGTCAGATCCATGTGAAATTTATGTGGGGTTATGTCTGTCATTTTGACGTTTTCGAGTATTGAATTGAATTGAAGTTGGCGCGACTCAATCGCCCTATTTCTCTCACGTTACAAAACAGAGAAAACAGACAACTGGAAATTTTCATCCCTAGGGTTGAAACTCTCAGTTTCAACCCTAGGGATAAAAACGTCAAAATGACAGACATAACCCCACATAAATTTCACATGGATCTGACAGATCTAATATTTTTGCGGTTTTTTTGCGCGTCCAAATTGCAGATACCTCAAATCCAATTGTCAATAGAGTTGTTGTGAAAATAATATGCATTTACTCAGAACGAAACATGCAGCGAATGTAACGTATGTGAATTTTTAACGCTGTGTTTCGTCCCTTGTATTGCAATATATACTATTATAATATAACCTACGATACAAAGAACGGAATGCTTTTGAGAATTGGAATGTTTTAAAAATCGCTTCTGAGATTTACTTATATTACCTTTATTTTAATGACTATTATTTTTGAACAAGTTTTTTTTCAAAATAACTGTTATTTCATTCAATCACAATTACTGAACGTTTTAAGTTCAAATCGTCCGTGAGGGTAGTGTAGCCTAGTGGATAGCGTACTTGGTACCAGCCTCTAGACTAGACTGCCGTGGGTTCGAATCCCACCTGCGCTCATGGATGTTTTGTGATATTATTAACTTCCCACTGGAAGTTATTGTAATGGGTCCGAAAATCGAAATCAAAAAGGAAAAAAAAATTTTATGTTTCAAGGTCACTACACTGTTTTTACACTACTTTTAGAAAGATGTCTGTGTGTGTGTGTGTGTACGTACGTATGTGTCCATTTCTTTCTAAGACGAAATCTCGAGAATGAAAAATGATATCGACTACGTTAGGGTGCCAATCGACGCGTATTAACGTAAATATGATCTGAAAGAAATTTTTTCAAAATCGGTTCAGCCGTTCTTTTTTCTTAACCAAATAACCTCCAAAAAAGTAGATTTTACACAATATTTCGCGAATAAAAAATTATATCGACTTCGTAAGGGTGTCAATCGAGGCGTGTTAACGTCATTTTGATCCGACATAAATTTTATAAAAATCGGTTCAGCCGTTTTTTTTTTTTTTTTTTTTTAATTATTGATGTTTTAATGATTAAAATGATTACTTTTCTGTGTAATATCTAATTTAATTATTATTGTTAAATATTTATCAAACTGGGAAGTTCGTCGTGTGGACCTCAAGGGTCGCACTTTATACCTAATAAACGACCCACCTCACGGCTTGTTTAGTTTTAAGTTAGTTGTTATTTAATGTAATTTAAGACGCTAATTACCTAAGTTGTTGACGCGTCTATAATCTACAATAAGTTAAATCAAATCGTCCGTTGATCAAAATCTCGTCCAATGTAAGCACAGTACAGCATTGTATATAACGCAGCCAGACGTAAACCGAGAACCAGGCATCTGACTTGGAGTGAACTACTGGGCGAATAAAAATGTCAGGGGATAAAAGAACTTTTCCCCAACATTTCTAGAGCACTTGTATTTGTTCTTCATCCCCTTATTGTAATCATTTCCAACTGAACAGTCGTATTCTCGAAAATATATACAGTGTGAACATTTTCAGATGAATAAATAAATATATCATAATAGCAAAATATATTGAATCACCTACGAGAAGCGCTCGTAAATCTTAATATATAAGATAGTCACCCAATGACGTCACGTTACAATGCAATATCAGAAACATTTATTTATTTAAGCCGCCACCGTCGGGATTCAAACCACTGTGGAAGTAATTATTGATAACTCAGCCAGCGCGAATCTGGAAATTTCAGGTTTCGCCGTACAAATACTTCGTTCGTTCGCATGACGAATGCACTGTAAGAAATGAGAAGGCCGATTACATAGATTATCGATGGTCCATTTGTATCCAGCGATTAATCTGGTAATAGGCACACAAAGAGACAATGGCGTCGCAAACAGGTATCGCCTGCACATCGCGTAGATTCCATAAAAACACATTGCGCATGCGTGGTTACTAATTTTACATTAATTTGTTTTGTATTCATCCATTTTATATATGTAACTATACATTTTATTTATATGTAACTATACATTTTATTTTGTAATTTTTACACACTTTATTGGAATATTACACAAATTATGTAATTTTAATTTACTTTCTGTAAAAATCACAAATTTGTTTAACTTTACAGTAAAAGTCCAAGTTTTTATGAAGTTTTCTGTGTAAAAATAAATAATAATGTAAAATCATTTAGAAAATCGAGCGAATTCTACCTTAACTTTCAAAGTATTTTTACATCCATTTTTTACAGTGTGGCTTGAGAACTTTCCCTGTATTCAGTAGTCTCGGGGGCGGACTGAGCCCAGGGGCGAAAGGGCGTCGCCCCATGCGGTGGGCGAGTTTGGCGCCACTCGCCAGTGGTCGGGGTGAAAAATCAAAGAAAGCAATTTTTTTGACACAAATTTTTAATTTTTTCCGTAATTCTGAAAATTAGTTCAACTTGTACCTAATTTATGCGCTGCGCCCGGCCGAGCGCCTGCCTATAGTTGTTATTATTTGATTATGTTTGAGTTCCAGGAATATTTTTCGCCACCTCCTCTTATCACCTTAAGTTGTCGACGGGTCTATGATCTACAATAAATAAAAAAAATCCTCTTGTCACCGCCCGCGCCGCTTTTTTGCGCCAGTCCGTCCCTAAGTAGTCCCTAATAACATCTTTAAAGACAGCACTCTATTTTATTAGAGATTTGCTTACATTACGAATACCCTAGAAATTAAACCTCGAGTTAAACACCGTACCCCTAAACGTTAATGAGAATAATAATTAGATGACTCCTGGCAAACATTCGATTATGAAAGCACTCTAGCGAAGAGACGCTGCTGTAATCGGAGGCAGTGCAGCGTAATGTAGGCAACCCACACCCTTTGGCCGGATGGAGTTGCAGTAGCCTGGTGGCTTGTGTACATATATTGGTGTTGGATCATTGATACACTAACCGATCGACGTCCGTAAGAAAAATGTCGTAAGTTTTTTGTCACCGATAGCTTTGACCACTGAATCTGATAGACTGTTATACCCATAATATTTCGAGTTGATGACGAGTATTATCTTTATAACTGCTGCTCCTAACTAGAGATGCAAGTTTTCGTTACTTCTCCATACTTTTAACTATTCGTTACTTTTAGGCAGTGGCGGACTAAGCCCGTCGGAGGCCCGGGGCGGCAGAACTAAATGAGGCTCCCGGTCTGCTTAGAAATTGATGTATTTGTAGTGTAAATTTCGTAAAAAATGAATAATATAGGTTTAATGACTGACAAAAAAAAATCAAATATTTATAGTAAACGACCTACCTATGTTTATATTTTGTATACGTACGGGGCTCCAGCTCCAAACTCCCTCTTACTTGCTAAACATATTTTGGCCTTGTTTGGGATTTGATCAAGAAAGACTTCTCGAGATTTGGAGCCCCCCCCAGGATCAGAGGCCCGGGGCGAGCCGCCCCCTCCGCCCCACCTCCCTTAGATACTGCTTTTAGGTACAATACTCATTAGTTACTATTCGTTACAAGTACTCGGAGATCAGACTTCTCGAACGATATTCGTCGTTGCTTAGGTACCAAGTGGCAATAGGTACTACTGAATATTCGTCCGTCCGACGGACTATATAATATGAACCACAGAACAATAACATAACGCAATAAATATTATGACGACGTAATTTCTAAAACGTGAACTGCCAACATATAGCTCAATTTGTCTACTTACGCTTGAAGGCGACAGTGATACTTTTTTTATAATATGCTGTATTGAAACGTCAGGTATAGCCATATACTTAGATATACTGTAGTTAGATGATTCGAATACAAAATAGCAGTACTGTTTGTAAAACGTAACGATTATTTTATCATGTAGGTATTCGTTACTTCGGATTTCGTCGGGTAACGAGTACTCGAGTATCGAATGGTTACTTTTCATGCATCTCTACTCCTTATACCAGGTCCGAACAATACCAATGGACAACCGCCCGGTATGTTGATGCTTGGCTGTTAAAAACTAAAAAATTATCAGCATAAAAAGTATCTTTTTGTACTCTTTTATGTTCAAAAATTAGAATGAGAAGTGGGTTATGAAAAGAAATAAAGATAATATTTACCTTCAAAAAAAATATTTTAAACTGTAAAATATATACATTAGGTATACACTAATATGATAGTACATTTCTTAAGAGTATATTCTCTACCGGAAGTTACCCCTTGCACTCTTCATCTCAAATCCTTTCCCCTCGCCTAAAAACGGTTACCGCTCTCCCGACGCTATTCTTAAAGCTAAAGGGTTCGCGGGTAAACGCCAAATGAAGGGCCTAGAATCACACAACAGATCCCACAGGCGATAAACTGGAAAAAAATATTCCTGGAAAACTTACAACTTTTTAAAAATTACGTAATCTTTCACACGTAGCCAAGACTTTTTTTTCAAAAAATTCGCTTGTATATAGGATCTGTAGTGTGCTTCTCGGTCCTTCATTTGGCGTTTACCCGAACCTTTTCGCTTTAAAACTAGCGCCGGGAGAGCGGTAAGCGTTTTTAGGCGAGGGGAAAGGATCTTTGAGATGAAGAGTACAGAGAGTAACTTGCGGTAGAGAGTATTCTAAACGAATACTTCCTCCGATAGACGGACACCTCTCTTAAACGGACAAAATATTATAAACAGTGTTCGTAAAAGAAATCTATAGTGAAAAATAAAAAAGGCTTGGATTTATTTGCTAAATTTCAAATGATCAACGTTTTTACATGTCTTCCTCAGGTGATCATTTAAGATTTAGCAAATAAAAGTAGTATTAAATCTAGCCTTGCAGCCCGTTTCTTTTTTACTTTTCGCTACTGATTACTGAAGAAGAACAAGGTGCTATTTTTCATCTATTATTTAGTACTAGGTGGAAAAAATGAAAAAAAATAAGAGAAATAATTCATTTCAAAATTTTCAAAAAAACTGGAGAGCCAGTTATTGTAGCTGTTACCGTGAGACACCGACAAACGTTACGTCCGATGAGAATCATATTTTCGTAGGTTGGTACTTGTGGGAATATTGGTACCTGTTATGTCATAACGCTCGCACTCTCTATGGAAATTTATAATCGACCTGTGCCAAAATTCTACTATTTTCAACAGTTTAAACTGTATAAGATATTGTCTACTTTAAAAGCATAAAGCTCAGCGTTATCCTTTACATTTTCATAAGATTTTTTTTTGCATTGGATGAAACTGTTAGAACATTTTGCATATTATACAAATGCTATTTTTTTAATTTAAATTTATTATTATGAACAGAATAAATGAAAAAAAAAATTAATATTTATTAGGGATGTGTGAATACTTGAAAAATCGAGTACAGGTCTATAATGAGGCTCTAAAAAGTTTAAAAAATGTATTATAAAATGACTGTTTTCTATTAAAAATCATTGCTACAAACACAAAGGCGTTCATTTCATATCAATATGTTAAGTGCTTACGGAGATATATATTTTTTTTAATTTCAATAGGTACCTGATTACGTCACAACCCTCGTTGCGTTGGCTTTATAATCTTTGTAACAAGGACGCCTAACACTGATCGCACTGTTGCTATCAATCAACTGTCAATATGGTGACATATACTCGTATATATGTGGCTGTAGAATGTAGAAGTAGGTCGTGATCAGAGTTGGGAAAAGCACCGAGCTTAAGTGCTTGAAGCACCGAGCATCAAGCACTTTCATAAGTGCTCGATTTATTCAAACATCGAGCTCTTTCATTTTCAAAAATGCTTAAAAGCATCGAGCACTCACTAAAGTGCTTTAAAAAAATAAGCATTAAGCATTTTAAAGTAACTTCATAAATCTAGCGTCGAACATTAAGTTGAAAGTGCCTTATTAAGCACTGAAAATGCTTATTGAGCATTTAATGTGCTTAGAAGCTTGTTGAATGCTTATTAAGCAGTTTATAAAGCTTTAAGTGCTTATTAAGTAGCAATACTTTGTTCATGTGCTCTAAGCATCGAGCATCTGTTTTGCAAAGTGCTTTAAACATTATAAATGCTTAAAGCATTATTGCGAGCACTAAGTTCTCAGCACTGTCCAGCTCTGATCGTGATATTCGGGGTATGTGACGTCATCCGCTCAAAAGGAAAAATAGAGTTTTGGTTTCAAACATTTATTTTGAACTGCTACACAAAAAAATCCAACGGCAGTATTTAAGTTAGGCGGAGCTCATTCCAATGATTTTATAAAAAAAGTTATTTATAGACTCTTTATAATTCCCCCCTCTCTCTCACCGTTCCTAACTCTCTCTCTCTCTCCGTTCCTAACTCCCACCCTCCCTTCCTATAATGTAATTTATGCTTTTTGAAGTTATTAGTTTGTTTTATCTTTAAACAGATGCTTTAAAGTATCTTCCATTTTAGTTCATCAGTGGCATCAGTTTAGTTCATTTTTGTCTGGCCCTTATATATATATATTCCGATTATTTTGCCCAGCGAATGTAATGTCTCTAAGCGTTCATATTGGGATAATAAGTCTCAGCACCGTATCATATTATGCAAGATAATATGGTAAAACTGCTTTGCAGCTTGCTTATAATAAGACGTGCATATGTATAACATTATAGTACGTATATTGTAACTTGGACTCCATTCGCGACATAAAACGTTATAACAGAGATTTACGGTACACAGTAAGTTCTCGTTTAACGCGGAAACATTATTTGAACTTTAATAATAAATTGAAAATCCAGAATTACTACGATATATGCTTTTGTTTCATGCACTTTAACTGCTTTGCATGCCGGCAAATTGAACTGTTATCATTAATTCACTGATATCGCTCCAGTAACTATTTTAATTGCTTCTAATTATTTTATTTAAATTTATTTAATGCTAGAACAAAGATCTGTTAGAGCTGCGCCTGGGAGGCTGTGGCCTGTGACACTACCATTAATATATTTATAAAATAAATATATCCCTTAACAGTCCTATTATCCAATCCTCTTTTATCCAACGTTCAAGTTAATAATAATAATGCGTTTAACGTCCGTTTCTCGACATTATGTCATAACAGACGCCATTCGCACCATTACTATTTTCCATTTTTTACCACTTCCCGTTTTATACATTTTTATACTTCAACTTAATTAATAGCAATGTGCGAATGAAAGAATTATAGGACATTAGGATAACTTTGGGAGCATAGGAGTTTGACATGTAATCGGCCATGGCCTTGAATAAGGAACCATCTCGATATTCATTTGAAATTATTGAGGGAAACCATGGAAAACCTCAAACAAGATGGCCGGTACAGGAATTACCGTTTCTCGGCGTGCTGAGACAGTAGGAAAAAGTCCTAGCCACATCTGTCCGCCGGGATTCGAACCCAGTACCTTCCCAATGCGAGTCTAGTGCTCTACGATTAAGCTACATCGCTGGGTCAACATTCAAGTTTTTTTGTTGATAATTTTCCTAAAAAAAAACGTCTGCAAAAGTATCACGGAGATTTGTCGCGAAAGTGACAATGGCCTTGATGTTCGTGAAGTGAATATTCGTGATCTTTAAAATGACGGCGCGTGATGTGATTGGCTAGTCCCTTTTATTTTAAAGGGGATTAGCCAACTGTCAGCTATATGGCCCTGCTTGGTCAGCTTTGGATTTTTGAAGTTGTATGTGGTAGTTGTCATCGTATACGAATCTAAATGTTTACGGATATCTTTTTACTTTGGTCATATTGTTTACGACGAAAAAAATTCGACTGATGACCAGTCCTATACTTCCCACCTAGTAAATATTTGCAAAAAATAAACACTCTTTTTTTTATATTCTTTGACTAGGCCCAAATAACCTTAGCTGTTGGTGGTCTTTAAAACACAATTTAATTTTTATTCTTTGAAAAAAGCATGGCCCTCTTTTTTGTTTGGTGATTTACTGATGGCTAGCTTAATATAGCAAAAATCATGGTTACCTTGATTTACGTGCAATTTTTATTTTTTTTAGTAAAATATTTTTTTCTCGAAAACTATACATTTTAGAGAAAAGAATATTTACATTTTTTTCATATTATAACATCTAGAATTCATTTATATTTTTTTTTACCTATGTTAATACGTGACATTGAGAACGTTTTTTTGAATATCTCAGGATCCACTGAACCGATTTGACTCAAAATCTAGTCAGATCTAAGTTAAAGGCTGATAAATACAATAGAACAATCGGCATGCCCATATGTTGTTCCGTTTTTAAGATATCGAAGACGAAAAATTAACCACACACACACACATACAGACATCAGTCAGAAAATGATCTTAAACGATTGCTAGGGTCTCAAAACGTGAAATCTGTTAAAATCTCAAAATATTTTTTTCGGACTAAATCCATTACTTCCCTACCATAGTAGAGGTGGGAAGTAAAAAGGTTCATACAAAAATTAAGTATGCTGGAAATTTTTCCGCAGAAAAATCCTAAAATCAATGGATTGAAAGAAAAATAGGTTGTCATGTTTTTAACTGAAAACAATGCTGTGGAATATGAAAATTTCTTTATCCTAGCTTCGCGGATTTTTTAGTTAGAAAAATTCAAATTTTATGTTTGATTTTGGTGTAGGTACCTACTGTACCGTTTTCTACAAATCTTTTTTATGTGTCCTACGATAAGCAGAAGTTAAATGCATTAAATGCATTTTGAATAAACATAGGACAAGAAAGGATGTTGGCTTATTTGACTACCATGCCTTAATATTTTTTTCGGAGGATCGGTAATTTCGATTTTTTTCTTTTTGCGTTTTTTAAATTTTTTGTTGTTTGAAAGTAAATATTACAATGAAAACCGAATATTTTAGTACCTACTTTCAATGCTGTAGCTAAATGTAAAAAAAATATAAATTTGCGTTGTTCGAAAGAGAAATATTTGTTTTTATATTTTCTGCTTTTTTCAACGAAACTTTTTCTGTGTCTGTATTAATCGATGGCGTGTCGTTCAATCGTAAGGCCGGACGTCTATAATTTTTCACATTTTTTTGCACTCTATAAACGTACTTTATTAAACGATTTTTAATATTTCCTTTATTCTTCTAAAAAACAGTTTTAAAATATGTATTTAATTTAATACATTTTTTATCTGAATAACACAAATAACTTTTATATCTAATTTTTGCATTCATGAAAGCTGCTTGTATCCCTAATTGTTTGTTGAGCAATGTAGGTTATATATTATTATACTCTGCGACAAAAGGGTACTGAGCAGTGAGCGAAAATAATAAAATGCTTCCGGATGAAGCCGGAGCGAGCAGCTAGTAATCAGATAAAACTCTATTTTGACATCACAGAAAAATATCGATAATTTACTGTAAAAAAACTCAATTTCTTTGGTTTTATTGGTTATCTAAGATACCTTCGACTTATTGCGTTTTTTTGAAACTCACAGGTACTTGTCTTCGTTTTAACTTTCTATTGCACCCCGTATAGTCAAGTACACATTCAACAAAGTTCGTAAGTACACTTTAGTGAAATAATCTGTCTGTGACTAAAAGCTTGTAAAGCTCTTGCATTATAAATTATGATACTATAAAGGTCTTTGCTATTTATTTAACCGGGCTCAAAGTCTATAAACAGTCGTGTTCGAGAAGTTAAAACAATTAAGCTATATTTTGACGTAACCTTGCATGCATATTGTTTTATATATTCACATTTTCATCAAAAGGCTGGAAAAAGGAAAAACCTCGATAGCTATAATGTTTGACAAAAACAGGTCGACGATACCACAGTTTAAACGTATACAAGCAGTTTCTTCACTCGGCAATATTTCTGTGACAAGAAATTCAGTACGTATGCGTCGACCTAGTATAGTTCTGCACAGTGGATACCAGCTGTGATTTATATTTATGGCCTATGCACAAATCACAAACTAATGTACCTATGGCACTGAATCAGGTTAGTGATGCGCAATACGAGATGTTTTAGTCGATTATCTCGATTTTTCAAACATCTCGATGACTCTCGATGGTTGTCACTTGGACTCGATTGTTGTTGTTTCATAGTTCACCGAGACTGAATCGTACAGTACTGCATACTGCATACCCGATACGAATTCAATAGTGAAGAGATTATGGAGTACCGACTGAACAGTGAACAATCAACGAGTCGCGTGAACGTCAGTCGACTAGCATATAACCTTGAATCGCGATTATATGTATTCTCATTCGCTGCTATTGCTATAACCTATGTGGCAAATAATCGACTTGATCAATCGATCGTTTCAATTGTGGACTCGATTGTTATTATGAACGACTGTAATTGTTTCGATTGTAAAAACATCTCGCATTCGCCCATCACTAAATCAGGTCCTGTTCTATAGAAACATAGTCACAGAGCGATGGCTTCTCATTGGCTGCCTAACGCGCATGTCCGACGATAGATAATTCTTTGTTTTCGGGAATAAGCTATAATAACTGTCCGACTCGGGTTTGTCCGGGTGAAAATCGGGGGTAGTCTCAAAAATAACTGCGATAGGACATAGGTTATAATAACTGGAGAGAGCGAAGCGAGTGAGTAATGTATTAATAAATCTTAAATTCAAACACCCTGGCGAAGCCAGATCGGGCCGCTAGTAAACTTATAATTGATTGAATGTTTACTTTAAAATATGAAGGACATAAAATAAAATATCCTTTTAAAGTTTGAGCTGTTTTTAATTTTTGTTAATTTTAACCCGGCTGCACGAGTTAACTAGAGAACTGCAAAAATAAAACCAGTGCTTATGTTGATGGGACAGAAACGCAGTCATAACGGAAGCCAGTGTATTTCCCCTGACAGCACTTGTCACTGAACATATTTTCTTCTACAAACTTCAAACTATATTAACATAAATTACGTACATACAGGATGGTGAACTACTCATGTGTAAAGATTTAACGTGTAAAATCATAAATATTATGCAATTTCCATATCTCCTGATTTTTTAGAGCAAAAATGTATTAAACCAAAAATGATCAGGGTTAAATTATCTACAATCTACATGATAGATCTCTTAGCTTAAAGAAAATAATTTTTTATACAGCCTGGTTACAAAAAATTCATAATTCAGTGACGACCTTGACCATGTGGGTGCCCCGCGGGCGAAATATTCATCAGCGCCTTTTATTTCTTATTTTTAAGTAACTAGGGTCAAGGCGTCCAAGGTGACCGTCCGGTTGCCCCTCCCCTAAAGCCGACGCTGCATTTGATTATTTTTAATTTGTCAGAAAAATGTATTTTTGGTAAAAATGTGTGTATGCTCTAAAATTTTAAATGAACCCAATAGACTCGATATAGCTCTTCTCGTATATACGCCGGGGGGGGGGGGGGGGGTAAGAGACCCAGCTGACTCACCCTTCAACGGATCGAAATTAAATATTAAACGTAAGGTTTTTGTGAGATTCCTCAACTTTCAAGAGGGTTTTTCTACGAATAATTAGTACTTGGATACCTATAATTGTAATTAATGTTGTATTCAATTTTATTGATTTTTGTATTTCTTTTGTTTCAGGTTAGTAATCTACTCAATTTAAACTGCAGTAACAGGTAGGATTACAAATAATTCGAACATTATAATTTTAGAAAAATATCGATAGAAAATACAGTAATAAAAATAGATAGTTGTGTATATGCTAATACATGCATAGAAAAAATAAAATTGTTCCTATGTCACTGATTTATCGCCATAATGATTACGTCACAAATAAACTCCTCCCTTATGTCAGCATTGTTGTAACTTTATTATACAACATTTCAGTATATTCAGTGCTTACGTGATAAAATTCTGAACAAAAATTTTTATTGTGACTATACTTTGTGTTTATATGAACTGTAAGGAACAACGTGTTCTCAGATAATAGCGGCGTCCATTTTATAGATCTATAATCATAATAATAAATATCATACAGGCGGGTTACACGATGAAGTAGTATAGTTTGAAATAGAATAATATTACCGTTTCGATGGCTTGACTTGACTGTAAATTTAAAAAACATTTCCAAAAATGGTGCCAAATTGTTCAGGAGGCCATGAAACGTCGAGAAATTTTGGTCCGACCCCTAGGTCCCGCCATCCAACCGACGCCAATAGTGTATGTGCAACTTAAAGTGGGATAGCCAAGTTGATACCGTATGTAAAAAACTAAATGTGATTTATTATTACTTATTGCAATTACGAAATACCTTTGACTATCAAGTTTTGTTAAATGTATACTACGCTTTTGCGTATAGCTGCATAAAATATGGTATAATGGTGTGGGGACACTCGCCAGATTGCATCAGGATCTTAAAAATACAAAAAAGACTCATCAGAGTAATATTCCATTTAAAATTTAGACAATCATGCAAACAATATTTCATAGACAATAAAATACTTACAATTTATGCCATCTATATATATAAAACAGTTCCGTTACTGACTGACTGATTGACTGACAGACAGACAACGCCCAGGTCAAACCGCTAAAGATATAAACTTGAAATTTGACAGTAGGTTCCTTTTGTGACGTAGGCACCCACTAAGAAAGGATTTTTCGAAATTCAACCCCTAAAGGGATTAAACAGGGGATGGAAGTTGATATGGAAATTCGTCATTTTTGAAGTTAGAAGCATGAAATTTTGTACATGGGTGTCTTATATAACGTAGGTGAGCACTAAGAATTTTTTTTTTGAAAATTCATCCCCTAAGGGGGTTAAAAAGGGGATGAAAGTTTGTATGAAAGTTCGTCATTTTTGATGTTAGAAGCATGAAATTTTGCACAGGAGTTCCTTATATAACGTAGGTGAGCAATAAGAAAGGATTTTTAAAAATTCATCCCCTAAGGGGGTTAAATAGGGGATGAAAATTTGTATGGAAGTTAGTCATTTTTGAAGTTAGAAGAATGAAATTTTGCACATGAGTTCCTTATATAACGTAGGTGAGCAATAAGAAAGGATTTTTAAAAATTCATCCCCTAAGGGGGTTAAATAGGGGATGAAAGTTTGTATGGAACTTAGTCATTTTTGAAGTTAGAAGAATGAAATTTTGCACAGGAGTTCCTTATATAACGTAGGTGAGCAATAAGAAAGGATTTTTAAAAATTCATCCCCTAAGGGTGTTAAATAGGGGATGAAAATTTGTATGGAAGTTATTTTTGAAGCGAGTGAGTAATGTATTAATAAAATTTGAGCGTGTAAACACCACCAGCCCGGCATCGCTTCGCAGGAGGAGAATTTCTCGCGGGGGGGAGGGACAATAAAACATAAATCGAAATATACGTGGGCAAAGCCACGGGTAACGGCTAGTATATGCATATGAGCTGGTGGTATACATTAAACAAAACTTAGATAAAGTCAACTTCAATAATGAAATACATAAGTATGACACAAGAGGCAACAATTGCATACACATTAATAAGTATAAAAGTACGAGGTATAGTTATAGCCCATTATGTTGTGGCAGCCGGTACTACAATATGTTACCAGATAATTTTAAAAATTTCAAAAACTTAAATAGCTTTAAAAGACAGGTTAAAAATTATTTTATACAACTATGCCCATATAGTAAAATTTATTAATGTTCATTTTAAACTTACTATTTTTCTTTTTTGTTTAATTTTTAATTTTAATTTTAAGAAAGTGACGCTGTGACAACATTTTTAATGTTCTTAATAAAGAATTTATCTATCTATCTATCTATGCAGGCCCGGATTTACCATGCAGGCAGAGTAGGCAGTTGCCTAGGGCGGCAAGAATTGAAGGGCGGCAAATTTTGACGGAAACTTTGAAAACTTGTTATATACGTGGGAATTGAATTTCCCACCTATTTTGTTGGCACGCGTACCAACATTATAAGTGGACAATGCCCGAATCGAGAAAAGCATCGATTTATGCTAGTCTCGATATTGGCCTAATATCGAATATTCGATAAGTTTCTGTATCGAAAATCATCTTATTTTCTCCCCTACAAGTATATTGTGATACACATAATCTCCTCTGTCATTATTACTAAACATTGGTGAACGATTATTAACGTTATTGTGCATTTATTGTTAACAGACTGTTAACAATAAATTAACAATAACGCACTCGCTTTGTAAACTATGGAGTCAGATTTGCTCATGTCTTTAGATTTTGATTCCATTATCGATGAGTTTGCCATCCGAAAATCGAGACGTAAACATTTTAACTAATAAGTAATAATTTCTCTACAAAAAACAATCGCATACATAATGGTAATTGTTGAATGATATCATATACTTCATGATTATAAGGATACTGACCATAATAAAATAAAATATTTGCTCTCAGAAAGGTGTATTTTATTTATTGAAAAACTTTTCGTACCAAACATATTCCACCATTGTCGAAGTTTTGAGAGGGGGGGGGGGCGTAAATTTTCGCAACTGCCTAGGGACGGCAAATTTCTAAATCCGGGCCTGGCCATATGGCAAATACACTAAAAAAAAATAAAAAACCGACCCAAAACTACTACCTAATCGATTGTTAAAAAAGTATGAAATAATTCAATATTATTTATTCCTCATGGACGCGTTAGGGACTGCTCATGGAATACGTCAACAGAAACTACAGTCCCCAACGCGTTCATGAGAAATAACTAGATAGGTAATATTAAATTATTTCATAGGTACTTTTTAAACAGCCGATTATAGGTACGGGGGTTTTGTAAATTTTTGAGATCCCAGTATATTATAGGAAAGTTATTATAATGTGTCCGAAAATAAAATTTTCAACATATTTTTATATTTAAAGTTCACTACAGTATTTTTACACTTTTTTTGAAAATAATTAGGTGTGTGTGTATATGTTAGGGATGCGACATTGAGTAAAAAAAATCGATTTCGCCTCGACGGAAAAATCGATTTTTGAAGAAATAATCGATTTTTGTGAAAAATCGATTTTTTCTATATTATTCGAAGAATTGCGTACTTTTATAATGAATAAAAACAATTGGAAGGGTATCGATATAAAACTATTTTATATAATACATACAGATGGCGCCATTTTCGACTGATTAGTTTACGTTTAGTGAACTTATTTTACGTTTTTTCATCCGTCGCACAGATGGCGCTGCTAACAAAAATCGATTAAAACGTGTAATTTGTAAATGTTGGCTGCATTGGGTTTCCCAAAGCCTATATTCTTTCTTAATATTAATATTAATAAAAAAAAAATAAAAATAAATAAAAAAAAGGGTAATTTATATAAGCGATTTAAAAGTGTAATTTATATAATCGATTTATAAAAAATCGATTATTATTATTAAAAAATTAATCGATTTATAAAAAATCGATTATTATTATTAAAAAAATCGATTGTTAAAAATCGATTATAAGAAAAAAATAATCGATTAATATAAAAATCGATTATTTTTTCACATCCCTAGTATATGTATGTATACGTACGTGCGTGGTCATTTTTTTCCTGCACGAAATCTTGCGAATAAAAAATGATATCGATTTCGGTGCCAAAAACGTATTAACGTCAAAGAAATTTTATCAAAATCGATCCAGCCGTTTTTTGTTCAAACAAAAAGACTTAAAAAGGTGGATTTTAATATTTTTAAAGAAGATTTATCAGATCTAATTTGTTCGGGGTGGCAGTCGAATGTCGATACTTTTAAATATCAGATATTTTCATAGAGTTTAAGGGTATTCGATAGCTGAAGTTACTCCCTGCACACTTCATTTCAAATCTTTCTCTCTCGCTCTCCCCGCTCTCCGTACGCTATTTTTAAAGCTAACTGGTTCGGGTAAACGCCAAATGGAGGACCGAGAATCACACTACAGATCCTACAGGCGAATTTTTTGAAAAAAAGTTTTGGATACGTGTGAAAGATTATGTAATTTTATAAAAAGTTGTAAGTTGTTTCAGGAATTTTTTTTTCAATTTTTCTCCTTTAGGATCTGTAGTGTGATTCTTGGTCCTTCATTTGACGTTTATTCGAACCCTTTAGCTTTAAAAATAGTGTCGGGAGAGCGGAAATCGTTTTATAGGCGAGGGGAAATGATTTGAGATTAAGAGTGCAGGGGGTACAGTCCGCTATCGAAACTCTTAATAACAATAACAACTAAAATATTCATTACAAGTAACTCATCTTTTTGGTTTTGTCGTTGTGTTTCACTCCAAACCTACATGAAACTGCTGCGACGACAGAAATATTACCTATGTCACCTGCTTTTGTAAGTAGGTACCTACTTTGTTACGTCTTCACTGCAAAGTACACAACTATATCTATTTTTTATGTACTGCTTTTTAGTATGTCGAAAGTGTTTTGAGTTGGCGTTCGTTAATTAAGTTTTTACAATTTTCAATAAAAAATGGTCAAGGGTAGTTAAGTTCGGTTTTGCGCTCTAATGCGTTCGAATTTAACATTTATAATTTATAAAAAAAAATTTCCGTTGGAAAGCAGTCAGTTATATAATTGTTTCGAAACATATTGGAAAAAATCATTTTACCAACCAGTGGTCACAGTCAGGATTCTAACCTGAACCTTTCCACTTTCGCGGCGGAATGAGCTTACAATACTCAACCGTGACATGATTGCTAAATTAATATTGTCCTTATATGCTTCAGAATCAATAGATTTTCACTACATGCGAGTGTCAATTCATATATGCTAATTCAATAGCTAGGATATGAAGTGAATCCTCGTACCAGCGAGAGCCCAACATGAAAGTGAAAATTATTTCGAACACCCTTTAATGGGATATATTAATAAATACCTAGTTATATCAATGCTATAAATGGTATTACCATATAATATTCTAGAAACAATCATATCTTGTAGACATCGTAAGATAATCTACATGTTAGATACATACATAAAACACGATATTATAGAAATCAACCAACGAGTTTGATTTTTCTTTAAGATAAATAATAGTTTTATACGGCTGAAATGGAGAATATTAATTTAGCAATCATGTCACGGTTGAGTATTATAAGCTCATTCCGCCGCGAAAGTGGAAAGGTTCAGGTTAGAATCCTGACTGTGATCACTGGTTGGTAAAATGATTTTTTCCAATATGTTTCGAAACAATTATTATTTTTCAATTGCATTTCAGCCGTATAAAACTATTATTTAATTTATAATTTATATGCTCTGAAAATCTATCCAGCGTTCGGATTTAAAATCTGGAGGAGATTGAGCATGCTCTATGCGCTCCGAGGAAAGCGAGCGAGCAAGCAGATTTAACCATCTTCAGAACAATAAAAAAATAGTTTTCGTCAGACTGTTTAGTGTTTATTTTTCATCATAATATTATGATATTTGAAAGTGACATTTTCCAAACAGATAATGTGATTTAATTTAGAAAAAAGTATTTTATCGAACCTTAGAAATGGCTTTTGTTATCATTTTATAAGATTTTTTCCGTGTGATATTGCGCAATATTACACGCGCAAAAGTTTAATAAACTACGGGAACTATTGAAAGCATTCAACGCACTGAAAGGTAGAGCAGCTTCTTATATGTTATCAAGCGATGTAGAAATTGATTTTAGAGACGGAACGTGTAGTTTGTTTCGTTTTATGGGAATGTGTGTACCAACCTACTAACATAAAAGTTGTTCCACTGACCACGGACGAGTTGACAATCATCATTTTTTTTAGATTAAAAGGCTGATGTTAGTAATCATATAGCCTATAGGACACACTCTGGAGCAAGACGAATTCAACGACACATCATATTTTGTTGAAATCGGTTCAATAGTTTAGGCTGTACAAGGTAACAAACTATTCACTGTTCACATACTTACATACATACATAGCCTGCGAGATTCAAAACCCTCCTTGTGGCGTTGCTATATGGTCGAGTAAAAAGCAGCCAAAATAAATAAATATATTATTAGAAAACTGTTTTCTGAGTTGGCGGAATAAATATTTATTTACAATAATTATTTACAATAATTAAAAACACAACAATAACAATAAATACATACAACGAAAAGTCATTTCTAACAATCAACCCAAGTAACAATCACTAAACAGTAATTAACACTTAATTATATTCAGTTAACTATATACACAAAGATTATTTATTTCTAACGTTTATTTATGTCAGTCATTTACTCAGTTACTTCAGTACTATTTATTTATATCCACTCCATTATTATATCACTGTACTGACTGATTAATATTTATATCCACTTGACGGCACGAGTCACCATTGACTGCCAAATATTTATATCAGACGCACTTGATTGCACGAGTCACTAATGACTGCCTAATATTTATATCAGACGAACTTGATTGCACGAGTCACTAATGACTGCCTAATATTTATATCAGACGAACTTGATTGCACGAGTCACTAATGACTGCCTAATATTTATATCAGACGCACTTGATTGCATGAGTCACTAATGACTGCCTAATCTCCGTTGAACTGATTACTTGCGTGAGTCACCGTAAACTGACTGCCTGTTCGCTTCACTCACTCGTTTATATACCTGCGCTGCCCAGCCCAGCACGTTCCCGCGCTCTCCAGAGCATTCCGGCAGGTACTCGTATCTTCGATACCATTCCACGCCTCACCACTGTGGCAGTGGCGTAATATCTTGGGGTACCTGTTTAGCGAGTTGAAACTGAGAATTTTTTAGTTGTTGGTTGTTAAGAGAGAGATAGGGAGATTGAGTCGCGCCAACTTCAGTTCGCATATATACTCAATCAATTTTTTGACGTTTCAAAATAGTGTAATATTGTAAACAAGCTTTGGATAATTAATATGTTTCCATGGCTTAAGGGTATTCGATAGCGGAAGTTACCCCCTGCACCCTTCGTCTCAAATCCTTTCCCCTTGCCTATAAAACGGTTCCCGCTCTTCCGACGCTATTTTTAAAGCTAAAGGGTTCGGGTAAACGTCAAATGAAAGACCGAGACCTAGGCAAATTTTTTAAAAAAAGTTTTAGATACGTGTGAAAGATTACGTAATTTTTTAGAAAGTTGTAAGTTTTTTCAGGAATTTTTTTTAATTTTTCGCCTGCAGGGTCATGTAGTGTGATTCTTGGTCCTTCATTTGGCGTTTACCCGAACCCTTTAGTTTTAAAAATAGCGTCTGGAGAGCTGGAACCGGTTTATAGCCGAGGGGAAAGGATTTGAGATAAAGATCTGCAGAGGGTAACTTCCGCTATCAAATACTCTTAAAATTATCATGATATTATATCAAAAATAAGTAAATAGTTAAAATTAATGAAAAATGTATGAACTATAACTTTGACCGTGCGCTTTTTTGACAAAAAAAAACCGAATGGCAAAAGATTACGAACAACGATTTGATCAGTGAACTTTTCTACACACGAATGCGGTAAATCAAATTAGATGTGCGTATATACAGAGAACAAGTTCGGTGATTTTTTCCTTTCGGCTGACGCAGAGTGTCATTACTGTTATGGGATCTGGGAGGCTGTTGGAGACTGGGGGTACCTGTTCTCCTACGGAGGTCCAATCGGACCGAACAACCCCAGAGACGTGTTTACTACACCGGGGCCATTGTGAAAAACATTTATTCCCTAATATAACTTTATGTATACAGTGAAATACTTTCTGTTTTGTTTCGGGTACGACGAGAGCGTGACAAGGTTCACATACGTGCTAGTACTTACCTTCGCCGACAGGGTTGGCGATTCTGTTTTGTTTTAACATTGGAAATGTTTATGTTCGTATATGGGGGCAGAGTTACGAGTTTTCGTTCAAGGCAAAAAGACAACGGTGTCGCGATCAAGTGAGGAGTAATCATGCAAAATTGAACAAGTGCAATTTTTTCGAAATGTGTTTTATATCATGTCTAGTTAATTGAGAGGTATTTGCGACGATCTGCGGTGTTATTTTTGAGCAAATGTTAATAAATACTGTAGAAAAATCCATTTAAAAGTTAAGTAATCAAGCAAAAGTGAACGCGTATATTATAACAGAAGAATAATAGGGTTATTCCTGACAAAACTAAACAGTGCATTGATAAATATTGTGTGTATAATAAACAGTTAATTATGTTTCATATATGCTGTTATCATTTCCAATGTCCTCGATGGTTGCAAGGATTGCGAAATCTGTGAATGTTTTACAACGCTGTGGGGGGCAGTCGAGCCTAGTGGATAGCGTACTTAGTACCAGCCTCTATAGACTAGACTGCCGTGGGTTCGAATCCCACGCTCATGGATGTTTTTTGTGATGTTATTTAGTTTTAAGTTGGTTGTTATTTAATGTAATTTAAAACGCTAATGACCTAAGTTGTCGACGCGTCTATAATCTACAATAAATAAATAAAACAACGCTGTGCTACCAAACTCGACGGAAATATTTTATAGAAATATTGATTTGGGTGCAAAATTGTCACGGAAATGTTTCGTGGAGGTGATGTTTGTGGCGGTCAGTTTGAACAGATCTATAGTATGGTTCAGAAATAATAGAAAGGGACTCATGCCCTTATACTTAAGCACATATTATTCACTTGTAGTACTTATATAAATAGTAAAGTATAAGTGCATGACTCACTTTCTATTATTTACGAACCGTATATCTAGGTATAGAGCTAATCTCCTTGGCCAGCTGCCTAGCTGGGCCTACTTTTAATCTATACTCCAGATAGTGTTGTTGCATGTTTGTGCTGTGAAAAAATATAATTTTTTGAGGTTATGTGTATTATGTATCTACCTAGCTGTCATCGTATTCAAATTCGAATATCCACTCGTCTTTTAAGAGTACCAGGGATTGACTGTCATTTTTTCCCTTATTCGAGTAAAATTTTCTACCACCAGATGTCGGATCCCCATTTGACAGATCTCAATATACTCCAGGGGTCGGACACTTAATACTCCCCCCACAAGTTATTCGTAAGAAGGTTTAGACCAGAGCGATACCAACCAAATAATTTTAGATAGGTAAGTTTACCTCAAATTTAAGCATAATAAATAAATAAGAAATGTCTGTATATTTATTAAAAATCAATATTTTTCTATTTCTTTCATTTTATTACACTATATAATAAATGAAAAATGTATTTTTTTAATTATTTAGTAGTGGTATCGCTCTTGTCCAAACCTTACAAATAAAGATAAATAATAGTTTTATACGGCTGAAATGCAATTGAAAAATTTTTTTTCGTTGGAGAGCAGCCAATTATATAATTGTTTCGAAACATATTGGAAAAAATCATTTTAATATAATCGGTTTAATATAAAGTATCGAGTTTTGTAATAAGTGCCCGACCCCTGTATATATACTCAGTTGAACAGTTCATTATCATCAGGCGTGTAATATATGACAGCTTAGACTGCATTTGTTTGTTCACTGGATAACAACTGACGACGCGTTTGATAAATTTCAGTCCAGATGTAGATACGGGTTAAAAAAGACCCAGCAGCAGACCCTAGCTCAGTATCGTATGTGGGTTGTATCGCGTTTATTGGGTTCCCGTTCTGCCGGCATATAAACAATCACAGAAAAGGAATACAGAAGCGACACACACCGACTGTACTCCTTTATCTCTGGGGCAGTAATTGTCATTTCTGATTGGCCGAATACCCCACCTTGCTTTCGTTTACACACACACGCACTGATGCATTTTACCAGTGTCCGAACGTCCGAATCCAGCCCTGTATAAAGTCGCTTTTAAATAAGAGCTTTGTTTAAAATTTATTTTTCTATATAATTGTCCAATTCCTCAAAAACACTGTTATTCTATACATTTTGGACATGAATAATACCTCAAATAAAAGATAATATTAAATTAAGCAGCGGCCTCTGGATCAGACTCTCGTGGGTTCGAATCCCGCCTACGCTCATGGATGTTTTGTGATGTCATTTAGTTTTAAGTAAGTTATGTTATTTAATGTAATCAAGACGCTAATGACCTTAAGTTGTCGACGCGTCTATAATTTACAATAATTAAAATTAAATTAAGCTTTATTTTGGTAACATTTCAAATTTACTATCATGTATTTTGACATACAAATATAATTTGTTTTTCCAAAGGTATTTTGAAACGTCAAAAATTGTTCGAATTTAGTGTTTTGAAGAATATGTGTTGAAACACTCCCAACATATAAATTTACTTCGAAATTTACCCGTATTTTAATTATGGTTTTTAGCCATCTTTGTAACACATTGACTTAATGAGCTCTTCACAATTCATAAAAATATAAATTGACAATTTGCATGTATTAAAATTGATACCAGAGTTAAAATTTTTAATTTCTTAAACAAAGAGTATCGAGGTAATGGCGCTCAATTCTGACCCAATAATGGTAAATAGCGAGGAAAAAATTTAAATTGAGCAATTATCTTTGACATGCATCAGCAATCATTGATTGGCCAAAATTCCCGTCGCTGGGCCAATATCATTTGCCATCGATGGTCCATTATTCTCGCCATTACTGCAATAGGATGAAATAATTAAATACATGTAATATGCCCAAGATGGCCCAGTGTTAAATCGTCAATCGTTGGCAGCCTTGGCACGGCCAAGTGTTGGTTATTTTATAACGACTGGGGATCGTATATGGGTGATACTTCTGTAAGTTGTCTTCTGTGGTGTTGTACAAATATAGTGCACCAGGAAGCCAAATGGCCAGTGCCAGTGTGTGTGTATAATCGTGTCGATAGCGCGGCGGCGTCGACGGCGGCGGTGGTGGCGGCATAACACGATATCCACCACACCAACGGTCACCGGCACATTCCGATATCTAAACGGTTATTGTTTATACACCGGCCTTCGTGATCGGACTTTTTCCGACTCTGTGTTCTGTTTCTGTTTTGGGTCTACCTACAGCGGCGTCCGGTTTAAAGAAACAGGATAACGCCGTACACAGGATGAATTTAAATAACGGATCCACGCCAAAGGAACAATTGGTACTTTGGCGTGGATCCGTTATTTAAATTTATGTCTTCCTTGTTGCACTATTTTATTTTCTATGTTCAGATTTGCTTTCGGCCAATCTGTATAACACAAGGTGCTCGATAGATTATATAAAACGCATAAGGAAAGGAACAATTGGTACATATGCGTTTTATATAATCTATAGGATCCTACAAAATTCGTGCCTTCGATACGCCTATGGGATTCGTAAATTCGATCATATCTCGGAATACAGAAGCAAAGCTAATATGATAAGTATTGACATAATGATGATTATAAATTTTATTTTGATTGTTCATAAAATTTTGGTAACAAAGATTCCTGAATATTTGTTCAATAAATTGATTACAAAAAATGTTAATGATTATAATCTAAGATGCTGTAAACGCCTCGATATTCCTAGATTTCGTACTACTAAATTTACTAAGAGCTTTACCTACATGGCAGCTCATTGGTATAACAAATTACCAAATGAAATCAAATCCTTAAGTATTAGAAATTTTAAAGTAAGGCTCAAAGAATGGATTCAAAACAGCCACAATTGATATCATATGTTTCTACTATCTTATTAAGTATTATTTTTTAAATTAAACAATTATGAGTTGCCACTGTTACCAATATTATTATTTCTATTTTTGTGTATCTTTGTATGTTATTGTATTCTGTTCACAAATGGTTGTTGATTTGTTTTTGTGTGAGGGTGAGTTGAAAAGCAGCATTTTATGCTGAACTCGTTTAACCCTTTTGATCTTTTTTTTTTTTTTGGTCAATAAATTATTATTATTATTATTATTATTATATAAGGCTCCTGAAACATCGGAGCATTTGCTTTGCAAATGTGAAGCAGTCATAACTCAAAGATTCCGTCACCTTAACATTCCATTCCCAACGCCTGAGCAAGTATGGGATACAGATTCCAGAGCGATTCTAGGATTCATCCAGAGCCTTAACCTCGCATTGGAATAAACAAGTCAGGGCCACACAATAGATCTATAAAGGTCGCGGTGTTGACGAGGCTTGCCTCACGCCCTCTTTTCTAATCTAATCTATATTCTATCGGGTACCTTGTGGAATACAGATTGGCCAAAAGCAAATCTGAACATAGAAAATAAAATAATCCAACAAGGAAGACATAAACAAAATAAACAATAGGGTTAATGTTTTATCCCGTTAAGTAAATTTAGCTTCCATGGTTTTTTGAATCTCATTAGTAACCGACGTTTCGTGACAATTGCAGTTAACTCCTTCAAAGCGTCTATAATTCACAATCTATAATTTGTTCAAAGTAAGCCTCATGTTTCAAGCTTGAAGTGAACTGCAACGTCCACGAAACGTCATAATAAATATCACACAAGTGATAGATATGCAGTTCATTACTCCTTCTATCATGCTCTTCGACAGAAGAGTTCGTATCCGAATAACCATGACGTCAGATCATCCTTGAAAGTTAAAAGTTTCAAATTAAATTAGATAAATGTTTAAATTCATCCTGTACAAATGCACGACGCTATCCATTTCATATAGTTAAACACTATTTCAGACGTTGAAAGCTTACCTTTCATACCATCGAGTTCGAGATCAATACTCAACCATTTTCCTTTAGAATACAAATATTCAGGAAAAAAGATGTTCTCCGTAGCTATGTTATGTATGGTATACCTTCACAGTAGGTACCTATAATACACTTTTCATAATAAAATTCCATTGCCCGGACCCTTTATTCTGTCAGTGCGAAATATTTCCGGTATGGCTGAAAACGTAAAGAATATGTCACATCGAATGAGAGAATGGCCTTATCATCGACATCTTTATTGCATCTCCACTGGGAAAACTCTCTACACTCTTCTCTACACGTCTTATAAATTACGTTTTGCTTTACATTTCGTTCATTTGACTGTATTGTACTGAGCGATGTAGCGCAGTGGCGAAAGCACTAGACTCGCATTCGGAAGGTACTGGGTTCGAATCCCAGCGAGGGCAGATGTAGCTAGGACTTTTTCCTACTGCCTCTCGTCGAGAAACGATAATTCCTGTACCAGCCATCTTTAGTGTTGCCGTCTAGATCTAGACTTTCTAGACTCTTGTCTTGTCTAAATTTTCAAGTTGCAAGTCTTGTTTAGAAATTTTCAAGACAAGACAAGAGTTTTTTAATCTAGACTTAGACTTAGTGAAGTCTTGATATTTCAAGACAATACTTTCAAAGTCTTGTCTAGACGGCAACACTAGCCATTTTGTTGAGGTTTTCTATGGTTTCCCTCAATTATTCCAGATAAATATCGAGATGGTTCCTTATTCAAGATCATGGCCGATTACCTGTCAAACTCCTGTGCTCACAAAATTGCCTACCTTATCTTAATTTCTTACAATTCCCCATTCGCACATTGCTTTTAATTATGAAACGTACGTTAATACTTCTTATACAACTCCAACCGCGTTGAACGATGGCGCGCGCGCCCCACTACTTCCCATGAGAAGTATACGCGAGGTACGGACTACGGAGTGTTCTGTCCGCCGTATTAGTATCGAGTAGTGCTACACAAGGTCTGCGTGGTCTTGCGCTCTTCTACGTCATTAAACTAATTTGGTGGATGTAGCCGTAGATAGTATACAGAATACAGAATACAGAATGCCATGAAAACTTAAAAGTTTCTATGAAAGGTAATAAGCAACACAGTGAAATTTAGTTTACTTATGAGACCGTGCAGTTTACACTACACGCTACAGGAATGAAACTTATACAGGGTGCTGAGGACAGTATGGCTCAGTTGGTAGCGTCGCGGCCTCTGAATCAGACTGTCGTGGGTTCGAATCCCACCTCTGCTCATGGATGTTTTGTGATGTTATTTAGTTTTTAAGTGATATATTATGATATTTGTTGTATTTAAGACGCTAATGACCTAAGTTGTCGACGCGTCTATAATCTACAATAAATAAATAAAATAAATACAGGGTGCTGAATTGCTTTGCGGGTAATAGGGATTTAACCCGTAAAATCAAACTTTTGCGATTTCCTGCTTCCCTAATTATTTTCGGAAAAATATCTTCGAATAAAAGTTTTAGAGCAAAAATTCTGCGTCTAAATCATTAAACAAAATTAATTTTGCATGCTTTGTAACGGCAGAAATTTGATATGAAAATGTCAAAATTACCTCAAAAACAGATAGCGATAGCCATGGAACTTGAACAAAATGATGACTGTTAGAATAATTTCTAATCATTTTGTTCAAGTTCCTAAACTAATTAGGGAAACAGGAAATCGCGAATGTAAAATCCCTATTACCCGCAAAGCAATTCAGCACCCTGTATGTAAAATCTACATCTATGTTACAAATTGACATTTTCAGGATATTTTATTTGTTTTTCGTTGCCATGGTTCCACCGTTAGCAGGGCCGTATCTAGGGGTAAAATCTATATTGTAAAATTCAAACAAACAATGCTTAGGTATTTTAAATCCGTTTGTCAAAATTACGCTGTTTTGTCTTTTTTTAAAATAGTTTTAGTCCCAGTTCTGCTTTGTGTGAATTTTATGACATGAGAGGGCGCTAAATCCTCCTTTCGTCAGGGGCGCCAAGTCCTCCCTTCGCAAGGGGCGCCAAGCTCTCCCTTCGCCAAGACAATTTTATTGATACCAACGTATTGACTTATACTACCTGGACGTGTCCTATAGCGGTTAAAAAGTGGATGTGTGGCCAATCTCCATCTCTCTCAGGGAGCAGTATAGCCTAGTGGTTAGCGTGCTTAGTGCCGCAACCTCTGGACTGGACTGCCGTGGGTTCGAATCCTACCTGCGCTCATGGATGTTTTGCGATGTTATTTAGTTTTAAGATAGTTGTTATTTAGTGTAGTTGAATGACGCTAATGACCTGAGATGTCGACGCGTCTATAATCTACAATAAATAAATAAAAAAATCCATCTCTCAAAATAGTACCGTAAAGATGGACCACAAGTCACAACCATAGTCTGTCCTTTTCACTCATGTGAATCCAAAAATAAGGACAACGATATACCGTACGACACGTCTAGAAGTGTAAGTCAACGGTAGCACCCATGGTGTCGCACACATCCCTTTAAAAGCCCACCATATGAAGAAGACACCCCACACTTGAGTTTAAGTGATAGTCTCTACTATATCCCACTTCTGCTATAACAAACAACACCGAGAACGAAATTTAATAATGCATTTATTCTAACATCAGAGATGTCGCCACCGTGAGTATAAATCATCAAATCTCGCATTAACATTACACATAGCGCCGTTTTCGTCGCTATCCTGGTTTACAAATTGAGCAGAAAACTGCGGCTTCGCGATAAACTGTCTCGTGTCTTCTTGTTCTCACATTGGCAGCACTGACTCGAGTTTTATTAAGATGCCTTCTGCATTTCATGCCTGTACAGGGTGACCATCATGTAACTACTACGGAAAATGAGGCAACCCTATTTAGTCCAAACTCCCACCGCACAAAAGTCTACCGGACAACAATACTATAATGACGTTAAAAACTTTACATATTATGACGTTGTATAGTTACCTGAATTTCAATCATCTTTCCACAACTGTGTATATATTTTATTATTTTTATAATTTTTTGACTAAATTTATTTTGTTTAATTGGTATAAGTGGGTACATTTAGATGTAAAATTCTGTATAATTGATAATAGTATAAAATAAAACCATGGATAGATGGCGACAATATCTAACATTTACACTTAAATACAATTAAAAAAATGTTTCTTAAAAGTTTCTTTACTAAAAAATTCTAACACATGGTGAAATTCAGTGCACAGTTTTATTTAAAAAGCAGTGTTTTTATTTTACATACATTCTTAATTAATGTTTCCATTAACACTTATACAACTAATGTCTACGGCTAAATCTAAATTTGGACAAAACAAAAATGTATACATCTAAGGTACCTATACTTAAAATTATTATAATTTATAAGTTAGGTTAAATTTCTATATTTCTGTACATTATTTGTAATTATTTATGCATTTGTTACACATTTATAGATGCCTGAAGAAGTTAACATTGATTAACGAAACGTTGCTAAAATAGAAATTCAATTTTTGTTTTTTCATCCTCCGTATCCCACAACAATTTGGTTATAATTGATAATATTACTTATTTGTATATTGTATTATCGGGTCGTGAAGATGTAAGAAATTCTTACGAAAAGTGGACATATTAAAAATTTAAATAAATAAGTTGTATTTTTTTTCTAAATTAGCTAATATCCGTTATAAAAAATTCTATATAAAGATTTGTATCCGTCACTCAATACTAAAATTTTATTAGTGAATTTAACAGATACAAATCGGTGGCAAACTAATTTAATTTTTTTTAGTAATTTTTTTATTAAACGTTCATTGACCGAATACTTTTTCAGGGCGTGTTGTCTGAGATACACTATAGTTGGTATTTATTCAAGTATTCAACAAGAAATGTTTTGATATATCAATAACACTGACACGTGGATAACGAATTTAATTTACTCAACGCACGTTTCAGAATATTATTAATCACTAGTGGTTACCCATGGTCACGCTCACGTATATTTAGATATTTTATGCCTTTCCATACAAACTTCTACACTCCCGTTGCACCCCTCCTTAGAGGTTGTCTTAAAAAATCCTAAAATACGTGTTTTATTATTTGTTTTGAATAGTATTTATACGAAGTTTCAAGTTGATACACGCAGGGAATACCATTTTCTATACAAATATTTTCACCCCATTTCAGTTTTCACCCCGTAGGGGATGATTTCCAAAAGATTATTTCTTAGTGCACCTCTGCACCCTGCAATGAACATATGTAACTTCCAAATTTTATATTTCTTTCTTCAGTGGTTTTGGCTGTGATCCCTTGGGGGCTGAATTTCGAAAAATCTCTTCTTACTGGGTGCTTACGTCACAAAAGAAACCTACTGTCCAAATTTAAAGTTAATAGCTTCAGCGCTTTGGCCTGGGAGTTCATTAGTCAAAAAACCCTACACCCCCGTTTTACCTCCTTAGGTGTTGAATTTAAAAAATGCTCGAATATTTTGCTTATTTTTAAAGAAGAGTTAGTACGTTGAATTCAATACCTCTCACCTTTCAAAAAGCTCTACACCCCCTTTTCACCGCCTTAGAGATTGAATTTCGAAATCCTTTCGTAGCGAATGCTTGCGTCCTATAAGGAACCTACCTGCCAAATTTCATGTTTGTAGGCTTTATAGTTCCTGAGATTTCGTGATGAATCAGTCAGGACATTTCTTTTTATATATTAAGATAAATTCGCTGTAGAAATTATCCAAGTGCTTGAGTTAATCGTTCAATCATATTCTGTCAGTTGTGCCAAGCGAAGAATCAGCTTCATACTATAAGAAGTTTGTTGTCTGGGGGAGTGGGGGTGTTCGTTTTGACGTGCGACGCCACTGTGTATGACGAACCTGTACATAGTTGTTAAATAAGCGGAGATTTATTCGCTGTCAGTTACAGATTTTGGGTATTGTAGACGCTATGTATTAGGTTTGCATCGGCGCGCCTCCCGTGCCATGCCACGCTCTGAACAGAAGTATATATATGGCAGAGTTGAGTACTAGGCGACGTCGTCTTCTCAGAGTGGCTCGGCTCAGCCTAGGATAGGCGCGAGGATTTACCAACAAATCCACTAGTTATGGGTCGCGGGATAAAAGCACATTCCGCAACCTCTTCGTCCTCACAAAGCACCAGGGCTCTGAATTTATGAGAGTTTAAAACGCCACTTTAGCTATTGAAATACTCGCAAATAACTCAGAACGTTAATTTCGAAATAGTGTTGTCCAACTAAAATTGAGTTGAGAAAATATGAAAAATGAATTGCTGCAAATAGAAGAAGCTTCTTTCGACGGAGATGAATTACATGCGTAGAGCAGCTGGCATCTCAAGACTGGATAGAGTGAGGAACAGCACTAGTCAAAGAAAAAATGAAGATAAAGACCAAAACAATATTATATAGAACATAAAGGGTTTTTCAATAGGGACATAACAATTTTGTTTTATAATACGGAACATAACCTACAAACTTTTTTATGATCTGTCAAAGTCAAAACGTCAGTCAAGGCTTATATTTTTATCATGGAGAAGTTCACGAACGAGCAACGTTTGGAAATCGTTAAAACCGCCATGTTATTGGTCAATGAAGTTCGCTATTGTGCCATGTTGGAAGACTATTTTTGGCTAGAATTGGATGGACTTGACATCAACGATATGTGGTTCCAACAAGATGGTGCCACAAGCCAACACAGCTGATCAAACAATTGATTTATTGAAAGGAAAATTTGGTAATCGTTTAATCTCGAGAAATGGTCCAGTCGATTGGCCACCTTGCTCATGCGATTTGACGCCGTTGGATTTTTTCGTATGGGGTTACCTTAAATCGAAGGTTTATGCCAACATTCCAACAACGTTAGAGGAGCTCAGGAACAATATGGAACGCGAAATTGCCAACATTCCAGCTGATATGTGTGAGAGTGATTGAAAATTGGATCCAAAGAATCGATCGCTGCCGTCGTGCTCGTGGTGGTCATATGAACGACGTCGATATCCATACATAATTGTAACATGTGTACTACACCTGGGATAAATTTCAGCCCGATATCTCAATTATTCTGTTTTATTTAAATACAAAATTGTTATGTCCTTATTGAAAAACCCTTTATTATAGAAAGCAAACAACTAATAAAAGCAGTGCTTAAATTGATACGGGAGAAACGAAGGAGAAGAGGTAGATCAGGTAAAAGTTGGAATCCCGGAAATACAGTGGCAATGGAAATCCGAGGAGTGCGAAATGGAGAGTGTGACAACAGGCTGAACTGGAAATTGGGGAGGACCCGTAACATGTCGTCAGACGTTATGACACAGGATATATATAATTGCTTGAAATTGGAATTCCGTAGAATGTAGATTAACAAGTTAGGTAATTGAAATTTAATTGCAAACTGCAGGCCATTCAAAAGTCGGAAATTAATTTACGGTTTATGATATGACATTCAACTTTAAATCTAGATTTAAGAATATCACTAGACTCGCATTGGGAAGGTACTGGGTTCGAATCCCGGCGGGGGCAGATGTGGCTAGAACTTTTTCCTACTGTTTCACGCCGAGAAACGGTAATTCCTGTACCGGCCATCTTGTTTGAGGTTTTCCATGGTTTCCCTCAATTATTCCAGATGAATATCGAGATGGTTCCTTATTCAAGGCCATGGCCGATTACCTGTCAAAGTCCTATGCTCTCAAAGTTGCCTACCTTATCCTAATTTCCTATAATTCCTCCATTCGCACATTGCTAATAAAAAAAAAAAGTTGAAGTTTAAATTATGTAGAAAACAATGGGAAGTGGTAAAATGGAAAATAGTAATGGTGCGAATGGCGTCTGTTATGACATAATGTCGAGAAACGGACGTTAAACGCATTATTATTATTTAATTAAGAATATCATTTGTTTTCAACTAAATGGAAATCCCCATTTTATTTGAAAACAAATGACATTTTTAAATCTAGATTTAAGGCTGAATGGTCCTATCAGAAACTAAGCTCGTGTAAATATATGTTAAAACGGGTTTAAAAAATTAAAATGACGTTCGTGGCAATAAAACAATCCGGTCTTTTATTATTCTAAAATCGATATCTACTAATATGTCAGGAACCACTGAACGGATTTGGAAAAAAATTCTTATTTAAAAGCCTACTTCTTCTCGAGTAACATAGGTCTCGTAGCTTAGAAATTCAACCGCTCTGTTGTCGAACGTCTCGATAGCGCCTCTCGCACTCACGGGCTCACATAAGGTTATCCTACTCACATCTTTCTTTAGCTTTATTTAAGCTAATTGCAGTAGGATTTTTAGTGTATTTGCCATAATATGGCACATACACTATTGGCGTCGTCGGATGGCGGGACCTAGGGGTCGGACCAAAATTTCTCGACGTTTCATAGCCTCCTGAACACTTTGGCACCATTTTTGAAAATGTTTATATATATATATGTATGTATATATATATTTATATTTATATATATATATATGTGTGTGTGTGTGTGTGTGTGTGTGTGTGTGTGTACACGATAACTCTCGACAGACTTAATCGATTGAAACGAAATTTGGTACACACATTGGAACCCATCACCGCAAGAAGCCTATTTAAAATGGGCCCGATCGGGCCATTTTCAGGGTTGTATTTAGGGGTTCCAAAAAGTTTTTGGGCCCAAAAATACCGAAAAATTTGTCAGAATCGTTTCAAAATTGAAATTTAACTCTTTAGTAAAGATTAAAATGTGCTGCTAAAATTTTAATAAAATCGGCCCGACAGGACCGGACTTTCAAATTTTATGAAAACACTAGTTTGTTAATACGGATTTACTTATGGAAGGGTGTATTTAATTGGGTGTACTGATAAAATCCATGTCTAATATTGAAATTTAGAAAAATTTAATTATTTTAAGGGATGTATTAAGGGGTTAAATTTTTTATTTTGTCCAAAAACAAACTTAAGTTCACATAATAAAGCCACAATGCCAGTATTAGCAAATACACTATATTGTCGGCAGGGTTTTGGCACTGCGACCCGAGTTTTTTTTAGGTTGCCCTTCCACAGTTTGATTACCTATATCATTATCTTCCTTTTAAATGTTATCTTATTCTATTAACAGATACAAAGGTATACTTTTCTAATGCCGGCTTATAATATTGTTACGGATCACCCTGTATATAAACGTCAGGCAAGAATTCTGAGAAGCGGTGTCTGACGTTGAACACACTGGTGCCTACGCGAAGATTCTAGACAACGCTAGAGAATACGAGGACGCACTGGGCTTAGGCAGCGCAGATATATAAACAGCGAGTGTGTCGTGTTGAGGGAATCAGTGAATGATGAGTCGTGCCATCAAGTGGATCAGTGTTATAAATATTAGTCAATCAACGGTCGAATCAGTCAGTACAGTGATATAAATAGTGGAGTGGATGTAAATAAACAGTACTGAAGTAACTGAGTAAATGATTGGCATAAATAAACGTTAGAAATAAATCTGATATAAATACAGTGACATAAATAATTACAAATAAATAATCCTTGTATATATAGTTATTTGTTAAGTGTTATTTAAGTGGCTCGTTTAGTTCGATAATTACCGTTTAAGTTTTTTTTATTGTTAAAATTGACTTTTCGTTGTTGCATTTATTGTTATTGTATTTTTAATTATTGTAAATAAATATTTATTCCGCCGACTCAGAAAACAGTTTTGTAACAATATTATAGGCTATAAATACAGCTGTTTGTGCAATCGGCCGTTAATCGTGTTGATTGTAAGCCCTACATTGAATGCACCCTGTCCCTGCCGTACAAGAGAAGCAGCAGTATCCATCCCCGACAGTGTGACGGCTCCACAGAGCACTCCGATCTCAACGCTACTCACTGAATACGAATGTAGGATGTAAACTTACATGAAATATGTTTCCTTTCGGATTTGAACCCATCTGCGTTCGTCCTTCCAACTTCCTTACACTGCCTACTACTTATACTTATTCTTCCTGAAGTCGCTGTCCTATAAAGCTTTCTGCACTATTATAACAGAGAAATGAACGGCGCGGTAGCTTCGACTTCAAATCGAAAATTTATTTAAGATTAGTGAAATGGGAAAACACATGAAACTTTTGACTTAAATTCTACTAAGTACTTACACTTCAGTTTAAAGTGAATTTTAGATCTTAGAGCAAGATTCTCAGTCACTGGTTAAATATAGACTGTTATTTTGCAAGAAAATAAATATTGAAAACAATTGCATCTTTTTTGAGGTCGCCAATAGCCAGGAGTATTTGGGCCTAGCACAAATTTATATTTCAATTTATTATATTTTATTAATTTTCCCGCTGAATTGTACGCGATAGCAAACTTTATTTTATTTATTATAATAATAATAATAATAATATATTTAGCTGTAGGAGAGACCGAAGTCTATTACATTAGTCATACAAAAGATTAAAATTAATATTCATTTAGGCTATATAAGTTTTTTGACAGCAAATATTTTTTTAGGTCGTAGTTAAATTTTTTGCAATTTTTTATATTTTTCAAATGATTTGGTAATTTACTATGCACTCGTATCATATATATATTAAATAAAATACTGACATTGACAGTATTTTTGGAGTTGTAATGGACCCGTCCTCGTCTCGTCCAATTGGCTAGAATTTTTTTACTACTTATACAATGATGGCATATATTACGCAACAATGATATCGGTAACGAATGCTTAAACTTTCATAATAAATATGAACATTTGAGAGCAATTTTCTCTTAAATGGATTGGAATGAAATCTTAATAAATTATTCTTCGAACTTTTGAATCGTTATTTTCGTTTGTCGGTGTTTACTTTTTTATATTTTTGAAAGTTCTTCCGCGTATTCTTAAAGTTTCTCATTGTCGGCACAGCAGCCTACTAAATGGATTTATGATTTCTCTTTCCGCTTTTTCTCTTCCGCCGTCTTACTCTTAGGTAAAATATTATATACTTACCTGTAATTCATAAACATGCACTTGTACTTCCACCATATAATACCGGTACTCACGCCACTTGTGACTTTTCAACAGCCCGTATTGCGAAACGAGTTGCATTCTTCAAGTAAAAAATATAAGTAAATTGTAATTTTTTTTTCAATTAGAATGTCGATATTGTTATAACAATAATGTTCTATTGTTGTAGATAAGAAAGGTCAGTTTGATTGATTCAATGTGATTTTATCAATAAAATTTGTAGCCGTCTTTGTATACATTTGACAACGGCGAAACGTTTATTTCTTAGTCTTGTATTAGATATGTAAGCTGACTTTTTTAAATTAATTGAAACATCTTTAAAAAAAATCGTTAAATATCCACAAAAAATTTGATTAATTTTCAACAGTCGTAATAATTTCAAACAACAATTAGGTATTTAAGTTTAAAAAAAATTATTAATTTTTTAATTTTTTCTAATAATTTAACATAAATAATATTGAAAATCGAAAAGAAAAAAGTTTTTAAAGCTATAGATAAATTACTAAAAATTAATTAAAATGTATAAAAATTTAAAAAATATCACGTGACTTCAAAACGCGTCAGGAATGTTTGTGACGTCGTTATGTTAAAATGTGTCTGCATTTGTTGGTATTTGTGTATATGTATTACACATACTATCAAAAATAATAAATTTTTAACTTGGTAACCATGGATACAAAGACCACAGATAACATAATGACGTCACACGCGTTCGGATTCTTTCGGCGCGTTATCGGAACTGAGTTTAAAAATTAATTTTTGTTTAAATATAACTTTTTAATTAGTAAGCAAAAAAAATAAAAAAAAAAGTTTTGCTATAAAACTTGTATGTGGTCCTTCCATTTAAGTAAAAAAAAAATTCATTTAAAAACCCAATTCACTTATTAGCTTCAACCGACAGCGAAAAAGATTACTTTAATAAATAAAATACACAAAACTGGCTATAGCTGTTCAACTTTATTTTTAATACTACGTTTCGATCTGTTATAAGAGATTTGATTGAACAGTAGATCATTATTGCTTGAAAAGGGTCTCTTATAACAGACCGAAACGTAGTATTAAAAATAAATTTGACACCTATAGCCAGTTTTGTGTGTTTTATTTATTCAAACAACAATTGTTGCAAAATTATTAAGAATTTATCATTTTTTTCTCTTCTGAAATTAAAACTTACTACTGCATTTTTAATTGTATTTGTTCAGATTTTTATAAAAAAATATGTTTTATGCGTCATAAACGTAGCAGATACTGTGATACATAATATACCTCGTATACAAGGTATTGCTTCCAGTGTCTGTATACTCAGTAGGTACACATTGTCAGATATAGTATTCAAATTGCCGGATATCGGCGACATCAGCGGCGAGATAAAACAACCCTTTTTCTTTTCCGGCTCGTGTTTTCCTGTCAGTTTATTTCGACAGATGACAAATTCTAAATCGAACAATGCTTATATGTGACATAAACTTTTAGCTAACAGATAAAATGCAATACTTCAGCGAATTGAAATTCGCAAACATTAATAAACAAAAATGACTGAAATAGTCAAGTGTTCCAACTTTTGTTACATAATATCTCTTGTACTTTTTGAACTTATATTTACTCGTTCCTACACTAAACTAAAAAGGTTTGTCCAAAAAGGTCCATAGTAATTCTCAGTCATGTTATAGGTACTAAAATATTATTGTGTGAAAGCGTGAATAAATATTTTGTCTTAAACGAAATTTCGCCTCATTGCTTTTATTGTTTTACTACTCGAAAATGTGTACAAAACCTATGTTTTGAAGCTTTATTTTTTGTGAGAAAATTTTGTATTTTTGGGTGGGACTTCAAATAACGTTAGTTAATTGGAGTACGCATATTCGATATTTTATTATTTAACTTCGAAACTTTCGGTGTTATTATAAGGCCCTCTATTTCCGAGAAGATTTTTACACTCGTTATGAATCATTCTGTATATTAGGTTTCATTTCATATTATAAAACAAAATCCCCAGCCGCGTCTGTCAGTCTGTCCGTCCGTCTGTCTGTCTGTGTCCAATTTTATCCGTAACTACTGAACGAATTTTATTCCGCTTTTCACGATTGGATAGATTGATTCACGAGGAAGATTTAGATGTATAATTGAAACTGGCCGGCCTTGCTTCGCCCGAGCGAAAATCGGGGGTAATCTCAGAAGACTGATTTCAAAAATTTGTTCACTAATCATAAATTCACACCACCCGAGCGAAGCCGGACCGGGCCGCTAATTAAAGATAAACCTCGAATTGTCGGCCAATAATAAATCTTTCATTGTCTGGGATCCTACTTTTCGTTCTTTATGAAGATTCAAATCATTGAAACAATTCAGTTCAAAAAATCAGTCAATCCTTGAAACTTTTGAAAGGTTTGCCCTGCTTTAATTTATATGAGCAGTGTCACTTCATATGTTTCAACTCCATTTTATGCTATAATTAACAACTTATCATCTGTACATATGTTAAGTTGGTAATGATATCGCGAAGAAGAGCTAAAGGTTGAAACATTTTATGTGAAATTAAATTAAAAGTTCCAGCCGAGCGAGTGCAGAACATGTTCTCATTAACAACTCGCATGAACACAACTTACGTTATATACTTGTTCTTCCCAGTTCACATGATGTACGATTCGTTTCCGAATTGAAACTTGTGTTTCATGTCCTCCATATAATATACTTAGTACCTACTTACTATATCTACAGGTTGCTCAGAATTTACTTCAACTATAGTTAGCAGACTAAATGCAACCCTCTATCTGTTTATAATTCCAAATCTACTGAGCTGATTCGAAAAATTCTTGACTGTTTAAAAGCACAGATACTTCTTTCCGAACGATATAAGCTATAATTCAGGCGCTGATCCAAGTTTTCGCTCAGGGGAGGGCAATTTTTATGAGTTACCTATCTTCCAGGAGATTCGTTCTGATTTTGTGATTTTTGTGTATGAAACCAAAAATTGGGTAAAATATTATTATTCAAATATGGCTCGGAGGGGGGGAGGCGTTTGTCCCAATTGTCTCCCCCTGGATCGGCGCCTGCTGAGCTATATATCGGGTGTTGGTTAGAAAAGGTAACAGGAAAAATAGTACTTACAGTGAATTTTAGGCAGAATCCGCGAGAATGCTATATAAACCTAGTTTAGACAATCGTTATGGTATACATTTCAAAACTTACTATGGCCCACAGCCTACTATAAAATTGTAAATGTTCTCACTGTTATGTTCCCTATGTTATCTTTTCTAACCCACACGGTATTATTTAGTCCGACTTCGACCGGGTGGAATTCGCTATTTTCACTCACTGTTGTTAGCGTAATAACATTATATAGCTTATGTCACTCGCCAGCAAGTAGGCTTTTAAACACTGAAATAATTTTTCAAATCGGTTCAGTAGTTCTTGAGTTTTGCTGAACCATAATACTAGCTAATCTCAAAATATTAGCGGCTGTAAAAAAGTCTCATGAGGAAGAAAAGAAAAAATGAAATGCAGGAAAAAGGGATAAGGGTAAAAATCAAAAAATGATAAGATTCGGTGCTCAATAGTTTGCTTAACCAAAGATTTAAAATTTAGATACTAGTAAAATGCTGCGGTGCTGGTGCGAACTTTGACTAGGATCTGGACTGGGGGGTGTCACCTGGTTTCACTAAATGGAGAAATTGGTGAGGAATGGGTGGTATTGCTGGATATGGGATTGAGGGACGTAACAGGATCCAAGCATAAGAGTTAAATATTATCTCAAGTATCTATTATTTATGTAGCTATAATATGTAAAGCGTTTGTATAAGATTTTGTGATATGTCTATTGGACGAGTCAATAAAGTTCATAAGTAAGTAAGAATCTCTTGGACTAAGTATAGAGTTAGATAGGGTTTCCATAAAGATTTTGGATTACAAAATTGACGTTCGCACGACCGTACCAGGGAGCAAAATCTAGAAACTGAATACAATATGTGACCTCCTGTATATGTGGATAGGTGTGATGTCTATACATATAAAGTTAATGAAAAGTGAACGTAGTTTTGGTGTACATGGAAGTTAAGAGGTACTTAAGTTCTTCCTATTCCATATTATCCATTCCTGCGTGTTTATCTTTTTATTACACAATATAAACTCTTTGTATTGATGGAGTACTAAACACATTCAATGCACCCTGCTGTTTTAAACCAAATCTAGATCTTCGAATTCCTGTCATCATTAGACAAAACGAGTTAGGATGGCAGCCCACTAGGGACCAAAATCACGCCCAAAGCGACCACTGCTCGCGCGAACATCATGTCTCATTGCGATAAATAGCAAACAACGCACCAAGCGACCACGATCAGATGGGAACCAGCTGGAACTATAACCGAGAACGAGATATACAGGCGGCTAAGCTGTCGCGCGACCAATTGTGTTTTTTAAAGACCACCAACAGCTAAGGTTATTTGGGCCTAGCACCAATTCATATTTTCAATTCATTATTTTTTTTTTTTTAATAATAAATTGAAAATCCAATTGACACTTTTACCAGCTCTCGGGCTAGAACCCGAGAACTGGGGACTTGTAATAGAGGAACCATAGCAACGCCATGTAAACAACAGCGCCGCTACACTCTCGGTGTCGCGCGACCAGATATTTATACAGACGCAAATGGTCTATAAACCACTAGCAATTGAAAAAAGGCTACAAGTCAGTCTTTCTAACATAAGATGCTCTCAATAGTTCATCTTTTTCGTACTACGTTTTTTACTGATCGCGCGACCATGCTCGCCATCTCAAAAAAAAATCGTAACCAGTGGTCGCAAGTTTGGCCGCGATTTTTGGTTGCTAGTGGGCTGCCGCAGAATGGGGTCGTCCCACGTATTAAAATTTGATAATTTTGAATTATTAAGCAAAAAATGTAAATCAACTTTTTCGTTCTTA
The DNA here is from genome assembly GCA_039654895.1 of Mongoloraphidia duomilia. NCBI lineage: Eukaryota > Metazoa > Arthropoda > Insecta > Raphidioptera > Raphidiidae > Mongoloraphidia > Mongoloraphidia duomilia. The sequence goes on along the minus strand of CM077519.1, from coordinate 44,423,633 downwards.
TATCCTTCGTCTTAATTGCAAACAAGATTAATTAAAGAAATATATAGTTTTTAAACGATGAGCATAAACCGCTATATAATTGCGTAGAAGACAGCTATAGCAATGGATGTATATAAATTATCTTCTTTGTGGTTTGCTTTTAATTTGACAGATCAGTGGGTGTGACTCAGTAGATCTTGTCAGCCAATCACAGGCTGAATATTATCTACGTCATTTCGGTATAGAGGCATAATTCTATGTTTAAAGTTTCATTGAAAAATGCACACTTTTAGGATTTTTTTATAGGAAAAGCTTCCGAAAAAATCTCAAAAAAAATTGTTTCACAATCTAATTGTAATGTAGATCCCAACAAAAAAAATGTGGGACGGCCCTATTGTTGAACAACGTCGCCATTTTTCGCTAAACTGTTGATAATAATGCCTCGGGCTCGAGACACCTGTTTACCAAATAAGTGTCCGCAAAACCGTATTTTGGATGCCAAACAAAATAAATGGTACAGCTCTACTACACTGATTTTTTCGCTTAACTGTATCGACTACGGATTTTCGTGAGGACAGTATGTGGTCCAGTGGTTAGCGTCGCGGCCTCTGGATCGGACTGTCGTGGGTTCGAATCCCGCCTCCGCTCATGGATGTTTTGTGATGTCATTTAGTTTTAAGTGTGTTGTTATTTAATGTGATCAAGACGCTAATGACCTAAGTTGCCGACGCGTCTATAATTTACAATAAATAAATAAACGGATTTTCGTTCAACAATGTTGATGTCGGCCACATTTAAAAATTCCTATAATTCAAGAGGCAGCCACCTATTATATTGAAAAGTAATTCAGAGCAGCGCTTTATAGATCCCGTAATGTTTCATACAAATGGCCGGCATAACATCATAATATGGCGGCCATCATGTATGACCGACACGGGAGCAAACTTGTTAAATATAAATAAACTCGAAAGGGTGTAGCCCCCAGAGAGAGCCCCACCGCTTTTGTGAGTTTATTTAGAAGCACGTCTGGGTGACCTATATATACTGGTTAAGCCATTTTGAAATGTTGTTTTTGGACGTTTTTACACAATGTTACATAAAACAGAGTTAAAAAAATTATCTGAAGATTAGACATTTTTTTTAAAATTGGACAGTAGCCTACTTGATCGTGTTTTCGTCGAGACGAGATGAACAATTTTTCTCCTCGTGAATTCTGAGTAGAAATCTCGATTAGCTACCACCTGATAGCGCCACTGGCAAGTGAGGTATACGTCACTTTGATGCAACGTTGGTAAACCTTGACTTAGATGCATTTTTAATGTCAGTAAGGTTTATATTTTCCGCCACCTGGTGACCTGATGGCGCCACTAGCAAGTGAAATATCTATCATTCAATAATTTAACGGTTAAATCGCGGTTTTGTATTTATTTTATTATTTATTCCTTAATAATGGATAAATGAATGACTTAACATAAACTGTTAACCTCTAAACGTTTGACATGCCACCAGCGCCATCTGACGAAAAAAATGTAAGCGTTTGACGTATACGTTACTTGCCACTAGCGCTATCTGTCGAATATAAATTTAATATGATAACCCTTATTGTGGAGATCTCATCGATCTCATCAGTTGGATTGTAGTAAATCGGAAATAAAAATTGATAACTGTGGCAGCATTAATCAGGGCAGAAAAATAATTTCTGCAACTCAATAGACATCGTGACAAAAAAGTGCTACCCTCGAGAAAGAAACGAAACGAGAGTTGTCCTGAAATTAAAGACGACTAGCGGCCCGGTCCGGCTTCGCCCAGGTGCTATGAATTTTTAATTTATTAATACATTACTCACTCGCTTCGCTCGTTTGCTCAAATTTATAATTAATTAAAACATTTCTCACTCGCTTCGCTCGTTCGCTCGAATTTATAATTAATCAATAGTTTTCGCAGCGCACGTCAAATAATGGTTTTTATGGGTAAATTTTTGATAGCTTGGGTTAACATTATTGTAATTTTCGTAGGGATTTCTTATTTTTTTGAAAATAAAATACAGCCCATGTTACTCCCTGATAATGTAACATTCTATAGGTGAAAAAAATTTTAAAATCAGTTAAGTGGTTTTTGAGTTTATCCATTACAAACAAACATACAAAAAATCAAATCTTTTCTCTTTATAATATTATAGTATATTACTTATAGTATGATGACGAGAATGGCCACTTCTCGTCGAGACTAGACGAATAAATAATACTTACGGACCCCCAGGGGGGACATTGGGATGTAGTTGTTATCGCAATTGCATTCCAATGTTCTTTGGGAATTAGCCCTCCCAGGGACCGGAGCTCGTACAAGTCGGTTTGTGTATGCCGACTGGCGGATTTTAATACACAAATATGTTATTTGTTGTGTTGAAGACGCTAATGACCTGAGTTGTCGATGCGTCTATAATCTACAATAAATAAAAATATTTACGGACAAAACGTAATAGTTTTAAATTGTTAAAACTTCCATTATACAAATTAAGAAATAGTATATTGTGCGACTAGTGGGAGAAAGAGAAGATTCTGCGAGCGTGGAATTTGCCGCACTAGAGTATAGTAAGTGCGGTAACACTCGAGTGAAATCTTCTCTTTTGACTAATAGTCGCACATAATATTTTGTTCAACTACCGCAAAAACACTGTAAAACAGTGATTTTTGGGTCGTAATGCGTAAGTTTCCCGAAATATGTGTGGGCGAAATGCCATTTTGCCCACTCTGTACGTCAACAGTCAGGGAATTCATTGTTTCGCCCACCCTCAGATAGGGCCACGAAATTTCATATTTCTTGCGGGTGTTGAACAAATATTATATTTGTCTTCCATTACAGAAAAGTAATTATATTGACAATGTAAGTTTTACGAATGTAGCTATTAAAAGAGTTGTTATTTATTGGGTTGTCATAGCATGCTATAAAATTCCAAAATTCCATTCTCGTTTTTATATAAATTTATGTTTTGCCGCTCTCTTGGCATGTTGCACGGCGGTTATTGCAAGGTCGTTTGGGTTCAGTGTTCAGTGCATGACTAGAGAACAGGAATGCGATAGCGGGAAGTGAACTCGCGTCAGACAAGACTTGAGTCTCGTTTGTGCTAAGTCGCAATTCGCAAACGGTTGACTCTCTCATGATATGCAACAAAAGTGGTTACTGGTTATTATTACGGAAACATATGGAAAAAGAATCAGAAATGCTGTCAAAAACGTCATCGTCATGAAATAACAATAAAAATTATCACCAAATAAACAATGTTTTGATTGTATAATCACCGTGGCCATAGTGAAAATGGGGATGTAATCATTAAAATATTATTTCAAAATACAGAAATATATGGCATCTAATGAACAAATATTTATCTTATCAGGGTTCTCGCAGAATCGCAGGATTCTGCGAGAATGAATCGTTAATAGTCCGGGTATCTTTTTATTTGTCATCTGCGGGCAAGACATTCAAATACCGGACTGTCCGGGTGAATACTGGGCAACCCTGATAATATAAGATAAATATTTATTATTTATTCATTAGATGCTAAAGATTGGCGTAGAATAAGTCATATAGTAAGGATACATAATACTGTATAAATAAAAAACGCCATGATTTGCCTGGATCACAGATATAAGTTATTTATAAATGCTATATAAATAAAAAACAGTTTCCAGCAAATAACTTTTCAACTGGAATACATATGCACCTGATTTTGTATATTCAGGCAGTTCATTGAAAATATAGTTAGACCTAATAGCCCAGGAAATGAAAGGAAAAAAACACCCGATGTCGCAAATAATTCCAAAGGAGCTGGATTTTTCACAGATGGGTAGAACACCTTTAGACATGTATTTTTACAAAAGTCCCCGGTTATCCCCCTTGTGCTTCCCCCGCCACCCCCTTTTGAATATAATTTTGCAAGCCTTACGGAAAACGCTAATATCTCCTTAACCAATGTCTGAAATCAGACGACTTTTTTTTTGTTTTATTCCTAATTAGTTACTCTAAAAAATTTCCCCTCTTCAATTTTCCGATAAAATCAATATATGCTTTGCAATTTATTAATAAAGAGAAAATATCAGTTTTTAAAAGAATATTTCACAAAATATTTCCATATAAATTTTTGCTAAGCCTATTAGGGTAAAAGTTGTTCAAGTAAAATTTGTAGACAATATTTGTAGCTTTAAAATGATGTATATATTGATAGACTTTAGTTAATTATAGGGCACGTGGGCTATTAATAATGAGCGCAGCGGTCGGACGCATAGCGATAAAATTAAAAAACTTTTGGATTGTATTTATTTATTTGTAATAAAATTATTTATCTAACATTGAAGCGTTTTTAGGGTTCCGTAGCCAAATGGAAAAAAGGGAACCCTTATAATTTCATCCTGTTCGTCTGTCCGTCCGTATGTCACAGTCATTTTACTCGGAAACTATTGGCACATTATAGATGAAATTTGGAAGGTAGGTGTTTTCTATGAACTGCTATACAATGGTTAAGTGAAATTACGAAAAAAATAGTGGTGGCACACCATACATGTAACAACTGAGGGATAAAAAAATTCCAATGCACATAAGCGTGTGGGGTATCATTAGATAGGCCTTCAAAAGTGATGTAGAAGTTTCAAAATGACTTTTTTATTTAAGTCAACAGTTGGTATGTAAATGAAGTAGAATTTATAAAATACTTCCAACGAAAATCGGTTTGAATAAGAAATGTTGTGTAGTTTTTGAGATACATTGTACCTTGCAAAAGGTGGGGTATAAGATATTTTTTGCCATACCCACTACAAAATAGCTACTTACGATTTATGTATAGCGGCCTTTAATGAGTCATTTCACAGGCAGATGTACGGAAAGTGTTTTACTTTCCGCACTAGTGCGGGCAGTAAACGGTTGCCATAGGAACTTCTGTTTATTCGCTCTAAACGCCTGCGTGCGTCTGCCATTACTTTCTCACGAACTTCACGGCATACTGTAGAAGTAAAGATGGCAACGCAAATGAACTGTCAAATTTTTTTGAAAATTAAGTGAAAAGTAGGTATTTTGTAGTAGGTATGGCAAAAAATTCCATATATATTATATCTCGTGCGTAATGGTATTACGGCTCGTGTGACTGTAAAAACTCGCTATCACTCGTTCTTACATACTGTCATCACTCGCCGTAATAGTCCATTACACATCTAGATATACAATCTACTATTTGTTCGAGCCAACATGACACCGGAACAACTTTTGGCATCCAAAAAACCACGAAATTTTAACATTGTTTTAGTTTTTTCGAAATATCTCAGAAACGGTCGACTTAAGCGATTCTTTCGTTATGTAATGTTTTAAATAGAATTACATTTCCTACAATTTTCATTCCCACAAATTTTCCGTGGTAAGAATAATAAGCGCGCTACAACTTCTTGAAAATCACGCGCTTTTTGTAGCCTTAGAAACCAATTGGTCCTTTTCAATAGCTTTATTTATAGTGTTCTTCATCGAATTTTAAATTGAAAATACACATGTCCATAAAGCAAAGAACACTCTAAATTATGATTTTTGTCCCATATCGATATCTTCAAAAATTTAGAAGCTATAGCCTGTCAAAGCTGAAATCATCATAGAGCCTTACATTTTTTTTGACACGCGTTACGAGTACTTTCTATACCGAATAAAAAAATGTCCGTCTAGGAACCTATAGAAAATGTAATGCCATAAACAATTATTTACGTACAATCTCACTAACTTGCGAAATTTTCAAGTTATAAGCATTTATGTACATGTTTTTACCTTTTGACATAAAATTGAAACACTTGTTGCGAAAGCTCTGTAGAGTGACCACTTTCAAATTTTTAAAATTTTTTTACTCACTTAGATAACCCTTGAATAGGTCTACAGCTTCTATATGTAAACTTAATCTTTCTCGAACACTCTTCTTAGTAGAGCACTTCGCGTCAAGTGTTTTAATTTTATGTCAAAAAGTAAAAACATGAACATTTATGCTTATAACTTGAAAATTTTTCAAGTTAGTGAGATTGGACCTTAAATTTTTTATAGGTTACTAGACGGACATGTCTTTATTCGGTATGGAAAGTCCTCGTAACACGTGTCCAAAAAAAAAAGTAAGGCTCTATGATGATTTCAACTTTGACTGGCTATAGCTTCTAAATTTTTAACGATATCGATATGGGACAAAAATCACGATTTAGAGCGTGTTTTGCTTTATGAATATGTGTATTTTTAATTTAAAATTCGATGAAGAACACGATAAATAAAGCTATTGAAAAGGACATTACGTTTTAACATTTGGTTTCCAAGGCTACAAAAAGCGCGTGCGATTTTCAAGAAGCTGTAGCGCGCTTACTATTTGTACCACAGAAAATTTGTAGGAATGAAAATTGTAGGAAATGTAATCCTATTTAAAATGAAAGCATCGTTTTTGAGATATTTAGAAACAGGCTCATCAAAAAGTTATATGCAAATATTTTGTGAAATATTCTTTTAAAAACTGATATTTTCTCTTTATTAATAAATTGCAAAGCATATATTGATTTTATTACAAAATTGAAGGGAAGAAATTTTTTAGAGTAACTAATTAGGAACAAAATAAAAAAAAAGTCGCCTGATTTCAGACATTGCTTAAGGAGATATTAGCGTTTTCCGTAAGGCTTGCAAAATTATATTCTAAAGGGGGTGGCGGGGGAAGCACAAGGGGGATAACCGGGGACTTTTGTAAAAATACATGTCTAAAGGTGTTCTACCATCTGTGAAAAATCCAGCTCCTTTGGAATTATTTGCGACCTAAAACCTTTATTTCCCGGGCTATAAGTAAGCTGAGGATTTTTTGATTACATTTAAGTGACTATAAATCACTCTTTTAAGGTATTTTTTGATGAGTATTTAATTCGTAGATATCAGACCAAAATTGTAACAATTAGTTGCTTATTAGTGTGGCAAAAAAAATGTATAGCTGGCAACTATACAGCGAGTTGATAACTTAAAACATTTTTTAATCAAAATCGATCAAGTGGAGGCCGCTGAATGTTTTGCAATAAAAAACGCCTTGTGTTTTTGATATACAGGGTGCCGAATCGTTTTGCGGATAATAGGGATTTAACCCGTAAAATCAAACTTTTACTATTTCCTGCTTCCCTAATTATTTTAGGAAAAATATCTTCGAATAAAAGTTTTAAAACATAAAATTCTGCATCTAATTCATTAAACAAAATTAATTTTGCCTGCTTTGTGACGGCAGAAATTTGATATGAATATGTCAAAATTACCTCAAAAACAGATAGCGATAGCCATAGAACTTGAACAAAATTATGACGTTTTAGCTGTCAGAATAATTTCCAATCATTTTGTTCAAGTTCCATGGCTAACGCTATCTGTTTTTGAGGTAATTTTGACATTTTCATATCAAATTTCTGCCGTCACAAAGCATGCAAAATTAATTTTGTTTAATGATTTAGATGCAGAATTTTATGTTCTAAAACTTTTATTCGAAGATATTTTTCCTAAAATAATTAGGGAAGCAGGAAATCGCAAAAGTTTGATTTTACGGGTTAAATCCCTATTACCCGCAAAACGATTCAGCACCCTGTATATAGATTTTGTTTTGAATTCAAATTAAATGAGTTTTCTTCTTTTTGACGTGAATAACATCTAATATCTCATACTGGGGTGGCATTCTAGAAATATTAGATAAAAAGGAAATAGTCGGAAGTGGTTAACATGTTTTACAATATTAAGGTCTCACACACAATAAATCAGGTAGCTGTGAGGAAAAGTACAAGTCTACCACCAAGCCCCGGTTCGAATCCCGAAGGCTTTTAATCTTTTATTTTTTTTTAATAATGAAAATATATTGGTATTGGATAACAATTTAAAAAAAATTACAATTATTTTATTTATTATAAACGAACGTTTGATTAAAGTGAATGTACTATTTCTTTACATGACAGCGAATACAATCATATGTGTTTAACGATTTCACGCCATCTGTCTGTACCCGCGATACATACATACCTACCCATTTTTTTAAGGTGAAATGTATCTAATTTGCCTTAAACATATTTTCCTTTAAATCTGTTAAACATTGCAAGTGCCCTGTTATACCTACGAAGTATTTATACAGTTCTTAGTAGGTATAGAAGACGTAAGGAAAAAATATTTTCTCTAGTTACACGGATGTTATAAAAGAACGTGGCCATATCCAAGGTAAGATGAGATAAACCTAGAATTACCTGTAAAGGAAAGCGGATATTCTTCGGTTGCTCTACGACACGACGGGAGTGACATATTTCAAATGCTCCTCACGGTAACGCGGTACCGGGTTCGTGTATTATACGACACCTTCAGGAGTACAATACGGCCTACGTGTGTCTCTGGAAGTCCCGGTGAGCCAAGTCGGGGACGTCGTCTGGGACTTCACTTGCACGGAACGACAGACATCCTGTTGGACGAGCGGAAAAGTAAACTTCCATTACTCACAGACAAAAATAATGCATACGTAATTTTTTATGTTTATTTCTTTTCCATTAAAACGTTATGTATTTACCCACTTCAAAATAACTACATTCAATGTATGTATAGCGACCTTTAATGAGTCATTTAACAGGCAGGTGTGTGGAAAATGTTTTATTTTCCGCACTATAGCGCAGAAAATAACGGTCGCGATAGCAACTTCTGTTTATTCGCTCTATACGCCTGTCATTACTTACTTGCACGAACTTCGCGGCACACTGTGGAAGGAAAGATGGCGACGCAAATGAACTGTCAGAATTTTTTTAAAATGACGTGAAAAGTAGGTATTTTATAGTGGATATGGCAAAAAATACGTAAAGGGTATTACGGCTCTTGTGACTGTAAAAACTCGCTATCGCTCGTTTTTACATACTGTCATCACTCGCCGTAATATGCTCCATTACGTATCTAGACATACAATCTACTCATGTTTAAGATGACGGCTTGTTTTGATTAATGTTTGAATAGGTTGACGGGAATGAAGCCAGTGTAATACTTTTTTTTTTTTTAAAAATGTTCTTTATTAGAAAGTCGACAGTTTCGTAAGAATTTCTTACATCCTCAGGACCCTTAATGTGAACAGAATTAAGATTATGAACAAATACATTGTTGTTACAAATTAATTATAATATTAAAATTGATACAATGGTAGATACAATGGTCTCATCTATAGTGATATATTGAACAGTCCTCAGATAAATGAAGAACGAAACTGTCGACTTTCTAATAAAGAACATTTTTTAAAAAAAAAAAAAGTATTACACTGGCTTCATTCCCGTCAACCTATTCAAACATACAATCTACTATTTTATTGCTAAATATCTTATGCTAGAGTATTTTACGTATATGGCTACTAATTGTCAAATAATTAATTTACAAACTTGTATATAGGATTTCATGAAATAGCCTGATTTTGTTATAACATTTAATTATAAATTACAACCATGACGACAATATAACAATTCTTTAAGGCAGAATTACAACAATTTAGTACTTAGTATCCCCCCCCTAGATTTTGCGATAGCCTGCATCCTCCTAGGCATGATCCGCAGAAGGTCTTTGATGGTTTCTTGTGGAATTCGATTCCATTCTTCCTCTGCAATTCTTAATTCTGCAATTGAGTTAGGAGCTGGATTTCGATTCCATTCTTCCTCTGCATGCAGAGGAAGAATCGAATCGAATTCCACAAGAAACCATCAAAGACCTTCTGCGAATCATGCCTAGGAGGATGCAGGCTATCGCAAGATCTAGGGGGGGGAGGAATACTAAGTACTCAATTGTTGTTATGCTGCCTTAAAGAATTTGTTATATTGTCGTCATTTATATTTAAATGTTATAACCAAAATCAGGCTTAAAATCATTCATAAATTAATTCCTTAAAGAGGGTGTCCACAGGTCAGGGAATTTTGGAAAGTCAGGGAATGTCAGGAAATTTTTTTTTGGGTCAGGGAAAGTCAGGGAATTTGAAAAGTGATCAGGGAAAAATTTCAACAGAGCAGACTTTTAACACTTTTGTAATTTTTGATGCTGAAAGTTGCATAAACAATGAGTTTGTGTCGTATAATAATTGTACCTTTTTTAACTTTTGAAACTTTTGAAAAGGGTCAGGGGTAAAAAATTTGATTAGGTCCTATTAAAGTTCGTTAGCTTAGGTTTGAAATAAGGAAACATTTTCAAAAAAGTCAGGGAAAAAAATCAGATTCGGTCAGGGAAAGTCAGGGAATTTGGTCTTGAGAAAAAAGTGGACACCATGTTAAAATTTGCGCACATACTTAATTAACACCCTGTATAGCAAATGTAATTCAAATATTAATACAGTCTAAGAATAGAAATCAATATATAAACGATTTCTGCAGATGGCATGAGCTGTTTCACTTTGCGATTATAAGAGGCTTTATTATGATGGTAAGATCGCCCTGTGAGATTCGCAGCCGTCGTTAATTTCCCGCATTGCTGTTGTATGTACGTATATGAACTTTAATTGGATTATATTAACAGGAAAGCCTGTTTTAGATTGAACTAATTTTGTTTATAAAATTTGCTAATTAATTTGTTAACGAATTTCTTAAAGAGGGTTGGAACCAACGTTGCCAAAATTAATTAATTAATTGTAGATTATAGACGCGTCGACAACTCAGGTCATTAGCGTCTTCAACCCAACAAATAATCCATTTGTGTATTAGAATCCGCCAGCCGGCATACACAAACCAACTGGTACGAGCTCGGGTCCCTGGGAGCGCTAATTCCCAAAGAACATTGGAATGCAATTTGAGATAGCAACCACATTCCAATGTCCCCCCTGGGGGGACCAACGTTGCCAGATAATTATTTTACCAAATCGATAATCCGTAAAAAACTTGAAAAAATTTGAATTTCCATCTCAGCGAAATAAAAACCGACCACCGCTATAGCCTAGTCATTTTAGATTTTAGTTGCGAAATATTCGTAAAGAAATTTTGTAAAAAAAATTTACAGGGGTTGAGAAGAGCGCAGAGAAAGTATGGCTATGCATTTCTATGCAATAGTAGAGTGCGTTATACGGAACCTATGCGAGTGCATATAGTCAACTTTCTCCGCGTTCTCTCAACCACTGTAATTTTTTTTACTCTTTACGAATAGTCTTTATAATTGATGGGAAGTAGAAATATCGCATTTTCGAAAAAAATTGTCTGTCTGTCTGTTTGCATGTTTCTTTGCGTATTTTGCGTATAGGTAACTATAGAGAACTAATAATTGCATTAATTTCGATAAATTTATTATTAATCGTTAGCTTAAAGTCCAACTAAAAATTAAAGAACAAATCATTTAGTTAGGTCTTCAGCAAGCAGCATAATCCCGTTATGTATGAATCGAGGAGGAGGAAGCCGCAGGTACTTAAATAAGTAAAACTATGAATTGTAGAAAAAAAATGTTTACGCAAAAGTTGTAGAGAATTTTATTCTCTAGAAGATTAACGGAATATTGAGAAATTCGCAAAAAACCGTTTTTCGTGATTTTAAACCTCGAATATCTGGCAATGCCGGAGCAATATGGATGGGGATTTTATACACGTTTTTTAAAACACCATAACGAAGGTGTAGAGCTATAGGTATACAAAAATTGAGCTGCAGATTGGTCGTTTTTATGTCTGAAATGACTAGGCTAGTATTTCATATATTTTGTAATATTATTTCGAAATCTATTGTTACGGAAATTATTTATACCGTTTTATTATGGCCGTAAAAATACACTTTTATTAGCTACGTAGTTATACACGTGTGAAATGCGCGTCGCCGTTCGCCGGAATGCCCCTGACCTCCCCCCATCCGCTTGGGGACCATTCACCGTGTGCCGTGTTGGCACAATTACTTCTCGCCAGTGCCGCTAGACTAATACATGCGCCTTGTTGTTATTGTGTATGGTTATACGCCAGTGAACCTAAGTCGGTAGTACAATAGTCATCAGCCGAACTGAAGCGCCACTGCTCTTGATGCGTGTAACACTATGATTTGAGTATGTGAAGACCAAATATATATAACCTTAGGCGTCATATTACATTCTTTTAAACATGTCAAATAAAGATGATATTGTAACAAAACTGGTTGGTAACTTTGGTAAATATTTTATTTATTTATTCTTTCACAACAGTGACAACCGTTTACATTCTTTGGACAATTATTGTTCCTCACTTTATTCACTTTGTCTAGTTTCCGTTGGTCAGTTTTGCTTGACCGTTGGTCAGTTAATGTTGACCAACACTTCGTCACTACTTGACCACTATGTGTCCACCATATGTCTGTGGTACGTATATTGTTCACTGGGTCCACTATATGTCTATGGTGGTGGTATTTATTTGCCACCTGCAGATATCTTCCACACTGTCTGTCACTTTGCACCAGAAGATTATCTGCACTTAATCACTCGAAGATCTCGTCTGTCACTCGCAAATATCTTCCACACTGTTTGTCACTTGGTACTGGAAGATTATTTGCACTAGGTCACTCGAAGAACTTTTAACTCGCTGGTGGTATATTTATTTCTTGTTGCACTTTTCACGTCTGCTCTCGTTGAGAATGTATACGTGACTCTGGTGTTTCATTCTTGCTCTTGCTTATATAAACTTTCCTGGTCATTTTACATCCATGGTGGCGGTTTTTCTATTGTTGTCACCCAGAATATTTCTTCGCGCTCAAGGCTGCGTGATCCATTTTAAGCCAACGAATCAAGGCTGCAGTCAATCTGCCTAGATTCGTTACATTATTATTAATCTAGACCTAAAAAATCACAACATTGGTAAAACAATGTTGATCCGTACTTTTTTTTTACTTCTTATGTAAGTTCGTACGCTACTGGTATAATAATACTGTACTGAAGAAATCTCTAGTAATACAGACAGGTCAATGGAAGCTCTAATCAGTAATATGGAACAACATAAAACCCAACGATATAGAATACAATGAAGAACATAAAAAGAACTAAAGTTTCAACACGATATCAGATATCTCAAAAGTATGTAATTTTCTTTTGGACTTAGTTTGGGGATAGAATATTAATTAACTAATAAGACCATCCAACCGTATAGAACACATTTGTATATAATGTGTCTACAAATACATATTTCTTTGCATGACCGACATACCCTATAAAAATATAGTGGGGGATATTCCTAAATGAGAAATGTTTTCCTACTTGTAGCCGCGTCTGTTAAGACAATTCTTCCCTCAGGGGTAACATTGGAATGTAATTGTTTTCGCAATTGCATGCCAATGTTCTTTGAGAATATGCGTTCCCAGGAGCCCGAGCTCGTACCAGTCGGTTTGTGTATGCCGGCTGGCAGATTCTAATACACAAATGGATTATTAATTGAAGATGCTAATGACCTGAGTTGTCGACGCGTCTATAATCTACTAATAATAATATTAAAAAGACAATTCTGCCGACGTTTTACAATACTGAGGAATCCCAGGTTTAAAATTCGGTTTTTGTGTCAGCCTCTGTACCTATACGAAACTAGTCGAAAATTTACCGCACTATTCGTTTTTTTTTTGCTATATTTTTAGTATTGAAGGAGTAACTGAACTGGAAGTATGTTTTCTTTTCTGATGAAACCAGGATAAGTTTGAAATCAAAAGCGGCCCCTAGACGATCAATATTTACGTCAATATATTGCACAATATATTGTGCAATAGTATTAGTTGGTCAACCCACACTATGCAATATTATTACTCAATAAATTAGTTCACGGCTGATACTTGTGCAGTCAACATGTGGAATAATAAGAAAACATCAAGTTGTGTGGCCATTGCTTTAGTTATAAGTAGCTTCAAAAAAGAAAGAGAAAAAAAAGCGCAAGTGGAGGAAGGAATGGTTTAAAGAAAGAAATAAATACACTCATGAAAATCTGTTAAGTAAACTAAGATTTAGTGAACCAAGTGATTTTCAAAACTTTTTGCGAGTAGATAGTACAATTTGATGAACTCTTGAGAAGGGTTACGCCTGAAATTCAAAAAATTTCAACACTGTTAACACAGAATTGAAGCAGTATTGCACAATTGTAAGACGATGTTATTTTAATGGGTTGAGAAATTAAGGTTTGCCATAAATACAAAATATTCCTAGAACTAAAAATGTAGAATAACGTACGATGTAGATAAAAGGGCCACCGTTGACAGACATTAAGCATTAAGCAGACATTAAGGGTCCAACGACGAAGCGTCGCCAGAAGTAATAAATTAGATATTTCTTAAAATGTAACCAATAGCTGAGCAATATTAACAAAATGCAGTGGGATGAAGAGGCTGTTTATAACTTGAGAAGAAGGCATTTCGGGGTGGATGCTTGACAGTTGTTGATCAGATTTGAATGTGCAAAGTTGTGAGAGGTGGTGGTCTGTCTTGTGAATATCTTTTATTGAGAATGTTGTGTTATATTCCAATAATAATAATTGTACTTATTCTGTGTAATTGTATTGTGGTGATTATGTGCCAGTATTTTCAAGGATTAACAATAACCAGGTGAGTCACAAGACTTACTGAGTATTTCATAGATTTAATGATGTGGGTGACCACTGAATAAATATCATAGAAATGTTTGCGAGTATAGACTTATTAAATATTTTCCATGGGCCTATGTGATAGATCTATATTTGATATGAATAACGTGTTGATGGATGATTATGTGAGAATGGTCGAAACCCGTTTGGACGGTTTGAGTTATAAGTAACTGAATACTAACTGGAATGACGTATGATTGTGATTACTGATCGAAACTGAAGGTACTTCAGTGGAGTTACTTGTTCTAGGGCCTGGCACAGGTCAGACAGCTGTTATGGATGGATTTCTATATCAGTTGACTTTCGTGGGTCAAGGATGTGTAAATTTGGAAGTATTCATGTATAGGGTTCAATGTGTATGTTTATGGTTAATGTAGGTAGCCGATATAAATGGCTCATTTATACAAGCTATCTATGGATGTATTATGACCTCGGAAGTGCAATTTGATGTTTCATGGTCAGTAATGGTATGGTGTGTCCATTATTAGGGTTGAAAGGAAACCCGTATTGTTGGTTGAAATGAAACCATTGTTGTTTAGGGTTGAAAAGAAACCCGTGTTGTTGGTTGAAATGAAACCATTGTTGTTTAGGGTTGAAAAGAAACCCGTGTTGTTGGTTGAAATGAAACCATTGTTGTTTAGGGTTGAAAAGAAACCCGTATTGTTGGTTGAAATGAAACCATTGTTTATTAGGGTTGAAAAGAGACCCCAATCCTGCCGATGGCATGTGGCTATCCCAGGATTGAAAAGGCTATCATCGTGGCGGTACGAGACTATTGTTCATCAGGGTTGAAAAGAGACCCCGACTCTGCCGATGGCAACCGGCTGTCACAGAGTCGAAAAGGCTAATTGTCGAGGTTGAAAGAGACCACAACTCTGCCGACAGCAACTGGCTGTCACTGAGTTGAAAAGGCTAATTGTCGAGGTTGAAAGAGACCACAACTCTGCCGACAGCAACTGGCTGTCACTGAGTTGAAAAGGCTAATTATCGAGGTTGAAAGAGACCACAACTCTGCCGACGGCAACTGGCCGTCACTGAGTTGAAAAGGATACTCATCATGGTTGAAAGGAAACCTGTTGTGTGTGATGAGTATGATTGTGTTGTGGTTGAGAATGGAGTAATGAGAAGGGTTGAATGACTAACCAATTATGATGATATAATGTGTAGTTTGCTTCTATGAGTACTCATATGCGTTTTATGACAGGAACATGTTGATGTCCGCTGGAATCTGACCGCTAATCTCACGTCTTGGCAAACTCACGGAATCCTGACAGATCCGCTGGTATGTGACAAACTATTACCTAATTGTCTGCATTGACCGTAAGACCCAATGCAGTATGTATATGATCTTATTATATGCATCTAGATCAATATATTTATATTGTTTATACTTATTGTAAGTATTATTTATGCGTTTATGCGCAAAAAAAAAACGAGGTCTTACACAATATTGCTCACAGACGAATCAATATTTACTAGATTGCACAATAAAAATCAAACTCATTTTGATTGACTCAATATATTGCGCAATCTTTCAATGTGATCTACAGACGTTCAATATTATTGTACAATATCAGTTATTGTGCAATATATTGATCGTCTAGGGGCCGCTTAGAGTTGAAGGTCTAAAGAAAGATTTGCTGTCTGCAATGAAATTCTTCCCCAGAACTAGTGGTGGATCATAACGTGTTTTTCACATACCGAAACGTAACCAGTTACGCATAGGTATGCATAACCTGTTTTAAAAACGGTTATTTTTATTACTAGTTATTTTTTAAATCTAGACCGTTTTCAGTAATAATGCGTAACTGGTTACGTTTCGTTATGTGAAAAACACGTTATAACCCACCACTACAAGCAAGTGCAACAACACGAGTCCGGAGTCACGACAGTTTTCAGGGATAGTTCGAACTTCTCGGGTATAACGAATAATGTGTATTGTAAACATTTCTATGAGTGTAAAGCGTTGTGTGGAAATAACTACTTACGGAAAATAACTAGTTTTTCGTGACACTAGAAACCAGGGGTGTTACGAATATTCGCATCCGCATCCGTAAATGCGGAATATTCGCATTCATTCAGACATCTGCATCCGCATTCACATCCGCATCAATCAATGCGGAGTTTTTACGGATGCAGATTCACATCAACAAATAACTACATGTAAAGAAAGTGGGCGGAGCCAGAGTGGCACGTGCTAAAAATATGATTAAATAAATAAAAAGTTAAAATTAAATTGATTTTCAGTTATTTATGCATATACTTAAAATTTAAATTTATTATTTTAAATTTATCCTTTTAAAATCCCAAAATCCGCATCCGCATCGCATCCGCATCAAATCCGCATCCGCATCTGCATCCGCGGATGTCTAAATTTTTGCATCCGTAATAACCCTGCTAGAAACTACGTATTTGGCGCAGTCGGGTAAAAACCGAGTAGTGCGTTAATTTTAACCACGAGTTTAAGTTCTAGCAAACTCCTATATACATAGTTTGTGTTCAGTTTGTGTATTTTTTGCTTCAAAAACTAATTAACAGTTCTGTTTGAGACTTTTTTTTTAATTCGAGTAGCAAATTGGAAATGCAAGGATGACTGAGTTTCGTAGAAAACACGGTATACTTTATTCTTGTTTATTTAGAGAGCAAGCTTGTATCTCCGTATAGAGAGCTAGGCTAGGTAGACATATACGAATAGGGAATACGGGATGAGGGAAATCTCAGACCAGTGAAACTTTATTGTGCGAAATAAACCAGTTTCTTATACGTTATGGTAGTGAGATAGCGCAGCTAAAGAAACACAGGGTTTTGAGTTTGTATATAAGTTTATATCTATTGAATCTTCTTTGTGCCACCGGTTCACTTTAGTTAAATAAAATACGCTCTAATGAAATTCTCCACGGTAAGTTTTAGAGATTTGAAAGTTTTGCAATTTCAAACCCTTTCGCAAATATTTTATGGATTGCAAATTAGAAAAATGGGTTCATATCTTTTGGGGTCGCTTAAATGCTTGTTAGATTTTACTGGGTGGTTTGAAAATATCATTTTGTTACACGCATCAAGAGCAGTGGCGCTTCAGTTCGGCTGATGACTATTGTACTACCGATTTAGGTTCACTGGCGTATAACCATAGACAATAACAACAAGGCGTATGTATTAACTTAGCGGCACTGGCGAGAACTAATTGTGCCAACACGACACACGGTGAATGGTCTCCCGGCGGAAATGGAGGGGATTAGATTGGGGCATCCCGGCGAACGGCGACGGGCGTTATAACTACGTAGCTAATAAAAGTGTATTTTTACGGACATAATAAAACGGTATAAATAATTTCCGTAACAATTTATTTTAGCAACCAAATATGGGCACAGGGCAATGATATTTTATGTTTGCAGTGTTCTAAGACGCACTTAAATTTCGGGCGATCTAATCTGTACCTGAAATATATAATTTTGAAAGTTCAACGAATTGAAGAAATTTAGAGTGGACATGATAATTTTAAAGAAAAATTCCAGCCAATTGGGTGACGGTATCATTCCAACTCTAATTACGTTTTTTGATTTTTTTTTAAATTTCTAATATGGCATTAAACACTATCAGTTATTGCCTTGTAAAACTTGCTTTACAGCGAATTATTTTCTAATGATATGTGGAAAAACTGTACCTATTTATGACTTAAAAAAATATTTTATATGAATAATATTAAGATGTACTAATTATCATACTGTACTACAATAGTTAAATCACTGATGATTGGCAAAATTAAGACTAATTATGTGTACCTATACAAATATTTTGAGGTTAGTAACTTACCTACTTATTACAATATAACATATTATGTTGCAGTTATGTGTTTATATTATTTACCTAACCCAGCCTTAAAGGAGCATTGGACAGATGATTAATTTCGTGGAGATTTTCTTTTAATTTTGATGTTTTTAAGCAATATGCCGTAAAGATGACTACTTTTAACAGTTCATTTTTCATGCATTTTTCTCGTTATATTTCCGACATTTGATAATATGTCCGGCTTTGAGAATCCGTTCTCCTTCAACGAAATTCCTTTGTTTAGGATTCGTACCAGCCCAATCACAAATTGCACTTATATATTTTATCATTTCTTACCACTTTGAAAATCACAAAATAACACGCAAAAGTATACCCCGTATATGAAATCCCCCCCTCTGCGCTGTTTTTTAAGCTCCACTCATCTGACGGATCCCAATAGTACGTGCCTATCATAAGTGAGGTTGTCTATACACGTGAACTGTCAAAAATTTTGAGAATACTAAAAATGAAGTGAAACGTACTCATTTTATAGAGGGTACGAGTGTATGACAAAAATTCCATATGCAGGGTGGCACATCTTAAAGAGTGTAGTGAAATATCTCGTAAACGGTACAAATCATGAAAAAATGTTTTATACATATGTTATAGAGTGTCAAGGGGGACAGAAAACTGTGATATCAGATTTAACATAGGTGGTACTGTGAAGGTCAGGCGAAGGTCAGCTTCGGTTTTTTAATTGTAACAGTGCATTTTTATTCCAGAATACGATACAATATTTAATAGTGAACAGTAAATTATTAAGGTACATAATATCAGCTAAAGTTAATAAATATTGAGATATTTAGAAATTAAATAACAGCCAAAATGAACGACAATTAGATAAATTATGACATAGCAGATAGCCATGATAATACGCACCGGCTTTCTTGGCTTGAATTTAATTCCCCAGTTCCCGGGTTCTAGCCCGAGAGTTGGTAAAAGTGTCAATTGGATTTTCAATTTATTATTAAAAAAAAAATAATGAATTAAAAATATTAATTGGTGCTAGGCCCAAATAACCTTAGCTGTTGGTGATCTTTAAAACACAATTTTTTTTTTAATTCAATTCATAAAAGAACCGAATTGACAAATTAAATTTGCTATTTAATTTGTACATATCTCAATATTTATTAACTTTAGCTGATATGTACCTTAATAATTTATTGTTCACTATTAAATACTGTATCGTATTCTGGAATAAAAATGCACTGTTACAATTACAAAACTGAAGCTGACCTTCCACCTATGTTAAATCTGATATCACAGTCTTCTGTCCCCCTTGACACTCTATAACTTCTGTATAAAACATTTTTTATGGTTTGTACCGTTTAAGAGATATTTCACTGCACTGTTAAAGATGTGCCACCCTGTATTAGTATCTCGTGGGCAATGATATTGTGACTCGTGTGACTGTTAAAATACGCTTTCACTCGTTTTAACATAATGTCACTTACTCGTCAGTGTTATAGGTACCTACCTTAATTACGATAGAATAGATATACTTATCTACTATTACATGTTATATATTGTCTGTTTTCTAGTGCTATTTTGAACACACGGCATTTCTTTGGACCATTGTAAACGTATAAGCTATTGTTTGCACTAGTATATGGAACAGAGAAACGATATTTCCTGAATTGTGTGACGCCTTGTGACTTTGTATGATTTGAAATTGAAGTCCTTTGTACATAGTAAATACGTTATTAAGAAAACAAGATAGTTTGCCGTCGGTTTGTTTACTGAAGGATGTACAGTGTTTATATACGAAAAGGAATCAATGTTGAGTATGGATTATAAATTTAGTTGAGTGTTGCCCGTTATAAATAGGTACACAAAAATAATCGAAATATTGTGTGGATTTTAAAACATATACATGTATATATATTTCTGAAATTTGGTATGGAGTTACAAAATTAAATTCTAAACAACTTTTCTTAGTGGAATTTTTCATATTGTAGAAAACCCCAAGATGATACGCCGCTGGCAACAATAGAAGCATCTAGAATAGCTCACAGTGGTGAGGCGTGGCATGATATCGAAAATGCGCGTACCTGCTAGACGTCTAGAAAACGCTAGAAGCGTTGTGTTTAAGCCACGTAGCTCTATATAAGCAGGGGCAGTCACCGTAGTGAGTCAGTCGTGAGACAGTGTCGATTTGAAATAAATACAGCATATAAATTTGTTCAGTGTTATTAAAGTGCTTCAGTTCATTTAAGAATTACTGTTCGTTATTATTATCGTTTGATTGTTAGCATTGACATACAGTTATTGTATTTAAATTATTGTTACATTTTTAATTATAAGAAAATAAATAATTTATTCCACCCACGTAAGAAAACAGTTTTGTAACAATATTTTGAAAAATAAAGGTACCTACTTTTTCTTGGTCATTTTTACGTCTTTGCTTATAAAACACCCTGTTGAAGACCGAATTAACTCGTTTTTGATATACCTTAGTTTTACATCAAGCAGGACTCGATCCCCAAATACCATTCCTAAATTCAAAAAAAATTTGTTCATTAACACTTCTAGATAGAGGTACATCTATCCTGGAACACACTGTTATGTTATACTGATGGTGATGATTGTGGCTACTTTGTGATTGGTAAAGATAAAGATGACGCTGATGGTGATGATTGATGTTGATTATTATTAATTTGTTAAAAAAATATATTCGTGATAAAAATTTGGTAGTTGTCTTGTGATAATAACATCCAAAAGTTTCGTTCATAATACGCTGTAAAACAATAAATAAGTATAGTGTATAATGTAAAAAATTTTTGTTAGAGATTGTACCTAAACTGTTGTTCACATAGTTACACATATTTCACTTAGTTTATTCGCTTGGATTATATAAAAATGTCAATCTTTTCTCATAAATTGTTGAACTTTGCGTTATTATACCTCAACAATAAAAAGGTCAATAATTTTTGGAATTTCTTTTTTAAACTCAGAACAAAAACATCAATGAACAGTTAGTTTTTTGAAAATTTCTGACTGTTACTTTTTTTTTTTAATTAAAAAACTTGTCAAAAACACAACCTTTCCTATGCTCTCCGTGTTAATTATCCGAACTTTAATTAAGTTTATCTCGAGTTAGAGATAGTCAATCAACTTCAAATTTTAATGGTATTTGTATTATAGTATCCTTAATGAGTATACGAAAATTTAAAATTTTCTGACACTATGCCCATAGCACGACAACTACCTTAAAAGGTTTTTATGGAATTCCTCAAGAGGGTTTTTCTACGAATAGATAAATAATGTGTTATTCAATTTTATTAATTTGTGTATTTCTTTTGTTTCAGGTTAGTAATCCACTCAATTTAAACTGCAGCATTACCAGGTAGGATTAAAAATAAATAACTCGAACATAAAACAAAAAAATCTGGTCGTAGTGCAGAACCCTGCCGACATATCGGTGTACCTATTTGCTAATATCATGCAAAATAAATTATATATATATCTAGTTGTGTAATGAGACATATTACGGACGAGTAGTGACAGTATCTATGTAAAAACGAGTGAAAACGAGTTTTAACAGTCACACGAATCATAATGTCATTACTACGATATATACATATATGGTATTTTTTACAATGCCCACTATATAAAATAGCCACTTTTCACTTCATTTTCAGTATTCTCAAAAAAAATGTACAGTTTATTTGTGTCACAAACGTAACTCCTATAGTAGGCCGAGGCACGCATAGGAGTATGTAGCGAGCGGATCAGGCGAATAAACATAAATCACTATATGGAAATGGCATGGTTTGGAAAGATATATACGTTCTCGCACACCGGCCCGTCAAAAGTCACTTTACATGCATGTAAAGCAGCTATTTTATATTGGGTATGACAAAAAAGTACAATACGAATTCTACCCCAGCTAACTATTGAGCAAATACCGCTAGTATCGGTCGTTAGTTCCGATTATCCTAGATTTATAACCTTATATGCAAGTGTAACCAGTGCATCTGTGTTTCACGCTACGCCGCTTAGCGCTAAGCGTTGCATCTCTTACGACACTCCTGCTGTTCTTGCTATGCATGACCATTATGAATGGGTTACGCGACCTCACCTCAAACATAACCGAATTATTAACAGTCGCTTTATGAATATCTTTATGGAGGGATAAAAGCTTAGCGTCGAACCATCTTGTGTTATACAGAATGTTTCATTTTTATAGACATTGTTTGCATAATGGTTAAAGAAATACATACTGATATCTACATAAATATAATACAAATACAAAAAAGTTATGTATCGCGACCAACGTGAAATATTAGGTTTAGGTATGGAGAACCCTTAATAAAAGTGTTAGTAAATATCCTAAAGAATACAATTCCAGCAAAAAAATAACCTCATTGAATTTAACAGTCAAAAGTTACACGTGATTGAAGTTAGGTAAAAGAAGTACATTATTTTGAACACCCTGTATAATAAATTATTTTTTTTAGGACAGCCATTGATTTGTCTGTCCATTATCTAATGATCCTCAAAATTTCAGTTTGATAAAGGTTTCTGTTTTGGCTATGTCGAATTTTAGGTAAAGGTCTGCATGTGTCAAAAATTTCTAGAAAACTTGAATAACTCAAAAATTACTGAATTTTCGAGCAAGGCTTCCCTTACAATTTCTTTTCACATTTAAGTTCAGAATTGAAAAAACAAATAAAAACAGGGTGCTAGCTGTTAAAAAAAAACATAACTTTGATCTGCCACGCTTAAATGGGAAAGGCTGTATAATTGAAAATATTTTTAGGTTATACACCATTAAAATTTATACAACTTTTGTATTTAAACTTTTTTTCTATCTTCACCCAAAATCAATATATCGGCCGACAATGCAAGTCTTGGACGCCCTGTATATGTCAATATCACTAGTAGCTAACTAATAAACAGGCATTATTTATGATAACATTTTTCGTAATTTCAGTGTTGCGAGTAAATACATAATATATTTTGTTTCACAGAGATTTTACGAGAATATCTCCATAAAAATAACAATAAAACAAAAACACGAAAACAAAACATTCAATAAAAGATGAACGCAAGTTGGAGACTATAGTTAATAATTCCAAAATGAACATAACATAAAATTGAATTGTTTATTTCGAATCGTCAATATTACTACTGTTTGATATCGAATTACAGAAGAAGAGTTTTTGAACTGCTGACCTCCAGCGTATAGAATTTAATCGTGTATAAACAATCAACATTACATGGAACGTCAGCTCATCATGCTGTTTTACCGGTCAATTAAAAGTTTCTTGCTCACATGCATTGAAATACCATCGGTTTCTACATTTATATAGATACCGGGTGTACGAGTTAAGTCCCTGATCCATTGGCGAGTAAAATCCATAGAGATCACATAAATAGAGTAGGGGAATCATAGACATAACTGTAAGTGACAGTGCCACCATGGAAAAGAGAGATAGAAAACGAATCAGTTTTCTTTTCCATGTCTTCTGACGCATTTGTGAATTTAATAATAATAATAATGCGTTTAACGTCCGTTTCTCGACATTATGTCATAACAGACGCCATTCGCACCATTACTATTTTCCATTTTTACCACTTCGCGTTTTATACATTTTTATATCTACTTCAACTTAATTAATAGCAATGTGCGAATGAAGGAATTATAGGACATTAGGATAAGGTAGGCAACTTTGGGAGCATAGGAGTTTGACAGGTAATCGGCCATGGCCTTGAATAAGGAACCATCTCGATATTCATCTGGATTTATTGAGGGAAACCATTGAAAACCTCAAACAAGATGGCCGGTACAGGAATTACCGTTTCTCGGCGTGAGGCAGTAGGAAAAAGTCCTAGCCACATCTTCCCCCGCCGGGATTCGAACCCAGTACCTTCCCAATGCGAGTCTAGTGCTGTATCACTAAGCTACATCGCTGTGAATTTAAAAATTTGTAATAAAAAAAGATAAAAGAACTGCTCTTATCTCCATCTCCAACTTTTGCCCCCACACTTTTTTTTGGTGGCTTCCCTATTCTATCTGGTAAAATCATGCGATCTTATTCGCCATGGGAAGTGCTCTGACATACAAACGTGTCAAAATGTATCTATATAACGAATAATAAATATGTAATTTGAAATAAATATTAATGATATTATCAAGAGCATTTTGCAGAAATGTTTGTCTCATTATTGATAAGTTCTAACTTCATTTAAATTTGATACACTTGAGAAGATATTTTTTTTATTATTATTATTATTAATATTGTTTATTATTCTTTATATATAAATTTTGACACGTTTGTACTTTTATGTCAAGGTTTTTTAAAAACAGAAATTTATATATATTGCCAGTTCCAACTGAGCAGTCCTTCGTTAGCCTTCGGTGCCCGTACACACGGCGTTCATTCGAATGTTCCTGTAGAAAATAGAATAAGGGAGGCTGTGGGAATGACGATGTGTGTGCTGTATAGGAACTATGTTAAGCTTAATAAGCTATGTTTATATTTTTTTTTTGTAAAAAATATAAACATTTTTTCATTAACTATTTATATATTTGATGACTCGTAAACATAGATACAGTGCAACCTCGATATTACAAAACTGAAGGGAATTAGAAAATATTCGTTATACCAAGTAATTAGTTACAATGAGGTTTGTTATATAGAGGTTAGGTTGGACTACGATTCGTTTTAACAAGGTTAAGGAACACCTTTTTCGTTTCTCAGCTATTGCAACTTTAAAACTAACAACAGTCACAAGCATCAAACAACATTGTCTTACGAAAAATTTAACGTGTCTGAACCTGTCGAGACATGAATTATTGTGTGAATAATTGATAGGATACGTTATGTAAAGGTAATATGTTGACAAAATAGAGGTAAATAATACTTTCTATTTATATTTTGCAATGATTGAAAATTCGTTATAAAGAGGTTTTTCACAAATGTATTCGTAATGTAAAGGTATATTTTGCATTAGCTCTTACGGGCAATTCGAAAAATTTGTTAAATCGAGGAAATCGTTATATTGAGGCTCTTTATATTAAGGTTACACTGTAGTATGTTGTGATCAACCAAAAAAAAAACCTTTTAAAATATTTCTAATTACCAGTTACACAGAAAACAGTATTAATTTGTAAATTAATTCTAGTATTAATTTGGATTTCATGGAACCTGTGGCATCCTACTCTGATGATTTACCGGGAAATTCCCGGTGGGCCAGTAGAGAAATTCTTTGACTCAGACAGAATAACAAAACAACAACTATGTTAACATTATATGGTTTAATTGACGCATAAAAAACTAAATTAGTTCTGCTACTCAATCTAAATAGTATCGACGTCCAGATGTTTTGTTTATTATTTTAGTATCTCGAAAAGGGGAGTACTAGACTATGAATCAACGCTGCAAGATATAAAATATTTGTTACCAATATTAAAATTAGCTTTTTACAAATGATTATTTTACTGAAGTATTAATATTATAACAAGCATGCGTTTGGTTTCCAAGGACCATCTTTTTCCCCCCCAAGCAACTCTCTAGTGTCTACTTAAAATTACATATGAGTGACCAAAATGTGTTTGTTTCAAATAAAGCAAGTATTTTTTGATAAATATAAGAACAACTAAAAAAAAAAGATTTTCGGGAAATTTATATTGGTATTTAATTTTGAATGTTCAGGAATTAACTGAATGCCGGCCTCTGATTGTTCGCGTACTATATACAAACTTTTCTGATTGTCAGCAAACGGTTAACAAATCTGTTGGAACAACTGCTAACTAATAATAATTAATCAGGTATTTGGTGGAACGACTGTCGGAATAATAAAAATTTCACTACGCACTCTTCTCACTCCCGACGTCCACAGATGGTTTTGGATTTTTGTAAGAGTACTATACCTAATAACTAGTTACAAGCAGGGACGTTTTTGTAAAATTTTCGCCCTGGACAAAGACGATTTACCGTCTCTCCTTTCAGTTCAATTTCCTC
The DNA here is from genome assembly GCA_039654895.1 of Mongoloraphidia duomilia. Taxonomy (NCBI): domain Eukaryota; kingdom Metazoa; phylum Arthropoda; class Insecta; order Raphidioptera; family Raphidiidae; genus Mongoloraphidia; species Mongoloraphidia duomilia. The sequence goes on along the minus strand of CM077519.1, from coordinate 44,397,296 downwards.
TGCGTCCTACACATTGCTTCTGATATTTAAAAGGTTGTTCCGACCTCTCAAGTCTGCCGCCCCAGACAAATGCCCTTTTCATCGTGAAACAAATATGTCCCTGACTACAAATTACAACGCACTGTAGCATAACTCGACTTTCTATGAGCTGTGCGTTGTACGCAGTTCTATTAAACCGTCCCTTTATTTGGGTCGTCAGGTTTTTGATGGCTCACTCTATAATATTCACTGCATATAGAAATACCGTGACTTCTGTTTGGATATAAAGCTCATGTACATATGCACACGATATGCATGCAAGTTTCATACGGTGGGGAGGCACTGGGGACCTTAATATGTACATATTTTTCTCTGGCTGTGTCAGATTGGTAGCTATTATAATAGTAAACATGCTTGGCTTTTTATAACCCGTGATGGCATTATCATAAATAAGTAGACGGAAATTTTTTACTGTTCTATAGCAACAGTGGCAAATCGTTACTTTTATAGGAAAATATTAGTTTCAAATAACAGTTACTTTAGAACATATTATTCCTGATATAGCAGATATACCCCTAAGGCCTAACGTATCCACAGATAACAGTTACTATTCTGTTCTTTTTACTTGTTAAGTTGTTTCTAAGACTTTACTTCTTAAAATAAGTCATGTATAAGTAACTGTAGGTCCAAGGTTATCAAGTAAGTAGAATTTATGGTAGACCAAGCCCCCCGTTTAGTCGTTGACATTTTTTGCCCAAGAGGGATAAGTTCTAAAATGTATCTGGTATTTTTCCAATTCCTTGCAAAAATCCAAATAGTATCAGTATGTAGTAGAACTAGCAAAAGTTATCATAATTTGGGACTTGACCGACCAATTTTATACCCGAAGGCTATATGATAATATTGTCTACTTATTACTCTTATTATTATGTTAATTACTAGCTTTTCCCTATGGTTTCTCTCGCGTAAATGTCGGTGTTGACCTCATATCGATAGAAACTTTTTTTTCAAAATCAACTAAGAAATCCAGACTTGCGCAAAACAGTTGCAAAGACGGAACAAACATAGAACATTTGCTTTGTTTAACAGACATTCCGAGGAACGATATCGTTCCACTTTTTCATTGGCACCTTGAGTGTCCGCGGATTGTGGACCGATCTCGTTCCACAGTTAACTCTAAACGGACTGGAATATACTCCGTAGTGTAAAACGTCATTCGGGAACGAACAAATACTTGTAATGTGGCCGTTGTTGAACAGAGGATATTGTTCCTGGAGTATCATTGTCCGGAAGTACCTAAGTCTGAAGGACGAAGTTTGTCGGTGTCATTTTTAAACATCCTGTAGATAGGTACCTACGTGGTATGTACGAGTATAGCATGTACATTATTGTCAATAGATGCTGGTTGTTTGCATGCCGTTTGATAGATTCGTAGCCCAACGTGATGTACGAGATGACTGCATCGCGCTGATAACTTACAGGACGAACTGTACACGCCTCGACGATAGCTATATTAGGTTGTGCTATTTATACTTCTGTCTGAATGCAGGGATGTGTCAAATACACACTCGCAGAAAAGAACTATATCAATGGAGATGGACACTGCCAAATTTGATCGTTAGTGGCGCCAGCTATATAACTACCGTGGTCTGTGGGCAGTGATAATAGTGTGTACAGAAAAAGTTTTTTTTTTAAATAATAAATCGTTGACAGTGCCGATGTGCTGTGTTTACCAATGTTCAAATCGTACAGGTTTTGTATTCCAATGGATTCTGAACTGGAAAGATTTAAGATGGTTGCATGCTATCACAAGGGAAAAACTTGATTTCTCCCGCGTTTTTCTATGAAAACCAATGATAATTTAGGTGGCTATAAACCTGCTGCCATCTTTACATTACGTTTCACATACGCTCATCTTTATTAGGACTAAAGTTTCTCAAATATAGGGTTGCGGCCGCAATGCAGGATGTTTACCTGGAGGATAGTGGAAGACGAGTCGCCCAACAACCCACCAAGTTACTCGCGAGATATGTTTCCGTAATGCCGGGTTTACAAGCTTGGCAAGCCTTGGCAAGCGTCCACATGCCTCAAGTCACTACAAATGCTAGGCTGGCATTTGGAAGTCATTTACACGCTTGCGAGTGCGTCAGTGCCACTGTAAGCTTCCTTTGATTTGTGTCAAAAAACCGACACTCGGTCGAATCGGCAGCAAGTGTTAGCAAGCCTACGCAAGCCAAGCCAAACACTCCTGTTCACACGCTTGTCCTTGTGGACGCTTGCCAAGGTTTGACAAGCGCGTAAACCCGGCAGAAAACAATCCTAGATAGTCGTCAGGCTTGTCAGCTAAGGAATAGTCACATCGAGCCGACACGAATTAGCAAATGTGGCTTCCAAACTGCTGCCTAGTTAGAAAACCAAGTTTGGGCCGCATTAGGCTTAGGATACTACCAACAAGTGTGGCTTCCAAACTGCTGCCTAGTTAGGAAACCAAGTTTGGGCCGCATTAGGCTTAGAATGCCACGGGCAAGTGTGGCTTCCAAACTGCTACCTAGTTAGGAAGCCAAATTTGGCGGAGCCTCGCAACTGCGTTACTTCTCAGACGTCGGCCTGGTTTGGAAGCCTCACTTGCCGCAAGTTTGACATTCGGTATGCCTTATTTGGGCCGAATCACTGCCTCACTGAAATTTCTAGTAGGGAATTTAGTCATGGAGGATCAACAAATCACGGCCGTTTATAAGCAGCAAACGATATGGGACACGGCAGAGGAATAATTGTTTTGCACTTTGCTTAGATGATAAAATATCACACTATAATACGCGCGTATTTAAAAATTTCTCGTCTTATGATTGTGAATTGCTTTTATGATTTGAAAGAATTTTATGATTTCAATTAACATATACTTATTTTGACTTGTCACATACATTCTGTCAATGTCGACTGTGATCAAATAAATATCTATCTATCTATCTATCTAAACTCGCATAAATTCATCATCATAAATTATTCTTCATATAGTCTGTCTTAATTAAGTTGTAGGTACTCGTGCACCCACTACCTCCTTTCATTTCCTAAAATATCAGTTTTGGGATAGCCTCTATCCCAAAACTGAAAATTTAGGCAAGACTTCTTGTCTGTGATAGGCGACAGCCCCTATCACAGACAAGAAGTCTTTTGGCAAATTTTTAGTGGATTGGTACCAGCCAAAAATTTGCAAAAAAATCGAATTTGAGATTTGTACGGATTTAGACATTCCATGGTCATACCGGAAAATCGAGTTTATGATGTCTGTTCGTATGTGCAGAAACCTGGCTGACACACCATTCAACGGATCGAAACCAAATTTTAAACTTAAGGTTTTTATAGGGGATTCCTTAAGATTTTTTTAATTTTCCCCACTACTCCCTCAAATAACGCTACTTTAATAATTGCGATCCAGTAGTTACTAGTTTTGTTCATCTATATATATAAAACAGTTCCGTTACTGACTGACTGACTGACAGACAACGCCCAGGTCAAACCGCTAAAGATATAAACTTGAAATTTGGACAGTAGGTTCCTTCTGTGACGTAAGCACCCACTAAGAGAGGATTTTTGAAAATTCATGAACTAAGGGGGTTAATATATATATAAAACAGTTCCGTTACTGACTGACTGACTGACAGACAACGCCCAGGTCAAACCGCTGAAGATATAAACTTGAAATTTGGACAGTAGGTTCCTTCTGTGACGTAAGCACCCACTAAGAGAGGATTTTTGAAAATTCATGAACTAAGGGGGTTAAATAGGAGATAAAAGGACGTTCGTCATTTTTTAAGTTAGAAGCATGAAATTTTGCACAGAAGTGTCTTATATACCATAGGTGAGCACTAAGAAATTTTTTTTTGAAAATTCATCCCCTAAGGGGGTTACAAGGGGATGAAGTTTGTATGAAAATTCGTCATTTTTGAAGTTAGAAGAAGGAAATTTTGCACAGGAGTTCCTTATATAACGTAGGTGAGCAACAGGAAAGGATTTTTGAAAATTCATCCCCTAAGGGGGTTAAATAGGGGATGAAAGTTTATATGAAGTTCGTCATTTTTACAGTTAGAGGCATGAAACTTTGCATAGGCGTTTTTTATATAACGTAGATAAGCACTAAGAAATTTTTTTTGAAAATAAATATTCGAGCGAACGAGCGAAGCGAGTGAGAAATGTATTAATAATATTCAAGCGAACGAGCGAAGTGAGTGAGTAATATATTAATAATATTCGAGCGAACGAGCGAAGCGAGTGAGTAATGTTTTAATAAAATCGAGCGAATAAATACCACCAGTCTGGCTCGCAGGAGGAGAATTTCTCGCCGGGTAGGGATAATAAATCATAAATCGAAATATACGTGGGCGAAGCCACGGGCAACGGCTAGTTTATTTCATAAATCGACAGTATGTAATTCATGACCCTATACAAAATGCCATCATTCATTTGTCTCGGATAAATCAAGAAAGGGTAGTTTATTGATGAACGAAACTCTGCGATCGATGAACTTGAGTGAGAAAGGCAGTGCGATGGAGCCGATATTTACTGTCTCAGAAAATTCCTTAGCCCTGTACTGCACCATATAATAATATATTGTAGTACCTACATAATATTCCAGCCGTATGTTTAATGTTTGTTTTAAATGTGGCCCACCGAGCATGGAATGAAGTGATTTAGCGCGTTGCATTTCTGTGCGCTTGCTAAAGTCAAACATCCGTTACATGCACATTATTTGATGTGATCATGTGACTCAACTGTACCGTCTACCCGCGCAACACTGGCGGCGCTGCATGGTTCGCTGGATAAAACGACTTGTTTACTGAACGCCATGAAGTCACCGTGGAGACATCTGCACCGAGATTTGCGCAACATCATTCGTAAAAGAAACAGAATAATAACAGTCGAAGCTAAAAGTCCTTCATAACGTTCTCGCCGAAACGATTATTTTCGCCTTGAATTCCGAGACGAGATAAACGACTTTTCTTGTTTTGATTCCAAGACGTGATAAACAACTTTTCTCGTCCATGAATTCAGAGACGAGATAAACAACTTAAATTGTTTTTAATTTCGAGAAAGATAAACAACTTTTCTCGTCTTGAATTCCGAGACGAGATAAACGACTTTTCTCTTCTTGAATTCCGAGATGAGATAAAGGATTTTTCTCGTCTTGAATTCCGAGACGCGACTTTTCTCGTCTTGAAATTCAAGACGAAATAAACGAGTTTTCTCGTCTTGAAAATCAAGACGAGATAAACGATTTTTCTCGTCTTGAATTCAGAGACGAGATCGAGGTTAAACTGTCGAAATCTCGCTGAAACGAGAAACTAACTTCGAGATATCTCGTCAGATTTGTGAAAATAATATCGAAATAACTATAGATTGCAGATGCCAATGGATGCTGCTAGAGCTGTGGCTTTGGTCAATGATGGACGGAGCCATATTGTGGCAAGGACGTTATAGCAATAAATAAAAAAATTCGTGGTTTTATGGTTCCGTAACTCCAAAAAAACGGAAACCTTATAGGATCATTCGTTTACTAGTCAAAAGTCAGAATTTAAAAAAATATTGTACCATAAATTTGGGGGGCCAAAATTTGACACCCAAAAAAATCTTTGTATTCGGTCATGTAAGGTATCATTAAAAGGAGTTTTCTTAAGGATCTCAAAACATGTGTATATTCCTATGTTTTCCTATGTAATGTACGTTCTCTATTTCATTGCTAAAAAGCCTAACAAAAGCCGAACAGGTCGGACTTGTATATATTTGGCCGGACACGACCGTAAAAATCTGGACATGTCCGGCTAAAGCCGGACACCTGGCAACCCTAGCTATGCTCGTTCACGACCATCTGATATTAATAGAAAAGCGTTCGTTTTGATCTTTTTACAGCGGCCAGAGTGTCATTATTAACCGAAATAAATCATTCGAATGGTTTTTCCGTCTCACAGTAATATGAAGCAATGTACGGAATTCGTAAAAAATAAATATTGTTTACTAAATATATCGATTTTATCGCTAATATTATAAATTAGTAGATTCAGCGTTGCACGCAGGTAGTATTTCACACCTTTAATATCTTTAAATAGATCTCTGAATTGGTACATAATCAAATAAAAAGATTCCGCTTTTTTTTCACTGCATAATTCCATTGTAAAAACCCCACAGTTCCACGCTGTTATTAGCTTATAGTATCTTTAATATATTCCGTGTATATATTTTTGTAGCCTTTTAGCATGTTTAAATGTGCTATATATAACAGTGGCGAGGCGTACCTGTACTAAATAATCTATTAGTATTGACATTATTAATATTTTAAATTGTAAACCAGTATTAACACAGGCATTTTCAACACCCTTTACCTCCTTGTCATACTTCGTTACATTTTTCTAAACCTCCCTAACTAATATACGTCACGATTTTATTTATTTATAATTGTATTTTGACATTGAAAAAATTAATTATTATTTCAATATCATATTTCTCATGCAAACATAGAATTATTTTTCTTGGTTTACATGAAATTATTGAAGTAACTTTAAGCTGAGTTGCAGAAAACATTGTAGAATTTTTAATCGATCCTGCTCGAAAAATAATTGATCGATTGAAACGATATTGGTAATAGTTTTTTCTACAATTTTCACTTCGAAACAACATTTTTTTACGAATATTGATCAAAATTTAGCTTAAAAAACAGTATTTTTCTATGTACGAGTAGATCAATCATTAGTTTTTGTGTGAGTACAATCTAATGTGCTACATGACAGGGAGTTTGACGACATTAAACTGCTCCTGCATGTATAAAAAACTGTATTATATGATCACAATCTAAGGTCATGTTTTCTGCAACCCCGCATAACAGTCTAAAGGTACGTGAGGTATGGAACTGGGATTCTAGATGGTAGCGTAGATCATAGCTGGGCTTGCTTAAATTAATGCGTTGTTATTATATACGAGCGTACACAACGAAGCAGTAAGTGTAGCAGGTATAAGAGCTGTTACAAGAGCTAGTAGATTCAAGAATGTATCTCACCATTCTTTCAGCGCGCTGACTACTACAATCAACGTGTGACAACTGTCAAATGGCCGTTACAAGTGAAATTTTGCTAGTTTTTATTTAATTTGTTTTGAGTTTTTTCTAAGACGTAATTAAAAGTGTTAGGTTCCATACGTAAATATTCAAAAAACCGGTTTGGGTAAAATTTTAATTCTTGGTATATAAATGATGAAATTCGCCATGTTTAGATCGTTTTCTATTAATAGGGTGGACATGATAGCTCCTACCCAAATTTGTATTTAAAATATACCACTTTGTAGCAGATCAGAACACAAATTTTCGTCTTCGCTATCTGACATTTCAAACGCGATTTAAACTTGTATCAATGCTAGTATCAAAGCTTCGTTGTGCAAACCTATAAGCGATTATAATTTCAGCCACCATCTACCATACATGCTACCATCTAGAATCCCAGCGGCGTACTGCACGTACCTTTAAAGGGGGCAGATGCTTATGATCTGGGTCGACCCAGTCCATATAGGCATCGATCCCACCTGTATTTTGCAGAAGTAATTCTGGGGAAGGACTGAAAAAGTTTACTCATCAGTGATTTAGGCCAATATAGCTCTGAGGATGTGTCTGTTTGTTAATACGAAATATCTGGCCAGTTGTGTAAAGTCGTGTTTTTCAACTTTCTTGAATACGCGAGTAAAAAAATTCTGACGACACCCCAGGACCATATTAAAACTATGTCAGTGATTTCAAAGACGACGTATTTAATTTTTTGATGTGAAACATCTTATGTCGGGCTGTGAACAGCCGCGTGAGGGGAAATATGCAACGAAATGTTTGGTCCGCTCCTTCGCTGCTGTTCTCCCCACCACTGCGGCACTCTCTCTCTCTCTCTTGGCTCAGGCGTGCACTGTAACACACGCGGTGTTACAGTGCTGTATATAGGATTACGTCAGCATAACAGTTAGTTGCTGCTTTTGAAAAAAATATACTACTACATAGAGAATACCACCGAGTTCAATAACGTTTTCTTTGATGTTTCACATCTGTCGGGGGTCCCGAGACCCACACCCTTTTTTTTCTATTGAGACTATTACTGATCGAGAAACATGTATTTCAAAAATAGAACTACGATTCGACAAATTATTAAAAAATAAACAGACACAGCCTTCTTACTGAAATCATTGTATTTTTATTGCATAGTGTTATAGGTCCTACAACCCTTGCTTTTTACTTATACCTTGGTTGCGACTGCGACCCCCCGAGCAAGACTTTGCGACCCTCCTGGGGGTTGCGACCTACAGGTTGAAAAACACTGGTGTAAAGGATGTCACAAAATTTCGTGATCCTGGTTTTGTAGTGATATGAGACGATAATTGCGGCGCTTCGCCCGTGCCGTGTATGTTTTGTGTGTAATACTGACACGGTTTGTGGATGCGCTACTGCAGTGCGGTGTGATAAATGCCAGGATCTTATGGAATATACACAGATACACAAAAAGAACATAAAAACACGGTCGTTATCATCAAACAGTAGGGTTGGGTTACATATTCACTCATAACCCGCCCCACCCACGGGCGCACCTCTATATCACTGTCTGAAGGGCAAAACTGATTATGTCGGAATTTTTACTATTTTTAAACGACTTCAAAAAAAGGAGGGAGGTTCTCAAGTCGACGTGTATATTTTTGATGTGAAACATCTTATGTCGGGCAGTGAACAGCCGCGTGAGGGGAAATATGCAACGAAATTTCTGGTCCGCTCCTTCGCTACTGTTCTCCCCACCACTGCGGCACTTCTTTCTTGGCTACCGCGTGCTCGGGCACGGGAAGAGAGAGAGAGAGTATACATACGAACTTACTGTAAAGCAAAAGTGTATGTATACACGTGTAGGTATGTAATATAGATACTTCGCTGTGTATTTAGTTGCGTTTCTGGCTCAGGCGTGCTCAAACGCCGCAACCGCGTGTGTTACAGTGCAGTATATAGGATTACGTCAGCATAACAGTTAGTTGCTGCTTTTGAAAAAATATATACTACTACATAGAGAATACCACCGAGTTCAATAACGTTTTCTTTGATGTTTCACATCTGTCGGAAGTCCCGAGACCCACACCATTTTTTTCCTTTTCTTTTCCTTTTTTTTATGTATGACCACGCATAACTTTTTACAGAGTAGTCCGATTTTGATGATTCTTGTTTTATTGAATAGGGTATAGGTACCTCGAAGCTGGTCCCATATAAATTTTACTTAAATCGGTTCAGTAGTTTGAGTGATTTTAGTAAAAGTGAGTAATTATTTTCGAGTTACCGTAGGAATAAAGAGTCTTGTACTAATGACGAAGCAAAGTGAATTTTAGAAGTTCGTCCGGTGTGTGCAGGCATGTGCACAGGCCATAGGCTGGCACATCGTTCAATGGATCAAAATCAAATTTTAAATTTAGGATTTTTAGGAGATTTCTCATGGTTTCTTATTTTCCTTCTACTTCCCCGAAAATAGTATATTGGATTACAAGGTAAGAAACTTGACGTTTGCAACCAGTGTGAAGTTTGGTGCCCGAGGTACGAGGGCATGCAACCACACGTGTTGCAAACGCCAAGTTTCATACCGAGTAATTGCATATTATTTTTCACAACAACTTTATTGACAATTCGATTTGAGGTACCTACAATTTAGGCGTGCAAAAAAGTCGTAAAAATATTAGATCTGTCAGATTTATGTGGGGTTATGTCTGTCATTTTGACGTTTATGAATATATGCGGATTCAATATCGCTCTATCTCCTTCTTAATTTGACGTTTTCGAAAATTATATGCGGATCAAATCGCTCTGTTTTCCTCTTAACAACGTTAAAAAACAGAGTGATCCGACCTGAAAATTTCATCCCTAGGGATAAAAACGCTCAGTTTCAACCCGCTAGACAGGTACCGAAAATCGAATTTTCAATAGCGGCGTTGTGAAAAGAGTATTTTACCTAATCAAAGCAGTTGAACGAGAAAATCAGTGGGATGGAGCCGTACCATATTTTATTGACTATATTGTTACGCAAATTGTTTATACCGTTTTATTATGTCCGTAAAAATACACTTTTATTAATACGTAGTTATACACGTGTGGAACGCGCGTCGCCGTTCGCCGGAATGCCCCAATCCAATCCCCTCCATTTCCGCCTGGAGATCATTCACCGTGTGCCGTGTTGGCCCAATTAGTTCTCGCCAATGCTGCTAGGCTAATACATACGCCTTGTTGTTATTGTCTATGGTTAGTGTAATTGTCTATGGTTATATGCCAGTGAACCTAAATCGGTAGTACAATAGTCATCAGCCGAACTGAAGCGTGGCGCTTCAGTTCGGCTGATGACTATTTAGGTAGGCTCTTGATGCGTGTAACAATATTTTTAGAGCGAATTGTGAAGATTTCTAATTTTTATATTTTACAATATTTTTTTAATTTTTTTTCGACTGTTTATAATTATTTTCATATTGCTTCGAGAACAAGTCTGTTTTTAAACCACGAATTTTAACTTTCCTTGCAATAATCATATTTTTTGCTAAAGGAGAAAATGAGCATTTTTTCAAAGATAGGTATTCCCCGTATTCCGTAAACATAATTTATTTGATTTATTTTTTTAAACCTAATTCGCTTTTTATATCTCGTGACGTGATTACGTCAATTTATTGTTTTGCGTTTTTTAACTTTTTGTATTGTTAACTTCCCATTGGAAGTTTTTGTAATGGATCCGAAAATCTAAATCAAAATGTATAACAAATTTTTATGTTTCAAAGTCACTACACTATTTTTAAAAAGATGTCTGTGTGTGTAAGTATGTACGTACCAACGTACGTGCGTATGTGTCCATTTCTTTCTAAGACGAAATCTCGAGAATGAAAAATGATATCGACTATGTTAGGGTGCCAATCGACGAGTATTAACGTAAATATGATCTGAAAATTTTTTTTCAAAATCGGTTCAGCCGTTCTTTTTTATTAACCAAATAGACTCCAAAAAAGTAGATTTTACACAATATCTCGCGAATAAAAAATTATATCGACTTCGTAAGGGTGTCAACCGAGGCGTATTAACGTCATTTTGATCCGAGATAAATTTTATAAAAATCGGTTCAGCCGGTTTTTTTTTTTTAATTATTGTTAAAAATAAATAATAATTATGTTTTAATGATTAAAATGATTACTTTTCTGTGTAATATCTAAATTAATTATTATTATTAAATATTTATCAAACTGGGAAGTTCGTCGTGTGGACCTCAAGGGTCGCACTTTAGTTCTAATAAACGGCTCACCTCACGGCTTGTTTTTTCACGTAATATTCAAAAACCGAATCCTAAGCGAAAATACATAGTTTAGTACAGAATTTTGTCGTCCTTGTTCAACTGGAATGTCACAGGAAGAAGCGGTTGTAGCTACAACATGGAAATGAATTTGCACCATATCTATATGCGGTACTTATTTGTAGAGTGGTATGGCGAATACAACATATTTCAGATGCCCTATACAGTCTACTTTGCTATGATTGGTATTTTTCTAAATAAAATATTTCTAATGTAAAATTTGCGACTTTCAGTTATATTTAAAAACTAACTATACCCGCGACTTCGTTCGCGAGACGTTTTGGAATTTTGATTATTAGATTAATTAGATAAAGATCATATTTATCGTAGCTATCCATGCTTGTCGGAATTCCAGGAATTATACGTAGTGTTGTTATCAGTCGTCAGTAGAACTGAAAATTTTTTACTTTCCAGTTTCCAAAGCTATAACTTTTATACTAAACGTAAAAGAAACCTTAAATTTTTTTAATATAATCATTATAACTGAGTCGTTTTTGAAAATAATTAAAAACCGTTTTCAACTTATAATTAAAAATGTGGTGTTTCTCGATTGAGCCTTTCGGAGATATAGTTTTTTACTACCCCGCCTGAACTCCTTTTTTTATCGGGATAAAAAGTATTATATATGTTGAACCAGGACTCTAGGGGGTAAAACGGGACTGTAGGGTCAAAAGGGGGTGTATTGCACAGCTTAAATCACTGAAGATAGAAACATGAAATTTGGAAGTTATATTCCGTACAGGGTGTAGAGGTGCACTAAAAAAGGAACCCCTAAGTAGTGATGTTCCGCTGGAAAATTCCTACTTGGGAAATGTTTCACAAACGGGAAATTTCCCGGAAATGTTTCATGTGTCTTCTAACTTTCCAAAAATCGGGACTTTAAACCGAAAATTATTATTTAAGAATGTTCCAACTTTAAAATATTCCCGGAATAGTCCCGGAAGTTTTCCATGTCGACATGTTTTTTTTCTGGATGTCATTAGATCATACCGGAATCCTGGTTCATTCTTCATTGAATAATAGTTCGACTTTTAAAATAGGTAGGTATGGAAATTTTTGAGGAATATTTTTCGGAAATTTTCTCGCATATTGGAAATTTTAGAGAAAATATGGTAAATTGCTTTTTTCGAAGATGTTATATTATAATTATTTATGGAATTAATAATAATAAAGCATTCAATTATACAAGTCAATATACCAGTTAAATTCCTAATTAAACTAAATTCCCAATTCTTCCAGTCTTTAGAAACTTATTGGGAATATTCCCGAGGAATTTTCCCAAATTTTAAATTGCTGGGAACGGCACAAACTATCCCTAAGGGAGTGAAATGGGGTGAAAATGTTTGTATAGAAAATTATATTCCTTTGCGTGTATCAACTTGAAACTTGATATAAATACTCTTCAAAACAAATAATAAAACACGTATTTTAGGACAACCCCTAAGGAGTGGTGCAGCGGGGTGTTGAAGATTGTATGTGAAGGCATAAAAAAATCTAAATATATATGTGAGCGAAGTCACGGGTAACCGCTAGTTTTGTATAAAGCTCTTCTATCTTCTAGTAGTGCAAAGGTACTGTTCGCAGATTCCAAATTAAATAACTCACCATTAGATTTTGAGTTTAGCCACCGTTGGTCAAACTTTTTACGTAATGAATACAATAGGATTTTAAACAGCTTCACTGCATTTTACATCGGTCTATTCCTCCGTGCGGTACATGGATTCAGGAGATAGTGGATTGTGACTTGACAAACTGTCACATTGCACAGCCAGTACAGCTAATTAAATACAACGGCTATATGCTTGAACAGTAATACGGTGTATTAAATGAGTAAACTTTTAGTACAATTTAAACTTTCCGTCGTAATTAGTCTCAGGACAATATTTAATTAACTACGGCTGTAATAATATAACGCCCGTTGTTAATTTGTTGTTACTATCGCCATGTCATCCGTGGGAAGTAATTTGACGTAATACTGATTAATTTAATGAGGTGATTAAATTTGTTTCAAGACAAGTGACTGCTATAGGTATATGAGCCTATCATCAATTATAATTGGGTTTTTGAATGAATTTTTTTTTTACTTAAATGGAAAGACCACATACAAGTTTTATAGCAAAACTGTTTTTATTTAATTTTTTTGCTTACTAATTAAAAAGTTATATTTAAAAAAAAATTAATTTTTAAACTCAGTTCCGATGACGCGCCGAAAGAATCCGAACGCGTGTGACGTCATTATGATATCTATGGTCTTTGTATCCATGGTTATCAAGCTAAAAATTTATTATTTTTGATAGCATGTGTAATACACATACACAAATACCAACAAATGCACACAAATTTTAACATAACGACGTCACAAACATTCCTGGCGCGTTTTAAAGTCACGTGATATTTTTTAAATTTTTATGCATTTTAATTAATTTTTAGTAAACAAATTTTTCTTTTCGTTTTTCAATATTATTTATGTTAAATTATTAGAAAAAATTAAAAAATTAATAATTTTTTTTAAATTTAAATACCTAATTCTAACTTTTGCTCACTAGCTCGTCCGCATGAATAAGTTTTTTCTTTGCACACACAACGCTAGTAACTGAGACAGTGAGCCAGGCCAATATTGGCTACGAGTGCATGATAATTTCGAGACAACACAATGTATCGTAGCAAGTTGTGGAGAGCACTTGTTTTTACAAGCTTTTATTTAACTTGCAATGTATGTTAGTGTGTTTGTTTGTGGATTGGTTTGTGTGTTTGTTTGTTTAGGTCAAAACTTGCAAGTCAATTTTGAACGACTTCCACGTATCCGATCGATTTGAAATTTTGTACACATATGTATTTCCGATGACAATACATGAATAAATCGTTTTTAGAAATAAATTCAACCCCTAAGGGGTTTAAACGGGGATGTAGGGTTTTTTTGACTAATCAACGTCCAGGCCAAATCGCTGAAGCTAGAAACTTGAAATTTGGACAGTTGGTTCCTTTTCTGATGTAAGCATCCACTAAGAAAGGATTTCTCGAAATTCAACCCCTAAAAGTGTCAAAGAGGGGTAAAATTTTGAAAGACTGAAATGAACAAAACAAAATATTAGTAAAAAAAACTTATTAGAGACAAGCTTTTATTTAAATGCACTAAAAAGGAAAAAATAATTTTTAATAATTTAGGTTTATAATTAATAAAAGCATGGGTCGTGACTATTAAACTATTAAAAATTATTTTTTTTCTTTTCAGTGCATTTAAATAAAAGTTTGTCTCTAAAAAGTTTTTTTTACTAATATTTTATTTGTATACATATTGTGAGCTATTTTAAATTTTGATATCTATATAAAAACTCTTAACGCTATAGCTAACATCTTACAATCTATGACGCCTATCCGGAGCACGATCCTGTTTTTGTCATATAGTGAAGTCGTTACCATAACAGCAAAAAAAGGAAAAAAACCGCCACAACCGGCTGTCCTGTCGGTAACATAGGACACTATAACCACAGTACATACAATAGATATGTCTATCGGGTGGCAAAATATAAAACACTTCAGATACTTCATATAGTACTTCAGTGATGAGATTCTTCAATCAACGTTATAATAACAGAGATTCTAAATTGTTAAGTGGGTGCAGTTCACTGTTCGTGGACTACGCTGTGCTTAAAACATCCGTTCGTTTTTACGATGTGTGTCAAAGGAGTTGACGTAAACACCCGAAAAGATGATCAATGATCATACTTTTCAATAAACTAGCAATAGAGAAAAATAATTTATTATTTTAAGATTAATAGAAAACCTCTTCCCAATCGATTTTTTTTTAAATTATAATTAAGCGACGTTTCGACAGAATTGTATGTCTTCTTCTTCGATATGTTTTATATATAAAAAACTAGCGGCCCGGTCCGGCTTCGTCCGGGTGCTATGAATTTATGCTTTATAGCGGACCCGGATGGTATGAAATTATGATTTAATAGCGGTCACCCATTGCTCCGCTCACGTATATTTAGTATATTGTTAATTTTTTATCCCCCCGCGAGATTCTCCCCCCTGCGTAGCTTTCTATTAGTGAAAGAATTTTTAGAATCGGTTTAGTAGTTCCAGAGATAAGAATTTATGATTTATTAACCCCCCCCCCCCCAGCGAGTACCCCCTCGCGAAAATCTCCCCCCTGCGTAGCTTTCTATTAATGAAAGAATTTTTAGAATCGGTTTAGTAGTTCCAGAGATAAGAATTTATGATTTATTACCCCCCCCCCTCCGCGAGAATCAAAATATTGCGTATATCACTCAGGGATACTGTAGCTTTCTATTAGTGAAAGAATTTTTAGAATCGGTTCAGTAGTTTCTGAGATTACTTTTTTTCACTCGGGCGAAGCCGGACCGATCAATTATTATTATAGCCAGTGTCTTAAAGCAAAGAATCATCTATCGGCCACTGGCCAGTGAAAATAATTTGGAAATCGGTTCACTGAGATCATTTTTTTCACTCGGGCGAAGCCGGTTTTTGTTTTCGGGACAAAAGGTAGCCTATGTCCTTCCTCAGGATGTAATCTATCTCCTTACCAAATTTTATCGAAATCTGTTAAGCGGTTTAGGCGTGAAAAGGTAACATACACACAGACAGACAGACAGAGTTACTTTCACATTTATAATATTAGTAAGGATTTATAAAAAACTATAAATGCCACAAAACACCAAACCAAATTAAAAACTTCTCGTCGTACGTTTCGCCAACCAAGTTGGCATCATCAGGAGATGAGCATTTCTGGACGCCCGTTTGAGCAGGATTCGCACTCAAAAGTACAAAAAAAATTTATCGGAATTGGTTAAATATCGACATTTTACCCATTAGTAAAGATTATAATGTATAATGTGCCTCTATAAAATTATATCAAAATCGTACACACAGGACCGGACTTTATAAAATCTAGTTACGGAAAGGTGTGTATAATAATTTGGTGCATATTATGTTTGACGGATAAAAGTTTTACGGAATATTGAAATTGAGAAAAATTTAATTTTTGTAAGGAATGTTTTGTCAATAACAAAAATTAGTTCACGTTTAAATTCCTATACAATGCATAATGCATATAATAGCAAAATACACTATTTTGTCGACATGGTTCTGCACTAAGGACTAGCGTTTTTCTTAATTAAGTTTTTCTAAATTAAATTAATTTGGCAGACACCAGGTAGGTATATAGCAGTAATTTTATGTTGCGTCCTGTATTCGGTATACCAAGTAATACATTATTATACTTTCTGGCAATATTGTACCTATATAGTATAACGTGAACGTAAGGGTTTAGGCAAGATATGTGTGTGTGTGTTTTGCTTAGTTCGAGTTGTTGGCAAGACAGATAAGGATCCGGATGTAATTCGATGAGCTTTGCTGAACATAGATTATATCCTATGTTGTAGGTGTGTGCGATCAGTACCGTGCGTAACGCTTTTTTCTAAAATTTTTGGACCACCCTCCCCCTACGTAACTCCATGCAGTCAATAGCGTTGATTCCCCTCCCCCAGTCCCCGTGTTTATTGTTACGTTGCACAGGTTACACAGTACCAAATACCGGGTGGTGACCGTGACTGTCGAACACCAGCGACTAGGCCCTGCAGTCAAAGTCCATTCTGATTGGTCGAATACTCCATCTTGATGTCGTTTGACACACACACACACACAGCTAAACGAATGTAACAACTAACTAGTGAACTCTGTATACTGATTTGGATAAAATGGAAAAAATGGGTTTTGTATGTGGAGAATTTTCAAACACATATTCTTCAAGCAGGCATTAATGTTCACAAAATTAGAATGAAAACTTCAGATAGGGCTTGTAATCTAATTCTTTCTATAAAAGTCGATCAATTTTCTGACATTTCAAAATAAAACTTAATTAAAATTTATTTTTCCATTCAAATTCCTCAAGAACACTGTTACTGTATACATTTTGGACATCCTAATATCTTAAATAATAATAATAAATTAGATTTTATTTTGAAATGTCAAAAAATTGATCAAATTTTATAGAAAGAATTAGATTACAAGCCGTACCTGCAGTTTTCATTCTAATTTTGTGAATTAGCCTGTCTAATGTCTTGAAGAATATGTACCTATTTGAACATTGTCCACATACAGTAACAAAACCCATTTTTTAATAGCTATCAACTATCCATATTAGTATATAGAGTTCACTAATTAGTTGTTACGTTCGTTGAGGTGTGTGTATGCGTGTCAAACGACATCAAGATGGGGTATTCGAGCAGTCAGAATGGACTCTGACTGTAGGGCCTATAGTCGCTTGTCTGTCGAACATAGGTTTGTAAAATCAAACTTTCGTAATTTCCTGCTTCCCTAGTTACTTTAGGCCAAAAAAATCTTCAAATAAAAGTTTTAGAACATGAAATTCTGCAACTAAATCAATAAACAAAATTAATTTTGCATGATACGTAACGGCAGAAATTTGATATGAAAATGTCGAAAATAACTTCAGAAATAGCTTATGCTCCCGTCCAATGGATAAAACATCGTAATTCTGTTTAAGTTGGCTGTAGCTATCTAGTTCTGGAGTAATTTTCGACGTTTTCATATCTAATTTTTGCCGTTGCAAAGCATGAAAAATTAATTTTGTTTAAATAATTAATTAAGACTCAATCGACAGCGATGGAAATAATATAAAAATGAAACCTACTTTATTTTTTTTTTTTTTTTTTTTTTAATTTAATTGCATACAACCAAAATGGTTTACACACGTCAAAAAAAAATTCGACTGATGACCAGTCCTATAATACTTCCCACCTAGTAAATATTTGTAAAAAATAAACACTCTTTTTTTATTCTTTGAAAAAAAGCATGGCCCTCTTTTTTTTTTAGTGATAATAGTGATCTACTGATGGCTAGCTTAATATAGCAAAAATCATGGTTACATTTACGTACAATTTTTATTTTTTTGTAAAATATTTTTTTTCTCGAAAACTGTACATTTTAGAGAAAAAAAATTCGACTGATGACCAGTCCTATACTTCCCACCTAGTAAATATTTGCAAAAAATAAACACTCTTTTTTTAACTTCCCACTGGAAGTTATTGTAATGGGTCCGAAAATCGAAATCAAAAAGGAAAAAAAAATTTTATATTTCAAGGTCACTACACTATTTTTACACTACTTTTAGAAAGATGTCTCTGTGTGTGTGTGTGTGTGTGTGTGTGTGTGTGTGTGTACGTACGTACGTACGTATGTGTCCATTTCTTTCTAAGACGAAATCTCGAGAACGAAAAATGATATCGACTACGTTGGGGTGCCAATCGACGCGTATTAACGTAAATATGATCTGAAAGGAATTTTTTTAAAATCGGTTCAGCCGTTCTTTTTTCTTAACCAAATAACCTCCAAAAAAGTAGATTTTACGCAATATCTCGCGAATAAAAAATTATATCGACTTCGTAAGGGTGTCAATCGAAGCGTGTTAACGTCATTTTAATCCGACATAAATTTTATAAAAATCGGTTCAGCCGTTTTTTTTTTTTTTTTTTTTTTTTTAATTAATGATGTTTTAATGATTAAAATGATTCCTTTTCTGTGTAATATCTAATTTAATTATTGTTATTAAATATTTATCAAACTGGGAAGTTCGTCGTGTGGACCTCAAGGGTCGCACTTTAGTTCTAATAAACGACCCACCTCACGGCTTGTTTTTTATTCTTTGACTAGGCCCAAATAACCTTAGCTGTTGGTGGTCTTTAAAACACAATTTAATTTTTATTCTTTGAAAAAAGCATGGCCCTCTTTTTTGTTTGGTGATCTACTGATGGCTAACTTAATATATCAAAAATCATGGTTACCTTGATTTACGTACAATTTTTATTTTTTTTAGTAAAATATTTTTTTTCTCGAAAACTATACATTTTAGAGAAAAAAAATATTTACATTTTTTTCATATTATAACATCTAGAATTCATTTATATTTTTTTTACCTATGTTAATACGTGACATTGAGAACGTTTTTTTGAATATCTCAAGATCCACTGAACCGATTTGACTCAAAATCTAATCAGATCTAAGTTAAAGGCTGATAAACACAATAGAACAATCGGCATGCCCGTATGTTGTTCCGTTCTTAAGATATCGAAGGCGAAAAATTGACCACACACACATACAGACATCAGTCAGAAAATGATCTTAAACGATTGCTAGGGTCTCAAAACGTGAAATCTGTTAATATCTCGAAATATTTTTTTCGGACTAAATCCATTACTTCCCTACCATAGTAGAGGTGGGAAGTAAAAAATATTTACATTTTTTTCATATTAAACATCTAGAATTCATTTATATTTTTTTTACCTAGTTAATACAAGACATTGAGAACGTTTTTTTTTAATATCTCAGGATCCACAGAACCGATTTGACTCAAAATCTAATCAGATCTAAGTTAAAGGCTGATAAACACAATAGAACAATCGGCATGGCCGTATGTTGTTCCGTTTTTACGATATCGAAGACGAAAAATTGACCACAAACGCACACACACACACACACACACACACACACACAGAGACATCAGTCAGAAAATGATCTTAAACGATTGCTAGGGTCTCAAAACGTAAAGATCTGTTAAAATCTCGAAATATTTTTTTCGGACTAAATCCATTACTTCCCTACCATAGTAGAGGTGGGAAGTAAAAAATATTTACATTTTTTTCATATTAAACATCTAGAATTCATTTATATTTTTTTTACCTAGTTAATACATGACATTGAGAACGTTTTTTTTTTAATATCTCAGGATCCACAGAACCGATTTGACTCAAAATCTAATCAGATCTAAGTTAAAGGCTGATAAACACAATAGAACAATCGGCATGGCCGTATGTTGTTCCGTTTTTACGATATCGAAGACGAAAAATTGACCACAAACGCACACACACACACAGAGACATCAGTCAGAAAATGATCTTAAACGATTGCTAGGGTCTCAAAACGTAAAGATCTGTTAGAATCTCGAAATATTTTTTTCGGACTAAATCCATTAGATACTTCCCTACCATGCATAGTAGATGTGGGAAGTAAAAATTTATGACGGAATCAAGGATAGAGGCGGGATCTTTTCATCTGAAATTAATCTACAGTTGTAATAATTTCAGATGCAAAAAAATTCCTCCTCATTCCCTGATTCCGCCATAAATTGTCTTCTAAAGGCAAATGAGACCAAAAGAAAAACGAATTAATTCCCATTAAATAAATCAAAATCTGATCATTGTTACGGTTGTGGTGACTTGTCAAAATTTTTAAAAACGACTTTTTATGTGAAACTTTAATAGCCTCGTTTTTTCGTTCGGTTACGCATGTCGAGCGTCACGTCATGTCTACGTCCAATCGAAGCGATCGACCAGACCAGTACTCTCCGAAAAGCAGCGACGTTATGTTCTTAACTATATTGTAGGTACGACTGCTGCATACACGTGTGATCGTAGTCGACCAGATCAGTACTCGTCGAAAAGCAGCGACGTTATGTTCATAACTATATTGTAGGTACGACTGCATACACGTGTGATGGTAGTCGACCAGATCAGTACTCGTCGAAAAGCAGCGACGTTATGTTCATAACTATATTGTACGTCTATATAACTAATTAGATGAATGCATAATGACTGCAAACAGTATATGAAGACACCTGCTGTAAGAACAATGACGTAACACAACACTGTAGTCAGGAAAAATTCATTAATTCAAACCTATGTCACCGTAGGGATTTTAACCCTAAACTTTCCACTATCGCGGCGGACTGAGTTGACATTACTCACACAGTGACACATTTTCAAACGATCGACTTTCTCCCTTTAAAGCATTCTGTCACGAAAAACCACTACATGCGAGAGTCAATATTCCAACACCACTGCTAGACTACAAACACTCAACATGTAAAGTAAATACAACAGGTGAATACAAAGATGAAGTATCCATTTTTAATAACACCAAGACAAGATAGAATTTCTATCAAATATCGAGGCAAATTAATTGGAACAACACATAATCTGAGGTTGGATTATAACACATATACACAATAAATACAAATTTAACACGTAAGCCGTGACCAAATACATAATTAGATGAATGCATAATGACTGCAAACAGTATATGAAGACACCTGCTGTAAGAACAATGACGTAACACAACACTGTAGTCAGGAAAAATTCATTAATTCAAACCTATGTCACCGTAGGGATTTTAACCCTAAACTTTCCACTATCGCGGCGGACTGAGTTGACATTACTCACACAGTGACACATTTTCAAACGATCGACTTTCTCCCTTTAAAGCATTCTGTCACGAAAAACCACTACATGCGAGAGTCAATATTCCAACACCACTGCTAGACTACAAACACTCAACATGTAAAGTAAATACAACAGGTGAATACAAAGATGAAGTATCCATTTTTAATAACACCAAGACAAGATAGAATTTCTATCAAATATCGAGGCAAATTAATTGGAACAACACATAATCTGAGGTTGGATTATAACACATATACACAATAAATACAAATTTAACACGTAAGCCGTGACCAAATACATAATTAGATGAATGCATAATGACTGCAAACAGTATATGAAGACACCTGCTGTAAGAACAATGACGTAACACAACACTGTAGTCAGGAAAAATTCATTAATTCAAACCTATGTCACCGTAGGGATTTTAACCCTAAACTTTCCACTATCGCGGCGGACTGAGTTGACATTACTCACACAGTGACACATTTTCAAACGATCGACTTTCTCCCTTTAAAGCATTCTGTCACGAAAAACCACTACATGCGAGAGTCAATATTCCAACACCACTGCTAGACTACAAACACTCAACATGTAAAGTAAATACAACAGGTGAATACAAAGATGAAGTATCCATTTTTAATAACACCAAGACAAGATAGAATTTCTATCAAATATCGAGGCAAATTAATTGGAACAACACATAATCTGAGGTTGGATTATAACACATATACACAATAAATACAAATTTAACACGTAAGCCGTGACCAAATACATAATTAGATGAATGCATAATGACTGCAAACAGTATATGAAGACACCTGCTGTAAGAACAATGACGTAACACAACACTGTAGTCAGGAAAAATTCATTAATTCAAACCTATGTCACCGTAGGGATTTTAACCCTAAACTTTCCACTATCGCGGCGGACTGAGTTGACATTACTCACACAGTGACACATTTTCAAACGATCGACTTTCTCCCTTTAAAGCATTCTGTCACGAAAAACCACTACATGCGAGAGTCAATATTCCAACACCACTGCTAGACTACAAACACTCAACATGTAAAGTAAATACAACAGGTGAATACAAAGATGAAGTATCCATTTTTAATAACACCAAGACAAGATAGAATTTCTATCAAATATCGAGGCAAATTAATTGGAACAACACATAATCTGAGGTTGGATTATAACACATATACACAATAAATACAAATTTAACACGTAAGCCGTGACCAAATACATAATTAGATGAATGCATAATGACTGCAAACAGTATATGAAGACACCTGCTGTAAGAACAATGACGTAACACAACACTGTAGTCAGGAAAAATTCATTAATTCAAACCTATGTCACCGTAGGGATTTTAACCCTAAACTTTCCACTATCGCGGCGGACTGAGTTGACATTACTCACACAGTGACACATTTTCAAACGATCGACTTTCTCCCTTTAAAGCATTCTGTCACGAAAAACCACTACATGCGAGAGTCAATATTCCAACACCACTGCTAGACTACAAACACTCAACATGTAAAGTAAATACAACAGGTGAATACAAAGATGAAGTATCCATTTTTAATAACACCAAGACAAGATAGAATTTCTATCAAATATCGAGGCAAATTAATTGGAACAACACATAATCTGAGGTTGGATTATAACACATATACACAATAAATACAAATTTAACACGTAAGCCGTGACCAAATACATAATTAGATGAATGCATAATGACTGCAAACAGTATATGAAGACACCTGCTGTAAGAACAATGACGTAACACAACACTGTAGTCAGGAAAAATTCATTAATTCAAACCTATGTCACCGTAGGGATTTTAACCCTAAACTTTCCACTATCGCGGCGGACTGAGTTGACATTACTCACACAGTGACACATTTTCAAACGATCGACTTTCTCCCTTTAAAGCATTCTGTCACGAAAAACCACTACATGCGAGAGTCAATATTCCAACACCACTGCTAGACTACAAACACTCAACATGTAAAGTAAATACAACAGGTGAATACAAAGATGAAGTATCCATTTTTAATAACACCAAGACAAGATAGAATTTCTATCAAATATCGAGGCAAATTAATTGGAACAACACATAATCTGAGGTTGGATTATAACACATATACACAATAAATACAAATTTAACACGTAAGCCGTGACCAAATACATAATTAGATGAATGCATAATGACTGCAAACAGTATATGAAGACACCTGCTGTAAGAACAATGACGTAACACAACACTGTAGTCAGGAAAAATTCATTAATTCAAACCTATGTGACAGAATGTTGAGTGTTTGTAGTCTAGCAGTGGTGTTGGAATATTGACTCTCGCATGTAGTGGTTTTTCGTGACAGAATGCTTTAAAGGGAGAAAGTCGATCGTTTGAAAATGTGTCACTGTGTGAGTAATGTCAACTCAGTCCGCCGCGATAGTGGAAAGTTTAGGGTTAAAATCCCTACGGTGACATAGGTTTGAATTAATGAATTTTTCCTGACTACAGTGTTGTGTTACGTCATTGTTCTTACAGCAGGTGTCTTCATATACTGTTTGCAGTCATTATGCATTCATCTAATTATGTATTTGGTCACGGCTTACGTGTTAAATTTGTATTTATTGTGTATATGTGTTATAATCCAACCTCAGATTATGTGTTGTTCCAATTAATTTGCCTCGATATTTGATAGAAATTCTATCTTGTCTTGGTGTTATTAAAAATGGATACTTCATCTTTGTATTCACCTGTTGTATTTACTTTACATGTTGAGTGTTTGTAGTCTAGCAGTGGTGTTGGAATATTGACTCTCGCATGTAGTGGTTTTTCGTGACAGAATGCTTTAAAGGGAGAAAGTCGATCGTTTGAAAATGTGTCACTGTGTGAGTAATGTCAACTCAGTCCGCCGCGATAGTGGAAAGTTTAGGGTTAAAATCCCTACGGTGACATAGGTTTGAATTAATGAATTTTTCCTGACTACAGTGTTGTGTTACGTCATTGTTCTTACAGCAGGTGTCTTCATATACTGTTTGCAGTCATTATGCATTCATCTAATTATGTATTTGGTCACGGCTTACGTGTTAAATTTGTATTTATTGTGTATATGTGTTATAATCCAACCTCAGATTATGTGTTGTTCCAATTAATTTGCCTCGATATTTGATAGAAATTCTATCTTGTCTTGGTGTTATTAAAAATGGATACTTCATCTTTGTATTCACCTGTTGTATTTACTTTACATGTTGAGTGTTTGTAGTCTAGCAGTGGTGTTGGAATATTGACTCTCGCATGTAGTGGTTTTTCGTGACAGAATGCTTTAAAGGGAGAAAGTCGATCGTTTGAAAATGTGTCACTGTGTGAGTAATGTCAACTCAGTCCGCCGCGATAGTGGAAAGTTTAGGGTTAAAATCCCTACGGTGACATAGGTTTGAATTAATGAATTTTTCCTGACTACAGTGTTGTGTTACGTCATTGTTCTTACAGCAGGTGTCTTCATATACTGTTTGCAGTCATTATGCATTCATCTAATTATGTATTTGGTCACGGCTTACGTGTTAAATTTGTATTTATTGTGTATATGTGTTATAATCCAACCTCAGATTATGTGTTGTTCCAATTAATTTGCCTCGATATTTGATAGAAATTCTATCTTGTCTTGGTGTTATTAAAAATGGATACTTCATCTTTGTATTCACCTGTTGTATTTAATTTACATGTTGAGTGTTTGTAGTCTAGCAGTGGTGTTGGAATATTGACTCTCGCATGTAGTGGTTTTTCGTGACAGAATGCTTTAAAGGGAGAAAGTCGATCGTTTGAAAATGTGTCACTGTGTGAGTAATGTCAACTCAGTCCGCCGCGATAGTGGAAAGTTTAGGGTTAAAATCCCTACGGTGACATAGGTTTGAATTAATGAATTTTTCCTGACTACAGTGTTGTGTTACGTCATTGTTCTTACAGCAGGTGTCTTCATATACTGTTTGCAGTCATTATGCATTCATCTAATTATGTATTTGGTCACGGCTTACGTGTTAAATTTGTATTTATATAACTAATATCGTACGAATATTCAATCGAGCAGCACATCAAATACCCATTGACCACCAACGACAGAATCTGCAGGATTCTTACGTTCGTCTCCATACTGATTAGTGTTCAAATTTCATTACCAAAAAACCACGTAAACAAAATTAGTTACTTTCGGAGATTTCGGGTTAAAAGCGTTTAGGGTTATGGCAATAAAGTTTCACTTGCAGTGTGCTTTCATAAAACCTCACCCTAGTTTTTAGTATTCTTAACTGTTTTCGGCAAAACTTTGTTCTGAGGACGAAAAAAAAATGCGTAAATATCTAGATGTCATCAAGACGAACAAATCGCTGCTGGATTGATTCAACCTACTTTTTTTGGTTGAGCGGATTGTGACGTTCTTAACAAAAGAAAAATCAAAAGGAACGTCGCGAAGATCAACAAAAAAAAACGATTACTGTTTAAATAAAAGAAATATAATTAAACCAAATAAAATCGAATTACAAAAATGAAACACAAAATTACCCAAAATACATTTAAAAAAATGAAATAATAACGAGGATTCGAAAATAATAAAGGATTGAAAAACAGAAAGGAAATGAAAGAATATCGCTAGGAATGGAATGAATTTCGTTTGAGCTGATTCAAAATTATTCTCTAACTAACTGGTTTTTTGTTTCAGAATATTTAGCAAGAATCAAAAAATACTTCGGTTAGGTACTTATATAATGGTCAGTTGAAATGAGTTACTCAACTTGTTTTTAGTAAAAACATAACTGGTGCGTTTGTTTGCAACTTAGTAAACAAACGTTAGTGTCCAACGATAAAAAAACGGCACAGGATATTACAGTTCGTTCGTCTTACTTTATTATTGGTATTTGGTACTCACCTTTCCTGATTTGCCCATTCCGCTGGAAATTGTCCAGTTTTTGTCTTGTCGTACGCCCCTGCAATATCGACAAACTGGCGCGGCTGGCAAGCAAGCAAGCACCACACTATCAACACGGGGAGCTGTGCTACTATGGTATAATCAATAGCTTTTACTTAAATAAAGCGAACAGATATATGTATTTGTAAGGTATATGCCATCCTATAAACATTAAATTATACATATTGCTTACGATCGAGTCTATATGGAGTTCAAAGCAATAATTTCCTCGTTTTGCTGGTGCTTTCAAACCATCTGCCCATGAACAAGACTTTTACCATTCCAACTCCAAAAGTGAAGAATGGTACTAATTTAATAATTATTATATTGTTGTCCACAATTACCTAACTCATATATTGGTACTAATTTAGGTCAAAATTCACTTTTCAAAGTTTTACAATATTTTCCGTTTTGAGACAAAAAAAAAAACATATTTTTGGAAAAAATCTGTTCGTCTATTTGTCTGTGAGCACGATACAGGTCAAACAGTTGAGTGGATCGAAATCAAATTTTGGTTACATGTTTGACATATAAACGAGACCGCTAGATTACCGTGCATGGTGGAAGTACTTGTATATATGGCGGAGGGGCGGGTGCTTAATCTTTATTAACTTCCCAATTGGAACTTTTTTTCGATACGCATATCTCGAGAACAAATAATTATATCAACTTCGGACCAATTTCATTCGACACATAATTACATAATGCACACCTGATTAGATTTGCAAAAAAAGTTTTTTAATAAAAAAACTAAGGGCATCCAAGCCTCTTTCTTTTATAAATTCTTAGCACCCGGGCGAAGCCGGGCCACTAATTGTTAATACGAAAAGAGCTATATTTGGCTGAGAATGTAGTATATGCATAAAGTGACCATCCGTCCCGATTTAGGCGGGACAGTCCCGATTTTGAGCCAAGAGTCCCGATTCAACAAGCGTCCCACTTTTGTCCCGTTTTCATTAAATCGCGTGCATTAAGAATGTTTATTTTTTGTCATTAGATATTTTTACCCACTCAAAGTATTTTATTTATCAATAATTATATAATTGATACCTACCTTAAAAAATAAATAATATTTAAAACAAAAACTCGCTAAAAACCCTTAAAAACTCGCTAGAAACCCCCAAAAACTCGCTAAAAACCCACAAAAACTCGCTAGAAACCCCTAAAAACTCGCTAGAAACCCCCAAAAACTCGCTAGAAATCCCCAAAAACTCGCTAGAAACCCCCAAAAACTCGCTAAAAACCCTTAAAAGCTTGCTAGAAATCCCCAAAAACTCGCTAGAAACCCCCAAACACTCCCTAGAAACCCCCAAAAATTCGCTAGAAACCCCTAAAAACTCGCTAAAAACCCCCAAAAACTCAGGGGTTTATAGCGCGTTTAAGGCTTTTTTGGGCGTGGAACCCAACGGTTGCCTGCGCCGGATTTTTATAGACCTTGTCCCGCTTTTTGATATTCAGGATTTGGTCACTTTATATATGCATTGCCATTTTTCTTAGTACCTGCCTTTATCTAATTTACTATTACCAATTGTATACCGTTGCGCAGTTCGTTTGGGCGACCTGTATCTTTGTTGTATGAATTTAATAATATGGCATCTCAATTTATAAAAGTCTCTGACAGGGATTATAAACCTATGCTAATATAGTACATTATCCTACTCACATTTATATAAAATATGTAGATAAATAAAATACAGGGTGTTTCCAAAATAAGTAGCAAACTTCTAAAATGAATTCCAAAGAAGATAAAGCACGTAGTATTATAATATAATATAAATATGTTTTTACCTTCCATAAAGTGGTTACAAGTTATGCACTGATTTAAATGTTTATTTCAATAAGAACTCCAGAGGTATTGATTTTGGTGCCAATCGGATGTGTAGTTAAGCCGCGTCCTCATTATGCCAATATGTGCGAAGTGGCAAGGCCAAATGGCAAAGCCAGTTGCCGCTCCCACACACAATTCACTGCGTCCATATTGGAATTTGGAAATGGCATTCAGTCGCAAAGGACTTGCTTGTTGCTGCTGCAGCCGATCACGAATTAACGACAAGTCTTTCTCAATAGATCACTCCATTTTTTCCACAATATTATGTATATTAAATAAATAAGTGCTTGCTACGACGGTCGGGAATGAATTGACTACTGAGGCCGCCGGAGGCCAATTGGCACGTCCTCACTACACTTGCCACGTGGCTTCCTTTGATTTGAACCGACACACGTCGGGTTCGGGTTGGCATGCCATCTGGCACTATTTTACCAACTGGCACGAGCCGACAAAAACGTCCACATCACTCTTGGCTTTGCCGTTTGGCCTTGCCACTTGGCATATATTGACACAATGAGGACGCAGCTAATATCCTTGAAGTATTGTATATAATACTAGCGGCCCGGTCCGGATTCGCCCGGACTGCAATACACTACTCACTCGCTTCGCTCGTTCGCTTGAATATGTATTATAATTACATTACTCACTTGCTTCACTCGTTCGCTCCCGGGTGGTACATTACTCACTCGCTTCGTTCGTTCGGCTGAATATTATAATTACTTTACTCACTCGCTTCGCTCGTTCGCTAGAATATTATAATTACATTACTTACTCGCTTCGTTCGTTCGCTTCCGGGTGGTACATTACTCACTCGCTTCGCTCGTTCGCTTGAATATTATAATTATATTACTCACTCGCTTCGCTCGTTCGTTCCAGGGTGAATTTTCCGATGTTTTAATAGGTATTCTGCTAACCAGGGCGGAGACAAATCCAACAAATCAAAGATTATGAAAATCGGTCCAGCCGTTATTGAGTTATAAATGGTGTAACTAACACGATAAGAGCTTTCTGGAAAATTTCTTTGAAATTTTGTAAATAAAAAATGATTTTCAAAAATTATTTTAGAACATGAAAGTTAGTATGGTCGAGTTATTTTCTCTAGTGAAATTCGTTCGTTACATGTGAGTAGCTATTTTGAAAACAGTCTGTATAATCCGCGCACGTCAACAAATTTGCTGTAGAAAATAAAGAATTTAATTTAAAACTAGTGTCAGACGTACAAAGTGAAACAAATAAAACTATATGAACGTTTTGAAATTAAAATTATCATAGATAATTTGTTTCTGAAAGCAACATTTATTAACAAACTTTTATATTAGAATGCACCTTGTCAATTTTTAAAATACTTGACAAACTTTTGCCTGGTTTATAAATATTCTGGTAACTCATAACACATAAACGAAAATTTGTAGCATTTTTACTTCCAATCTATACTATGGTATGGAAGCATTGGAATTAATCCAAAAAATGTTCAGAATTTTAATAATTTTACAAATTTTATTACGTTTTAGTATCCTAGGAATTGTTTGAGA
The DNA here is from genome assembly GCA_039654895.1 of Mongoloraphidia duomilia. Lineage (NCBI taxonomy): Eukaryota > Metazoa > Arthropoda > Insecta > Raphidioptera > Raphidiidae > Mongoloraphidia > Mongoloraphidia duomilia. Next base: position 44,367,353 of record CM077519.1, on the reverse strand, counting down.
CCATTTTCTGATTGATGTCTGTGTGTGAAATTTTTACTTCCCACCTCTACTATGGTAGGAAAGTAATGGATTTAGTCCGAAAAAAATATTTCGAGATTTTAACAGATCTTAACGTTTTGAGACCCTAGCAATCGTTTAAGATCATTTTCTGACTGATGTATGTGTGTGTGTGTGTGTGTGGTCAATTTTTCGCCTTCGATATCGTAAAAACGGAACAATATACGGCCATGCCGATTGTTCTGTTGTTCATCAGCCTTTAACTTAGATCTGATTAGATTTTGAGTCAAATCGGTTCAGTGGATCCTGAGATATTAAAAAAAAACGTTCTCAATGTCGCGTATTAACATATAGGTAAAAAAAAATATAAATGAATTCAAGATGTTATAATATGAAAAAAAAATGTAAATATTTTTTTTCTCTAAAATATATAGTTTTCGAGAAAAAAAATATTTTACTAAAAAAAGAAAATTGTACGTAAATCAAAGTAACATTGATTTTTGCTATATTAAGCTAGCCATTAGTAGATCACCAAACAAAAAAGAGGGCCAGGCTTTTTTTCAAAGAATAAAAAAAGAGTGTTTATTTTTTGCAAATATTTACTAGGTGGGAAGTATAGGACTGGTCATCAGTCGAGTTTTTTCTTCTTCGATGTCGTAAAAATGGAACAACATGGTGTTAGGCCGCATGTGGTTTTTTGTTGTTGCGTTTGTCAGCATTAACCCGTGGTAATTGGAAGAAAAATAATCGTGCTAGTCGCGTCTGTTATGACATAATGTCGAGAAGTGACCTTAAAATTTAAACGCGTTATTATTATACTGAGATTTATGAAAAATATATTTGATATTTTAAAATGTTGTGTACGTGTTTTGCTCCTTGTTGTACTGTATGGTATATAGACCTGACATGGGGATTATGCAAATGTGGGGATTTGGTGTGTCCTGTGGGGAATGTTGTGTACAGAAGAGTAAATAATGACTTTTTCAAAAACAGACTGTTTACACATTGATTATTTGTCAGACGCAAAGTAGTCGTAGAAAAATATTGTGTCGTTTTTTATCTGCATACACGCCATGTTTAAACCAAATAGATTAAGAACCTGGAATATTATAAAAAAAACTTGGGTCACAGTCATACCTTGTCGACAAAATAGTGTGTATGCGAATACTATGCATTGTGGCTTTATTGTGTGAACTTAAGTTTGTTTTTGGGCATAAAAAATGTAACCCCTTAATACAACCCTAAAAGTAATTAAATTTTTATACTGTTACGGACCACCCTGTATATGAACGGCGGGCAAAAATTCTGAGAAGCGGTGTCTAACGTTGAACACACTGGTGTCTACGCGAAGATTCTAGACAACGCTAGAGAATACGAGCACACTGGGCTTAGGCAGCGCAGGTATATAAACGAGTGAGTGAAGCGATCAGGCAATCAGTCGACGGTGTCACGCAATCGGTTATCAGTGAATGGTGAGTCATGCCATCAAGCGGATCAGTGATATAAATATTAATCAGTCAACGGGAATCAGTCAGTGTAGATTGTACTGTGACAGTGTTGAACAGCGAAATAAATCTGGTATAAATACAGTGACATAAATAATTACAAATAAATAATCCTTGTATATATAGTTATTTGTTAAGTGTTATTTAAGTGGCTCGTTTAGTTCAATAATTACCGTTTAAGTTTTTTTATTGTTAGAATTGATTTTCGTTGTTGCATTTATTGTTATTATATTTTTAATTATTGTAAATAAACATTTATTCCGCCAACTCAGAAAACAGTTTTGTAACAATACATTTCAATATTCGACGAATTTTATCCTGCACCAAATTTTATAACAGCACATTTTTTCCCTGTTAAAGACTTCCCGACGACTGATTTGATGACTGTAGTATATTTATTTACACCCAAAATAGTAGCTAATCTAAAAATATCAGCCTTTACAAAATTCTTGACAACAAACTCTTGGACTATTAGGACATAATATGATTAACCCTACATCATATCAGCGGCAGTATGACGGCGCGGAGATCTATATTAGACGACCATTAGTTTGAACAGGCTCATCTAATGAGCGATCCATTAAATATATCAACGCCAAAGAGAGATGGAATGTGAGATTAATAAAGACTGAAATATAGCCGGCAAGAGCTGCGTTATATGAAATGCAATCATTCATAATGCAACGGGATATTGTTATCGATTACAGTTAAATTGGAATGTCGGTTCCCGGTGGGGCCGTCGTTGCACTGTCACACCCTCGAGAGTTGACGATTCTCTGCTTTGCTTGCTCTATAATTCATATGTAGATAAAGATGAGTCAGTGCTCTCCGCACCGACGCGTACAGTGTGTGTGCACCCTTACAATAAAATCGCATTTTTCTAGAACGCCAATGTCCTTTATGTTTGCATTTAATATAAGGATGTAGCAACTATTACAATTTTATACTTCCTTATATAGACTGAAAGATGATAACACTTTCTGAAGTTATACTTCTTTTGGCGCATTATAGAAAAATGATGAGAGTGAATTTTTAAGATGAGCGCGCATTGCGTCACGAAAATTTATCACCATGAAGTTAGTCGTTAGTAATAACTGGTCGTTACACCAGTCTTAATGTGACAAGAGCGTTTTCGGTTTTAAATAACATTAATAAGAGCTTTTGCCATACAAATGCTCGTTTGTGCCGCTTTCTTTAAATATGAGTTCGTACTCCAAACCGTACTGATTTCACATTATTATTTTTATTCATTATAATATCCTATTATATAGCACTGCTATAAGACGTTTCATGGTCTAACGGTAACGTCGTGGCGTCGTACGCAATAGGTCCCATGTTCGAATCTCAACACAAAAATGCATTTTTTTTAAATAAATAATTAGATATAAATATAATAAGTAAGTAAATATATTTAATAAATTAATAATTTATTAAATTAAATTAATTTATTTAATATCTTTATTTTATTATTTTATCGTCTTCTTTACAAACGTTTAGTACTGGCACGTGGGATAAAATTTTTGGAGTTATTTTTGTTTTGTTATGTAAAAGAAGTATAACTTCTGACTTGCGTACATAGTACACACACACTCTTTTTTTAATGTGTTTATATAAGTATATATCATATCCTTACAGAGTTTACAGGAATCAATAAAACTGAGATGGAGTCTTAATTTCCGATGGTATTACCAGAACATATCGGACCTAAGCTGCATAAGAGAGAGCTTGTTGCGGGATATTATATCAAACTTGTTTTTAAATTCGTTCTTGTGTCACTCATGTAATTTTTTGTTGTTTATATGAATTGAGTCTTTCTTTAAAATATTCAGGTTCATCTTGTATTAACTATTTATTACTTAGTAAAGTATCTACCATCTCTTTTTAACAAACACACATAAACAGAGATGTAACAAAGGTGTACATACTTTATTAGTTCGTAAACAGTTGTTAGGTAAATGAAATTTCGACCCATATTACAGTCTTAGATAACACGTGTGCAAAATGGTTTCCTCACCCTTTGCGATCGCCGAAAGGGAAGAAAGGGATAAAAGAAGACGGTGGAGAAAAAAAGCGAGTTATCCTAACAGTATTGCAATGTGAATCGGATATCGTGCGGAGGAATGGGGAAGGGAGTAGGCGGGGGAGGGAGAGATCGATGGCGATAGGGCGACAGAAGGAAGCGCTGTGCGCATTATGTCAGCGAGTATTTCAGGAAAATGCCGACGCGATTTCTGTTGTCGGGTAATAACTACACAGAATGTCAGCCAAGGCGACCTATGAAAACAAATAACATCCCCTGTACATATGAAAAGTGCGTGTACGAGGTGTTGAATCGATACTGACACTGGAATGCATTTTTTTTTTAAATGGAATTTATCAATATCTCCTATGTTTTTCTGCTTCTCTGGTACATATCACACGAGGAAGTTTCCGTTCGAATTAAAGAATAGCTAAGATAATAGAGTTACTATATAATCCTTTCAGAATTTGGAAATACGGGGTTAACTTTTTGATTGGTTGTTCCACGTCACGTGGTACATTTCCTTTTTAGTGTGAAAGCTATATGAAAAGTATGTACGAGACTTTTATTTGCTGTTAAAATATATTAGTTTTTCAGTAGTGAGTTTGATAAAATTACAATAAATATGGTGGTCAAGCAATGCACGTCCGAAATCATGTAATTCACTTGAGAATCCGGATTATAACTCTCTCGGCCCTAGCGATGTCTGTTTTTCGGGTACACGTATGAATGTTTATATAAAGAATCAGTGGCGGCGCGTGAACATTTTAAATGGGTGTTCTGCAGAGTCAACCTGGAGACTGGAGTGCCCCCCCTCCCCTTATGCGGGGACCTCGAAAAAAAAATTCAAAAATACATTTGATGCAATTTTTAAGTGTATTTGTTGATCTGAATAATTTGTCTATATACATTATACAATGATGTCGCTAGCGCTCAAGTCGTAATTTATAAAGTGATTTTTATAACAATATTTATTATTGTTATAATATATTTCTTTGTTGAATTCACGGCTAGAGCACTGTTTTTCAATGAAAATATCAGGCAAAGGGCGACCTTGTGCCTTCAATTTTAGTTTTTCTTCAAATGTGTAATTTGAAAAACGTTTCACACGCGTGAGGTTATCTATTACATTCATTGTTTGAAATTTGAATTACAATTGAAAACGAATTATATCGCCATCAACACAAACATAATATTAGACTGTATGCACCAGCCAGTGTGTGTGTGCCAACAGATAGATATCACCAGTCACTATGTGAAGAGCGTTTTCAGTTTGGAATGACATTAATAAGCTATGCTATATAAACGTTCGGATATGCCCGGATATGCCGCTTTTATTAAATTAGAGTTCGTACTACGTACGTTCTGCGCACCCAGATAAGCTTTTAACGCGTACAAATCTGTCTTATTTTTTACTGTTTTTTCTCTCTTTAACACATTGATTTTGGTGCAAATTATAATGCAGAACGTGTCACGTGCGTAGTGAATTTACTACGGCTGAGGACGGTTTATAGAATATAGGCCCTGCGGCATGCCGTCATTTATAATAATGCTATGTGATGGCTTCATAATTATGAAATTAAAACATATTATGCAGATTTATAATACAATTTTTTTTTTAATTGTGCGTTATTTTCTGGCAGTGTGGCAGCTCCGCAGCTCTTATAGAGGAGCCGCCACTGATATAATTCACTTGAAAATCCGGATTATAACTCTCTCGGCCCTAGCGATGTCTGTTTTTCGGGTACACGTATGAATGTTTATATAAAGAATGATAAAATTCGTAGCAAGCGCCGAGTAAATGTTCCGCACCAATGCATTAGACTCGTAAATACAATATGTACTTACCATCTTCGCCAGGATGACAGGAGGTGTTGAAATGTTGTCACTGAATGTCGATGTATGGACGTGAGTCGTGACGGAAACGAAATAAATACACACGAAGATAGAAAGCTTCGGTGGTATGTGGCAGTATTAAAATTTGAAGGGACTCGGGAGTGACATCATGTAGACAGAAATATTTTATAATACCTTTGTGCAATCTATATTTTTATATGGAATTGTCTTTTGGGGCAACTCCGTAAATACTTTTCAACTTTTTATTGTACAAAAGCGCTGCATTAGAGCAATCTGTAAAGTTCCTCCTAGAACACACTGTCGCCCACTTTTTAAGAAACTTAATATTTTAACAATTCACGATCTTTATGTGCTAGAATGTGCAAGCTTTGTTAAATTTAATTTTAATCTCTTCTCAGGAAATATTCCAAATCATACATAGAGCACTCGAGCAGGTACTAACTATAGACTTGATTACACGTCGTTGACTACGGTCAACAAAGGTCATATCAATGCAATGTTGAAGGTATTTAATAAGTCGCCCCAAGAGATCAAAAATCTACCAGTCACCAAATTTAAACAGAAATTAAAATTTATATTATTACAGAAAACTTTTTACTCTGTCGAGGAATTTTTTAATCATAAGTTTTAAACTGTATACTTTTATACTGAGGCATTCTACACTGTATGTACAGTATTAACAGAATAAAGCTTGCATCTATCTATCTATCTATGTGATTTTAGGTCAAACATCGTTTCTTCTATATTAAATAGATTTATACGACTGTTTTGCAATTAAACATTTTTATTGGAAGAGCAGCCAATTACATGATTGTTTCCTGCAAATATCGGAAAAAATCATTTTAACAACCATAGTCACAGTCAGGACTCTAACCTCAACCTTTCCACTATCGTGGCGGAATGAGCTTATATTACTCAACCCTGACATGATTACTAATCTAACATTCTCCATATATGCAAAGGAATCAATAGATTTCCACTACATGCGAGTGTTATTAATTATAGCTAGGTTGTGGATGTGAATCATCGTAATAGCGAGAGCTATTCATGTTAGATTGGTAATCATGTCACGGTTGAGTAATGTAAGCTCATTTCGTTGCGATAGTGGAAAGGTTCAGTTAGACGATGGTTGTCAAAATGATTTTTTCCGATATTTACAGGAATAAAAATTATGTAATTGATAGCTCTTCCAATAAAAATTATCATTTCCTCGATTTCTGGGGTATTGACTGTTTTTTACTTCCCACCTCTACTATGGTAGGGAAGTAATGGATTTAGTCCGAAAAAAATATTTCGAGATTTTAACAGATCTTCACGTTTTGAGACCCTAGCAATCATTTAAGATCATTTTCTGACTGATGTCTGTATGTATGTGTGTGTGTGTGTATGTGGTCAGTTTTTCGCCTTCGATATCGTAAAAACGGAACAACATACGACCATGCCGATTGTTTTATTGTGTTTATCGGCCTTTAACTTAGAACTGATTAGATTTTGAGTCAAATCGGTTTAGTGGATCCTGAGATATTAAAAGAAAACGCTCTCAATGTCACGTATTAACATAGGTAAAAAAAAATGTAAATATTTTTTTTTCTAAAATGTATAGTTTTCGAGAAAAAAAATATTTTAATTTTAGAGAAAAAAAATATTTTATACTAAAAAAAGAAAATTGTACGTAAATCAAGGTAACCATGATTTTTGCTATATTAAGCTAGCCATCAGTAGATCACCAAACAAAAAAGAGAGACATGCTTTTTTCAAAGAATAAAAAAAGAGTGTTTATTTTTTGCAAATATTTACTAGGTGGGAAGTATAGGACTGGTCATCAGTCGAATTTTTTTCACTTGTCTGAACGCTCATTTGCTGCTTCATGTAAGATGAAGACACGTCCTAGGCTTAATTTTAAAAATAGTAGTATTATATATAATCGTGATAATGGCCTTTGATGCTGATTCGCTTTTTTTTTCTCTAAAATAAAAAAAAACAAGCCGTGAGGTGGGTCGTTTATTAGGACTAAAGTGTGACCCTTGAGGTCCACACGACGAACTTCCCAGTTTGATAAATATTTAATAATAATAATTAAATTAGATATTACACAGAAAAGTAATCATTTCAATCATTAAAACATCAATAATTTAAAAAAAAAAAAAAAAAAAAAACGGCTGAACCGATTTTTATAAAATTTATGTCGGATCAAAATGACGTTAACACGCCTCGATTGACACCCTTACGAAGTCGATATAATTTTTTATTCGCGAGATATTGTGTAAAATCTACTTTTTTGGAGGTTATTTGGTTAAGAAAAAAGAACGGCTGAACCGATTTTGAAAAAATTTCTTTCAGATCATATTTACGTTAATACGCGTCGATTGGCACCCTAACGTAGTCGATATCATTTTTCGTTCTCGAGATTTCGTCTTTGAAAGAAATGTACACATACGTACGTACGTACGTACGTACGTACGTACACACACACACACAGACATCTTTCTAAAAGTAGTGTAAAAATAGTGTAGTGACCTTGAAACATAAAAATTTTTTTTCCTTTTTGATTTCGATTTTCGGACCCATTACAATAACTTCCAGTGGGAAGTTAATAAAATAATAAAGTTTATTTGTTTCAAATAAAAAAAAATAATATAAGTAAATAAACATTACCCAAAAGACTTTCTGAACCAAAACTAAAAAAAAACAACTAATACCATTCTGTAATTTGTTATCCTTAAATCTAAAAATTCGATGACATTACTGTCTCATTGGTTGTGATCTGCTGTTGAACAGAAAAGAAGACAGATTGGCTCGAACACAAAAAAGACATTTTTTTGTATCAATTCTGTGATTCTGAATACAACACAATGATTTATTTCAAATTATTCATTCTGTTCTGTGATATTTATCTACATATCTGGTTATACTAGCATCATTTTTCATGTTGACAGTTTTCTTTTCATTTTTCAAACGAAGTAGCCTATTGTTCGACTGAACAACGAAATTTGCAATCATTGAATTAATTTATTTATAATGTGGTGAATTTTTATTTAATTTTATTAATGAAATATAAATACTAGCCATATTTACCCGGCGTTGCCAGGGATTAACACGAATAAGTATTCGGAACACAAATATTAAAGTACAAATAAATATTTGTGTTAGCAAATTGGGAACACCCATTGAATGACGTAATGTTACGATGCAATAGGTACTAGAAAAAAATGAAATATCAGTTACAAATTGCTTTTTATTGAAAACAATTATTGATTATTTAATCGACAAGCGACTAGACCCTGCAGTCAGGTCCATTCTGATTGGTCGAATACCCCATATTGATGTCGTTTGACACACAAACACACACCTAAACGAACGTAACAACTAACTAGTGAACTCTGTATACTAATATGAATAGTTGATTACGATTAAAAAATGAGTTTTGTATGCGAAGATTGTTCAAATACATATTCTTCAAGACAGGCATTAATGTTCACAAAATTAGAATGAAAACTTCAGGTAAGGCTTGTGATCTAATTCTTTCCATAAAAGTCGATCAATTTTTTGACATTTCAAAATAAAACCTAATTTAATATTATTATTTGAGATATTATAGGATGTCCAAAATTTATACAGTAGGTAACAGTGTTCTTGAGAATTTGAAATGGGAAAATAAGTTTAAATTAAGTTTATTTTGAAATGTCGGAAAATTGGTCGACTTTTATAGAAAGAATTAGATTACAAGCCTTATCTAAAGTTTTCATTCTAATTTTGTGAACATTAATAAATAAAACTATGAAGAATATGTGTTTGAACATTCTCCACATACAAAACCCATTTTTTAATCGCTATCAACTATCCATATTAGTATACACAGTTCACTAGTTAGTTGTTAGGTGTGTGTGCGTTCATCAAACGACATCAAGATTTGATATTCAACCAATCAGAATGGACCCTGACTGCAAGGCCTATATAGTCGCTTGTATTTAATGCTGTAGAGCAAATGATAACTCAAATAGTTGAAGTTTCGGATTTGAATCCCGACGGTGATATTGGTTTTAAAATAAATGAACTATTGGACTTAAAACTTTGTGTCATCGATGCCCGCTTGCGACTGGCAGGCGGCACTATATACAGTTCTCTCCATTATGCACACTGTATAGCAACGCATGCGCGCTGGGGTACACTAGGTACTTTTATTCTTTGCACGTATATATCTAAAATTTAATAAATTTTACAACGATAAGTCGGAGATTAGAAATAAAACATAGTCTATAATTATTTATTTTAGTACCTCTATACAGGGTGTATCACAGGAAACCAAACGTAGGGAAAAGTACACAGTACAAATTAGTTAAGATCAGAGATTGCTTTGCCCTCTATTCATGTAAAAAAACATGATAATTAAGTTAGACATGTGTATTCTATCTTTGTCACGCTACTCATTTTGCTTATGTTTTCCTTGTTGCACTCATTACTTTTCTATGTATTCTATCCTGTGATACACCCCGTATACGATATTCATATACAAATTTTCGAGTAAATCCGTTCAGTAGTCAGGGCGTGATTAAGCAACAAACATACAATTTTAATTTTTTGTATTAGTACGGTTATAGGGATAATATGTGAGATTAAACTAGCGTGAAACTAATTTAACCGTTCATTGATTAAAGTTGGAAACTGAAACTATCTTTTCTCTACAGTAATTGACTTGAATATTTCATAACTTTTCGTATAAGCTTGTGAACTTTTATATTAAAAATTATCTAAATGTTGCATGGGATATTTAATATTTAAAAACAATATCTGAGTTTTTAGTTCGCATGTTTTGGCCGATGACATTAGCTGGTTAGTAAGTACTTAACCTATTTTTAGAACTTCTATTTTACTTTTAATTCCACTGATTTATATGCCATCACAGTAAAACTGCGTATTTAAATTTTTTCTATATTATGTTGTTATTAAATATATGAGTAAACAAGCCGTGAGGTGGGTCGTTTATTAGGACTAAAGTGCGACCCTTGAGGTCCACACGACGAACTTCCCAGTTTGATAAATATTTAATAATAATTATTAAATTAGATATTACACAGAAAAGTAATCATTTTAATCATTAAAACATCAATAATTAAAAAAAAAAAAAAAAAAAAAAAAACGGCTGAACCGATTTTTATAAAATTTATTTCGGATCAAAATGACGTTAACACGCCTCGATTGACACCCTTACGAAGTCGATATAATTTTTTATTCGCGAGATATTGTGTAAAATCTACTTTTTTGGAGGTTATTTGGTTAAGAAAAAAGAACGGCTGAACCGATTTTAAAAAAATTCCTTTCAGATCATATTTACGTTAATACGCGTCGATTGGCACCCCAACGTAGTCGATATCATTTTTCGTTCTCGAGATTTCGTCTTAGAAAGAAATGGACACATACGTACGTACACACACACACACACACACACACACACACACACACACACACACACACACACACACACACAGACATCTTTCTAAAAGTAGTGTAAAAATAGTGTAGTGACCTTGAAACATTAAAATTTTTTTTCCTTTTTGATTTCGATTTTCGGACCCATTACAATAACTTCCAGTGGGAAGTTAAAAAAGTTATGTATTAATTTATCATTACCTACTCGTGTAGTATAAAATGTCAAATCAAAGTAGAGTTGGCAAATCTACAGTTATGCGATTAATTAAAAAAAAATTATAATTTAAAGAAACTAAAAAACACGCTTTGATGGTAAACTGAACTAAAAAGTAAAAAATAATTTTTATTGTAAAAAAGCGCGGGGTAGTATGAAAATATGGTACAAAGCACCCCACGCTTTTTGATGTGAAACATCTTATGTCGGGCTGTGAACAGTCGCGTGAGGGAAAATATGCAACGAAATTTATGGTCCGCTCCTTCGCTGCTGTTCTCCCCACCATTGCGGCTCTCTCTCTCTCTCTCTCTCTCTCTCGGCTTCCGCGCGCTCGGGCACGGGAAGACAACCGCGTGTTACAGTGCTGTATATAGGATTACGTCAGCATAACAGTTAGTTGCTGCTTTTGAAAAAATATATACTACTACATAGAGAATACCACCGAGTTCAATAACGTTTTCTTTGATGTTTCACATCTGTCGGGGGTCCCGAGACCCACACCCTTTTTTTTACAATAAAACTTATTTTTTACTTTTTAGTTCAGTTTACCATTAAATCGTGTTTTTTAGTTTTTTTAAATTATAATTTATTTTTGCTTTTTAGTCCTGGAGATCCAGGATCTTCAGGACTAAAAAACTTTTTAAATTATTGTATTGTCATCGGTCCTTGATAAATGTGCAAAGTTTCAGTTCAATCTGAAGTTTTGAAGTGGGTGAAAATCGCGTTCAAAGAATCCGTTACTTACATACATAGGTAGGTGGAACTATAATATAAGCGTGTTAAAAAGTGATCAAGTGCGCGTCGAGCAAAAAGTAGGGTTCCGTACTATGTAAGTTATGTTAAACCTACAATTTTGACAAAGTAAATAAAAATAAAAACATATTCATAATGTACTCAAAAAGCTCTTTTCAACGATACCTCACGAGAAAAGGTACAAAAAAAATTTGTTTTGCATGTATGGGCGCTTTTTTTCTGGGTTTAGTATTTGTTGATTGTTGATTTTGGTGAAAATTAGCACACTATCAGTCGGTATCGTGACTTAAAGTATATGATAACCTGCTGCGATCGAGATAAGATAAGTTTTCTATAAGAAAACCGATATTAACACGAGCGAAGCTGCGGGTGAAGGCAAATAGAACATGGAACAGTAGTTATGAAAAAAAGGTTTAATATATGCGATAATTAAGTAAAAATGCTGTACCTACTGAAAACAAAACAAAAATTGCAAAAAAACTTTGGTTATATATAAAATGGAAACATTCTTATAATTTCCGGTTTGATAATGTATTCAGTTTTTTTTTGTTAACTTCTTCATGGAACAGTGAATTAAAGTTTATACAGTGCAATTCAAAAGTATAGTACTAGTTTAAAAAGCAGTATCTTTAACAGGTCCGGACTTAGAGACTCAGGATCCTTAGGCACTTAACAGTTGAGGCCCCTAAATAAAAAAAATGAAATTGAAGGAACTACTCTCAGAAAAATGGTTCATTGACGAAAAAGGACAGCGGTGCTAAAACTTTATTCCAAGCGGTAATCATTTATTAAAATTGACTCTATGTTGTGACCTACCTACGGCAGTTTTTGGTGCAGAATGGAAAAAAAACGACAGCAAAAATGTGTGGCAATGATAAAACTATCTACGTAATGTGGAACACACCGCAACTGTTGACCAGTGGTGGCGATTACCAATTGGCAAAAGAATTTATATTATGAAAATACACGGTAAAATCGGGCATAAATCATATAATTTATCGATATTCATAACGTAAGAGACTTTAAATCAAATAATATTTAGGTTAAATTAATAGATTTTTTTTATACAGCTGATTTGCAATTGAAAATTTTGTTGGAGAGCAGCCAATTATATAATTGATTCCAAACCTCGTTCCAAACATATCGGAAAAAATCATTTTACCAACCATAGTCACAGTCAGGATGCCAATCTGAACCTTTCCACTTTTGCGGCGGAATGAGCTTACAATTACTCAACCGTGACCTGATTACTAATCTAACATTCTCCTTATATGCTTCGGAATCAATAGATAGTCCCAGGCAAATGATGTGTTTGTTTGCCAAAAGAAGATTATCAGATGTATTGGTGGAGTGTAGCATCGAACATCGTGCAGAGATTTGTTTAAAAAATTAAAAATTTTAACTTTGGCATCAATTTATATATATGAATTGTCAATCCATATTTTTAAGAATTGTAATGAGCTCGTTAGGAACTCAGACATTCATGACATAAACACGCGAGTAAAACATGCACTTAGAATTCCTTACACACGGTTAAAAATTGCACAAAAATCACCCAACACTCTGGGAATAAAAATATTTAATAAATTACCCCAATCTATTACAACACATAATAAATTACACAATTTCAAAAAACATTTAAAAATATTTTTAATTGAACATTCCTTCTATAAAATAGACGATTTTTTTAACATGACTGTCTGAGTTTTTAATGAGCTCATTCAATAATTAAGGACGATTTGTATCCATATCTATGGCAAAACAAATAAAATAATTATTATTATTATTAGTATTATTATTACTACATGCGAGTGTTAATTCAATTAACACTCGCATGTAGTGACAATCTATTGATTCCGAAGCATATAAGGAGAAATGTATTGAAACAAATCGAACAAAAAAAAAGCTTTTCAAAATCGCTTTAGTCGTTTGGCCTGTACCATGCAAACTCATCGACCAAGCAAGTGCATAATATAAGCGCGTCAGCTATGCTTGATGTCGCGCCTAAAAAGAAGCATATTATGATGATGTCAGATGTTAGACAGTACGCTGTACGCTGTACGAGTCGCCACTGATGACTATTCGGTGTCCACCCAATGTGACCCCTGAAGCAACGGACTCGCGTTTTAATCAGATTGGCTGGCGTTTTGATTTTTTCCTCGCTTTTTTATTTTCACGCTGGGAAAAGTTTCTGTCGTTATAGTCGTTGCGTAAACTAAATAATATATTTATTTTTTGTTTTTTATGTAGTATATGTTATTTATGAATATATTAATTTACTTTTGCATTACAAACGTGTTAGCAATTAAATATATGGCTTTTTCTATTTTCATTAAAAAATTTAAAACATTCTCTATATCAGTGCTTCTTAAATGGTGGTTCGCGAACCGGTGCCGGTCTGTGAGCAAAATGTTGCCGGTCCGCAGGTATAGTTTACACAAGAATTTTAAAAAAATTGTCAGATGCTAATGACCTTAGATGTCGACGCGTCTATAATCTACAATAAATAAAAATAAAATATACAATCAAATCTCTGTTAAAATGCGAAAAACTCTGACCTGCGATAAATTTTGCTTCGAATTAGCGTTTTTGGGTTCTCTTTTTTGAAATTTTTTTCAGGTGGAAACCCCCGGCCTATGGTTTAATCGAGAGGTTAACTCTAATGTATTTCTAGTCCTGTTCATATATAGTCACTATTTTATCCGTCCCAGAAAAAAAAAGGTAACGGTCCGTCATAAATCAGTAAAAGCCGGTCCGGAGGACAGTATGACTCAGTTGGTAGCGTCGCGGCCTCTGAACCAAACTGTCGTGGGCTCGAATCCCACCTCTGCTCACGGATGTTTTGTGATGTTATTTAGTTTTAAGTGATAGATGATATTTGTTGTATTTAAGACGCTAATGACCTAAGTTGTCGACGCGTCTATAATCCACAATAAAAAATAAAAGCCGGTTCGTCACATTAAATAGTTTGAGAAGCACTGCTCTATATCACGTTATAAATTGTAAAAGGAATAAAATAGTACTTAAGGAATTATATAAAATAATATTTAAGGGACCGAACTAGACGGCAACTCTATTAACAGATAAGTTATAGAGTTTCTCATTAATTTTCCATGCATACCGAATTTATTCAAATGCAACTGACATCTGGTGTTCAAATCCGAAGTCGTCGTATGTGGTGTCTACGAGAATAAAAAATGGCAGCTCCCGTAATGTCGTTATGTCATTCCATGCTGCTATAACATCTAATGACTGTCAAAACAATAACAATGAAAAGAGTATATTGTTGACATAAAAATCTAACCTCATTAACTAATTTACTTATAAAACCATTCAAATCATAATTTCGTCCAAAGTGCTGACATCTACAATCGCTTTGTGATACGACCGATTAAACCCCACATAGACGTCTGAATTGCTGACATCTACATAAGCTTTTAATTGCGAATAGACAATTATTAATAATTATATGTATAAGCAAACCTATTAGAATTCTGTGTTTTATGAAACATACAAGCGTGCCGTGTTTTGTAAAACTGTAAAAAAAACAGTTTAAAAATCGATTTGTTTTATATAGTACAGTTGTTTTAATGCCATAAACATGTTCCTCTATAATCATCAACGATTGTTTACACTCGCCACTATGAAATTGTAACAAAAAATGTGTTTGTAATAACTAATTGCTCACTTTATAATTTGATCAGGCCCAGATTTCTGCCAAGGCCAACAAGGCACCGGTCTAGGGGCCCAGCCAATTTAATAAAATATGAAGTCGGTTAAAAAGTGCCAACTTAATTAATATCTACTTTTTAATCGACTTCATATTTTATAAAATTGGCGCCACCTCAAAATTTTATTATTTACTTCTTTTTAGTAGCTTTTTTGAAGGTTTTTTTTTTGTTAAAAAGTTTTGTATTTTGCTAAATTTCCAATCAAACCAATTCAATTTCCATTTTTTTTTCTTCAATTTTTTTTGGGACTTGGGGGGAGCCCAACTGTAACATCAATAAGGACGGAACGCAACCAACAACATAAAGCCAACTGACCAGAGTTTCATTATGTACTCGGTATCCTCTATCTGATACCCCCCTCCACTTCCCAAACGGTGAATCAGCACTAGGACGTATGAAAATCATCACTGGCTCGCGGATATAACAATAACAAAACGTTGTTCAATATTGTTGTGCGTCTCTATTTAGTATTTCTATTATGATTGAATTATTGTCGTTTTTCGACGGAATCATGACATGTTAAAGTTTATAAAAAGTATAACTAAATGATATGAGAAATAATTTGCATGTTCCGTGACTTCATTGAAAGAAAACTAATTCGTTTTTTTACTATATAATAGGTAAATAAAACATATTTAGAAACTTGGTTATGTTTCCTACATTATATTATTATATAGCAGATTTATTGAATGTGATCGGATTTCTTTATTGTGTTTGTCGTTTTAGTAATGGAAAAATAATTTTTCTTTTATCCTACTCATTTTTTTGTGAATTTTATCTTTTACTAAATTTACATAAAAAGCTTTCATAAAATCCTCATATTAGCTATATCTACGTAAAATACGTTGCAACAAAATTTGTGATCGGATTAATCTGTTAGGTACGTTTGTAAGTCTTTTCGTGTTGCCCTTCTTTTCACATTTATATGGTACTTTTTTTTGCTACACCTTTTCTAGAAAACTATAAAAATGTTAAAAACTAACTTTCCGGATAGATTTTGTTTTGGCAACGAAATATAATCAAGAACAACAAATTTCTCATTTACAGTTCTTAGATTACTTTACATTTATCGTTCACTGCTCATCCCCGTTTTGCCCTAGTGAAATAATAGCCTGTATTACTCACAAGCGACTAGTCCCTGCAGTCAGGGTTCATTCTGATTGATCGAATACCCCATCTTGATGTCGTTTGACACACACACACACCTAAACGAACGTAACAACTTACTAGTGAACTCTGTATACTAATATGGATAGTTGATAGCGATTAAAAATGAGTTTTGTAATTGTATGTGGACAGTGACACATTTTCAAACGATCGACTTTCTCCCTTTAAAGCATTCTGTCACTGAAAAACCACTACATGCGAGAGTCAATATTCCAACACCACTGCTAGACTACATGTTGAGTCGTTTGTAGTCTAGCAGTGGTGTTGGAATATTGACTCTCGCATGTAGTGGTTTTTCTGTGACAGAATGCTTTAAAGGGAGAAAGTCGATCGTTTGAAAATGTGTCACTGTGTGAGTAATCTCAACTCAGTCCGCCGCGATAGTGGAAAGTTTAGGGTTAAAATCCCTACGGTGACAGGTTTGATTTAATGAATTTTTCCTGATTAACAGCATTGTGTTACGTCATTGTTCTTACAACATGGTGTTTCATATACTGTTTGCAGTCATTATGCATTCATTTAATAATAATAATAATTAAATCTCAATAGAGTATATAGACTATAGATGTACGTTGATGAATGAATTTCGTTCAACTCGAGAGTTCGCGACACTCGTGTGTTAAAAAACACTTCGATCCAAGACAATTTATTGTCACTGCAATCAAAAAATTAATTATTAAATCGTCATTGATCTTAATTTATCATAAATTCGACATAACCAGTTTTGCCTTTTGGGTCACAAATATAAATCCATAATTATAATCAACTGTGTAGCACATTCATCAGAATTCGCATTATATCGAAATGAAACCGGAAATTGGTTTCATTAGATATCAAAAACAAAAACCTATAATAACTTACAGAATGTTTTCCTGAGCGTATGATGATATTTCAATTACTGTAACAAAGTACTTATGATTTACATTTTGTTAAAAAAATAAAAACATTGTTTTTAGGAATTTACACTATTTCTTTTTTCTTGACAACTATATCTTTAACTAAAATTACAATGCAAAAGTTACTAATGCAAATTTTTTTTCGTTGGAGAGCAGCCAATTATATAATTGTTTCGAAACATATTGGAAAAAATCATTTTACCAACCAGTGGTCACAGTCAGGATTTTAACCTGAACCTTTCCACTTTCGCGGCGGAATGAGCTTACAATACTCAACCGTGACATGATTGCTAAATCTATTGATTCTGAAGCATATAAGGAGAATATTAATTTAGCAATCATGTCACGGTTGAGTATTGTAAGCTCATTCCGCCGCGAAAGTACCAACATGCCAAATTTAATATAAATCCGTTCAGGCGTTTCCGCGTGATGCGTACACAAACAGACAGACAAAAATGGTAAAAATTGCTGTTTTGGCCTCCATATCGATAATAATGTCCACCACGATTATAATTTTGAAAAAATATTTTATGTACAGTCACAGTCCCATTGGCCGTTACAGTTTCATTATATGTATATGTAGATATTATAAATAGTTAGTATTATTACTTCCACAATGATATAATAGATTTTTAATTTACACATAATGGTATTGTGCTTAACGAGGTCCAAATAATCAACAACTGATCACGCGGTGATATCATCATTTTTATTGACTTTGCTTGCGGATAAGGTAATATTTAATTTTTTGTAACGTTTTCAGTAAGCTAATCATTATCCAGCTGCCGTTTAATATCGTGCAGTTAAACAGTGAAGTTTTGAAGCGATTATTTATTTTACAGGCTACAATGTTGTTACGAAAGGCGGCTGTGAGCGGAAGTAGTAATAAACGCGACTATCTCTTTTATTATACACATCACATACGCAGTGGCGTACTATAGTTAATACCTTCAGGCTACACGGCGCAGTGAAGAGAATTTTAAATCCTCATCTCATCCAAAAAGAACTAATCATAATAGCTAAGGTCCTTTGTGTGATAATGGAATGAAATTTCAGAGGTTTTAGGATCTATAAATGAATGTTAAAAAGCTATTTTTGATCGCGACATTTCGTCAGATTCTCCGACTTCATCAGGCTCTATATTACAAATACAAAACAAAGCAATGTTAGATTATGTTATGTTGTAAATTTAGGCTAAGTAACATACCCAATAAACATTTCTGGTTACTTGTAGTAACGCTTAAGTTATATAATGGGTTTATAATAGTATTGCTCAAAACTAACGTTTTATAACTGTTATATTGTAGACGCCTGGATTACCTTCTAAAATGGTTGCGTAAAGATATATAAGTTTAGTGTTGTAAAAGTTTACGTTACCTTCTTATATTACTAGAAGTAACGAGAACTTAAAGTTTTATAAAGAGGTTATATAACAGTTGCAATCACTTCGTTATATAACTGTACTTATATTGTAGTGTTCATCGCTACCACTATAAATTTCAAGCAATATAACGGTAGCGTTGACAACAATTATAAAACCTACATTGATTAGTGTGCTTATAAAACCTTTACACAACTTTAGGTAATCATGCTTTTGTATATTAGTAGCTACGGTAGCAGCTATATAACTATAGGTGTTGAGATATCCATTATATAACTTAAACGGCACTCTGCTTTCAATTTTTTATAAAACTAACCCGAAATGTTTATCTTGGGATAATTTTCGTTGCTCGAGTTGTGCAGTTTGTTATTGAATGAGTATTGTACACCTATTGTTTTTATTAACTTAAATCTAACATTACTTTGTTTTATATTTGCAATATAGAGCCTGAGGAAATCGGAGAATCCGACGAAACGTCGCGAACAAAAACAGCTTTTTAACATTTATAGATCCTAACACCTCTGAAATTTCATTCAATTTTTTACTAATGTTTTTTGCAAAATTAACTAATTTTCCCCATACAAGTTCACAAACATTTCCTAATTTAAGGGTTTAGAATGATAAAATTGAAGTTTTTTAATTTTTTTCCCTTTATATGTATCCAACGCCTTAGGTGTCCTTTCAGAAGATGGGCATTATTATACTATTTTTCTTTCTTCATAATTTTTGGTAATTTCTAATATCTACGCTTGTGTATTTCCTCAACACGCTCGCTCTGTTTCATTCGCGTTTCAGTTGTCAGTTAGTTTTTCTTTTTTTTTTGAGAAACAGTGGCACGCGATAGTATAAAACTTTACTGTGACTCACGCACCGTTTCACAGATATTGTTGTATATAATATTGAAAATCGCATACACTGTGATTAAAAAAAACTTTTTTTCAGGCAGATTTCAAAACTCAGTTTCCAACTTTTTAACTTCCCATTGGAAGTTATTGTAATGGGTCCGAAAATCGAAATCAAAAAGGAAAAAAAAATTTTATGTTTCAAGGTCACTACACTATTTTTACACAACTTTTAGAAAGATGTCTGTGTGTGTGTGTGTGTGTGTGTGTGTGTGTGTGTACGTATGTACGTACGTACGTACGTACGTACGTATGTATGTGTCCATTTCTTTCTAAGACGAAATCTCGAGAACGAAAAATGATATCGACTACGTTGGGGTGCCAATCGACGCGTATTAACGTAAATATGATCTGAAAGGAATTTTTTTAAAATCGGTTCAGCCGTTCTTTTTTCTTAACCAAATAACCTCCAAAAAAGTAGATTTTACACAATATCTCGCGAATAAAAAATTATATCGACTTCGTAAGGGTGTCAATCGAGGCGTGTTAACGTCATTTTGATCCGACATAAATTTTATAAAAATCGGTTCAGCCGTTTTTTTTTTTTTTTTTTTTTTTTAATTATTGATGTTTTAATGATTAAAATGATTACTTTTCTGTGTAATATCTAATTTAATTATTATTATTAAATATTTATCAAACTGGGAAGTTCGTCGTGTGGACCTCAAGGGTCGCACTTTAGTCCTAATAAACGACCCACCTCACGGCTTGTTAGTATAGCTTTTTGTCCGTATCTTCAAATTTAAAACTACGTAGGTATAATTAAAAAAAACTACAGAGTTGTTTCAAAACAAATATCTACTCATTTATCTAGAGGCTGATAAACAATAATTTAGTAAAATAAAATTAAAAAAAAATATATTTACTCATTAATTCTTATTAATTTCTCTTTATTAATGTTATTCGCGCTCTACGCAGTGAGTCGAAATAAAATCTAATTTTTTTTATACTAAAATAAAAGAATGTTAACCTGTAAATTCATAACTTAAATTTCGATGTTTCTCAAGATAACTTATAATCTGATTTACTTAATTAATTATTTATTAAAAATAAAAAAAATGTCAAATTGACTTTCTATTCAAGGATACCATTCGGTTTTGCGATTAGATCATTCCGAGCGCAGGAGAGAGAAAGCTAGATAGCATATAAAATAATGTTAAATTAATATAAATTCGAACGCATTATAGCTCTCGGATCAATATACAGGGTGAGTTCGACCACCCGTATCAATCGTTTTTTTTCGAAAACGGTTAGTCGTAGAGAGTTGTGTCAAAAATTTGTATTATAAAAGCCCTAATAAAGAATCGAATGGTGATAATTTTTTTTCCCGGGAAGGTCGGCTTCCCTATTAGTTTGCTCCAGAATGTCCAGAACTCCGGAATTATAAATGTAACGATAGGTCGAAAGTGGTATTGTTGAAAAGATCTTTAAAAAATTAGCAAGTTTTGTGCTTTTTTTTTTTTATTACTGCCACCCCTGTTAAGTAATATTTGTTTGAAATTACTAAATTAAAATGTTATAATAACGAACTTTTTAAAAGTCCGCATTTAAAATCTAGTTACCTATCTATCGATCATTAAACACTGAAGAAGTACACTCACAGTATAACCAGAAGAGCTCAGTAGTATGTATTAAAGAGTAAATGGAAGACAGTTTGAACACTTGTGACAATGTCTAAGGTTGCTAGATTTTTAATGCCGACTTCGATCGTTATTGTGAAATTTTGATTTAATAATTTCAAACGATTGTTACTTAACAGGGGTGGCAGTAATTAAATAATCTTTCCTACAAAACTTGCCTATTTTTTAAAGAGCTTTTCAACAGCACTACTTTCAACCTATCGTGCTTTCTAAAATTCCGGGGTTTTGAACATATAATAATTTATATTTATACTTATAGAAATTTACAGGGGTGGCAGTAATAAAAAAAATGTTCCTACAAAACTTGCTTATTTTTTAAAGATCTTTTCAACAATACCACTTTCGACCTATCGTTACATTTATAATTCCGGAGTTCTGGACATTCTGGAGCAAACTAATAGGGAAGCCGACCTTCCCGGAAAAAAAATTATCACCATTCGATTCTTTATTAGGGTTTTTATAATACAAATTTTTGACACAACTCTCTACGATTAACCGTTTACGAAAAAAACGACTGATACGGGTGGTCGAACTCACCCTGTATATCTGAGCGTCAAACCGAATGCAACCAAAGATGACGAACAATTAGTGGCAAATAATTTAGTCAATTTTCGATTATTTTCATTAAAATATCTCCAAACTTACAAGGTAGAATACTTTTTTTTTAATTTTTACATAATCTACGAGAATTGAATAATATAAACTTCCATGTTCCGACTTCCGAGATAAGGTCAGATTGTGATTGTCCCACACTCTTAACAAAAAAAAAAAGTAATTTTATACACGGCTGTTTTTTCTATGGAATTTGCTTTCGTTCATATAATAACTTTTGCAAAAATCCACCAATATAAATTATTCTTTTGGCCAAATGTTTGTCTCAGTAAGAACTCCAAAGCTACTGATTTTGTTGCCAATCGAATCAGTGGTTTTAAAAATGCACGTAATTGTGTGCATATTTTATACCTATAACAATATCGAAGTATGGATTTTCCTTTTTTAATTTTGTCTACAGCCCTATACTGGTTTATAAAGCATTGGATCATAAAGCTTATTGTTAAATAAAATTAATATTTTTTTAAAATATTTTTCTCCGCAATTAATAATATATTAAATTAAATTGGAATCTGAAGAAATATGGGAACAGGGAAATACTGAAATTGTTTTTATTTATTTTTGAAAAGATTAAGCTTTTGTTTTACCGTTCTGCAACAACGATTTATCATTCAGCATTCACTTGTCTTTATTATACATAGTTCAATTACGAACAGAACAACAAACCACATATTTTATGCAGTAGCAGTTGTTTTGGGTTGTTCGTTTTTTTTAACTTCCCACTGGAAGTTATTGTAATGGGTCCGAAAATCGAAATCAAAAAGGAAAAAAAATTTTAATGTTTCAAGGTCACTACACTATTTTTACACTACTTTTAGAAAGATGTCTGTGTGTGTGTGTGTGTGTGTGTGTGTGTGTACGTACGTACGTACGTATGTGTCCATTTCTTTCTAAGACGAAATCTCGAGAACGAAAAATGATATCGACTACGTTGGGGTGCCAATCGACGCGTATTAACGTAAATATGATCTGAAAGGAATTTTTTTAAAATCGGTTCAGCCGTTCTTTTTTCTTAACCAAATAACCTCCAAAAAAGTAGATTTTACACAATATCTCGCGAATAAAAAATTATATCGACTTCGTAAGGGTGTCAATCGAGGCGTGTTAACGTCATTTTGATCCGACATAAATTTTATAAAAATCGGTTCAGCCGGTTTTTTTTTTTTTTTTAATTATTGATGTTTTAATGATTAAAATGATTACTTTTCTGTGTAATATCTAATTTAATTATTATTATTAAATATTTATCAAACTGGGAAGTTCGTCGTGTGGACCTCAAGGGTCGCACTTTAGTCCTAATAAACGACCCACCTCACGGCTTGTTTTTTTTGTATTCTTCCGAACGAAACACAATCATTACTATACACAACTAAAAGCTAAATGTCTCAAACTCATTGGTGATTAACTGACCAACTTTCTGCATTGATGGATGGCAGATGCATACTTTGTCATTGTAATTTTTTAATATTTAAATAAATGGAATCAAATCGTAGATTATAAACAGCAGACAGTCGATAAAAGTATAATCAGAAATCAGAATTAATACATTTTGGGGTTATATGTAGCCAATGGAACTATCATAGCGCAAATGGTCGCCGTGCGATGGGGCCCAGGGGGCTCATCCAGCCTGGTTCTTCCCACAGTAAAATTAAAACGTTTTCTTATCAAAAATTCTCAATACTATTTACTATAGCCCTTTTTTCTAGGTGCTTCTCACAAAATACTGTGTCGCCGTTAATGAAACGCGTTAGTTTCTAGCCTGAGCCTGGGGGGGACTATTGCAATATTGTAGCCGAGCATCCCTACAAGCTTGGCTATCCATCCGTTACCATAATTTAGTAAAAGAGCCCAGAAAATCCTAACAATTGATAATTTTGTTTTTCCATCAGCTATATTAAAATGAGTTATAATAATCATTTTTTAACTAGCCGATCTCAAATTGACTGTAATATGGAGTACATTATTTTGCTTGACCCTCGTCATTATGCTAATTTCTTATTGTTTATTAATTTCGAAAAACATTTTTATAAATTGTATTATTTTTTTCTCAAAAGTGTAAGAAAAATTATAAAACGATTTTTATATAGGTACAGATGTTATGTAAGCTCTTACCGAGTTTTATAATTGAAATTCTTTGTTATAAAATTAGTACTATTTGAATGTCGTGTCGAAGTGGATCGACATTTTAAGTATATTTAATGTTTTTTGTAAATTTATAAAAGTTTAAAAATTCACTAATGTTAAAAAAAAACTGTAAGGTAAGTAACGCAATTTTGTTTAAAATTCTTGACGATGAGCTAAATTGGTGTACGCTTGGTAAATTTTATAAGACGCAGGCGCAGCATAATAATTATACAGTCTATGTCACTCGGTAAGAAGTAGGCTTCTAAAAACAGTGAAAGAATTTTTTAAATCGGTTTAGTCGTTTCTGAGATTAGAATGTGCAAACAGATATAGATAAAGTATAAAATGATAGGTCTATATGAGAAATTTGTTGTTGATTAATTATTATATTGCAAAATCAAAATTGCCCTCATATACTAGTGTTTTTAGGGTTCCGTACCTAAAAAACGGAACCCTTATAAGATTCCTCGTTTTTTTGTTTATCATATATATAACGGGAAATAAGAACATTGACATGTGTATTATGTTTTATTTTATTACCAACGTTTCATCAAAATTGTTGACTTCTTCAGGACTCAGATGATAGTGCAAAAGTAACTTATTAACTATGATTATCACTAGTGCGCAATGTTACATGTAATCATTTGAGCCCTCAAGAAGTCAACCATGTTGATGAAACGTTGGCAATAAAATAAAACATATTACACATGCAAATGTCCTTATTTCCCGTTATTAAGCTATTATTCAAAATCTATCCAGGCAAAGCCGGAGCGCAAAGGTAGTATTACATATAACTTATTATTCTGGAATTTTTTTTCTTTTCAACTACTGCTCGTAAATAGGGTACAGTTAGTAATTTGCAAGACATATATACACACGTAACAACGAATACTACTGAACCAGATAAATAT
The DNA here is from genome assembly GCA_039654895.1 of Mongoloraphidia duomilia. Taxonomy (NCBI): domain Eukaryota; kingdom Metazoa; phylum Arthropoda; class Insecta; order Raphidioptera; family Raphidiidae; genus Mongoloraphidia; species Mongoloraphidia duomilia. Next base: position 44,342,216 of record CM077519.1, on the reverse strand, counting down.
CGACAGCAAATTTCTATATTATAGTAAGACTAAATCATTTGTTATCATTCAAAATTCTGTTCAGTCAACTCCATTAGAATTAAATTATATACTTTAAAATTCCAATATTATAACTAAGCATTCATTCAATGTTATTAATGGTTTCACTCAAGCACCAAGTTGTGTGAGATAATGCCATTTAGTTTTCTATTGATTTGTTTCTTGTATATCTTCGTTTAATTGGATTCGAGTGTATTTAAATTGATGTATCGTTGTGCGGTAATATTTATATTAGAAAGAAAACTCATGATATACAGCAGAGTGAGATAAAAATCGTTTTTGCCATACCCACTACAAAATAGCTACTTCTCATTCATGTATATGTAAGTTTGAACGTCCCGCCAAACTGTGTTGTCTAAATAACTCTGTAGGTAATGCTACCAACTACTTCCGTGAGTGACTGGATCTAGAAAATGTCAAATGTTTAAAGACGTGGAATTTTAATGATTGTTAATAAAATTAAAGTATCGACAATTGTATTGAATCAGGTTTGTTAAATTATTATAAAACTTTGTAAATAGTTAATTAGAATAAGCTAATATGTTTTGTATATTACAGTTATTTTACTGCATCAATCTGTGTCTGATTTCTAACCTAAAATTTTCACTGCTTTTCATCGTCTCTGATTCCGAGACTTACAATTCAATACAATGGAGAACAAAGCTAAATTCCAGTTTGTATCTGAGGCTGGTTTTGATATCAAGAGCACTATAGTGAAGGTAAAAACTATACAACTTGTGAATCAACCAGAAATTTTTCAATTTCCAAATGATAAACAAAACAGCACATACCATAAGCAACTTTTTGATACTACGGTGGTCAAGAATGTTGTAAAAAGCTTGAAAATTAGAAATAAATTTCGTAACGTGATGATCACTTTGGATGCAGAATTACAAGGTATTTACTTGGATGAAGAGGGAAATGTTGCATTCAACAATGAATATTTGGAAGAGGTATCACCGTTACAAAAACCAACTAACACAGGTATTCAAGAAAAATCTACTAGATCTTTAGCAAAAGATATGATTATAGAAAATTTTAATGGAGAAAATTTCAAAGCCAGTACTTGGATTAGATTATTCGTTCAAGAATGTAGGAGAGTAGGAATCACACAAAATAAATATGCAGAAACTTTGAGGTTATTTTTGACAGATTCTGCTGTAAATTGGTTTAATGTTTGTATGAAACTAAATTTTTTAAACAATTGGGAGTTATGGAATAATTCTTTTATAGAAACTTTCTCAGTACAGTCCTGGACTGATATAGCATACGCATATAATTTTAAATATTTAAATGGATCTTTATTAGATTTTGCACTTAAGAAAAGAAATTTATTAATGGAAGTAGATGAAAATATCTCGCTAAATTCTCAAATAAACTTAATTGTTATCAGCTTACCAAATTTTATACAAAATAGGATAGAAAGAAGAACAATAGGAACAATAGAAGACTTAATGTCAAAATTAAAACAATTTGGTCACTTGAATGATAAGAAAAAAGAAAACAATAAAACAGTACCTTCACATAAACCATGTTCAAATTGTGAAAAGTTAGGATTTCCAAATAGGTTCCACCCAGAAAATATGTGTAGATTAAAAGAACAAAAATCGAGTAATAAAAAAAATTATAATATTAAAGTAGTAAATAATGTAGATTTGGAAGATGCTATAGCAAAATCAGAAGAGGCAAAAAACGAATAGTTCTCCCACTTATTAGATTAAATGTGTTGGTGGATGATAAATCCGCTGTGGGCCTGTACGACTCAGGGTCTAACATTTCACTAATAAATTATGAATTCTTAAACAAAATGAATATGTTAAAAAGTATAATAAGTGGGGATGAAAATATAAAAGGGGTAGCAGGAATAGCCAAAGCTGAAGGCACTATTACACTTAAAATAAAAATTTGTAATATAGAAAGTAATTTTTCATTTTTCATAATAAAAAGCAAGACTTTTAAAGAAGATTTATTATTAGGTCTGGATTTAATAAAAAAATTTAGGTTATGTCAAAATGAGAATTTAAAAATTACACAAAAAAGCAAAATAGAACAAGATAAACAAGTAAATCTAAATGCATTACAAAATAATAAAAAAGTACCCAATAATATACAAATAATTTTGCAAAAATTTGATAAAGTGTTTGCAAAAACAAAATTTTATATTGGAATAATAAAGGGATATGAAGCAACTATAAAATTAAAAGAGAATAAATACATTTCAAGAAAACCATATAGATGCTCATTTCAAGATAAGATTGAAATTGAAAAGCAAATAAAAGAATTATTAGAAGCAGATTTGATTGAAGAGTCATGCAGCCCTTATGCAGCTCCAGTGACAATGGTTTATAAAAAAGAAGATGGAAAAAAATCTCGTTTGTGCATAGACTTTACAGATTTAAATAAAATACTTGTTCCTGAAAGTCAACCGTTCCCTAGGATTGACGATTTAAAAATACGTGCTAGAAATTGTAAATATTTCACCAAATTAGATGTAAATTCGGCGTTTTGGTCGATACCAGTACGTGAAAAGGACAAGTACAAATTAGCTTTTGTAACCCATCAAGGCCATTGGCAGTGGAAATGCCTACCGTTCGGTTTGAAAACATCACCAGCGATTTTCCAAAGAATATTATCTAGTGTTTTAAGAAAGAATAATCTAAGGGAATTTGCTGTGAACTATATAGATGATATTTTAATTCATTCAGTGAATTATGAGGATCATTTAAAACATGTAAAACTAACTTTACAGGCACTTCAAGACCAAGGTTTTAAATTAAATTTATCAAAATGTGTATTTGCCAGCAACAAAGTGATTTACCTAGGTCATGAGATAAGTGATAACTATATAAAACCAATGAATGATAACCTCATTGCTATAAAAGAATTTCCTGTACCACAAAATAGAAAACACATCAGACAATTTTTAGGGAAGATAAATTTTTATGTAGAATACATACCAAATCATGCTATACTGCTTGAACCTTTATATAATTTATTAAGGAAAAACATAGAGTTCAACTGGTCAGAAAAATGCCAGAATAGTTTTCAAAAAGTAAAAGAATATTTATGCGCTGGTCCATCTTTAGCTATATTTGATCCAGAAGCCCCAATCTATATTTTAACTGATGCAAGTATAGAAGGAGTTGGGGCAGTATTAAAACAACCTCAAGAAAGTGAGGTGTTAAAACCAGTATTTTTCTTCTCAAGAAAATTAAATAATTCACAAAAAACAAAAAAAGCAATATATATTGAATGCCTAGCTATAAAAGAAGCCATCTTATATTGGCAATATTATTTAATAGGAAAAAAATTTGTTATATTCACAGATCACAAACCTTTAGAAAATTTTAATATTAAGAAAAGTAAAGATCCAGAACTAATTCACATATTAAATTATATATCCCAATTTGAATTTGACATAGTATATAATCCAGGAAGAGAAAATCTAGAAGCATTAGAATAACAAATTTTTTACAATTAGAAGAGATAAAAAATAACCAAAGAAGTTTACAACTAGATGACAAGTGCAATATTAAAAATGGTATCATATATAAAACCCTGAATAACAGAGAAAAAATATGGTTAACAGAAGTCTTTGGAAAATCTCTGGTACAAAAAGTACATGAAAAACAAGGACATATTGGAACCAAACAATTAATTCTAATGATAGGTCATAAGTTTTATTTTAAAAACATGTATAAACACATCAAGTTGACA